>SRSE01000121.1:162500-762500 GCA_005024645.1 Planiliza haematocheilus
AGTGTCCATAATTTGTCCATGTAGAATAAATGATTAATGTGTCATTTCCCTGTATTCAGGTACAAAGGGCGACGTCCAGAGTGCCATGCCCCTCATGTCCCCAACCAGCCGTCCGAGGCAGCAGCCCATTTTTACTTTGAGCTGGCCAAGACGGTTCTGATCAAAGCTGGGGGTAACTCCTCCACCTCCATTTTCACCCAACCTTCAGCAAGTGGGGGTCACCAAGGGCCCCATAGAAACCTGCACCTGTGTGCCTTTGAGATTGGCCTGTATGCTCTTGGCCTCCACAACTTTGTCTCACCCAACTGGTTGTCCAGGACCTACTCCTCCCATGTTTCCTGGATCACTGGTGAGCGGACGTTTGTTTGAGAGAGACAAATAGTCACAGATTTTCAGATTATTTTATTTTATTGTCTGTCCTGCCTCACTTGCCCCACTTGCCTAATATAGTATCATCTTTCATTCTCTCAGGCCAGGCTATGGAGATCGGCAGTGCTGCCCTCAACATTCTGGTAGAGTGCTGGGATGGTCACCTCACCCCTCCTGAGGTAGCATCCCTGGCAGACAGAGCATCACGGGCCAGGGACCCCAACATGGTTCGGGCTGCAGCGGAGTTGGCTCTGAGCTGCCTGCCTCATGCCCATGCCCTAAATCCTAATGAAATCCAGAGAGCCCTGGTGCAGTGCAAAGAGCAGGTACTGTGGGAACTGGAATACAGGATAATTGTTCAAGCTGTTGCTAAACACACTACATTCTACTGAATGTGTTTATGTGCTTAGTCCCAACATAGCAAGATTAGTCTTCTTTTGACTTTATTTTTATAAAGGAACAGTTAGCATGGAATGTAAGCTTGGGTGTGTGGCACTCTGTTGAATGAAAAGTCATTGTGCCTGTGGAGTTGCTTTACATTTAACAATGAAGGTATTAAGTGGTTTATTGGAGTAAATCAAGTAAATAAGCATTCCATAATGTTTACTCCACTCATCAACCATTTTCACACCTCCAACTCCCTTCCTCCAACTGTCCCTCTCTCTTTCAGGATAATGTGATGCTGGAGAAGGCATGCATGGCTGTAGAGGAAGCAGCCAAAGGTGGAGGTGTGTATCCTGAGGTTCTGTTTGAGGTGGCTCACCAGTGGTACTGGCTGTATGAACAGTCAGTGGGTGGCGGCTCAAGCCAGCTGCGTGAGACCTCTGGCCGCTGTGGGGCCAATGGTGGTTCGGGCAGAAGACCCCCAGAGTCCAGCTGTAGTGTCCTAGACAGTGGGGCGAACATGGAGTCTCCAGGAGTGGCAGCAGTCACAGCCTCAGTTACAGCAGCAGCCGTTGTACCTGTCATCTCTGTAGGCTCCACCATATTCCAGTCACATGCAATGCCTGGGCAGGCTATTGCTCATCCCCACAGCCAGGGCCTCCACCCCTACACCACAATCCAGGCTCATCTCCCCACCGTCTGTACCCCCCAATACCTGGGACACCCTCTGCAGCACATACCCCGGCCCACTGTCTTTCCTGTGGCTGGGGCTGCATATCCACAGGTCAGAGCTCTTCTTGATACAGTGATTGAATATTTGGTGGAATCTCATTTCTATTAAGAAAGCACTATGTGGGTGTCTACAGCTAAAATTTTAAGGTATAGTTCTGTCTTCAAATTTTAAAGACTACAAACTACATGAGCTCTCAGTATACTTAGCCTGAAACATCTGACCAATTTTCGAAATGCTGAATGTTTTGAAGGTGGACTTTTGGAACCAACATTATTTTACTATTTTACGTATATTTTCTGATCATTTTCCACACTATAACTGAACGACTGATCATTCTGAAAAATAACAAATGTAATGACCACTGTAATTTGTCCAGTATATGATAAAACATGTCCAAAAAGCCAAAATAATGCAGCATTGTATGCTTAGCTCAGGTGGAATAATTATACAGAACAGGGGAATATGATAAAATTGTTGATCAACCTAAATCAAAATGTAGAGAGATGTGTGCTCTTTCAGACAGTGTAACTACCAAACGACAGGGGCTTACAGGATTTCACCTAGGAGTTTCAAAGTGACAGATACAGAGTACAGTTCAGTTGCTCTAAAGACTGCAATACATACCGTAAGTCTGGTTTGAGGATAAAAACAACACTTTTTATGCTTTGATTTCAACCTTATAACACCAGGAAGAGAAATTTGCACTAATGGGTGAGTACTACAGCAAACGTGCTGTAGTACTCATGGTGTTAAAACCACAGCAATACGAGTAAAGAATTTTGTGTGAAAATTTCAGTGAAGTCTCTGTTTGACTGAGGAACAATGACATCATAACCATGGCATGTTCAACTGGCAGCCACACAGCTTATGGGCATTAAGGCTGTAATATCTTTTCATCAAAACACTGTGCTGTCCACCATTACATTTTCCTTTAGCACTGCTGTTTTGATGGGTTCTTTAAAGATTTTTAGCCAAGTGATTAAAAACATCTCAGATTTTTAGTGAATTCAGTATTTCAGCATTTCAAACGTATTTAGGTAGGGGAGAAGCGTCTAACTCTATTACATGGCACAATTATAATGACACCTTCAGCTCTATGATACATTTCAGCTTTTAGCTGTTATAGAATATTTAGTCCATATTTCAGGATATTCAACAAAGCCAAATACTTAAGCATTCATCATTCACATGATGAATAATGAATAAAACATTTTCTAGCTTATTGTAAAACATATTTTTGCAAAATGGACAACTTATCTGCATGCATGTTTGTGTACCTTGTCAGGGGATGCATCCAGCATTTATTGGTGCCCAGTACCCATTCTCTGTGTCCACTGGCCCCCAGCCATCTATGGCTGCCACAGCTGTTACCTTCCCTGGTGTTCCTGTACCATCGATGACTCAGATCGCAGTCCATCCTTACCACACTGAGACTGGTCTGCCCCTCAGCACCACTGTAGCAGGCAAGAAATATTATTTTATTTTATTTAGTTTAAGGACAGCATGCGCTTACATTAATCGTTTCAAAGAAAAAGAAAATATGGGCATACCAGATTTAGCAGAAGATAATTTCCATCTGTAGTCCTACATAAAAGATAGAATAGACACCACATAAAAACAAAAAGCATACAAGATAACCTCACATACACACTCAACCAAGAGCTTAACAATAAGTACAAGTACCAGCATTCAATACCACATAGGGCTGGGCGATATGACTGAAAAATGTAGTGTGTTTTGTATCAGTCGATATCAATAATTCCTACCCAAACTTCTCAACTGACTGCATCCGTTATTTCTTTACATCGCTTTGATGTTTTGTTGTATGGCACTTCCAGTGCAACTCTTGTTCAGAGGTTGCGCTAGACTTTTTTCGTCTGTCATTTTGACTGACAGGCTCATATTAACCCATTTTAGTAGCGATGTAATAGTCTGTAGCGGTGGGGGAAAAAAAAGATTCGGTTCATATAACCGGTCATCAATGGCCATTTGATATAAACTGCACTCACTCACTTACGCACAATACGCAGACAAACGAAGCTTAACCGACTCTTACACTACTAATCCAGACAGACAAGAGCCAATTAATATGCTCGAGTTTGCAGACAACATCGGTCTGACTCTTGTCGGACTTAAAATAACCAAAATATTTCCAAACTCTTGACGTGACCTTTGCTTTTTTATCTATATTTCCTCTCACGCTGTCACACTCATATTCTCTTTTCTCTCCACACCGTTCGTCGTTGTTGTTGTTGATCCCACCAACCTGGCTTAGCTGGGCCGTGATAGGTCGAGAGGCTAAAGCCCTGCTTCTGCCTACATCCCCCAGAATGACTTGCAGTTCTGGCTTATTTTAGTTTTTCTCCCTGTTTTTCTCTCATGGAGTTCAAGTGAAATTATCGAACATGGTATCGATCACGCGTCTATCGCGATATATATCGTTATTGTTTTATCGCCCAGCCCTAATACCACACATCATATATATATATATATATATATATATATATATATATATATATATATACAGAACAATGCCACGTAGTAAAAATGTCATACATACATATGCCATAAATGTACTTGTACCTCATGGGGCGTATGAAATAAAATAACATGGGTCAGCAATCTACTTGTTAAGAGTATATTAAAATTATAATTAAAATGTTTCATTTTAAAAAAAGAAAAAAAACGACGTTTGTCATCAGTACATTTAGCTCTTTGGTTACCGCCTCATCTTATTTGTATTCAACGTAAGGCAAGCTTGACCAAGCCACTCTGCTACTCTATCCATAGTCTCAGATAGTTTGACTGCAACCTCGTCAGAATTTCTTCCATGGTGATTAAAACAGTATCATCAGCATATAATATTGCTTCTACTACATATTATTTTTGCTGTGCTTCTTATTTTATTGTATTCCGTTGTCTAGATTTTACAGGTCAGAGATTTATTTCATATTTTTGGTAGCCAGTGTGAATTTGTGTAATGTACTTGTCATGTTTTACAGTAGGTAGCATACACTCTGGCCCCACTATCCAAGCCATACAGGGTGCATCTCTGCCCTCTGTTTCTGCCCAGCCCACTTCATTGCTCAGCGCTCCATTCGCAGCAGAAGACGAGCAACACAACCAGCCAATCAGCCAACAGGGCCTCCACTATCTACATTCTGCATACAGAGTTGGTGAGGAGTCTGTGTCACAATTTGCTTGGTATGAACGTAGTACAGTGTGTAGAACAGTCAACTAAATAATTGATATACATGATATTCTTTTGTGTAAAGGCATGCTAGCACTGGAGATGCTGGGCAGGAGGGCTCACAATGACCATCCCAACAACTTTTCCAGAAGCCCACCTTACACTGAGGACGTCAAATGGCTTCTGGGACTTGCTGCAAGGCTAGGTGAGCCGTTCAATTCATGCAATATTCTTTTGCTTTGCATTACTGAATCATGATTAAAGTATTTAATACCACACTAAGATAAGGAAATTATTAAATTAAAATTTATGCAAATAAAATGAAATACAGTACCATTCATTAATACATGGGATTCTATGTTAAAATTCCTAAAATTAAAAGCCATGAGCCCAGGCAAAACACATTTAGAGGCCCTGTCCAACTGAGAAACCCTAACAAACCTGCGGTCATGAGATATGACGATTAACCTGCAATCTAAATGAGCTAAGTAAATGCTGCTGGCTTGTATGTCCCACAGAGCAGCAAACCTACAGTCATGAGATATGGTAAATGGTAAATGGCCTTGCTTTTATATAGCGCTTTTCTACCTATTGGTACTCAAAGCGCTTTTACAGTCAGAGACACATCTACCCATTCACTCACACAAGCACTCATACATTCACACACCAGTGCCACGCACTGGGAGCAACTGGGGGTTCAGTGTCTTGCTCAAGGACACTTCGACATGTGGCACATTCTGGGGATCGAACCGCTAACCCTCTGGTTCGTGGACAACCTGCTCTAGAACCCGCTCTACCTACTGAGCCACAGTCGCCCCACATATGCCGATTAACCTACAATCTAATTGAATTAAATAAATGTTGCAGGCCCACAGAGCAGCAGAGGATAATTCAAACCTTGTGAAATGTAAGCCAAATGCTGCTGGCTTGTATGGCTGGCAGAGCAGCAGACAATTCAGACCTTGTGAAATATAAGCTAACCAACTGAAGCAGCTAACCAAACAAAGAAACATAGCAACCAACCAACATGAGGACAATAGATACCTGCCCTCATCAACAGCAATATGCAGCATGTCATTGGGGTTGTCAAGTGGGCCCCTACCTTCACCAGAACGTAACATGAAATAAGAAAAGTAAATACTTCTGAGAGAAGTGAGAACACTTAAGCAAGTTATGTCAGAAAGTAAGATTTTTGCTATACAGGAGCTTTCAAATGTATATTTTTTAAGTGCTAGTGCTAGAGTAGAAACAACAAAAGTCAATACAAATGATTAATAATTCAAATACAAAAAAAATAGGTGACTTAATACTCTCAAGAGAATGTGCTGATTCCACTTCCAGTAGGAGACCATTCCACATCCTGAGACTGAGGATAGTAAATATACAGTTCTCTTAGGTTCTCAGTAAAGAGCAAGGAACAACTAGCAGGTCTCAGATAACCTGCATGTCCAAGCATGGATATAAGAGATTTTAAAGTTCACTGATGAACTAGATTATTCAAGACCTCATATATGATGAGAAAGAGCTAAGATAATAGGACATATTTTTGCAATATTCCATAGATGAAATTTGAGGAGTATTTGGGTCTGACTGACAAGTAGTGCTTTGCATCATCAGTATAGCAATAATAAAACACAACTTAATCATCACAGTGCCAGGAGGAGCAGTTACAAGGAAAATTATTGTATATTTAGGGATTACAGTGTATTTCCTCCTTTCTACATCTCCCCTTATTTGAAGACTGAAGAGGTTCTTTCACCCTCCATATTTACTTATTTTCCAATGTTTTGTTTTATTTTACTTTTAATGAAACCACAGAGTCTGATTCATATTCCCTCTCCAATGTTCCTGGCGTTATTTAACAAATGCTCGTCTCTATGGATTTGAATCTTTGAAGTGTGTTTTGGTGAAAAACAAGATTTTCAAGGAAAAGGGGTTTATTAAGAAAAGATTTATTGTGAGCACAGGTGCAGATTTCTTTTAGATTTGTTTAATTGCCCCACAGATTTTCAATAGGATTCAGGTCTGGGCTCTGTCTGGGCCATTCCAAAACTTTAATCTTCTTCTGGTGAAGCCATGCTGTTGACTTGGATGTATGCTTTTGTCGTTGTTGTACTTAAAATTAAGTTCCCCTTCATCTTTGCCAAGATTGGCTTGTATTTGTAACTGTTCATAATTCCCTCCACCTTGATTAAGGCCACAGTTCCAGCTGGGAAAAAAACAAACACACACAAAAAAAAACCAGTCCCAAAGCACGATGCTACCATGCTTCACTGTGGGTATTGTGTTCTTTTGGTGATGTGCAGTGTTGATTCCATTTCTTCAACCCTTTACTGACATATGTGCAGTTTGAAACGGTTTTAAATTCATTTTCATAACAAATCAGAAATACTGTGAAATCAATCCACAGTAACTGTGTTTGTAAAGTGAGAATCTTAATGATTTTTTTTACATGGCTGAATATGCTCATTTACAGTCAACTCCTTCACAGTAACATTTATGGGAGAAACAGGGCTAGCACCTCAGTAACTGGATTAACACCAGTTACAATTAACTGACTATACTGTTTGTTTATCTCATCAGACCACATGACCTTCTTCCATTGCTCCAGAGACCAATCTTTATGCTCCCTAGCAAATTCATGACTTTGGTGTACTGGTTAATGGTTTTCTTAAGGCTATACAGTTGTTCAATCACAATCCCCACTATAAAGCAGGGGTGCCTATACTTTTTTGACTTGCGAGCTACTTACCGTACCGCGGACTGCGCTCTTCTGGACTGAGGTTTCTGATGTTGTTCCTGGGATCTGTTGGAGCCACTCCCCCAGTTTGGGCGTCACTGCCCCGAGTGCTCCTACTACCACGGGGACCACGCTCGCTTTGACCTTCCACATCTGCTCCAGCTGTTCTTTCAGCCCTTGGTACTTTTCAACCTTTTCGTGTTCCTTCTTTCTGATGTTGGCATCTGCTGGTATTGCCACATCTATCACCACTGCCTTCTTCTGCTCCCTGTCTACCACCACTATGTCTGGTTGATTGGCCAGGACCTGTTTGTCAGTCTAGAAGCTGAAGTCCCACAGCACCTTGGCCCTGTTGTTCTCAGCCACCTTCTGTGGTGCGGCCCATTGGGACTTGGGTGCTTCTATTCCATACTGGGTACAGATGTTCCTGTACACTATTCCAGCCACTTGGTTGTGTCTCTCCATGTACCCAGCTACCATCTTACACCCTGCTATTATGTGCTGGACTGTCTCAGGGTGCATAGTCTACACCTTGGTTAGGACTGTCCTGCCATGGGTTACCCACTCTGGGTGGGACCCATCCCTTAGCAGCTGGTATATATATATATACACCATATATATACCAGGTAGTACGAGTAGATCACGTACCATTGAAAAAAAAAAGTAAAAATAAATAAAGATGAAGATTGTCTTGCTGTTTGTTCAATGGCACATGATCTACCCATACTACCTTCGTGATCTACCAGTTGTGATCGATGTAATGGGCAACACTGGTCAAACGCATTATAAAAACTGGAACGATAGTGGGGAACCCTCGTCTTTGAGGAAGAAATGTGGTCAGGAAAAAAATTTGACGATGTGATCACTTTGACATTTAGTGAAATCAAATCAAAGAAAAACAACAGTAGAACTCAGGGCTATGTTTAATGAAATTAAAGGGGATCTACTGTTTTTTACAACCTCTAGCATAAAATACAGTCGTTTACTCACCCATATAGCTTTTGTGTCATTTGTATTCCTTCGGGAGATTAGATCCGTGTAGATCCATGTAGTGGGAGTGGCTGGGGCACCAAAACGCAGCCTCTAACACATTATCTGCCACGAAACTTCTTTCACCGGTATTTTTTTTTATCGTATGCTAGTGCTATTCCTTGGATGATGTCGTCTCTTAACGCCACGTGCACCTGCGACGGTTGGCTTATGTACCTGTAATTTGCTACTGCTAGTTTTTTTGCAACATGGCTGAATATTTTTCTGATTCTTAGGTTGTGGACGAACCATAGCAGTAGCAAATTGCAGGTAAACAAGCTGCTCTGAGATGACATCATCCACGGTCTGTAGGTCAACCTACAGGCCCTAGATGATGATAACAGGTAACTCCAGACTCAACAGGAAATCACACTAGCGTACGATAACAAAATATTGGTGAAATTAATGAGTTTTGAGGCGTTTCAGTGCCCCAGTCACTCCCACTATATGGATATACGCTGGTCTTATTATCTCCTGGAGGAATACTAATTACACACAAATTACATGGGTGAGTAAACGACCATATTTTATGCCAGAAATAAGGTCCAGGTTGTAAAGAACAGTAGTTCGTATTTAAGAGCTCTTCCACACATGCAAAGGGATTGGGACTGAACAGCTGTGTAGCCACTAATCAGTCAGGCTAACTGGAAAAAATGTCTTTGATTTGCTAGGAAGCGTAATGATTGGACTGGAGCAATGGAAAAAGGTCATGTGGTCTGATGAGTCCATATTTGCCTTGTGAAAGAATTTTCTCCTTTAGCTTGTTGCTTCCTATGTTTTGTATCTCTATATCTAATTTTCTTTCATTCTCTTGTCTGTACATTTTGTCAGGAGTCAATTATGTGTATCAGTTTTGTGTTGGAGCAGCAAAAGGTGTTCTCAGTCCATTCGTCCTGCAGGAAATCATCATGGAGGCTCTGCAAAGGCTGAACCCCGCCCACATCCACGCCCACCTCCGAACGCCTGCATTCCACCAGCTTGTCCAGCGCTGCCAACAGGCCTACCTGCAGGTACAACACATTCATTCTGTACTGCAGGAGTTGTAAAAATAAATAAATAACCTGGATTTTATACAGCATATAAAAAGGAGGGAGCATCCCACAATTTGAGAATAGGTATTGAGTAGAACATCTTTAAAAAATAAATGAATTAGTCTAAATAAATTTAGGGGAAAAAAAGAAAAAAAAACATATTAGTAAGGGAGAAATGATCCAGTTATCAATCAATCAATATTTATTTGTATAGCACCTTCCAGTTATGTAGTCATTATTCATGTCTTCAGTACCTAAGAGGGACTGTCTGAGATTATAATTTGCTGTAACTAATTCATTGTGTCTAACAATCCAGCAATTCAAAGGCTACCACTTGAGACATTCTTCTTTACCAGTCAACTTGAGACCACAATACTCTGTAATTATTGTTACTTGAATTTTAACAGCTGGATCTGACCTAAGTTTGTACACCAGAAAATGTGTATCAATTAAATAAAATTAATAATAGTGAATGATGAACATGGACAAAAGGATGTTGGTTCTGGGTTGAGTGAATCCAGACTACCTATTACAGTTACAACATCCTCTTTTTTTGCAGTACATTCACCACCGGCTCATCCACCTGACGCCTGCTGACTATGATGACTTTGTCAATATCATACGCAGTGCTCGAGGTGCTTTCTGCCTGACACCAGTGGGCATGATGCAGTTTAATGATGTGCTGCAGAACCTAAAAAGAGGCAAGCAGACCAAGGAGCTGTGGCAGCGCATATCCCTGGAAATGGCAACTTTCTCACCCTGAACAGCATACTCAGAGAGAGATGTGCTGGGCTTGAGCCTGGGCACACAGCTGCTGCACTGAGCCGCCAACATTCATGTTAAACGGTTCCTTAAGGGACCCTGCTCCCTGTAATGTGGACTCAAAACCCACATGTGCAGTACAATTGGCTCCCATTTCCCAACCTTTTTTTTTTTTTCTGTGGACAAACATACGGCTGCCTGTTTCCGGTCAACTTCCTGCTCTCCCCTGTTCCTGCCTGACTCCACAATCTTGTTTTAACATTGTTCTAGTTTTTGTAACTTTGGGATTACAGTGTATTTCCTCCTTTCTTAATTTCTCTTTAACTTGAAGCAAGAAGAGGTTCTCTCACCCTCCATTTTCACATATTTTCCAATGTTTTGCTGTTTTGTTTGTGATTGTGATTCATTTTCCTGCTCCAGTGTTCATGGCATTATTTGACGAATGCTTGTCTCTATGGATCAGACAAACACACGGCTTCCTGCTTGAAGTGTGTTTTGGTGAAAAACAAGATTTGCAAGGAAAATGGGTTTAATAAGATTTATTGTGAGTACAGGTTCAGATTTTTTTTTAGATTTGTTTAATTGGTTTTGATACTTAAAGACTGACTGAGAGGAAGGGAACCAAATGATATAATGTTGGAGGAGCTGTTGCGTGGGATCCATAGATATATTTCAGCCAACACGTGTATTGAACATGGTTCCAGACCAAAACCAGAGGCCCGCTTACAACTTTTCTCAGTACTCCTAGGACTACGTGACATTTTTAGTGTGTTATTCCAAGTAGATGCCACAAACTGTCTTGTGGTCAGAGAAGTTTTCTTATCCTGTCCTATCAGACAGATTTTCAGCATCAGTCTCAGAAAATGTCAATAAAGTTTTTGATAAATATTCATATGCATTAGAAAAGATTTTTTGACATTTAATAAAGCAAGCCAAATGTGTCATATATAGTTGGTTATACAGTCTTAGAACAGCAAGCATTTCAACACTCGCGCATATTTCACCTTTTTTTCTGGAGGTAGTGACATTCGCCAGATGAACATTTTTCAAACTAATCAGTCCCCATCCTCATTCTTCCAGTGTGCTTCTTACAGTAAAACAAGCATACAGTTTACACTTCTGATAAAACATACATTGAAATGTATCTTTGTGTAGTTTGCCTGTGTGCTGTGTCTTCTTTTGTTCATACAGGTAAGAGACACCCTTGACCCTTGTATTGGCCATTACTAGTACTACTACTACTACTACTACTTCAGGAAGTAGTTGGTTTGGTAAATGTACATCTTTAATGGGACTGTCTTAACTAATGTGTGGGCGGGGCTGATTGTTGCTGTTCTCCCATCTTCTGCAGAGACTGTAGTTTAAAATAACATACATGCCAGTTTAGAACCACTGAATCTGCTTGGATTATAGACTCCCTTAAGTCTTTATTTTGCCAATACTGATGCAGAGGCGAGTCTCTAGTGGCTTTTCTGTGTATGCTGTCTCGCACATGTGCGATCCGGTTTTCCCTCCAAAGTCCATACCTTCAAAGAAAACGATTTTGTAACGCAGTAGCCAATGAGTATTGCACTGCTGTGGTTTGGCTCTTGAGAGCTCTGGAGAGCCCTGCTTCACCGAGTCCAAACACTCAACCAGACTTGTCACATCTCGGAGAGAGTGGCCCCTTTCTTCAATGTGTTTAGCTCTAGACCATGGTGCTGTTACTTTAACATGTGAATGCTCTCTGTCCAGGCAGCTGTTGTGATTCTGAATCTGCCTGTTTTATTGGTTGTGGACCTCACAGGTGAAGGTGACTTAGTAGAAAATGTACTGTGATATTTTTGTATTTCTCACAAGTGTAGATTGATTGCAGAGTTCTATATGTGCTGATTGCAAAGGGTTCTAATTTAGAATGACAACGTTAAAAAAAAAAATATATATATATAAAAGCAATACTAAGTGTGTACAGTTTACTTAATAAAGATAATTCAAAACACTTAACCTTCTTTGACTGATATGTAGGATTCAGTCTGACTTTTCATTCATTTCATTCATTTACTGAGAGCCAAGAGGTCCAACCACAGAGTTAAGAGCAAATGTTTGTAGTAGAACACACAGGCCATGTCCACATTTTAGCTAGTTAGTTATTACAGGTCATATGCGTCCTACTGTTAGCACCAGTTACACTGACTTCCTTTTTGTTTTTTGATCAGCCATCCTTGTGGGACCGTTTTCATGTGAACCTCCAGCCCTTTCTCTTCGATTGAAGTGAGGGTACACAATTCCATATTGTTAAGTCCATATATAGTATGCTTAGACACCGACAATGTTTTTGTTATTCTATTTATTTAACAAAACATACCGAAGTTACATAATGTATGTGTCATTAAAGTGCAGGCTCACATTCTCAACTTTAATTCAGGAGTATCCACACCCTAACTTTCCTTCAGTTAGGGCCTAACTGAAGGAAAGTCGAGCTGAATGCATGCTTGGTCAGGTTGAGAGCAGGCGACTTACTCAGCTGAGGCAGAATATTCCAATTCTTTAACTGAAAAAATAAATAAATAAAAGAAAAAAATGGTACTGTGAAGCATTCATCTTTGTGCCATTTGTGAGAACATACAAACTCCACAGAGAAAGGCCCAGTAAATCAGTATGTTCCTATAAAGCTGAACCAACCAGGGTTGTCGTCGACCACAAACAGAATGAAAGATACTCAGTTTATACAGATTTGATAAAATGATCATATTATCCGTACATTAAAAACTGCTACATAATGACACTATTTTGTTGCCATGTAAAGTACATATTAATTTATTTTTAAAACTTAACAACTGTAGAATTTGCATTCTGCATTAAATCTGATATTCTGGTTCAGAACAATATGTAGTTGAACATAGCAAATTTGATGAAATTTGAAAAAAGCCCCAAGCATCTACTGTATTTTAAGAAATGTATTATAACAGTGTCTGTGAAGGTTCTCAGCCATCCAGGTCATGGATTTAAAAGGTTGAAAAAAAAAGGCCTCTATTGCCTCTATTCTGATATGTCTAAACATCCTTCACAAGTGAACAAAATTGCATAAAATTTGGAGGTTGCTTGTCTAAGATTCATTCATTCATCCATCCAGCCATCTTCTCTACCTGCTTATTCCTGTGAAGGGTTGCAGGGGTCTTGCTTGCACCTGCTTCAACAGTAGGGGTGCTGATGTCCTGCTAACTGTGGGTTAACTCCTGCCACTGGACTTCAACCGACTGACTTAATGCACTTCTTAAGAAGTAGCTATCAATGTGGGGTCCCTGTGTTCCCTCTGCCAAGCACTTTTTCCTCCCTTGATGGATTCTGAGGCCCTTCATTGTTGTTACCTTCTGCCAGCCACACACACAAACCTGCTGCTGCTTTCCATCTCCATCTGAACTAGTAGCTTCCAGTAACATGCCTTGCCTACTCAGTGTCAAATTCGATCCTGGGTCAAAAGCCGTGTCAGTCCAAACTGAGTCATCTTCCGCCCCTGCTCTCGCTGACTCTAGGGGTATTTTATCATTTGTCATACTCGTAGCAAGTTGGGGTGTAGCCCATGGCTTATTACAGCCTGGGCTACTGCCACAATAAGCTGCTAACCCACTGTAGCCCCGGTGGGGACTGTTCCCTCCTGTCAGCTGTCTTTCCATGCTGTCACTAGGTCTCCCTAGTTGTCAGCTGCACTATTCGCAACAGTCACTAGCCTAGGCTAAATAGAACATTTAGTAATACACAGGACAAGATGTTACAATCCCTTGTGCCGAAATCCCAGGCAAAACACGTTTAGAGGCCCTGTTCGACTAAGAGGCCCTACCAAGCCTACAGTCATGTAATATGACCAATAACCTATATTCTACCTAGGCTAACTAGAAGCTGCTGGCTTGTAAGCCCATTGAGCAGCAGAGGATACTTCAGACATTGTAAAGCATACCTAACTAAACGCTGCTGGCTTGTATGTCCCGCTCAGCAGCAAACCATGGCTACCAAGTAACATGAAAACATGATCTGAACAACAGCAGTATGCAGCATATCGTTGGGGTTTTCAAGTGGGCACCTCCCTTCACCGATGTTTCGTTAAGTTAGGCCCACGACAGCTCAAGAAGGCTTAACAGTGATTTCCAGCGTCCTGGAATCACCCCCCTCCACACCGCCACTACACAATCCTCTCTTCCTCACCATTCGATGTCTATCAACAACTAGTATGGAAACTAATAACCACGAGCCAAACAAACAAATTTACCATGCTCCGCTCCGTTGATGCAAGCTGAAGCACCTAACAAACAAACAAATTCGTAACAAACAAACAAATCAACCATGCTCTGCTCCGTTGATGCAAGCTGAAGCACGTAACAAGCAAATCTCCCATGCTTCGCTCTGTTGATGCAAGCTGAAGCAACAAACAAATCAACTGTGGCCTACATGCGGCCTACATGCGGCCTACATCCTTACCTTAGTTAGCTCCCCAGCTAGCATGCTTCCTGCGCACCCATAACCAGTCACTGGCTCTCTCTGCTGCCCGGGACATATTGCTAACCGCATTCCTCTGGCTTCTTCCTCGTATGCCCAGCTCACTCAGCGGAGCAATGACCGACTTTGCCACAAATCCATGGCAGCCCACTTCTACCGGGCGGACATAAGCCTTCCATCCATTTTGCTCTGCATCTGCTGCTAACTCTGCATACTTAGGTCTTTTTCGCTCATTAGCCTCCTCAACTCTATCTTCCCACGGAACAGTCAGCTCTATGAAACTACTTTCTCTGGCTCAGACCACAACAGCAGATCTGGCCATAGTCAAGTGCTAGCTATCTCACCTGGGACAACCAGTTGGCTATTTAAGTCCGCCCTCATCTCCCAGGCTCCTCCTACCCTTAGCCGTCCCGTGTTATGCCTGAAGCCTGCTACTCTAGCCTTTTCTCCCTCTCGTACAAACTTAATACATCTATTCTCTCTGTTAATGGCCACGGAATTTACATTCACCCGTTTTTCCTCTATTGCAGCTGCTAAACATTTCAATACCTGATTGTGACGCCAGGTATAACGTCCTTGGGAGAGACTAACCTTACAACCTGTCAGAATATGACAGGCAAGAAGCGTGCAGACACAAGTGCACAGTGGACAGGCAGCATCCTCACTTACCCACTGGTTCAGGTTCTGGGGAGTTGGCAGCACATCATAAGTAGCCCCTAACATAAATCTAATCCTGCTAGCCTCCATGCACCAAAGCTCTCTCCACTTCACCTTCCTTCACTCCACACTCTCCCAGTTCACCTATTGACCCTGCTTAGCCTGCGACACTGCCTTCGAGCATCTAACCGTTTCCTCTTGCCTCTGTACCTCTTCCACTATCATCTTTCTCCTTTCTACTGCTGATGCCTTGCTCCACAGAGGTTTCCCTGCAAACAGTCCTAGGCCTCCAAGCCCTTGCTGTACATGGCCTATGATATCTCTATGCTTAAGAGCTGCCTGTGCTTGCTGCACTGCCTCTTTTGCCTTCCACTTCCTCCCTGTCTTAATAGTAGGCGCTACACTCCTAACCACTGGATCCTTTGACTGAGTCAGAGTCATTTCCAGTCTAACTTCTTATCAAACTGCAATCTGCCATAAACCATCAACCACTAAATTTGGATTATTTAGATTATTTAGTTCTTGACTCGCCATCAACTCATTCTCTTTGAATCACCGAGAAATTACCGAAGCTCTACAAAACCTTCATCATGCTGTTCAGTGGGAAATTAATGTCAGCTCTATACCCACTGTGGAACAGGAAATCGAAATTGGTCCAGGTTCTGGCCACCCCAAAATTGTAATAGAGAGAGAAAAACTGAAGAGTCTGCTGGACACATATCTACCAGTCTCCTGCATTGCAAAATGCCTTGAAGATCCTCCAGCGTTTGACAGTCTCACAGCCTCCGGGAAGAATGAGTATCGTGAGACGTCTACCATCAGAAGAATGATATGGAAAAGTTAGAGCATCTAAAGCCAGTGCTACTACCCATGCGAACATGAACACTAAGCTTTTCCCTGGAAAAATGTAGTTTTCGTTCTCACCCTGCCTCTCCAAATGCAACACTGACATTAACAAAAATGCAATAATGTAATAACAGCTGAAAAAGTACTTGGGTGTGTGTTTTATTTTATATTTACCGCTCAATAACGCAATCGCTGCTGTCTGTCCCATAGAAGAACATGAGAGCCAGCGTATATTTTGGAACTAATTGGGTGTACATGAACCACGTGACAGCCATAGCGGCGACATCAAAGAGTGTCGCAACTCTCTCTCTCGATGGCACTGGCACTGATGCCTCACAGTAGAGGTCGACCGATAGTGGATTTTTGAATGCCGTTATTATACCGATAGTTCGGAGCAGGAAAAAAACGGTAACCAATTAATCGGCCGATATCCAAATATATAAAATCTCAAAGTGAAAATAACATACCAGAACATAATAAATACAGAAATCTGGATAACTGAACACCTAAATGAATAAACAAATCTGGAACTAAGATCCCAATAAACAAATCCCAAGAACTAAGGAACTAAGAATCTAACTAAGATGAAGAGACTACACACAGACAGCTTTCATTTTAGCCTGTTAACAAGCTAACTGTTGTTAGCTTAACAAGCTCATGTAGGCTAAATCATGCCGGTGGAGATGTGGCTGTTTATGCTGAAATATGATGCACGTTTATGCTTGTTGAACTAGTGGGTGTGCCTCGATCACTCACTGTCCCTCAGGGTGTGGCATGTTAACACATACTGGGCAGCAAGGTGTGCCCGCTCTCCTTCTCCGAGGAGTATTTTTAGTTTGGAGAGGTCGTCCAGCTCTTTGAAACCTGGAAACAAAGAGCTGAGCTTGTTCCAATAAATTTCTCTTGGTTCATTTTTTTCAGAGAGAGCAGTGCAGGGAAGAAGCAGTTAAGGCACTGTGGAAAAAAATGGCAGCTATCGGCAGGTATCGCCGATGCCGATTAATCGGTCGACCTCTACCTCACAGCAAGAAGGTCACCGGTTCCAATCTAAGTTTGCATGTTCTCCCTGTGTCTGTGTGGGTTCTCTCCGGGTACTCCGGCTTCCTCCCACCATCCAAAGACATGCTTATTAGGTTAATTGGTGATTCTAAATTGCCCGTAGGTCTGCGTGTGAGTGTGAATGGTTGTCCTTCTCTGTGTTGGCCCTGTGATGTACTGGCGACCTGTTCAGGGTGTACCCCTGCCTCTCGCCCGATGACAGCTGGGATAGGCTCCAGCAGACCCCCGTGACCCCTAATAGGACTAAACGGGTATAGAAGATGAATGAATGAATGCATGTAAGAGGATCATACAGCACAGTGACTGATGGAGAACATGACAACATTATTTCAGGTATTAAAGGTTATCTAGATACTGAATGTTGGATGTAAGCGGCATGTCATATGCATATCATGACATTAATACACTTCAATCATGCATATTTATTTATAAATATATTGATCTTCCACGTTTGCTTCCTACATCTTTTAATTGATTTTTATATGTATATGTTATACATTATACATACACTTATACATATTTATAATCCTATTTTGTGTGTGTGCATTTGTGTGCGTGTTATGGCATGCCATTCAGGAAATTAATCTTTGAATATATGGATTGAAAGTTTGAATATATTGAATGAAAGTTGACTGACGTCAGACTTCACGGCAGTGCCTGCGGCCATTTTGTGTAACATGGATGCTGCAAAAGTGACAATGAGTCAGGCCGCTCGAAATTTAGTTGCAACGAGGACATACTAAACACACTGGCGAATGCGTGTGAAAATCCTCCCGATACCCCTGCCCAATACCCTGTCCGTTCTGCTGATGAAGAAGTTCGCTCCCTTTTTAACCGTGGCAGGCCTACAGCAACAGGCCAGGCAGCTGCGTATCGGTCCAACCCGAGTATACTTTCCACCTCACAAGAGTGCCCCACAACAGCCCCAGTGTACAATCTCCACCCGTACACTAAAAAGGGTCCAAGACACAAGAGGTAAGAATAACTAGGCTTTATTTAAAAGTAGGGCTCTCTGTTGAGTGCATATAAAGATATAAATCATATTCTATATCTCGGTCCAGTTATGATGAACCCTGGTAACGGGGCGAATCCTTCATAAAAAAGCAGAACTATTTACGGAACACTCTGCTGTGTGTAGAGGTCTGTGTGTAGGTCTGTGTGGTTACCTTGATATAGTTTTCAGGTGATGTAATGAAGGTAAAACACAGTGAATGGCCATGCGTAATGGCACTGCGTTCTGACGCGGCTCTTCTCCGGGACTGGAGGGATTTTGTGAACTGAAAGAGAAGCTCATCATATATTGTTTGGATCCAATAAGAATCACCCACATTCATAGACCAATGCAGGCTGAATATTTAGTTTAGTACTGAACGTATTTGATGATTGGCGACACATCGTCAGCTTTGGGTACGTTACTCACACAGCATACTGTGGACAGACAGACAAATGCATAAGGAGATCATGAGTTACGGAGATAATTACTATGGAATTAAAAAATTTTTTTATTACTGTTGTATTAATCACTGTAACACAGTTTAATGGCATATCAACCACAAAATACATAAATGAATGGGCTACAGTGTAAAATACATTCACTGTTAATACTGCCTGTTTCTATACAAAATTATATATTTTGTTCAATGTTTCTAAGGTTTCAGGCACAATGCAGTTCACGTTCTGTGGTTCAGTCCTTTTTCAAAGAGGTGATTCTCCTGCCAGACCACAAAGCTACACATGTGCCAAGGCGTACCAAAAAAGCATGGCTTTGGTGAGTTTTGGAATTGTTTTGTCATATTTGTTACCTCTTCTTATTGTCCTGGTAGCTCACCTAGAGTGTGCACCCCTTTACTAAAGGCTAACTCCTTTACACAACAGCGAGGGTTCAAGTACAACCCAGGCTCTTTGCTGCATCCCATCCTCTCTCTCTCCCCCTTTTCTGTCTGTCTTCAACTGTTGCTATGCTGTTGCAAATAAAGTTAAATTATGAAAAAATATGTTTGTAAAATTTATACGTAACTAAATTACAGAAGTAAACTGAAGTTGGTTGAACTGAGAAAATTACAGAATGTAAATTTCTGTGATCATACGTGTGTTGTGGTATTCTTGCAAATATCCAATAAAAAGAGGTATTGACACTAAATCTTTTCCTTGTACAGTTGCAGCCATTGGTAGTGCACCTGACGTTTCCAAAGACGTTGTCCCAGACATCTCCACTTCTGAGGCCCATTCCCTCTCCAGTCATACCCCTTCCATGTCCAGTGGTGACAAAGTTATATGGTGTTTTGCTACCCAAGATGTTTGCGCTGATGCGCCTTTTATCCCAGCTGACACCCTCACCATGTCCACTAGTGCTGGTGTCATCACTATTGCTGAGACTCTCACCATGTCCAGTGGAGCTCCTGACATCTCCACTGGCAACACTCATGGGTTGTCGGTTGTCTCCACTGTCAATGCTAGTGGTGAAAGGCATTGCATCTTTGCGAACAGGACCTCTGGTGTGTCCCATTGTCCCACTCAATCCAGTGCATTGGGCAACAGTTCATCCAGCACATCCTACAGGTCCATCTTTTCTAAAAATTTTCATTTCATTCCTTTTCATACAGTATTGTCAGCAAAGAACTATTTTCGGTGTAAATATTGTGCAGTCATGGTATCCTGAACGGAGAAATCCCTCTGGATTTGTTTTATCTGTAGCAGCCACCGCCTAATCTGAACACCCCCCACTCTGTCCTCTCCGTTTGTTTACAACAGGCAGCTGTCAAATGGCATATATTACACCTTTAAATAATGCACTGTCCGTTCAAGAAAATTTAAGTTATTAAACCATCAAGGAAGGTCTTTGTCCAGTGGTAATACAACTGTTTGTGTGAACAAACATCCCATTTGTACCTTAATTATAAAATATTCTTGTTTTATTTTGTAGCACATACCTTGACCTATTTGAGGAAGAATACCTCTCTGATGATCCTGATCTCCAGGAAGCTATTTCCAGGTCTTTAGATTCCAGCACAAGTGAGAGGTCAGTAGAAGATATTATATAAAATCTAATCAACTTTTTTTTTCTAGCCTAGAGACAAGTAGCAAAAAGCAAGCTGCAACCTATTGTTCTTTATCCTGTATCAAAATGTGTTTTTTGTGATCAGACTGCAATCAGATAGCACTTGACCACATACATTTACACATAGTATTTGGACATACATTTGCATTTACACTTGTGTTCAATGTGGTAACAATGTGTCCCTGACCACCTTCAAATGTGGGTTGGATCGAATAACAATCCGTCCTCAATTTGACTTGTTTTAAGTTTTTTTGCAAATGTACTTTAATGAGGTCAAGCGCTATCTGTCTGTCTAATAGCCATTTGTGAATGTTGGATTATAGTTGAGTAGTCTTATAGTCTTGAACAGTGGGGGAGTCTGTATCTGTTGCTGAATGTGCTCTTGAGTCTGTCCAGTGTTTTATGGATGGGATGGGTGGCATTGTCCATGGAATTGTCCTATGGAATTTAATTTGTACTCTGTCCTCAGCCACTTCCAAGAGTGCTCAGCCTCAGACCAACAACATTATTTAATACTGTATTATATAATACCTTTTTGGAAATTTTGATAAAAATTAGCCTGAACATTCCTGATGTAACCTGTTTAATCTCATTTGATAACAGCAATGAAAGATAATGGATACTTCAATGCTGGCCAGATTATGGCAATGTCAATTGCTCATGGGGGACAGAGTCCATGTTTCCTGTCTGAACTCTTGTATGAGTGTCTTCAAAAAGGTCCGGACAATGTAAAGGTCAAAACTGAACATATTACTGATGAAGAAACAAGGTCACAGGTGCAGTCGGTGAGCACGTTTTCTTTTGATTATATTGACTTTATTAACAAATTATTAATTTCTCATGCACTCATTAACATGCAAGTTAAACAGTAAAGCTAACAGTTGTATAGTCAGTCAGTCAGTCATTTTCTATACCCGTTTGGTCCTGTTAGGGGTCAGGGGGGTCTGCCGAAGCCTATCCCAGCTGTCATCGGGCGAGAGGCAGGGGTACACCCTGGACAGGTCGCCAGTCCATCGCAGGGCCAACAGTCACACTCACATGCACACCTACGGGCAATTTAGAATCACCAATTAACCTGATGCATGTCTTTGGATGGTGGGAGGAAGCTGGAGTACCCGGAGAGAACCCACGCAGACACAGGAAGAACATGCAAACTCCACACAGAAAGGCCAGCCGGCCCATGGATTCGAACCGGTGCTAACCACCTCGCCACTGTGCCGCCCCACAGTTGTATATCTCTACTAAATAAAAGTCAATAAATATTTACTGTTCTCATATCGACTGTGGCTCAGTAGGTAGAGCGGGTTGTTAGCGGTTCGATCCCCGGAATGTGCCACATGTCGAAGTGTCCTTGAGCAAGACACTGAACCCCCAGTTGCTCCCAGTGCGTGGCACTGGTGTGTGAATGGGTAGATGTGTCTCTGACTGTAAAAGCGCTTTGAGTACCAATAGGTAGAAAAGCGCTATATAAAAGCAAGGCCATTTACCATATCCTAATGTTATTTTAATTTTTTCAGATCTTACAAGATGCAGTTGCACAGGCATCCAGCTTGATCAGTCTTGCGGGTCACAATGTTTGCATAACACTGCAAAACAAACAAGAGACTGCTTTGGACTTGACTCACTGGTATGTCCTCCAGCAGACCCATGCACATCCATAGTCATATCTGGATTGTAATGGCTTCTTATTTATCCAGCAAACTTTGAGCAAACTTAACCTGGATTTCTTATGGTCCTCATCAATTCCTATCTATTTTTTGTTTGGGCCCGAGCCACCTCGGGAACAGGACCAGGAGCCAGGGTCCGAGCCACCTCGGGAACAGGGCCAGGAGCCGGGGTCCGAGCCACCTCGGGAACAAGAGAAGAGGCGGCCCTCGGAGCCCGGACGGAAACCAGGGACGAGGCGGCCCTCGGAGCCGGGACGGAAACAGGAAGCAGCACCGGAGCTGGCTGCGAGACGATCCTCGGAGCAGGGACAGGGACTGGGAGCAGCGCTGGAGCAGGGCATGAGCGGATCCTGGGAGCCGGAGAAGGGGCCGCAGGAGAGTCCGACCTGAAAGCCGGAACAGGAGGCGCAGGAGAGTCCGACCTGGGAGCCGGAACAGGAGGCACAGGAGAGTCCGACCTGGGAGCCGGAACAGGAGGCACCGGAGAGTCCGACCCGGGAGCCGGAACAGGAGGCACCGGAGGCGCAGGAGAATCCGACCCGGGAGCCGGAACAGGAGGCACCGGAGGCGCAGGAGAATCCGACCCGGGAGCCGGAACAGGAGGCACCGGAGGCGCAGGAGAATCCGACCCGGGAGCCGGAACAGGAGGCACCGGATGCGCAGGAGAATCCGACCCGGGAGCCGGAACAGGAGGGAGCAGGAGGCGCAGGAGAATCCGACCTGGGAGCCGGATCAGGAGGCGCAGGAGAATCCGACCTGGGAGCCAGAGCAGGAGACACAGGAGGCGCCGGGGAGTCCGACCTGGGAGCCGGAGCAGGAGACACAGGAGGCGCCGGGGAGTCCGACCTGGGAGCCGGAGCAGGAGACACAGGAGAGTCTGACCTGGGAGCCGGAGCAGGAGGCACAGGAACAGGAGCAGGGCATGAGCCTACCCTCGAGGCCGGTGCAAGAGCAGGAACGGAGCATGGAGTGGCTAGCTGGGAGCAAGCTGGCCGGTGGCTAGCAGGCCGGTGGCTAGCAGGCGCAGGGGAGTCTGACCTGGGAGCCGGAGCAGGAGGTGCAGGGGAGTCCGACCTGGGAGCCGGAGCAGGCAGCTGAAGGTTGGCTGCCCGATGGTCAGCACGCCGGTGAACCTCCACCGCATGGATAGCAGGCTGCCGGCCTGCAGGCCTGCCTCCATGGCGACCACAAGGGCCTGACCTCCCTGTTGGGGCCATCATGGCCAAACGTGTGCCAGCAAAAAATGGCAAAAACTCTGGGGTGAGCCATGGCTTGTACTCAAGCTTTTGCTCAAAATAATAAGTCAATACTCGCCTTCTGTCTTCCTCATCAAAAGGAGTATAGTCCGCTGGGTCCATCTTTGGTCGCGTCATTCTGTCACGGCTGGGTCCGGGGAGAGTGGTTGGACCCAAGTGCAGGACTTGAGGCGGAGGCAGGCGAAGGCAAAAAATATAACCAACTTACAAAAACTTGAGTCACAGGGAGAAACAAGGACGAGTATGACGCGACAAGGAACAAAGGGAAGGCAGGGCTATATATACACATGAGGAACAGAAGGATGACAAGACACAGGTGAAGCAAATCAACAGACGAGAACAGGTGACACCAATTAACTAATCAAAAAGGCATGAAACAAGACCAACAGGAAATCAAGAACATAGCAAAATAAAACAGGAAACAGAACAGAAACCAAGACAGAAACGAAAGACATAAAAAACCAAGACAGGACAATTCAATTCAATTCAATTCAATTCAATTCAGTTTTATTTATATAGCGTCAATAACAATACAAATCGTCTCAAGACGCTTTACAAGACCCGGCTTGAAACCCCCAGAGCAAGCCTGAAGGCGACGGTGGCAAGGAAAAACTCCCTTTTAACAGGAAGAAACCTTGAGCAGAATCCAGCTCATATGGAGGGACCCATCTGCCTAAGGCCAGCCGGGTACAGACAGAGAAAGAGAACAGCAAGATAAACATACATCTGTCATAAATACACATATCTGACTAAAGCATACAAGTGGGATGCTGTGATACAAACTAATAATGTTACATGACAGTTTGAAAATGTAAGAGGAATCATAGGCAGGTTGGAGAATTGTTCATTCAGGTAGGAGTGGATAACAGCAGGATTCCATGGAGACTGGGCAGGCTGATGAGACCACGACAACAGATGTAGTATGGCGCTCCACAGGAAACACTCAACTCCAGGCCAGAGATACTCGGAAGAAGGGAGAGCAGCAGTAAACATTCTACATAGTAATAGCACAGAATTGCATGACTAGTAGCAGATAGGAATTTAGAGGGCAGGAGCTCTGTGCCAGAGAAAAAGAAAGTGTAGGACACGAGAGTGGAGAGAGAAGAACGAAGGAGAACATGTGTTTGGTGCATTGTCCCCCAGCAGCCTAGGCCAGGGGTTCTCAATTATTTTCTGTTATCCCCCCCTTAGGAAGAAGAAAATGTTGCGCCCCCCCCCCATTACAATTAGTATCATTTGTCCAAAACTTGTTATATGTACAAAGAAAAGAAAAAAGACATGGAATAACTTCATTAACATTGTTTCTTACTCTCTTACAGAAAAGATTAGTGCAATTTGCCTGAATAAAAAAATAAATCCTTATCTAAACTATTGTAGGTATTAAATTATTTATTTATTATTTAAACTATTTTACCTTATATAATGCCAACAGTGCTCGCTGGTTAAAGCCCCCCCCCCAGGCATTGCACTATTTGAGAAGGACTGGCCTAGGCCTATAGCAGCATAACTAAGGGATGGTTTAGTCCAGCCCTAACTATAAGCTTGATCAAAAAGGAAAGTCTTAAGCCTGACCTTAAAAATAGAGAGAGTGTCTGCTTCACGAACCCAAACTGGGAGCTGGTTCCATTCTACTCTTTGAAATTCTAGGAACCACAAGTAGGCCTGCACTTTCAGACCGAAGTGATCTGTTGGGATGATATGGTACAATGAGGTCTTTAAGATATGATGGAGCTAGGCCTTTGAGGGCCTTGTATGTAAGGAGGAGGATTTTAAATTCTATTCTAGACTTTAAGGGGAGCCAGTGAAGAGAAGCTAAAACTGGAGTAATATGATCTCTCTTGCTAATTCCTGTCAATGCTCTTGCTGCAGCATTTTGAATCAGTTGGAGGCTTTTTAAAGAGTTATTTGGGAAGCCAGACAGTAATGAATTACAATAATCCAGTCTGGAAGACACAAATGCATGAACAAGTTTCTCAGCGTCATTCTGAGACAGGATGTTCCTAATTTTGATGATATTACATAGATGAAAGAAGGCAGTCCTGGTTACTTGCTTAATGTGACATTTAAAGGACATATCCTCATCAAATATAACACCAAGGTTTTTCACAGTAGTACTGGAGGCCAAGGTAATGCCATCCAAAGAAAGAAGACAGGGGACATGACAGCTTAGCCCAAAACACAGTTGTTCACAGGGCTACCAGGGCTACATAGCTGCTCTAAAGCATTCCAAACCTGATTTTAACACAGCATATTTCATTAGGTTACATAGAGTGCATGATTGAATACATAACGTATATTGAAATTTATAGTTTTACACAACACTAGTCTATAGCATTATGAGCTGTCCTTTCAAAGTACCATGTCAGCTGAAAAAACAAAAACTAATGCCTAATGCTGATTTTGGGGAATTTAACTACTCACCTCTCTTACATCACTTTAGTGGTACAATACTTAATGACTTGAGGAAAATAGCCATATTCATCATTAACTTTTTTTATATCTTACAGGTGAAAACGACATCTCTCTGGAAGATGTTTTCGTCACTGATGACAGTGTCCCACCACTGGGCTTCTCCCCAAAGCCAAGCCTTGAGTTCATCACCCATTCCCGATTTCCACAAGCGAATACTTGTGACAATATTCTTCGCATTCCGGTTCATGCAGTCTACACTGCTTTCAAATGTGATATGACTTTTGCCATATGCAATTCACCGGGGTTTGGAAGAGCGTGAGATGTAATATTATGGAGGTCTTGAGTTATGATGAGGATGTTTGTTTGTTTTTCAAAAATAATTGCTGTTATTTCATTTTCTTTGTCCTAGAGATAGTACTGAATAAAGGCAGGAAGAAATATAAGTAGAAATGTTGTTACTTTTGAAGATATATTTCAAGCCATGATTTTTGTTTCAGATTTAATAATGCGCACAGTTGTGAATTTTTAAGTTCACAATCGTACATGTATGTATGTCATTTATTTCCACCCTTTGATATGTCCCACAGCAACTGAGTGATTAGCGCAGTTTATTTCCTCTAAAGGTTATTGTAAGGCCTTCTTAATTAATGGTTCTATGTTCCTACATTGTATGGACTGGTTCATTGTCATTTTGGTGTCTACAGGATATGTGCATGCGGGACTTGTCATATTTGTCATATTTATCTGGTGATAACATCACATTTTGTTATGAAAGAAAAGCACATTCTAAGCACATCTTCAGACCTAGGACCTGTACACACATTTCTCAAAATTACTTAGTTATATCTGAGTCTATGTGACAATGTATGACACCACAATAGTGTAACAACTGAATTACTGCAGCTAGTAGACTATCTCTCAAGCAGGTCACATTGCTCTGACAAAAAGTTCAATTCCATGATTTCCATCATCAGTGAAGGGGTTGATGGGCCTTAACTCCACATTCCACTGGTGATCATAAGGGGGTTGTACAGGCACACGATTGAGTGGCCTTTGATGCTGAAGAAGCTGGAGCATTCCAATTGTCCACAGTTGCAATGGGGACCGACTCTCCATTGTCCTCAAGCTGTGGTTGTTCCACTGGCTCACAAACTCATCCACAGATCTGTTAATTCTTGGATGATAAACATGGTGAAGAGCTGTAATGTGAAGAGGGTCAGTGCTGTCTAAAAGGTCTTTATAGTATCCTGACACAACCCTGTTTACTTCTGCCCACAATCTTTCGATCCTTTGATTATGGACACTACGTCCAACCATGAAACTTCCTCTGTTTTTTCCTCGATTCTCAATCATGAACCGTGCAACATCAATGTTCTCGCTACCAGCATCACCCCTGACACGATGTGGCAGTCCAAATACATCAACAGCACCCTGGAAAAGATGCAAGGCAATCGATGCTCGGTTGTCTGTGCAACATCTCAGGAAGGTAATGCAGCGACTGTAGCCATCAACTACTCCATGATACACAATGTGGTTGTACAGTGTTCGTATGTTTACAGACAGCATCTGAGATATGGCCATCCAGCTAAATCCTAAATCCCGCATGTGAATCAACTGAGCTGCTGGTATGTTGTACCTTTAAAGAGAAAAAATAAAATAAAAAACAAATACGTTAATGTGTTAATTCACATAGTGTGGATAAATTGTTGTATTTTCTTGCAGCCTATATACTTTCCATGTAATAATACAATACAATACATAACATGTTTGTAATTTCTTTATTGTACCATGTACTAAGTAGAGATTACTCTTGGCCTGCATCAGCCTCCACCCCCATACCCTTATTTAAATATTACTTACTATGGCCTTCCTCTCTGAGACGCAGAATGAGTGGAATGTTATATCCGCCAACATCTCCCTGAGAGACTCATAAATTCCTTCAAGAATGATGCATAATGTCCTTTCAGCAATGTTTTGTTGAATATTACTCATAAGTACTGGGAATGTTGCAATAATAGAGATATGATCCTCAAGGTGACGCGATATAGTCTCCAAACTGTTAGTGTCATTTGGAGTACAACCTGTGGCAAAAAAGTTTTCCAGGATACGACTAGGTTTTGGATGTCAATTAAGTTTTTAAAAGTATATTCTATATATTCAAAGGTTCATTCAATATATTCAAACTTTCATTCAATATATTCCAAGGTTCACTCCATATATTCAAAGTTCATTCAATATATTCAAACTTTCATTCAATATGTTCCAAGGTTCACCCCATATATTCAAAGTTCATTCAATATATTCAAACTTTCACTCAATATATTCAAAGTTTCACTCAATATATTCAAAGTTTCACTCAATATATTAAAAATTTCATTCAATATATTCAAAGTTTCATCCATATAGTCAAAGTTTCATTCAATATATTCCAAGGTTCACTCCATATATTCAAACTTTCATTAAATATATTCAAACCTTCATTCAATATATTCAAAGTTTCACTCCATATATTCGAAGTTCATTCAATATATTCTAACTTTCATTCAATATATTCAAAGTTCATTCAATATGTTCAAAGTTCACTCCATATATTCAAAGTTCATTCAATATATTCAAACTTTCATTCAATATATTCAAAGTTCATTCAATATATTCAAACTTTCATTCAATATATTCAAACTTTCATTCAATATATTCAGAGTTCATTCAATATATTCAAAGATTAATTTTCTGAACAGCATGCCATAGTATGTATGTATGTATGTATGTATTAGGATTAGGATTTTAACTAGATAATTGAACTTGAAAAACAATATCAGACAAATTATTATTCAAGAAGATCTTCTGTGTTATCAGCCTAATGTAGCTTGTATTTCAATTCTAATTAGAACAAAAAATGCATTTTGTATGAAAATGTCAAGATAAGATCATAAGCTGCTGCTTAATGCAGTTCTTTTATCACTGTAGGTTTGAATGCAACCTATGCAACCCTATGCAACTGGGTCCAGGACTTCCTAACCGACAGGCCACAGTCTGTGAGGATCTGTGATTGTGATAATTTGAATTGGGTGTGTTGAAGCAGGGAACCATTTAAAACAAGAAGGGCAGGGGTACTCCAGGACCAGGGTTAAGAGGCACTGCATTGGACCAAATACCTGTTGCTCATTGTTTTGTCATATAAAATACTGCAAACATTCTGAGTGCACAGAAACTTTTTTCCAAGCCCTGCAGCAAAGCAATGAACAGAATAATTGCATTGGCCAATAGAAATCTGTATGGAATTCCTGTTAAGATAAAATAATCATTCTCACATTTGTCTATAATTTTCAAATATAAAGCACCTTAGGTGAGCAATGACTAATTGCATTTAAAAATCTAAGTAGGCTGTAATCAGTCAAGCTACATTTCTTGGAAATGTGTCCTACACATTTCTAGCCGAAAGAGACAAGTATTTCATGTAGTAGCACTACACTAGCTCAGATTTGAGTTGTACGTAGTCCCTATTAACTTATATCTGCTGGCATTTCTTGCAAAGGTTAACAATTCAGATGCAGCTGAATATACAGGTATGATTTCAGATCAAAATTATTTGAGTGTAGGGCTGAACTATGTGGACAGAATTTCATATTGCGATAATTATGGCAGATATCTCGATATCGAGCGTCCGAACCAATTTTTTAAAGCCCTCTCTCGAGACTATGTACACCATGGCAATGTGGTATGTTTTGGCGTCTGTAATGTACACTGTTCGATAATTTAAATCCTTCTCAAACTGCACAACTAGATCGCTGAGTTCAAAAGTCCACAGCCTATGTGCCTCATGCCTTATGTTCTCACACTATACGGCCCGATGTGACTTGACTGCTCACACTGTGCAATGGTTTTGTTTCATGTGGTGAAACAATTTTTCTTGTGCTATCTTGCTTCGTCGCAATCTTCGCCTCACTCTGGTTTACATCACCATTTTTAAATCCATACCTCCAAATAATGGAGGACGATTTATGTTTTTGCACCAAATTATTTTGCACTACACTGGAATCAATTGTTATATCTCCCGTCATATCCCAATCACGTGACTGCCCCCCAACAAAAATCCTGTCCCGCAAAATCCCGAGAGAAAGACTCTCAAATCCCGTCCAGCTCCCTATGTTGGCCTGTGTTTTTACCACGCTAAGTTTGGTTCCAGAGCAAGGAAGTGCCGATCGCTTTGCAGCTTCAGGGGGACGGGAAACACCAGGGCCGGCGCTCAGTAGTGGCCTCGAGCGTCAGCCGCAACGGCAGACCGCTGTTCATCCAGGACACCGCCTCCGGGCGCCGTTTTTTGTGTGACACCGGCGTGCAGAGGAGCGTTCTGCCCGCGTTGAAAGTAGACATCCTGTCCGACGGTCTTGGCCGCCCCCTGGAAGCTGCTAATGGCAGCCCCATACGCACTTATGGCATTCATCATGTTGAACTGTGTTTCGGTGGCCAGCGGTTTAGTTGGGACTTTATCACAGCTAAGGTGGCCATCCCCCTGCTGGGAGCGGATTTTCTATGTGCTTACGGACTACTGGTGGATGTCAAAAACCGCCGTTTAATTGACGCCACCACTTTTTGTTCATACACCTGCACTCTTAGTGGGGTGGACCCCGTTTGACTCTCCAGCATGTGCTCCCAAGCTGACGAGTTCCATCACCTGCTTGCACAATTTCCTGCGCTCACACAGCCCACCCCGCCAAGCACTGAGTAGAGCACCACATCGCCACCACTGGCTGGCCTGTCTACGCCTGGATCCTGCAAAGCTTGACATTGTCAGGGCTGAATTCGGTGCCATGGAACGCCTTGGCATCATCCGCCGCTCTAGCAGCCCATGGGCTCGCTATCCAGTGCCTCACATCCAGGATTTTTCAGCGCACCTGGCGGGTAAGGTTATCTTTTCTAAGATAGACCTTGTCCGTGGATACCACCAAGTTCCTGTCCACCCGCAGGATGTCCCAAAAACGGCGGTGATCACCCCTTTTGGCCTGTTCGAGTTCCTGAGGATGCCTTTCGGCCTTAAGAACGCTGCCCAATCGTTCCAGCGCCTCATGGATTCTGTACTGCGTGACCTGCCTTTTCTGTTTGTGTACCTGGATGACATCCTCGTGGCCAGTGCCTCCAAAGCCGAACACCTATCCCACCTACGGCTCCTTTTCGGACGTCTCAGCCTGCATGGCCTGATCATCAATCCAGCTAAGTGCAAGTTTGGACTGACCACCATAGACTTCCTGGGACATCGAGTCACCAAGGACGGGGCCATGCCACTCCCGTCTAAGGTTGAGGCTGTCTTGGATTTCCCACGGCCGGTCACAGCAAGGTCCCTGCAGGAGTTCCTGGGAATGGTGAACTTCTACCACCGATTCATTCCTGCAGCTGCTGCTTTCATGCGCCCCCTGCACAGGGCCTTGAAGGGGAAAGCGGCTAAGCACGTGGTGGATTGGTCCTCAGAGAGAGATGCAGCATTCACAGAGGCTGCATCTGCTTTGGCCAGAGCGACGATGCTGGCACACCCATCACCTGACGCGCCAATTGCCATCACCACAGACGCTTCGGACTTTGCGGTCGGCGCTGTGCGCGAACAGTGGGTGGATGGTGCCTGGCAACCCCTTGCTTTCGTAGCCGCCAGCTACGCCCCAGTGAATGTAAATACAGCACCTTTGACCGTGAGTTGCTTGCACTTTACCTTGCCATTCGACACTTCCGTTCGCTTCTGGAGTGCTGACAGTTCACAGCCTTCTTCAATCACAAGCCCCTAACGTTTGCCATGGCTAAGGTGGCAGAGCCATGGTCTGCCCGCCAACAGCGACATCTCTCTTACATCTCGGAGTTCACCACGGAGATACAACACGTTGCAGGCAAAGCCAACCTCGTCGCGGACTGCCTCTCTCGTGTCATCATGGGGGCCGCCCACCTTGGGCTTGACTACACCCACATGGCAGCCAATCAGTCCACCGACCCGGAGGTACAGTCACTCAGGACTGCTGCCACTGGACTGCAGTTACCGGAGATTGCTTTTGGTGACCGGGCGCCCTGCTGCTTTGCGACGTCTCCACCGGACAGCCATGGCCCGTCGTTCACACGGCATGGAAAAGGTTTTCGAGGCTGTGCATGGTCTTTCTCACCCAGGAAGAAAGCCATCTCAAAGGTTGGTGGCAGCTAAGTTTGTCTGGCATGGGCTCAAAAAAGATGTGCGGGCCTGGGCAGACTCTTGTGTGGAGTGTCAGCGTTCCAAAATCCATCGCCACACCAAAGCATCCCTGCTTTTTCGATATTCAGCCCTAGTATAAACAGATACAATTTTATGGAACAGTTGTTTATTTTTATAAATGAAATACACACCAGTGCGATATTTTAATAATAGACTTGACATATTGTTTTTATTTTGGTCTTTCTGGATCTGTAGGAACTTCAAGACCCAGACATTGACTGGGAGAGTGTTGTACTGGAAGAGGACTCTAATGGAGCAGTTATGGTTCCTGAAATTGCATGCCCACACTGGATGACGATTCTCAGTCACATGGTTATGACTTGTACACACAATATTTGCACAAGGTGTCTGACATTAGAACATGAACAGACACACACTGGTTACAGGAACCTTGTTTTACAGACATTCTGAACATTTTCCAACAAATGCACGTAAAAAATCCTGTATGCGGTATTGAAAAGAAAAGAACAAATAAATGAATACCAAAACCAAAAATAACTCTTGTCTGTTTTCAGATGGAACAGCCATTGGCATATTAATATTGTTTTGAGTAAAGCTAGACCTGTTAAACTCTGTGGAATCCACCTCCATATCGCACCGCTTCATTCAGCATTCTTCTAAACTCAGTGTAAGTGCTAAGATGCTGTACTGGAAAAGTCACAGTCTGAGTGCATACACTCACTATTCGTAACAAACCGAATGGTCTCCAAGCCTTTCCCTGCATTCATGGTCAAAGCTGTATGTTATTTTGAAAAGTCTCTTTTCATTAGGGAGGATGGGGATGTGGGATTGCCCGGTCATCGACAGGAGCACATGTGGCACCGCAAGAGGTTCTGTGTCACCAGCTGCACTGTCTGTCTCCCCATCTGTGATTGATACATTTTTCAAATAAGATGAATTTAAGATACCGTCTAAACTGAGTTTAAAAAAAAAAATCCAATAACATTTATGCGTTTGGTACATTAAATGATGCTATGTGTATACGATACAGTACATCATACCTGGCATTTCAAGCTCTTCTAAGAAATCTTGGAGGAAGTTGATAATCTTCCTTAGATGTCGCCTTTTGACTAATGTGTCTGGCAGTGTTAGGCCTGTATATTAAGGCACCCAATATTGGGGTTTGGCTATCAAGAATAATTAATAATCATCAAAAATAATTATTTATTATTAAATAATTGGATCTGAATTACAAGATCACCTCGGGGCACCACCCTTCTAGGAAGGGAAAAGATAGCCAATCAATCAAATCAGTCTCATAAATTATACTAAATTGTCAATTTGGATTTCTGATTAATAATTAACTTAATAACTATAACCAAAAATTACCACGTTAACAACTAGTTGAAGGAATTTGGAGTTCTTGGCAGTGTAGAGGTTGGCAGTATTCATTCTTGTGCAACATTAAACAGACAACCGGTATGTTTAAAAGACATTTATTACAAGAAAAAAAAGGTAAACATACAATCTAACTACAGAGTATGTGTATGTGTGTGTGTGTGTGTGTGTGTGTGTGTCAAGATGGCTGCCAGTTGTGGGCGTGCCAAGATGGCCGCCAGTTGTGGGCGTGTCAAGATGGCCGCTGGGCCTTGAGTCCTGAAGTGGCTTGTTAGCTACTCTGTGCTAACTAGCCGTGTGGCTCCTGTTGTTTGGGAGTTTAGCCTGCAAACCTTTTGTTTGTTGGCTAAAGAGCTGGTGTAGATTCCTCAGCAGGAACTCGCTTCGCTGCTGTATGGAGAACAGGCCTGGAGTAGTTGCTCTTTGTAAGCAGACTACCTGGCAGCCAGCTGCAGCCGAGCAGCTGGGGGTCTCCACATGGAGGTGTGGAGTGGAGTACGGGTAGGAGGAATAGAGTAAGAGAGAGAACAAAGGCCAAGGCAGCGCATTTTATATGACCTGATGACCTCAGAGGTCACATGCCACTGTCAGCCAGTGAACCGCTGAGTCAGTTTTCACACCTGGAGGATTGTGGGACTTGGTGTTTCCAGGGCTTCCCTTTGTCTCCAAGACAAAGACAAAACATGTGGTTAACTTGGTTATGCATGGTGAGCTTCCATAGCTCACCACCAGGTTCATGTCCCAACAGCAGTTATCATCATGAATCAGCATCAGGCTATGAAAAGAGAAGAAGAGAGAAGTGTACAAACCCAGGCTATTAATGACATACAAAATGGAAATTGCAATACAGAACAAAATTAATGTATGCAAGAACAAAATAAGTAGCAATTAAAATTTTTTTACAGACACCAAAAATGTGAGTGATAATCAGTAAATATGAAAACTTACAAACCTGTAGCCTTATGCAAGAGCACGGAAGTATTTCTGTGCCATCTGAGGTTAAACATAAATTTCCTTGGTTGAATTTTTTCAAATAATAAAAAATCATCAATTTCAAAGTTGTGGTTTTTTTATGTTAAAAAAATTCAACCTCAAAAATTCAACCTCAAAAAATTAAAACTCAAAAATCAATTCAACCTAAAAAAAAAAACCTAAATGATATTATGACGCAGTTTTTAAACAAAGTATAAAATATTTGTAATACCTATCAGTAAGATGACAAATATAAAAACACATGTGCAATATACAGACGTGCCAAAAGTTCATACATTCTTGATCAGTTCTTGATCTGTAAAATCAGACTTAAAATTAATTTACTCAAGTATGTTATATGATTCTGATCAGACTACCGAGACTGTATTGTACATAAATAGACAATGGCATCAATTTGAGAACCACTGGTCGTGATAGCTAACGTTAGCTAGCAATGCTAAAAACAAAAACACTAGATCGCCACATAGTTTAACGTTACAACTCCAGAACGTAATCACAAATGTATAGCTATATATACAGCTATGTTTCTAATAACATTATAATACCCTGCTCTGTATTTTGACAGAAGACCGCCCTGTAAGTAGCCTAATTAATGTAGCCTTTCCTTTCACAAATTGGTCTCTGCAGACACATGCGCTGTCAGGCTCCGCTCTCCCTGATTGGAGAAGTGGATGAAAGAAGTTTTTCAGTCAAGCTGTTTTTCTATCAGTTTTTTAAATTGATCACCTTTGTAATACAATCCTTGTACAGCCAAGACACTTTCTGCCCGCTATCTGCAAACCAGCTATTGGCTGGATGCTGAATGAATTGAGACAGAGATTGATTGCTTCTCCCTGGTTACCCGGATGTTAAGTCTTGAGGTTGAATTTTTTTTAGGTTGAAATTTTTTGAGGTTGAATTTTTTGCGGTTGAACAAACTCAGGTCTAGAAATGTGATCATTTTTTATTATTTTCATGCTGAAAAAATTAAGAATGACATTGTGTGGCTTAAATAACAAACCTCATTATTTCTTGCTGCACAGTTACATTTCTAGGGGCTGGGGTGGGCTGCTCTGTCTCCTGCCTTGTGGGCCTTGTTGAACTGTTTGTGGCAAAAGTGTCAAGTTGTATAGACACCAGCTTTCTGGCTGCAGATTCAACTCGCTAAATCAATTCATGATGTAACTTTAAAATGCTTTCTGCTCAAAGTAATTAGACATGAGACTGGCGACTGGCCTTAAAATCATGGCCAATGGTGGTTAGCTGTCAATTTGATCTGAAACTGTCTGATATTAGGTGTAGTAGGCACCGACCAAAATAAGAATAATAAGAATAAGAAAACCTTTATTTGTCCCGCAATGGGGAAATTGCAGTTCACAACAGCTTACAGAGCAAAATAGCAAAAAATAGCAAAAGCAGCAAAAAAGCCAGAGCAAAGAGGATAACTATAAAAGATAAATAGTGTATAAATTGTGGAAATATTGCACAGGTTGAATTTTAATATTGCACGGATTGTAAGAAATGTTATTACAGTTATGGTATAGTACTATTGCACATGTAATTGTAATATTGCACATATTATCAAGACTGTTTATTGTGAAGCCTAACAGCAGCCGGAAGGAAAGACCTTCTGTATCTTTCCTTCACACATCGAGGGTGAAGAAGTCTGTCACTGAAGCTGCTCCTCAGTCCTGTCAGGTCTCCATACAGGGGGTGGGACTCATTGTCCAGCATGGATGACAGTTTAGCCAGAACTCTCCTGTCACCCACCTCCCCCACCGAGTCCAAGGGGCAGCCCAGGACAGAGCTGGACTTCCTGATGATCTTATCCAGCTTCTTCCTGTCCCTCTCTGTGATGCCACTGTTCCAGCAGACCACTCCGTACAGGACGGCTGATGCCACTACAGAGTCATAGAAGGTCTTCAGGAGTGCCCCTTTCACTCCAAAAGACCTCAGTCTCCTCAGAAGGTAGAGCCTGCTCTGTCCCTTCTTGTAGAGTGCGTTGGTGTGGTGAGTCCAGTCCAGTTTTGTGTTGAGGTGAACACCCAGGTACTTATAAGAGTCCACTTGCTCAATGTCCATTCCCTGGATGTTCACTGGTGAGGGGAGGGCAGAATGGCGTCTACGGAAATCCACCACCATCTCCTTGGTCTTCCCCGCGTTGATCAGGAGGTGGTTTCGTTGACACCATTCCACAAAGTCCTCTGTCAGTCCTCTGTACTCTGCATCGTCGTCACCTCTGATGAGGCCAACAATCGCAGAGTCGTCGGAGAACTTCTGTAGTACACAGCTGTCGGTGTTGTGTCTGAAGTCTGCTGTGTAGAGGGTGAAAAGAAAGGGGGCCAGAACAGTCCCCTGGGGGGCACCCGTGCTACTGGTGAGCAGGTCAGACACACAGTTCCTGTTTCTCACAAACTGTGGTCGGTCTGTGAGGTAATCCAGGATCCACGTAGACAGCTGGTGGTCCACACCCATCCTCTCCAGTTTGTCCTTCAGGATCACCGGCTGGATGGTGTTGAATGCACTGGAGAAATCAAAAAAAGTGATTCTCACAGTGCTGCCGGGCTCTTCCAGGTGAGAGAGAGCTCGGTGTAGCAGGAAGATAACGGCGTCCTCCACTCCAACATTAGGACGGTAGGCAAACTGTAGTGGGTCCATGGAAGGGCCCACCTCAGAGCGAAGATGTCCCAGGATCAGTCTCTCCAGTGTCTTCATCAGGTGGGATGTTAAAGCCACCGGTCTGTAGCTGCTGAGGTCTTTAGGGCGTGATGTTTTAGGCACCGGTACCACGCACGAGGTCTTCCAAATGTGTGGTACCACTCTCAGCTCAAGACTCAGGTTGAAGACATGCTCCATAACTCCACACAGTTCATCTGCGCAGGACTTAAGGAGCCTGGAGCTGATACCATCCGGTCCAGCCGCTTTCCTCGCTTTTATCTAACCATTAGTTCACAAACTTATAATGGTTAAAACTAAAGTAAAAACAGAACTTTGCAAATGTTTTATAACACACTGTGTTTATAACAAAGGCAACACAAACTACTTACATGTGGTTGTTGTTGTTCACTTGACATTATCTAATGGTGCCCAGAACAGAAAGGAAAAGTCTTTGTCAGTCACACAACAGCTAATGTCTCAAAATAAGAGGATATAATGTCAGCCCTGCGACTGTACTGACCTTCCTACATTCAAATCTCTGTAAAGTGCATTTGAGTACTTTGAAAAGCGCATGTATTATTATTATTAAGTTAGATGTTTGTGCTGTTGGGTGTGAGATTTTAAAATTGGTGAGTTGTTCCATGTATTGTGTCTAAGCAATTGAGAAAAACTGTAGTCGGCCCCGAGATCTCCTTCCGGTGGGACATGCCCGAAAAACCTCTCCAGGGAGGCGTCCGGGAGGCATCCTTACCAGATGCCCTAGCCACCTCAACTGACTCCTATCAACATGGAGAAGCAGCGGCTCTACTCTGACCTCCTCCCGTATGTCCGAACTCCTTACCCTATCTCTAAGGCTGAGCCCACCCTGCGAAGGAAACTAATTTCGGCCGCTTGTATTCGCGATCTTATTCTTTCGGTCATTACCCAAAGTTCATGACCATAGTTGAGGATAGGGACGTAGATCGACCGGTAAATTGAGAGCTTTGCCTTTCGGCTTAGCTCTCTCTTCACCACGACCGACTCCGCATCACTGCAGATGCCGCTCCGATCCACCTGTTGATCTCCCGTTCCCTCCTACCCTCACTAGTGAACAAGAGCCCGGGATACTTGAACTCAGTAGGAGGCAGGACCTCCTCCCCGACCCGAAGTATGCAGTCCACCCTTTTCCGACTGAGGACCATGGCCTCAGACTTGGAGGTGTTGATCCTCATCCCAGCCGCTTCACACTCGGCTGTGCACCGCCCCAGCAAGAGCTGAAGATCGCTGTTCGATGAAGCTAAGAGGACCACGTCATCTGCAAACAGCAGAGACGAGATCCTCTGCTCACCGAACTCGACACCCTCCCCCACCCGGCTACGCCTAGAAATTCTGTCCATAAAAACTATGAACAGAACCGACAAAGGGCAGCCCTGGCGGAGTCCAACCCTCAATGGGAACAGGTCCGACTTACTACCGGCTACACGGACCAAACTCACACTCCTTTGGTACAGGGACCGAATTAAGGAGCCATCCACCCCATACTCCCGGAGCACCCCCCACAGGATGCTCCTGGGGACGCGGTCGTAAGCCTTCTCCAGATCCACAAAACACATGTGTGTGAGGAACAGAGCAGGAGGACCCACAAAGCAGAGGCACAGACGAACGAGTGGCAAAAAGGGAGGTCAGTTTATTCCAGGGTCAAAACCAGTAAAACAGTCAATTCACAGGCAGAGGTCTCGAAATCGCTAGGCTAAACTCGTAGTCAAACAATACTGGGCCGAAAGCTACTCAAGTCGAGGAATCACGAGGAGTAAAGGCTGGAACCGCTCACTGAAACAGACGAAACGATCTGGCACAGAGGGGTGGGAGAGCACAGCTTAAGAACACAAGGGCTGGGGAGACAATGACACACAGGTGAGAGGCATCAGGGTAATCACAGACAGGAAACTCAACAGGGAGAGGGGGATGACAGACAGCTCACCAAAATAAAACAGGAAATAAACAATAAACAAGAAACAAGACAGGACAGAACCTACTGTAACACTAAACAAACCTAAAGGGTCCTGACAGTACCCCCCCCCCCTACGGCCGACACCCGACGGCCCAGGATCATCAGGGTGGGCCCACCGAAAGTCCCTTATCAACTGTGGGTCCATAATGTTCTTAGAAGAGACCCAGGACCGTTCTTCCGGTCCGTAGCCTTCCCAGTCGAGCAAATACTGCAGTCCCCTGCCCCGCCGCCTGACTGCCAACAACCGCCGCACTGTATAGACCGGCCCACCATCGACGAACCGATGAGGCGGGGGCGGCTTGGCGGGCGGGACCAGAGCACTCTCCTGAATCGGCTTCACCCGGCTGACGTGGAATGTGGGGTGGATGCGGGAGGACCTGGGGAGGCTGAGTCTCACAGCAGAGTCATTAATAACCCTTAATATAGGGAATGGACCAATGAACGTAGGTGCCAACTTACGAGACTCTGTGCGAAGAGGTAGATCTTTGGTGGAGAGCCAAACCCTCTGGCCTGGGCTGTAGGCTGGAGCCACCCTGCGTTGTCGGTCAGCTGACTTCTTGTATGCAGCAGATGAGCGGAGAAGGGCCTGTCTGGCCCGGGTCCACATCCGCCGACACTGCCGCACCATAGCAGTGGCTGATGGAACGTTTACCTCCTGTTCCAGGTCCGGGAACAGAGGGGGCTGGTAGCCAAAGACACATTGGAAAGGCGTCAGACCAGTGGATGCTGAAGGTAGAGTATTGTGGGCATACTCTATCCAGATGAGCATCCTGGACCAGGAGGAGGGATTCTGGGATGAAAGGCACCGGAGTCCAGTCTCCAGCTCCTGGTTGAGTCTCTCCGCCTGGCCATTAGTCTGGGGGTGGTAGCCCGAGGTCAGGCTCACTGTAGCTCCTAGTAACTGGCAGAAGGCTTTCCAGAAGCGTGCCACGAACTGGGGCCCCCGGTCAGACAACACATTTCTGGGGAAACCATGAACTCGAAACACATGATTAAGAATCACCTCTGCGGTTTCTTTAGCAGAGGGCAACTTAGGCAGGGCAATGAATTTCACCATCTTGGAGAATCGATCTACAACGGTTAATATGGTGGTGTTACCTTCAGATGGAGGGAGTCCGGTCACAAAGTCCAGGGAGATGTCTGACCAGGGGCGCCGTGGGACAGGGAGTGGCTGGAGGAGACCCGCAGGAGGGGCGTTGGAATGCTTGTTCTGTGTACATATGGGGCACGCTGCCACATAATCCTCCACATCCTTCCGGATTGCCGGCCACCAGAACCTCTCCTGGATCCTGAAAAGCGTTCTACGAACACCGGGGTGGCAGGATACCTTGGATGCATGGGCCCAGTGAATCACTGGACCCCTCAACTCTGAAGGCACATACAGTCTGTTAGGGGGACCACCAGGAGGAATGTCAGCAGCTTGGTTAGCCTCTTTAACTCTAGCCTCCACCTCCCACGAGACTACGCCAATGAAACAGGTGACCGGTAGAATGGGGCTAGTTCTATCCGTGTCAGTCTCAGGGGCATGAAGGCGGGACAGAATGTCAGGCTTGATGTTCTTAGACCCTGGACGATAGGACAGAGTAAAGTGAAATCTTGCAAAGAATAAGGCCCACCGGGCCTGACGGGGATTCAGTCTCTTAGCACTCTTTAAATATTCTAAATTTTTATGATCAGTCCATACCACAAATGGTTGCTCCGCTCCCTCCAGCCAGTGTCTCCATTCCTCTAGGGCGGTCTTCACTGCAAGCAGCTCCCGATCCCCCACAGCATAGTTACGTTCAACAGGAGACAATTTCTTAGACAGAAATGCACAGGGGTGAATCCTATTGTCTTTACCAGACCGTTGGGAAAGGACTGCTCCAATCCCTGTGTCCGAGGCGTCAACTTCAACCAGGAACTGGCGTGACCGGTCTGGAAGAGTGAGGACGGGAGCTGAAGAGAATTTCTGTTTCAGGCGTTGGAACGCTGCCTCTGCTGGACGGGTCCAGGAGAAGGAGACCTTGGAGGAAGTGAGAGCATGGAGAGGAGCCGCAACAGTACTGAAATTTCTTACAAACTTCCTGTAAAAGTTGGCAAAACCTAGGAAGCGTTGCACATCTTTTCGTGATGATGGGGTTGGCCAATCCAACACTGCCGTTACTTTCCCTGGGTCCATCTGTAATTGGCCCTCCGAAATTATGTAGCCCAGGAAAGACACTGAGGGGCGGTGGAACTCACATTTTTCTGCTTTCACAAAGAGCTTGTGCTCTAGGAGCCTGCGGAGGACCTTCTGCACGGTTTGTACATGGGAGTGGAGATTAGGGGAGAAAATCAATATATCATCTATATAAACAAAGACAGTTCGATTCAACATATCTCTCAAAACATCATTCACTAAGGCTTGAAAAACTGCAGGGGCATTTGTCAGTCCAAAAGGCATAACCAGGTATTCATAATGGCCTATGGGAGTGTTAAAGGCAGTCTTCCATTCATCCCCCTCCCTTATTCTTACCAGATGATAGGCATTCCTTAGATCGAGCTTGGTGCTGACCTGGAAAGTGTCGGGACGTGGAGAGTGAAGACCGATGGCGCTCTGTCAGACGCTTGTCAATCCTGGACGCCAAGGCGACCAGGGCATCCAGCTCAGAGGGTAAATCCAGTGGTGTAAGGTGATCCTTGATCGTCTCCGTCAACCCATTGTAAAAGGCATCTACTAATGCTGGCTGGTTCCAGCCGCTATCAGCGGCTAGTGTTCGGAATTCTATGGCGTAATCTAATACAGACCGTCTGCCTTGCTTTAATGCCACCAAGGCTTTAGCAGCTTCACGCCCTGGGGTGGCAGACTGGAAAATTGTCCTAAAAGTCTCTACAAACAATGGCAATGAGTTACATATGGCAGACCTGCGGCTCCACTCCGCTGTAGCCCAAGCCTTAGCCCGACCAGACAGGTAGGACATGATGTATGCAACTTTAGCTCTATCAGATGGGAAGGCAGCGGCTTGGAATTCAAACTGTAATTCACACTGAGACAAAAAGGGGCGACAGTCACCGGACTCACCAGAGAAACGTTCCGGGTTAGATAAATGCAGACACTGGGACTCCGGAGGTTGGGGAGGAGGAGCTGCTGGTTCCACTGCTGCAGCCGCAGCTGACGCACCAAGATCCGGAGCATGTGCTCCCAAGGCCTGCTCGAGACCTTGAAGCCGGTTGATGACGTAATCCAGTTTAGCAGTTAGAGCGGCACAGGTTGACTCACTTTGCTGGGCAGCTTCGGCCACTTCCCTGCGAACTCCAGCCAGCTGTTCATCCTGCTGGTGGAGCTTCTGCCCCTGGGCTATCAGGGCAGCACGTACCTGACCCGGATCTGCGGGGTCCATGTTTTGGCCAGATCGTTCTGTGAGGAACAGAGCAGGAGGACCCACAAAGCAGAGGCACAGATGAACGAGTGGCAAAAAGGGAGGTCAGTTTATTCCAGGGTCAAAACCAGTAAAACAGTCAATTCACAGGCAGAGGTCTCGAAATCGCTAGGCTAAACTCGTAGTCAAACAATACTGGGCCGAAAGCTACTCAAGTCGAGGAATCACGAGGAGTAAAGGCTGGAACCGCTCACTGAAACAGACGAAACGATCTGGCACAGAGGGGTGGGAGAGCACAGCTTAAGAACACAAGGGCTGGGGAGACAATGACACACAGGTGAGAGGCATCAGGGTAATCACAGACAGGAAACTCAACAGGGAGAGGGGGATGACAGACAGCTCACCAAAATAAAACAGGAAATAAACAATAAACAATAAACAAGACAGGACAGAACCTACTGTAACACTAAACAAACCTAAAGGGTCCTGACAATGTGGACTGGTTTGGCAAACTCCCATCTCCCCTCCAGCACCCTAGTGAGGGTAAAGAGCTGGTCCATGGTTCCACGTCCAGGACGAAAACCGTATTGTTTCTCCTCCATCTTAGGTTCAACAATCGACCGGACCCTCTTTTCCAGCACCCTGGCATAGACTTTGGAGGCTGAGGAGTATGATCCCCCGATAGTTGGAACACATCCTCTGGTCCCCCTTTTTGAAAATGGGGACCACCACCCCGGCCTGCCACTCCAGGGGTACTGCCCCCGATGTCCACGCAATGTTGCAGAGACGTGTCAGCCAGGACAGCCCTACAACATCTAGAGCCTTGAGATACCTGTTTCACTGCCTTGGCGACTTCTGCCCCAGAGATTGGACAACCCAACCCCAGGCCCTCTGGCTCCATTTCCTCTGTGGAATACATGTGATGCCCCTGTGGGCATGTGTGGGTGTGGTTGTATTCCCTGAGGTTAATTGCAGTAACTCGGGGCACCTGTGTCCATTGCCCAGGACTCTTCAGCTGCCACCACACTTCCGGTTTAAATTCAATTCAATTCAATTCAGCTTTATTTATATAGCGTCAATGACAATACAAATCGTCTCAAGACGCTTTACAAGACCCGGCCTGAAACCCCCAGAGCAAGCCTGCAGGCGACGGTGGCAAGGAAAAACTCCCTTTTAACAGGAAGAAACCTTGAGCAGAACCCAGCTCATATGGAGGGACCCATCTGCCTAAGGTCAGCCGGGTACAGACAGAGAAAGACAACAGCAAGATAAACATACATCTGTCATAGATACACACATCTGACTAAAGCATACAGGTGGGATGCTATGGTACAAACTAATGATGTTACATGACAGTTAGAAAATGTAAGGGGAATCATCAGCAGGTTGGAGAATCGTTCATTCAGGTAGGAGTGGATAACAGCAGGATTCCATGGAGACTGGGCAGGCTGATGAGACCACGACAACAGATATAGTATGGAGCTCCACAGGAAACACTCAACTCCAGGCCAGAGATACTCGGAAGAAGGGAGAGCAGCAGTAAACATTCTACATAGTAATAGCACAGAATTGCATGACTAGTAGCAGATAGGAATTTAGAGGGCAGGAGCTCTGTGCCAGAGAAAAAGAAAGTGTAGGACACGAGAGTGGAGAGAGAAGAAAGAAGAATGTTTGTTGCATTGTCCCCCAGCAGCCTAGGCCTATAGCAGCATAACTAAGGGATGGTTTAGTCCAGCCCTAACTATAAGCTTGATCAAAAAGGAAAGTCTTAAGCCTGACCTTAAAAATAGAGAGAGTGTCTGCTTCCCGAACCCAAACTGGGAGCTGGTTCCACAGGAGAGGAGCCTGATAGCTGAAAGCTCTACCTCCCATTCTACTTTTTAAAATTCTAGGAACCACAAGTAGGCCTGCACTTTCAGACCGAAGTGATCTGTTGGGATGATATGGTACAATGAGGTCTTTAAGATATGATGAAGCTAGGCTTTTGAGGGCCTTGTATGTAAGGAGGAGGATTTTAAATTTTATTCTAGACTTTAAGGGGAGCCAGTGAAGAGAAGCTAAAACTGGAGTAATATGATCTCTCTTGCTGATTCCTGTCAATGCTCTTGCTGCGGCATTTTGAATCAGTTGGAGGCTTTTTAAAGAGTTATTTGGACAGCCAGACAGTAATGAATTACAATAATCCAGTCTGGAAGACACAAATGCATGAACTAGTTTCTCAGCGTCACTCTGAGACAGGATGTTCCTAATTTTGATGATATTACGTAGATGAAAGAAGGCAGTCCTGGTTACTTGCTTAATGTGACATTTAAAGGACATATCCTCATCAAATATAACACCAAGGTTTTTCACAGTAGTACTGGAGGCCAAGGTAATGCCATCCAAAGAAACCACGTGATTAGATAATGAATCTCTGAGATGCTTAGGACCAAATACAATAACTTCTGTTTTGTCTGAGTTCAAGAGTAAGAAATTACACGTCATCCAAGCCTTTATGTCTTTAAGGCATGCTTGGAGTTTAACCAGCTGATTAGTTTCATCTGGTTTCATGGATAAATATAGCTGGGTGTCATCTGCGTAACAATGGAAGTTTATGCCATGTTTTCTAATAATCTTCCCTAATGGAAACATGTATAATGTGAAGAGTATTGGTCCTAGCACAGAACCCTGAGGAACACCATACCTTACTTTTGTATAAGTAGAGGAATCATGGTTGATATGAACAAACTGGAATCTGTCAGACAGATAGGATTCAAACCAATCTAATGCAGTTCCTTTAATCTGGATCTCACTTTCAAGTCTCTGTAGTAAAATATTATGATCAATAGTGTCAAATGCAGCACTAAGATCTAGCAGAACCAGTATAGAGACAAGTCCACTATCTGAAGCCATGAGGAGATCATTGGTAACTTTAACCAGAGCTGTTTCTGTACTATGATGAACTCTAAAACCTGACTGAAACTCTTCAAACAGACCATTCCTGTTTAAGTGGTCACACAACTGATTAGCAACAACTTTTTCTAGAATTTTGGAAATAAAAGGAAGGTTGGAGATTGGTCTATAGTTGGCTAAACCATTTGGATCTAGAGTGGCTTTCTTAAGTAGGGGCTTAATTACCGCAATCTTAAAAGACTGAGGCACATATCCTGTTAATAAAGATAAATTTATCTGGTTCAATATGGAGGTGTTAATTAATGGAAGAACTTCTTTGAGCAATTTAGTTGGGATTGGATCTAGAAGACAGGTTGATGGTTTAGATGCTTTAATTATTGAAGATAGCTCGAGATGATCTACTGGGGAGAAGGATTCCAGATGTTGATAAGGTCTAACAGAAATTTCTAAAGTCACTGTACTTACATCTTTGACAGCCGTCGGAAGGATGCCTTGAATGTTTTCTCTAATGCCAACAATTTTATTAGTAAAAAAGATGATGAAGTCATTACTACTGAGGGCCGAAGGAATAGATGGCTCAACAGAGCTGTGGCTCTTTGTCAGCCTGGCTACAGTGCTGAAAAGAAATCTGGGGTTGTTCTTGTTTTCTTCTATTAATGATGAATAGTATGCTGTTCTAATACTACGGAGAGCTTTTTTATAAGTTGTTAAACTATCTTTCCAGGCTATATGAGCTTCTTCAGAAATAGTGGAGTGCCAAATTCTTTCTAGCTTTCGGACTGCCTGTTTTAAACAGCGCAACTGCGAATTATACCAAGGAGCTAGCCTCCTCCGATTTTTGACCTTCTTTTTCAGTGGAGCAACTAAGTTTAGAGCTGAACTAAGCGATGCTGCAGTGCCATCGACAAAATCATCTAATAGTGCAGGAGTTAAATTGTGGTTGCTGTTGTCCACATTATTGACACATGGCACTGGGATATATAAAGAAGGAATTAATTCTTTATATCTAGTTACAGCATCATCAGATAGACATCTACTGTAATGATATGTCTCTTCAATTCTTGCGTAATCCATTATAGTAAATTCAAAGGTTATGAGGAAATGGTCAGATAAAAGAGGGTTATGGCTAAATATAGTTAAACCTTCAGTTTCTATGCCGTATGTTAATACCAGATCTAAGGTGTGATTAAAACTGTGAGTTGATCCGTTTATATTCTGAGAAAAGCCAATTGAATCTAATAATGATGTAAAAGAGGAGCTAAGGCTGTCACTGACAACATCAACATGGATGTTAAAGTCACCTACTATAATGACTTTATCTGTTCTAAGAACTAAATCACATAAAAACTCAGAGAATTCAGCTAAAAACTCAGAATAAGGAGCAGGTGGGCGATATACCACAACAAAAAGAATTGGTTTTTGTGTCTTCCGGTCTGGATGAGCAAGACTAAGGGTAAGACTTTCAAATGAATTAAAGCTCTCCTTAGGTCTAGGATTAATAGATAAATCAGAGTGGAAGATTGCTGCCACTCCTCCTCCTCTACCTGTGCTTCTAGGAATGTGATAATTACTATGACTGGGTGGCGTAGACTCATTTAAACTAACATATTCATCATCCTGCAGCCACGTTTCAGTCAAACTAAATAGATCAATCTGATGATCAGTTATCAGATCATTCACTAAAAGAGATTTGGATGAGAGAGATCTGATATTTAAAAGACCACATTTAATTTTCCTATTCTTCTGTTCTGGCAATGAAGTTGTTCTGATCTGTATCAGGTTCAAATGAGTAACTCCTCTGTTGTTATTTCTTGGTTTAAATAATCTGGGAGCAGACAGAACATCTATACAGTTTATAGAATTTTGGATGTGCGACGGTGCTAGAGAAGCGGCAGAGAAGTGTGTAAGACTACAACTCTGCCTCCTGGTCTGAACTCTGGATTGTCATGGTTTCGGGGAGTTAATAAAATTAGCCATATTCCTAGAGATAAGTGCAGCACCCGCTAAGGTGGGGTGGATGCCATCTCGCCTAATCAGACCAGGTTTTCCCCAGAAAGTGTGCCAATTATTTATGAAGGCCACGTTGTTTTCTGGACACCACCTAGATAACCAGCGATGGAATGATGACGTGCGACTAAACATGTCATCATTGGTCAGATTGGGCAGGGGACCAGAGAAAACTACGGAGTCCGACATGGTTTTAGCAAACTTACACACCGATTCAACATTAAGCTTTGTGACCTCCGATTGGCGTAACCGGGTGTCGTTACTGCCGACGTGAATAACAATTTTACCGTATTTAACCTTAGCCTTAGCCAGCAGTTTGAGATAAGATTTAGTGTCGCCCGCTCTGGCCCCTGGAATGCATTTAACTATGGCCGCTGGATTCTCTATCTTCACGTTCCGTAAAATAGAGTCGCCAATCACCAGAGTTGGTTTCTCAGCGGGTGTGTCGCTGAGTGGGGAAAATCTGTTGGAGACGCGAAGGGTTTGGTGGTGATCCATGGGCCGGGTGGGACTATGCCTCCTTCGTACCGTCACCCAGCCGCCCTGGTTTCCCGGCTGCTCGGGAGCTGTCGGGGGACAGCTAACTGGAGCTACGCTAACAGGAGCTACTCTAGGTCGGTCCGCACCGGCTACAGGGCCCTGGCTAGCTGCTGGTTGTTTTTCAACGGTGCGGAGCCGTGCTTCCAATTCAGAAAGCCTCGCCTCCAGTGCTATGAATAAACTACATTTATTACACATACCATTACCACTAAAGGAGGCAGAGGAGTAGCTAAACATGTGGCACGAGACACAGGAGAGAGAAGGGGAAGCAGAGGGAGAAGCCATAGCTAAGTTGCTAAAGTTAGCAGATAAGTTTGGAAAGAAGAGGGATTATGTGTGGTTCGAAAAGTAACAGTGGTGGTTGAAATACCCAAAAGGTTCCCACTATAAACCAAACGTTTTTTTTTAAATTAGAGTGAAGCTAACAGTCCGTAAACAGCAATACCACACGGTGCAGAGGCAGGAAATGACGCAATACGCTTACTCACGTGACGCACGTTTGGGAATGAGGAGGCTGTGTGAGAGCTCACACTCTCGTGAGATAGACCAACTAACTCCTCTCTGTTTCCCTCCTGCAGGTGTCGGCGATGTGGTTCAAGCTGACTCTTTGGTTCATTATCTAAATAAATAAATAATTGTTCCTGTTCCGCAATTACCGTGGCGTGTCTCCTTTTTTGTTGTGGCCACTTGAGCCAGGCCATAACAAATGGGGGCTCGTCTAAACTTGTGAAAGTTTTTAGGAACATCGGTGTGCAGGGTGCCGCTAATTGGCTGATTTGACCCAGCTGGGTGCTGATTTGGGGTCCTTTGTCTTTGGAGATGCATCACGTGTATTGGTTCCCCGGACGGTTATTGGGTTTTGGGTATGTCGATCAGAAGGTAAGTGCTACTGTTTTGATACGCTTTGTGCAGGAATTTCCCCGTTAGGCCATAGTGGCGTTTACCCCTTTGGGTTACGTCAGGTTTGTTATTTTTATAGTGTTGTGGCAACGTGGCTAGTGTCAGCTGTTTTCGGACAGGCTGTCCCGGGGGCACATCCGTGTGATGTTGTGGGATTGCCTGCATGCAGGTTGTTTCACATATCCGCTGGTTTCTCGTGAATAAGTACCCGCCACCAGCTGCATGAAGACTAGGGGTGAGTAGTAGGTAGATTTGGCTAGGCAGTTAGGGGGAAGTATTCCTGTTGGGTGGATGGTTTGCCCATGCGTGTCGGCAGTTAGCACTTTACTGTCTGATTGAATTAGAGTTGTTATCATGGCTTCGTTGGATGAGTTTTTTAAGAGCCCTTCAGAGGTATTTATTGATGGTTGCAAGAAGGAGCAGTTGGTCAAAATAGCGCAGCATTATGACATTGAAGTTTCGGTGAGCAAACGTAAGGATGACTTGAAGAATGTTATTCTCTTGGCTTTGGTTGAGAAGGGGTTTTTGGAGAAAAGGGAGCTTGGTGCTGCGGAATCTAAGTCTATGCCGGTGTCTGCACCAGTGATGGCCCAGATGTCAGGTTTGTCATTTGAGCAGCAAAAAGAGATGCTGGGCATGTAAATTGAGTTGGAAGAAAATCGCTATACTATAGAAAGAATGAAACTGGAGCTAGAACACTCGAAACTACAGATGGTTAAGGAGGGCAGGCATGCCTCTCATGAGTCGGGTCCTGGAGGTTCTACAGGTGGTGATATTATTTCGGACTTGCGTTTAGTGCCAAAATTTGATGAGCATGACCCTGATATATTTTTCATTCTGTTTGAGCGTGTCGCGGAGGCTAGGTGCTGGTCAGATTCGGAGATGGTGCTGTTACTTCAGTGTGTCCTCACCGGGAGAGCACAGGAGGCTTACTCAGCGATTTGTAGCGAAGCTGACTTGGGTTATGACATGGTTAAATCGGCCGTATTAAAATCATATGATTTGGTTTCCGAAGCTTATCGTCAAAGGTTCCGAAATTTTGTTAAGGGTGACAACCAGTCCAATGTGGAGTTTGTCCGCGATTTAACCTCCCATTTTAAGCGGTGGTGTGCAGCAGCACAGGTGAGCAATTTTGACGATCTTGCAGCACTTGGATGTGCGTTCTGGAGTGGGGTGGAAAGGTTCTTGTGGTGGTGCAGAGTTGGTCAGTTCTGGTCCCTCCAGTAAGCCTGCAGGGACGAGGCTAACTGGGGGCCCCTTGGTGTGTAATTACTGCCGTGAGGAAGGTCATTGGAAGGATAAGTGTCCGTTGGTAAAATCAAGTGACGGCGATGCAAGTCTGAGGAAGGTACGTTAATTCATGTGTTATGGTCATGTCACAAAGTCCAACACTTTTGGACCAATATTTATGATAACCTTTGTGAGATTACGGAGATGCATATTCCATTTAGCCCTAGATTATTTGTCTTGAGTGATCATACAGTCCTGACAGGACAGGATAAACATATTAAAAGCTTTGTCCAAACCAGTATTATGATTGGTAGACAAATACTTGTCAGGGGATGGAAGACGGAGGGGGTACCCTCTACGCAGGAGTGGGCTGTGGAGCTGGCACGAGTGGCAGCATTCGAAAAAATGTCATGTAAACAACTGGGTAGACTGGATCTATATGAAGCAAAATAGGGCAAATACTTAATTTATTTAAGAGGCCCCTAAAAGGGTATGGGTAGTGTAGTGGAGAGATGCAAGTTTTCAGTTAATTGTGTAAAAAAATATATATGTAGATGTGCTTCTTCTTGTTTTGGTGTGTATTTTATTTTGTGATTGTTACTTATTCTTGTTGTTTGTTAACAGAATATTGCATTAAGGCAGAGCTTGCTTTATCAAACTCTCGTATTGATTTTCCCTCGAATCATTTTCTGTGTCTATTTTTGCCTTGGTTTATCTTGCATCATGTCTTCATCAATGTATTTAGGGTAGCTGTTAAAGTTGTAAATGAAGGAGCACAGGGGTAGAGGTTGGTAACCAGAAAAGGATCAGCATGGTTGGTGGTGTGTGTTCGGGGGGGCGGGGGGATTTGTGTTTTTTGTATTGTTGAATAATGAAAATGAAAATAAAAACTGTTAATCGCAAAAAAAAAAAAAAAAATCAAGTGACAAGCAGATTTTTTCATCCTGTGCTCCAGTTATGTGTTGTTCGGCTGTGTTAATGGGAAAGATGTCAGATGCAGATCACGGTATAGGTACAGGTGTCTTACCCGACAAAGTGGCGTGTGTTGACGTAAGTTCTGAGTCTGGATTGGAGGCATTTATCACAGATGCTACAGTGTCGCTAGTTGGCAGTGATAAGCATGTTCCAATTAAGGTGTTGCGCGACACAGCTGCTAAGCACTCATTTATTGTAGAGTCTGTGTTGCCATTTTCACTAGTGACGGCAACAGGGGACTTTGTCCTGATGAAAGGGATGGAGATGGGTTTGGTACCTGTACTGCGCCATACAATAGTGTTGGATTGTGATCTGGTGCAGTGGATTGTTCCTGTCGGGGTACGTCCGGCCTTGCCATTTGATGAGGTAGATATGATTTTGGGTAACGACCTAGCTGGCAGTGCTGTGTGGGCAGGTGTGCCTCCACCTGTGGTTGTGTCCAGACCGTTGACCTCTGGTGATCCAGATGAAAAGGATTTGTTTCCTGATATTTTTCCAGTTTTTGCTGTGACGTGTGCACAGAGCCGTAAAATGTCTGTTCCCGATTTGCCGGGTTCAGAGTCTGATGTTGTTGGGGAGCATTTGGTCTCACTGCTGGACCTTCCTCCATCTGTGCTGAGGGAGGACTGGGTGAAAAACCAGAGAGTCGATCCATCTCTCTCTGCCCTGTGGGATAAGGTGTCAGCTGAGGAGACCAGAGAGGTAGCCCAGGGTTATTTTGTTCAGGGGGACTTGCTGGTGCGTAAGTGGGTACCCTGTATTGGTGACTCAGTGGGGGAGACAGTTTTTCAGGTTGTGGTCCCAGATGGGTTTCGGGACAGCGTGTTAAAAACTGCCCATGACAGTTGTGGTCATTTGGGTATAAAGAAGACCTATGATTGTGTTCTATGCTATTTCTTTTGGCCTGGTTTGAAGCGTGATGTTGCCCGTTATGTTAAATCATGCCATGTTTGTCAGGTCGCGGGGAAGCCCAGTCAGGTAATTAAGCCTGCTCCCCTGAGTCCTATTCCAGCTGTTAGCCAACCGTTTGAGCATCTAATCATAGATTGTGTTGGTCCCCTGCCTCCATCCAAGTCTGGCTGTGCGTACTTGTTGACTCTTATGTGTCAGACTACAAGATATCCCGCAGCGTTTCCCCTACGTTCAATCTCTGTGAAGCAAGTAGTTAACTCAGTTCATCTCTACCTTTGGTATTACACATGTGATTCAAATTGACCAGGGTTCTAATTTTACTTCCCATATGTTTAAACGGATCCTGCAGCAGCTGGGAGTAAAGCATAACTGTTCATTAACATATCATGCGCAGAGCCAAGGGGCTCTGGAACGGTTTCACCAGACCTTGAAGTCCATGTTGCGTGTGTATGGGATGACACTGGGGAAGGACTGGGAAGAGGGATTACCCTGGCTCATGTTAGCTGCTAGAGAAGTTGTCCAAGAGAGCACAGGGTTTAGCCCTAATGATTTGGTTTTTGGTCATGCAGTACGTGGTCCTCTGGCTGTCCTTCAGGATGGGTTGGTGGAAAAGGAGCCGCCTAAGAACTTAGTGGATTATGTCAATGGGTTTCGTTGTCGCCTTTACATAGCTGTTGAAATGGCAAGGGAAAATTTGTTGGGAGCCCAAATTAAAATGAAGAGACTATATGATCGGAAATCAGAGTACCGTGAGTGTTGGCTCTCGTGCCTCTCCAGGTTTCACCGTTTCAGGCTAGGTTTGCAGGTCCCTACACTGTTGAGAAGAAGGTTTCAGATCAAAATTATATGATCTCTACTCCCTGTCGGATGAAAAAGTCTCAACTCTGCCATGTCAACTTCCAATCACTGAACAGCAATGGGCGTGTCTCTAAACAGTACCACAAACTGGTACCCCAACATAAGGGTGCCATAAAATGGTACTGTTCGGTACGCTTATTTGGGTACTCTTCAAAAATTCTCACCATGGAGACATAAATAATTACGAACCGAACTGAACCGAACTGTACTGTACTGTGCTTGGTAGAAACACGGCTTTAGTGGGGTCAGTTCTGTTTTGGTACTGGTGTTTCTTTTTTCGGGGGGGGGGGTTACCTAATGGAGGAGGAGCCCCTGTTCTAAGGAGGGAGGGGTGATGCCCCTGTGGGCATGTGTGGGTGTGGTTGTATTCCCTGAGGTTAACTCGGGGCACCTGTTTCCATTGCCCAGGACTCTTCAGCTGCCACCACACTTCCGGTTTAAAGGAGGCTGTGTGAGAGCTCACACTCTCGTGAGATAGACCAACAGTTCATACAAGGTTGCAGCGGAGGAGGAAGCAGCAGCTGCAGCAGCGAGCGAACAAACAACTCTGAGATAACTTAAGAGAGTTTAAAGTGAGAAAAATCACAAGAAGGGAAATCTGATGATAAAAAAATGGTGAAACAGAAAGTTCCCACCACCAGCAATGATGCTGGGTCAGCGTTGGAGACGTTGACCGAAAGTCTGGAGGCGTTTAAAGAGGAGCTGAAGGCTGCGATGAAGACTCTGAAGGAGGAAGTGAAAGGGGAGCTGAAAGATATGAAAGGGGAGCTGAAAGATATGAAAGGGGAGATGAAAGATATGAAAGGGGAGCTGAAAGATATGATGGGTGAGATCAAGCAGCTCCGGGAAGAGAATGCAAAAAAAGACCAACTGCTAAAGGAGCTGGAGAGCAGAGTGGAGGAGCTGGATCAAAAGGGAAGACTTAATGAGGTGATTGTGACTGGCCTCAAGATTAAGCCCCAGACCTATGCAAGGGCGGCTGCGGGCAGCCAGGCGAGTGAACATGAGGAGTCGGAGATCCAATCTGTGGAGAAGCAAGTGTCCGAGTTCCTGCTTTCCAAAGACATTGCCGTGGATCTTAACAACATTGAGGCGTGCTACCTTCTGCCCCGGAGAGGAGATGCTGGAACACGTGCTGTCATGCTGAGATTCACCAACAGAAAATACAAGATCGCTCTGCTGAAGCAGGGCAGGAATCTCAAAGGCACGGATGTCTACATCAACGAGAATCTCACCAAAAAGAATGCAAACATTGCCAGAAAAGCTCGTCAACTGAAAAAGGAGGGCAAGATTCAACACACCTGGACGGCAAACTGTAGAATCTACATCAAAACAAAGGGTTCATCACCAGAAGACATCAAGATAATGCAGATCAGGAGTGAGGATGAGTTGGAGAAATACGACCGTTAAGGTATGGCCCATCAACACTCCATGACCACAGCACAGCAAAGGACAATGGTTCTGACACAGACTGACAAGATGAGGGAAATATCTGAAAGGATTGCTGAGCATGAAAGTGTGGAGTTGATTATAAGACAGGATGTGAATCAAAAAATTACAGACCCGAATGATGGAATTGACCCGGATAATCACTTCTACTCGAACATGACTGGAAAATGTCATTACTACACTGAAGATCAATACAGTGAGAGCGTGGAGATGGACGGGAAACTCTCACTAATTCACTTCAACAGCAGGAGTTTATACACTAACTTCGACCACATCAAGGAATACTTAACTCATTTCAAGGACCCCTTCAACATCATTGCCGTTTCAGAAACATGGATTAATGAAGACAAAAGAAAGATGACAGATTGACAAAAGACCCGCCTAGATGGTGCTTTCAGCATAAGTGGTTACAAGATGAAGAATTTGTAAAGTACATAGGAAAACAAATAGAGGAGTTCTTCAAAATTAATACTATACAGACAACAGCATGTATAAGGTGGGAAGCGTTTAAAGCTTTTCTCAGAGGACATATAATAAGCTATACAGGTTCAAAATCTAAAAAGGCGCGAGAAGAGAGATTAAATTTGGAAAAAAAAAATGAAGATTCTTCAAGAGAAAGTTTATGAAAAAAACAACCCTCAACTGGAAAAAGAATTACTAATTTTGAGGTCTGAATATGACAAACAGTCTGCTTTTAGAGCTGCGTCTAGTCTACTAAGACTAAAACAGTCATTCTATGAACAAGGTGATAAATCTGGAAAACTATTAGCATGGCAGATAAAACAATTAGAGACCAGAACAGCTATTACAACCATAACATCCAATGGGAATGTTGTGGTGAACCCTATAGAAATAAATGATGCATTTAGAGAATATTATAAAAAATTATATGGTACAACTTACAATATTAATGTACAAAATCTGAATAGATTTTTAGATGGACTACCTATCCCTTGCACCTCAGATGAAGATAAAGAAGATTTAGATACAGATATTACCAAAGAAGAAATCGGTAACGCCATAGATCATTTGAAATCGGGAAAAAGAGCGGGACCAGATGGTCTCCCGATTGACTTATACAAAAAATTTAAAAATGTACTACTAACACCACTTTTAGAAATGTTTTTCGAGGCATTTCAGAGCGGCAATCTTCCATCTTCGATGAATAAAGCTCTAATTACTTTACTGCCAAAACCAGGCAAAACCCCTGATAAGTGCGAAAATTTGAGACCAATAAGCCTCCTGAACTCGGACCTTAAAATAATATGTAAGCTTTTAGCAATTAGATTACAGAGAATTTTGCCAAAAATTGTAAATAAGGACCAAAATGGATTCATATCAGGAAGACAAGGTTTCCATAATGTCAGAAGAATACTGAATATCATTCACTACAATGAGGATAAGCCAGATACAGCCCTATTATCATTAGATGCTGAAAAGGCCTTTGATAGGGTCGAATGGCCTTATCTTTTCAATGTGTTAGAAAGATTTGGTTGTGGAAATACCTTTATTAAATGGGTGCAGGTCATATATAATAACTCTACAGCAGAAATTCTAACGAACAGAAATATTTCAAAGCCTATAAATATTAACAAAGGATGCCGACAGGGCTGCCCTCTCTCGCCCTTGTTATTCACATTAGCAATAGAACCGTTTGCTATAGCAATACGTTCTCACCCACAGTTTTGCGGAATTACAGTAGGACCAGTAGAGCACAGAATCGCCCTTTACGCGGACGATGTCATTTTGCTTATGTCCAGCTTAAGTAAGTCAATCCCAGCTCTGATACAACTGATAAAATCATTTGGCGATATCTCAGGGTATAAAGTGAATCATACCAAATCCTCTATATTACTGCTTAATTCAAATGAAAGGAAAAATCCAATAGCTGAAGCAATTCAGTTCAATGTGGTGGATCAATTCAAATATTTGGGAATACGCATTGTACCCAGGTCAGAACAGGTAGCATGCGCCAACTATGAACCTTTAATGGCAGATATTAATGAGTCAATTGACAGGTGGATGTCGTTACCAGTATCCATAATGGGCAGAGTTAATATTTTAAAAATGAATACTTTGCCAAAGTTGCTATATTTATTCCAGAACATCCCACCCACAGATTTATTCTCAAAAGTCAAAAAATTATTTGTTGGTTTTTTATGGAACAACCGTAGGGCAAGACTACGCTTATCTTTACTGTACTTACCATTTGACCGAGGGGGCCTAAAATGTCCGAACTTGATGTGGTATTACTGGGCTGCACAACTGAGATCTATTATGTTTTATTTTTCAATGGATAATGCCCCTCACTGGGCCGAAATGGAATCTTATGGCTTAAATCTATCTCTCCCTTCATATTTTTATTCTGACACTGTACAAAAGCTTTGGAAACAAACAAAAAATCCAATTGTAAAACATATGATAAAGATTTGGTATGAAGTGAAGAAATACTTAAAAGAACCACAATCACTATCGCAATTTACCCCAATTTGGGGTAATCAGTTCTTTGTACCAGGCAGGGCAGATGCTACATTTAAATTATGGTCAACTAAGGGACTTAAAACAATTCAAGATCTGTACTCAACAAACTCAGATAATATGATGTCCTTTGAAGAACTAAGAGCTAAATATAATCTTAATAGAAAACATTTCTTTAAGTACCTTCAGGTTAGAAATTATGTTAAAATAAATCAAAGCAATGCACTTTCTAAACCCTGTAGCACAGAACTAGAAAACATTGTAACAAAGAATTGTCTAAGAAAGGGTGCAATATCGGAACTCTATAACTTGTTGATATCATTTTCAAGTGAGAACTCAACATATAAGCTAAGGGCCTGGAAGGAAAACATACAAACAGATATTTCCAAGGAAGAGTGGGAAGCCGCATGCGCCAATGCTCATTCTGCATCCATAAATGCACGCCTTAGGATAATACAATATAAATGGTTAATGCGGATGTATGTGACACCGATGGAATTGAATAGATACGACCCAAATATACCAGACATATGCACAAAATGTGCAGAAGATAGAGGAACACTATTTCACTGCCTTTGGCAGTGTAGAATGATTATTAAATTCTGGGAAGAGATAAGAATAATAATCGAAAAGATTGTTTCCAAATCAATATCATTGGATCCTAAGCTTTTCTTGCTGGGCCTTTATCCAGAGAAACATAACTTCAGTAAGTATGAAAAAGCATTTATAGATCTAAGTTTGTTAAATGCCAAAAATGTATTGCACTACTATGGAAAACCAAGTACCAGTCAATGGTTAAAACAAATGTTATCAAGCCTACCGTTGGAAAGAATTACTTATATTCTGAAAACCAAACAGCATGTATTTGAAGGTATAAGGAAGCCCTTTATTGGATATGTCAAGAATGTAGACTTAACAGAAAACCAAACTGATGACTAACTGTGGGTGTGGCAATTTCCAAAATTGAGAATATTAATGTCCTTTTTTTGCTACTACAGGTCCCATTACTATAACTACTATTATTATTATTATTATCATTATATATATATATATTTATATATATATATATATATTTTTTTTTCCTGTTACTTTTAAAAGCCCGTAGCTTATTATTACTATTACCATTATTTTACAACCCATTACGTTGTGTTTATAATCTGTCTAATAACAAGAGAAGCACTTTGTTCATTTTGTTTTTCTATTCTGATTGTTTTGTCTTGTTCTGTGTTGTTATATCTGGCAGCTAATCTATGAGAAATGACATACGGCCATGGTGAGGCTATACATGTCACAATTGTTTGTACTGTGATTACTCTGTGCTGCTATAAAACTCAAATAAAGATATTGTGAAAAAAAAAAAAAAAAAAAAAAAAATGAAGACAAAAGCATGTTTTTTTCCCTGGATGGATATAAGCTTGTATGTGTCAACAGGAGGAATAAAGGTGGAGGAGGAGTAGCCTTGTTCCTTGATAACAACATCAAGTACGAGATGGTACAGAACATGTCGAAAGCTGTTGATCACTTGATGGAATGCGTGACAATCGAAATTTTTGTTAAGAATGGTAAAAATATAGTTGTAAGTTGTGTTAACAGAGCACCTGATTCAAAAATAGAAATTTTCAATGATTGTGTGGGAGAATTATTCTCCAATACAAGCCAAAAGAGGGTTTTCATCTGTGGTGACCTAAATATTGATTTACTCAATCCAAAACAAAATACATTGACGGAGGAGTTCATTACTACAATGTATACTATGGGGCTACACCCCCTCATCACACGACCTAGTAGGATCACGACATACAGTGCTACTCTAATTGATAATATTTTCACCAACGTTATGGGGAATGACATAACAAGTGGTCTATTGATAAATGATATAAGTGATCACCTACCAATCTTTGCTATCTATGACAGGAAACATATTACGAGTCAAACACTGAACAAGAGCATATACTGTATGTAAGAGTCAGAACTGAGGGGGGAATGAAAGCACTGAAAAATGAACTACTGAGACAAGACTGGAATAAGGTTTACAATGAAACAGATGTGAATGGGGCATATGATTCCTTTTTGCAAATATTAAAAATATTGTACGACAAATACTGTCCTGTGAAAATAAGACACAAAAAACAGAATAAGGAAGATAAACCATGGCTCACAAAATCACTGATAAACGCTTGCAAGAAGAAGAACACACTGTACAGACAGTTTTTAAAACTTAGGACAATCCAATCAGAGTTGAAATATAAACGGTACAGAAATAAACTAAATAATATCCTAAAGGATTGCAAGAAAGAATATTACAGTAAACTATTTGCAGAAAATATGAGCTATACCAGAAAATTATGGGATATTATAAACAAGGTGACCAAAAATAAAGGGGTGAAACCAAGCTACCCCCCCCCCCCCCCCCCCCCTACTTCAAGGACAATAACATCAGGGAAGATAATATGGGAGTCATAGCAGACAGATTCAATAATTTCTTTGTTAATGTGGGGCCAGATCTAGCCAAGGACATCCCAGACTACACTGACATGCACTGGGACCACTTTGATAAAAAGGGAGGCAGAAATCCAAGCTCACTGTTTTTCACACCAGTGGAGACAACAGAGATTAGACACCTGGTCAATACATGCGTAGCAAAAACATCTACGGATGTTAACAACCTTGATATGAGGCTAATCAAGAATGTTTTGGACGGGATCATTTCACCTTTAACATACATTTGTAACTTGTCATTTCAAACAGGGACATTCCCCAACAAGATGAAAGTGGCCAAAGTTGTACCACTGTTTAAGAATGGTGACATACACGAATTTACCAATTACAGACCAGTCTCAATACTACCACAATTATCAGAAATACTAGAGAAACTATTTAACAATAGGCTAGACAAATTCATCAACAAACACAATCTGCTCTACGACAGCCAGTATGGATTCAGAAAGAACCATTCTACTGCTATGGCCCTAACTGAGTCGGTGGAAATCATCACTGATGCTATTGACCAAAAATTGCACTCAATAGGAATTTTCATAGACCTCAAAAAAGCATTTGACACCATTAACCATGAAATTCTTATAGCCAAGCTGGAAAGATATGGTGTTAGAGGAGTAGCACTGGATTGGGTCAGAAGCTACTTAAATAACAGATCTCAGTATGTCAAGATGGGGGAAAACACATCAACTTGCTTGAATATAGTCTGCGGGGTCCCGCAGGGGTCAGTATTGGGTCCAAAGCTGTTTATACTGTACATAAACGACATTTGTAAAGTGTCCAATATGTTGAAGCTAATACTATTCGCGGATGATACTAATATTTTCTGCTCGGGGGATGACTTGAACCAATTAGTTGAAACAGTCAATACTGAAATAGCAAAGCTCCATGTGTGGTTTAATATAAACAAATTATCACTAAATCTGGGGAAAACAAAATGCATGCTTTTTGGGAAAAAGGGACGCAACAACAGCGTTAACATTCAAATAAACGGAATAAATACTGAAAGGGTTAACGAAAACAAAGTGCTGGGAGTGATCATCGATGATAGGTTAAGTTGGAGGTCGCATATAAAACACTTAAGAAGTAAGCTGGCCAGGAGTGTGTCCATACTTTGGAGAGCACAAAAACTACTAAATCAGAAAGCACTTTACCTTTTGTATTGCGCACTAATCTCTCCACACCTGCAATACTGCATAGAGGTGTGGGGACACACGTATAAAAGCAATACACATCCCCTGTTAATACTCCAAAAAAAAGCAGTGAGAATCCTACATCATGCCAAGTATAGGGCACACACAATTCAGTTATTTAGCAAATCAAATATACTCAAATTCAATGACTTATCAAACTTTCGAACAGCTCAGTTAATGTACAAGGCTGCAAAGAATAGCCTCCCTCATAATTAGGGCCTGAGCACGCAAGACGGCGAAGGCCCTATTGTTTTTCGAATGTTTATTATTTTTAGGGCCCGAGCACGCAAGGCGGCGAAGGCCCTATTGTTGAGCACGCAAGGCGGCGAAGGCCCTATTGTTTTTCGAATGTTTATTTATTTATTTATTTTATTTTTTTCGTTCTTCAGTTTCCCCAAAGTAAATCGCATTTTTGACGGCCTAAAAGTACTCGAAAACTCACGGAAATTTGCCTACCCCCCCAAAGTCGGGCGTAAAATTACGTATTTTGGGGGTCTCGCACAAGGGCGGAACAAAATGGCTCAACAGCGCCAACTAGATGTGTGTTTTCGGAGTAGCCCCTCGACATGGTTTCACGCACGTCTATGACATTTGGAGGAAGTATGTAACTGACAGAGACGCACAAAAAAGCCTCCTGGAGCCATAGTCCAACTCCAACAGGAAGTCCGCCATCTTGCATCCAAAATCATATTTGGTCACAAGTGTGCACATTTCCACACCTCGTATTTGAACGAACTCCTCCTAGTGCTTTCGTCCTATCTGTTCGAAACCTGGCGTGTGTGTTCTTAAGGCCTTGACGATGAAAGGTTGATCAAGCCGTATTCCTTGGATTTACTGTGGGTCAGGGGCGGGGCCACGAAATGTGGCGTGTTTTCATGAAAATTTGACGTGCTGTAACTTTGCGGAAAATACTCCAATAGTCACCAAACCTCTGATATATAATGCCAGTCTGGCCTAGTACACATTTCCATAACAACATTTGGTGATTTACAGAGCGCCACCTACTGGCGTTAGAAACATTTCATTTTTACATTATGACGTCCAGCTCGGACAATATCAACCATACGGGGCTGAAACTCTGTGAAACTATCGGAAACAACTTTGGGAAGAAACCCTCCAAAAATGGAAACTTTTCCAGAAACTTTGTGGACACGGTGGCCCATCAAATTCAAGCGTCCCGATTTTTTTCCAAAAATCCAAGACTCCCTTGAACTTTTAGGATCATTTTCAGGCAAAAGTGTGCGGCTTTCATATACTTTGTCAGAGCTGTCTGAATCGTCTTGAGGTTATTGAGGGCAGTATTCTCTAAAATTCGGATACATAATTAATTAGGAGGCGGCCCAAAATCGCTCTATAGCGCCCCCTGGAATTTTTTTTTCAGGGAGCCCCCCCACAGTTTTCGACACAGAGTTATAGAACGTAGGCCGAATTGTAGACCGTGGTAAGACCTACAAAATGTCTCTTGGAGCAATGGGCTACAATTAACAGGAAGTAAGATATTTATGCATGAAAATCACCATTTATGGTGATTTGGCCTGGTTGACAAGGGGTCATATTTGAACGGATTCCTCAGAGGGATCCTCAGAGGGATTTTATCCAATTGACTTTAAACTCTGTAGGTGTGTTCATATGGTCATCCTGAGTAAAACTTCTCAAAAGTATGAACCTTGAGGAAACTGTGTGGGCGTGGCGCTCCATCAAATTTGAGCCTCTGATCCAAAATTGTAACTCCATTGACTTTTTGGCTAGTTTTTAAGGCAAAACTGTGCGGCTTTCATATACTTTCTCAGAGCTGTCTGAAACTTCTTGAGGTTATTAAGAGCAATATTCCCTAAAGTTCGGCTGCATAATTAATTAGGAGGCGGGTCATAATCGCTCTATAGCGCCCCCTGCAAAATTTCTTTGAGGCAGCCCCGCCACAGTTTTGGACACAAAGTTATAGAACTTTTTTAGATTACAGATTTTATTCAATTGCCTTGGCAGGTGTGTTTATATAGACTTTCTGGGTAAGCAATATCAAAATTCCGTATTTTGATGAAACTGTCAGGGCGTGGCAAAGTTCAATGTTCTGTGATGAAAGGGGAAGCACCTGCCGATGGGCTTGTCGTGCTCAGAAATTCACAAAAATTGGCCGAATGCACAAGAAGGTCAAATCTCTCGCCCAACGTGCCGCACCCCCCGACGGGCACGGACGTGCGAGGGCCCGTCCAATGCTGCTCGCAGCTTTAATTAGGGCCCGAGCACGCAAGGCGGCGAAGGCCCTATTGAATTTCGAATGTTTATTATTTTTATTTTTTTTATTATTATTATTATTATTATTATTTTTTTTTTTTTTTATTTTATTTATTCAGTTTCCCCAAAGTAAATCGCCTTTTTGACAGCCTAAAGTACTCAAAAACTCACGAAAATTTGCCTATCCCCCCAAAGTCGGGCGTAAAATTACGTATTTTGGGGGTCTCGCACAAGGGCGTAACAAAATGGCTCAATAGCGCCACCTAGATGTGCGTTTTCGGAGTAGCCCCTCGACACGGTTTGACGCACGTCTATGACATTTGGAGGGAGTATGCAACAGACAGAGACGCACAAAAAAGCCTCCTGGAGCCATAGTCCAAGTCCAACAGGAAGTCCGCCATCTTGCATCAAAAATCATATTTGGTCACGAGTGTGCACATTTCCACACCTCGTATTTGAACGAACTCCTCCTAGAGCTTTCCTCCTATCTGTTCGAAACTTGTCGTGTGTGTTCTTAAGGCCTTGACGATGAAAGGTTGATCAAGCCATATTCCTTGGATTTACTGTGGGTCAGGGGTGGGGCCACGAAATGTGGCGTGTTTTCATGAAAATTTGACGTGCTGTAACTTTGCGGAAAATACTCCAATCGTCACCAAACCTCTGATATATAATGCCAGTCTGGCCTAGTACACATTTCCATAACAACATTTGGTGATTTTCAGAGCTCCACCTACTGGCGATAGAAACATTTCATTTTTACAAGATGACGTCCAGCTCGGACAATATCGACCATACGGGGCTGAAACTCAGTGAAACTATCGGAAACAACTTTGGGAAGAAACCCTCCAAAAATAAAAACTTTTCCAGAAACTATGTAGACACGGTGGCCCGTCAAAGTCAAGCGTCCCGATTTTTTTCCAAAAATCCAAGACTCCATTGACCTTTTAGGATCATTTTCAGGCAAAAGTGTGCGGCTTTAATATACTTTCTCAGAGCTGTCTGAAACTTCTTGAGGTTATTAAGAGCAATATTCCCCAAAATTCGGCTTCATAATTAATTAGGAGGCGGGGCATATTTGCTCTATAGCGCCCCCTGGAGATTTTCTTTCAGGCAGCCCCCCCACAGTTTTCGACACAGAGTTATAGAACCTCAGCCAAATTGTAGACCGTGGTAAGACTTACAAAATGTCTTTTGGAGCAACGGGCTACAATTAACAGGAAGCGAGATATTTATGCATGAATATCACCATGGTGATTCGGCCTGGTTGACAAGGGGGCATATTTGAACGGATTCATCAGAGGGATTTTATCCGATTGACTTTAAACTCGGTAGGTGTGTTCATTAGGTTATCCTGATTAATCCTTATCAGAAGGATTTAACCTTGAGGAAACTGTGTGGGCATGGCGCTCCATCAAATTTGAGCCTCTGATCCAAAATTGGAACTCCGTTGACTTTTTGGCTCGTTTTTAAGGCACAACTGTGCGGCTTTCATACAGTTTCTCATAGCTGTCTGAAACTTCTTGAGGTAATTGAGTGCAATATTCTCTAAAATTCAGCAACATCATTAATTAGGAGGCGGGGCATAATCGCTCTATAGCGCCCCCTGCAAAGTTTCTTTGAGGCAGCCCCGCCACAGTTTTCAACACAGAGTTATAGAACCTTGGCCGAATTGTAGACCATGGCAAGACTTACGAAATGTCTCTTGGAGCAATGGGCTAAAATTGTCAGGAAGCGAGATATTTATGCATGAATATCACCATTTTTGGTGATTCGGGCTGGTTGACAAGGGGTCATATTTGAACCAATTCCTCCTAGGGATTTTATTCAATTGTCTTGGTAGGTGTGTTCATATAGACTTCCTGAGTAAAACTTCTCAAAAGTATGAACCTTGAGGAACATGTGTGGCCGTGGCGCTCCATCAAATTTGAGCCTATGATCCAGAACTGTAAATCTATTGACTTTTTGGCTAGTTTTGAATGCGAAACTGTGTGGCTTTCATATACTTTCTCAGAGCTGTCTGAAACTTCTTGAGGTTATTAAGTGCAATATTCTCTAAAATTCGGCTGCATAATTAATTAGGAGGCGGGGCATAATCGCTCTAAAGCGCCCCCTGCAAATTTTCTTTTAGGCAGCCCCGCCACAGTTTTCAACACAGTTATAAAACTTTTTTAGATTATAGATTTTATTCAATTGACTTGGTAGGTGTGTTCATATAGACTTCCTGAGTAAGCGTGAAACTGTCGGGGCGTGGCAAAGTTTGATGTTCCGTCATGAAAGGGAAGCACCTGCTGATGGGCTTGTCGTGTTTAGAAATTCTCAAAAATTGCCCTAATTCACCAGGTCAAATCTCCCACCCAACGTGCCGCACCCCCCGACGCGCACGGACGTGCGAGGGCCCGTCCAATGCTGCTCGCAGCTTTAATTAGGGCCCGAGCACGCAAGGCGGCGAAGGCCCTATTGTTTTTCGAATGTTTATTATTTTTATTTTTAGGGCCCGAGCACGCAAGGCGGCGAAGGCCCTATTGTTTTTCGAATGTTTATTATTTTTATTTTTATTATTATTATTATTATTTTTTTTTTCTTTCTTCAGAATCCTAAAAGTAAATCGCCTTTTTGACAGCCTAAAAGTACTGGAAAACTCACGGAAATGTGCCAACCCCCCCAAAGTCGGGTGTAAAATTACGTATTTTGGGGGTCTGGCACAAGAGCGTAACAAAATGGCTCAATAGCGCCCCCTAGATGTGCGTTTTTGGAGTAGCCCCTCGACACGGTTTGACGCACGTCTATGACATTTGGAGGGAGTATGCAACAGACAGAGACGCACAAAAAAGCCTCCTGAAGCCATAGTCTGACTCCAACAGGAAGTCCGCCATCTTGCATCAAAAATCATATTTGGTTATGAGTGTGCACATTTCCACACCTCGTATTTGAACGAACTCCTCCTAGAGCTTTCGTCCTATCTCTTCGAAACTGTATTTTGGGGGTCTCGCACAAGGGCGTAACAAAATGGCTCAATAGCGCCACCTAGATGTGCGTTTTCGGAGTAGCCCCTCGACACGATTTGACGCACGTCTATGACATTTGGAGGGAGTATGCAACAGACAGAGACGCACAAAAAAGCCTCCTGGAGCCATAGTCCAACTCCAACAGGAAGTCCGCCATCTTGCATCAAAAATCATATTTGGTCACGAGTGTGCACATTTCCACACCTCGTATTTGAACGAACTCCTCCTAGAGCTTTCGTCCTATCTGTTCGAAACTGGGCGTGTGTGTTCTTAAGGCCTTGACGATGAAAGGTTGATCAAGCCGTATTCCTTGGATTTACTGTGGGGGAGGGGCGGGGTCACAAAATGTGGCGTGTTTTCATGAAAATTTGACGTGCTGTAACTTTGCGGAAAATACTCCAATCGTCACCAAACCTCTGATATATAATGCCAGTCTGGCCTAGTACACATTTCCATAACAAAATTTGGTGATTGGCGATAGAAACATTTCATTTTTACAAGATGACGTCCAGCTCGGACAATATCGACCATACGGGACTGAAACTCAGTGAAACTATCGGAAACAACTTTGGGAAGAAACCCTCCAAAAATGGAAACTTTTCCAGAAAGTATGTAGACATGGTGGCCCATCAAAGTCAAGCATCCCGATTTTTTTCCACAAATCCAAGACTCCATTGACCCTTTAGGATCATTTCGAGGCAAAAGTGTGCAGCTTTAATATACTTTCTCCGAGCTGTCTAAACCTTCTTGGCTTTATTAAGGGCAATATTCTCTAAAATTCGGCTGCATAATTAATTAGGAGGCGGGGCATAATCGCTCTATATCGCCCCCTAGAGATTTTCTTTCAGGCAGCCCCCCCCACAGTTTTCGACACAGAGTTATAGAACCTCAGCCAAATTGTAGACCATGGCAAGACCTACAAAATGTCTCTTTGAGCAATGGGCTACAATTATCAGGAAGCGAGATATTCATGCATGAATATCACCATTTTTGGTGATTCGGGCTGGTTGACAAGGGTTCATATTTGAACCAATTCCTCCTAGGGATTTTATCCAATTGACTTCAAACTTGGTAGGTGTGTTCAAATGGTCATCCTGAGTAAAACTTCTCAAAAGTATGAACCTTGAGGAACACGTGTGGGCGTGGCGCTCCATCAAATTTGAGCCTCTGATCCAAAATTGGAACTCCATTGACTTTTTGGCTCGTTTTTAAGGGAAAACTGTGCGGCTTTCATATACTTTCTCAGAGCTGTCTGAAACGTCTTGGGGTTATTAAGAGCAATATTCCCTAAAATTCGGCTAAATAATTAATTGGGAGGCGGGGCATAATCGCTCTATAGCGCCCCCTGCAAATTTTCTTTGAGGCAGCCCCGCCACAGTTTTGGACACAGAGTTATAGAACTTTTTTAGATTATAGATTTTATTCATTTGTCTTGGCAGGGGTGTTCATATAGACTTTCTGGGTAAGCAACATCAAAATTCCATATTTTTATGAAACTGTCGGGGCGTGGGAAAGTTTGTTGTTCCGTCATGAAAGGGGAAGCACCTGCCGATGGGTTTGTGATGCTCAGAAATTCACAACAATTGGGCTAATGCACCAAAAGGTCAAATCTCCCGCCCAACGTGCCGCACGCCCCGACGGGCACGGACGTGCGAGGGCCCATCCAATGCTGCTCGCAGCTTTAATTAGGGCCCGAGCACACAAGGCGGCGAAGGCCCTATTGTTTTTCAAATGTTTATTATTTTTATTTTTATTATTATTAGGGCCCGAGCACGCAAGGCGGCGAAGGCCCTATTGTTTTTCGAATGTTTATTATTTTTTTTTTTATTATTATTATTATTTTTTTATTTTTTTTTCTTCAGAATCCTAAAAGTAAATCGTCTTTTTGACGGCCTAAAAGTACTGGAAAACTCACGAAAATTTGCCTACCCCCCCAAAGTTGGGTGTAAAATTACGTATTTTGGGGGTCTCGCACAAGGGCGTAACAAAATGGCTCAACAGCGCCACCTAGACGTTCGTTTTCGGAGTAGCCCATCAACACGGTTTGACGCACATCTACGACATTTGGAGGGAGTATGTAACAGACAGAGACGCACAAAAAAGCCTTTTGGAGCCATAGTCCAACTCCAACAGGAAGTCCGCCATCTTGCATCAAAAATCATATTTGGTCACAAGTGTGCACATTTCCACACCTCGTATTTGAACGAACTCCTCCTAGAGCTTTCGTCCTATCTGTTCGAAACTTGTCGTGTGTGTTCTTAAGGCCTTGACCATGAAAGGTTGATCAAGCCGTATTCCTTGGATTTACTGTGGGGGAGGGGCGGGGCCACGAAATGTGGCGTGTTTTCATGAAAGTTTGACGTGCTGTAACTTTGCGGAAAATACTCCAACCGTCACTAAACCTCTGATATATAATGCCACTCTGGCCTAATACACATTTCCATAACAACATTTGGTGATTTTTAGAGCGCCACCTGGTGGCGATACAAACATATCATTTTTACAAGATGGCGTCCAGCTCGGACAATATCGACCACACGGGGCTGAAACTTTCGGAAACTATCAGAAACACCTTTGGGAAGAAACCCTCCAAAAATGGAAACTTTTCCAGGAACTATGTAGACACGGAGGCCCATCAAAGTCAAGCGTTCCGATTTTTTTCCAAAAATCCAAGACTCCATTGACCTTTTAGGATCATTTTCAGGCAAAAGTGTGCGGCTTTCATATACTTTCTCAGAGCTGTCTGAAACTTCTTAAGGTTATTAAGAGCAATATTCTCTAAAATTCGGCTGCATAACTAATTAGGAGGCGGGGCATAATCGCTCTATAGCACCCTTTTTTCCAAATATCCGAAACGCCATTCACCTTTTAGAATCATTTTCAGGCAATAGTGTGCGGCTTTAATATACTTTCTCAGAGCTGTCTGAAACTTCTTGAGGTTATTAAGAGCAATATTCTCTAAAATTCGGCTGCATAATTAATTAGGAGGCGGGGCATAATCGCTCTATAGCGCCCCCTGCAAATTTTCTTTGAGGCAGCCCCGCCACAGTTTTGGACACAGAGGTATATAACTATTTTAGATTATAGATTTTATTCAATTGTCTTGGAAGGTGTGTTCATATAGTCTTTCTGGGTAAGCAATATCAAAATTCCATATTTTGATGAAAGTGTCGGGGTGTGGCCAAGTTTGATGTTCCGTCATGAAAGGGGAAGCACCTGCTGATGGGCTTGTCGTGCTCAGAAATTCACAAAAATCGGCCTAATGCACCAGAAGGTAAAATCTCCCACCCAACCTGCCGCACCCCCCGACAATCGCGGACGTGCGAGGGCCCGTCCAATGCTGCTCGCAGCTTTAATTAGGGCCCGAGCACGCAAGGCCCTATTGTTTTTCGAATGTTTATTATTATTTTTAGGGCCCGAGCACGCAAGGCGGCGAAGGCCCTATTGTTTTTCGAATGTTTATTATTTTTTTTTTTATTATTCTTCTTCTTTTTATTTTCTTTCTTCAGAATCCTAAAAGTAAATCGCCTTTTTGACGGCCTAAAAGTACTCGAAAACTCACGGAAATTTGCCTACCCCCCCAAAGTCGGGTGTAAAATTACGTATTTTGGGGGTCTCGCACAAGGGCGTAACAAAATGGCTCAATAGCGCCACCTAGATGTGCGTTTTCGGAGTAGCCCCTCGACACGGTTTCACGTACATCTACGACATTTGGAGGGAGTATGCAACAGACAGAGACGCACAAAAAAGCCTCCTGGAGCCATAGTCCAACTCCAACAGGAAGTCCGCCATCTTGCATCAAAAATCATATTTGGTCACGAGTGTGCACATTTCCACACCTCGTATTTGAACGAACTCCTCCTAGAGCTTTCGTCCTATCTGTTGGAAACTTGTCGTGTGCGTTCTTAAGGCCTTGACGATGAAAGGTTGATCAAGCCGTATTCCTTGGATTTACTGTCGGGGAGGGGCGGGGCCACGAAATGTGGCGTGTTTTCATGAAAATTTGACGTGCTTGACGTGCTGTAACTTTGTGGAAAATACTCCAATCGTCACCAAACCTCTGATATATAATGCCAGTCTGGCCTAGTACACATTTCCATAACAACATTTGGTGATTTTCAGAGCGCCACCTACTGGCGATAGAAACATTTTATTTTTACAAGATGACGTCCAGCTCGGACAATATCGACCATACGGGGCTGAAACTCAGTGAAACTATCGGAAACGACTTTGGGAAGAAACCCTCCAAAAATAGAAACTTTTCCAGAAACTATGTAGACACGGTGGCTTGTCAAAGTCAAGCGTCCTGATTTTTTTCCAAAAATCCAAGACTCCATTGACCTTTTAGGATCATTTTCAGGCAAAAGTGTGCGGCTTTAATATACTTTCTCAGAGCTGTCTAAAACTTCTTGAGGTTATTAAGAGCAATATTCCCCAAAATTCGGCTGCATAATTAATTAGGAGGCGGGGCATAATCGCTCTATAGCGCCCCCCTGGAAGTTTTTTTTCAGGCAGCCCCCCCACAGTTTTTGACACAGAGTTATAGAACCTTGGCCGACTTGTAGACCGTAGTGAGACCTACAAAATGTCACTTGGAGCAATGGGCTACAATTAACAGGAAGTAAGATATTTATGCATGAAAATCACCATTTACAGTGATTCGGCCTGGTTGACAAGGGGTCATATTTGAACGGATTCCTCAGAGGGATTTTATCCAATTGACTTTAAACTCTGTAGGTGTGTTCATATGGTCATCCTGAGTAAATCTTTGCCCTTGAGGAAACTGTGTGGGTGTGGCGCTCCATCAAATTTGACCCTCTGATCCAAAATTGGAACTCCATCGACTTTTTGGCTAGTTTTTAAGGCAAAACTCTGCGGCTGTCTTATACTTTCTCAGAGCTGTCTGAAACTTCTTGACGTTATTAAGAGCAATATTCCCTAAAATTCGGCTGCATAATAAATTAGGAGGCGGGGCATAATCGCTCTATAGCGCCCCCTGCAAATTTTCTTTGAGGCAACCCCGCCACAGTTTTCGACACAGAGTTATAGAACTTTTTTAGATTATAGATTTTATTCAATTGACTTGGTAGGTGTGTTCATATAGACTTCCTGAGTAAGCGTGAAACTGTCGGGGCGTGGCTAAGTTCGATGTTTCGTCATGAAAGGGAAGCACCTGCTGGTGGGCTTGTCATGTTTAGAAATTCTCAAAAATTGCCCTAATTCACCAGAAGGTCAAATCTCCCACCCAACGTGCCGCACCCCCCGACGCACACGGATGTGCGAGGGCCCGTCCAATGCTGCTCGCAGTTTTAATTAGGGCCCGAGCACGCAAGGCGGCGAAGGCCCTATTGTTTTTCGAATGTTTATTGTTTTTATTTTTATTATTATTCTTTTTTTTCTTTTCTTTCTTCAGAATCCTAAAAGTAAATCGCCTTTTTGACGGCCTAAAAGTACTCGAAAACTCACGGAAATTTGCCTACCCCCCCAAAGTCGGGTGTAAAATTACGTATTTTGGGGGTCTCGCACAAGGGCGTAACAAAATGGCTCAATAGCGCCACCTAGATGTGCGTTTTCGGAGTAGCCCCTCGACACGGTTTCACGTACATCTACGACATTTGGAGGGAGTATGCAACAGACAGAGACGCACAAAAAAGCGTCCTGGAGCCATAGTCCAACTCCAACAGGAAGTCCGCCATCTTGCATCAAAAATCATATTTGGTCACGAGTGTGCACATTTCCACACCTCGTATTTGAACGAACTCCTCCTAGAGCTTTCGTCCTATCTGTTGGAAACTTGCCGTGTGCGTTCTTAAGGCCTTGACGATGAAAGGTTGATCAAGCCGTATTCCTTGGATTTACTGTCGGGGAGGGGCGGGGCCACGAAATGTGGCGTGTTTTCATGAAAATTTGACGTGCTTGACGTGCTGTAACTTTGTGGAAAATACTCCAATCGTCACCAAACCTCTGATATATAATGCCAGTCTGGCCTAGTACACATTTCCATAACAACATTTGGTGATTTTCAGAGCGCCACCTACTGGCGATAGAAACATTTTATTTTTACAAGATGACGTCCAGCTCGGACAATATCGACCATACGGGGCTGAAACTCAGTGAAACTATCGGCAACAACTTTGGGAAGAAACCCTCCAAAAAAAGAAACTTTTCCAGAAACTATGTAGACACGGTGGCTTGTCAAAGTCAAGCGTCCCGATTTTTTTCCAAAAATCCAAGACTCCATTGACCTTTTAGGATCATTTCGAGGCAAAAGTGTGCGGCTTTAATATACTTTCTCAGAGCTGTCTAAAACTTCTTGAGGTTATTAAGAGCAATATTCCCCAAAATTCGGCTTCATAATTAATTAGGAGGCGGGGCATATTTGCTCTATAGCGCCCCCTGCAAATTTTCTTTGAGGCAACCCCGCCACAGTTTTTGACACAGAGTTATAGAACCTCTGCCAAATTGTAGACCATGGCAAGACTTACAAAATGTCTCTTGGAGCAATGGGCTACAATTAACAGGAAGCGAGATATTTATGCATGAAAATCAAATGAATGTGAAACCTGTCCCTGTCTGACTGATTCCCTCATATCTTTGCACGTAGTACGCTATTTTGTCCAGCAGATGGTGTCATTTCATCTGTTAAGTGAAGCATTTCTAAAAAGGGTTTAAGAGAAGTGTATTATTTAGTCATTATAATGTGCCATTATACATGGACATTGTGTGTGTTCATAAGTTAATTTTAAGTAAATTATAAAGTTGTAAAGAGATTATTTATTTATTATTTATAAACTAGATGTAAAAAGAAGTAAGAGATAATTAGATATACTTAAAATATATTCATAATTTTATATTGAATCATCTTTTATTGTATATATTTCAGTTTTACAGTAAACTTCAATTGGAAGTAACAAAATAAATCCTTGAAGCAAGAAGACTTTGCCTCTCACTGGAGAACTGTTAGCTGTGTTCCAAACAGCATACAGAATACATTCAGGGAGGGGAGAATATTACGCTCTGCCCTGGGAACTGCAGTGACCCCGTCCTTGCCGGTCGCCGACGTTCATATAGACTTTCTGAGTAAGCATTATCAAAATTCCGTATTTTGATGAAACTGTCGGGGTGTGGCCAAGTTCGATGTTCCGTGATGAAAGGGGAAGCACCTGCTGATGGGCTTGTTGTGCTCAGAAATTCACAAAAATTGGCCTAATGCACCAGAAGGTCAAATCTCCCACCCAACGTGCCACATCCCCCGACGGGCGCGGACGTGCGAGGGCCCGTCCAATGCTGCTCGCAGCTTTAATTTTTATTATTTTTTTTCTTTTCTTTCTTCAGAATCCTAAAAGTAAATCGCATTTTTGACAGCCTAAAAGTACTCAAAAACTCACGGAAATTTGCCTATCCCCCCAAAGTTGGGTGTAAAATTACGTATTTTGGGGGTCTCGCACAAGGGCGTAACAAAATGGCTCAACAGCGCCACCTAGATGTGCGTTTTCGGAGTAGCCCCTCAACACGGTTTGACGCACGTCTACGACATTTGGAGGGAGTATGTAACAGACAGAGACGCACAAAAAAGCCTCCTGGAGCCATAGTCCAACTCCAACAGGAAGTCCGCCATCTTCCATCAAAAATCATATTTGGTTACGAGTGTGCACATTTCCACACCTCGTATTTGAACGAACTCCTCCTAGAGCTTTCGTCCTATCTGTTCGAAACTTGTCGTGTGTGTTCTTAAGGCCTTGACGATGAAAGGTTGATCAAGCCGTATTCCTTGGATTTACTGTGGGTCAGGGGCGGGGCCACGAAATGTGGCGTGTTTTCATGAAAATTTGACGTGCTGTAACTTTGCGGAAAATACTCCAATCGTCACCAAACCTCTGATATATAATGCCACTCTGGCCTAGTACACATTTCCATAACAACATTTGGTGATTTTCAGAGCGCCACCTACTGGCGATAGAAACATTTCATTTTTACAAGATGACGTCCAGCTCGGACAATATCGACCATACGGGGCTGAAACTCAGTGAAACTATCGGAAACAACTTTGGGAAGAAACCCTCCAAAAATAGAAACTTTTCCAGAAACTATGTAGACACGGTGGCTTGTCAAAGTCAAGCGTCCCGATTTTTTTCCAAAAATCCAAGACTCCATTGACCTTTTAGGATCATTTCGAGGCAAAAGTGTGCGGCTTTAATATACTTTCTCAGAGCTGTCTAAAACTTGTTGAGGTTATTAAGAGCAATATTCCCCAAAATTCGGCTGCATAATTTATTAGGAGGCGGGGCATAATCGCTCTATAGCGCCCCCTGGAAGTTTTTTTTCAGGCAGCCCCCCCACAGTTTTTGACACAGAGTTATAGAACCTTGGCCGACTTGTAGACCGTAGTGAGACCTACAAAATGTCACTTGGAGCAATGGGCTACAATTAACAGGAAGTTGTAGAGATACATCTGCTGATGCATAGCTAGGGCACATCATCAGTGATGTTTCCTGAGGTCATTGGGTGTTTCGGGTCTCTCGAACATCATACACCCTCGCCCAGGCGACCCAGCCAAGGTTGATCAGGCCTCGACTTGTGCCCTAGCAGCGCTTGTCCACGGATCCCCTCTCTTGATCCAGAGCCACCTAGAGGCTTTCTCCGCTGCCTCCGTGTTGTTAAAAATGGCTCGCCTCCTTCTTCAGGCCCTTCTCATTCTTGCAGATCTTACCGCACAAGCACTCTCTGATCGTCAACGTTTCTCCATTGCTGTGGTTCGTCAACATTAAATCCGTCCGGCTGGGGACCTCATCCTCCCCCCCTCTCGGGTTCCCCTGGGGGTATAATTCCTTCCTTTGTTCCGTAGCTTTTTTGGGTCTTCCTTCACAGGAAGTGCGTGTTGGGCTGCTAACCCAAACCCGCCCCGGTTGCCGTCTTTCCGAGCTGTCGTCTGTCTCTCCAGCAGTCACCAAGCTGTACTTGGTTGTCAACCAGCCTGTTCCTGGTAGTCACTGGCTGTGCCAGTTCCAATAGTTGTAGAGATACATCTGCTGATGCATAGCTAGGGCACATCATCAGTGATGTTTCCTGAGGTCATTGGGTGTTTCGGGTCTCTCGAACATCATACACCCTCGCCCAGGCGACCCAGCCAAGGTTGATCAGGCCTCGACTTGTGCCCTAGCACAAGCAAGAGGCTTTCTCCGCTGCCTCCGTGTTGTTAAAAATGGCTCGCCTCCTTCTTCCTCCTGTGATGCCGAGTGCAGTGTAGGCTCTGTACAGCGACTGTCCTGCAAAGCCTCTGCACCCCACCTCCACAGGCAGGCACCTAGCCTTCCAGCCTTGCTTGTGGCAGTCATTGACCAGGCTGTCGTACTTGGCCCTCTTCCGCTCAAAGGCCTCTTCCATCCGCTCCTCCCATGGCACAGTGAGCTCCAGCATAATGATGTTCTTCGTCGCCTCTGACACCAGCACAATGTCAGGCCTGAGGGTTGTCTGCACAACATTCTGGGGGAACTTTAGTTGGCTGCCCAGGTCCACTGACAGTTGCCAGTCCTGTGCAGTGAAGAGCAGCCCTGGTGTTCCTTTAGATGCTGCTGGCTTCTCTCCAGCTCTGAGGAAGTTGATGGACTTCTTCACAGGCTTTGTCCCCCGACACATGGCAATCCCACTACAGATGCTGTCTGCGATGGTCTTGAGCACCTGGTCGTGGCGCCATCGGTACCTGCCTTCCCCAAGAGCTTCTGGGCAGCAACTAAGTATGTGCTCCAAAGTCCCCCTCCTCTGGCATAGGGGGCAGGCTGGAGAGTCCACTAAGCCCCAGCAGTGCAGGTTGGATGGGCTGGGGAGTACATCATAGACGGCCTGGACCAAGAACTTGATGCGGTGTGGCTCTGCCTGCCACAGCTCCGTCCATGAGATCTTCTTCTCCGCAACTTGTTCCCATCTGGTCCAGGCGCCTTGCTTGCTCATCCCCACCGCTCTGCTGGACCTCTCCTCCTCCACCATTGCCCTCACCTCCTCCTGGACTAGTTGTCTCCGCTCCCTTCCCCGTGCCTTGTTGAACCGGGTGGAGGGCGTGATTCCTAGTCCAGCTCTGCCCCTGGACACTGTTCCCACCAAGTCCTTATGACGTAGACGAGACTCTGCCTGATCTACTGCTGTCTCTGCTGTCCACTTCCTGCCAGTCCTCACTGCTACTCCTGCCCCAGATACTTTCGGGTCTGCTGACTCACGTAACTGCAACACCTCCCTCGCACGCAAGACCTTGAACTCCTCCTCAATGGATTTCAGGGGGAGCGTCAGTTTGCAGGTGTTTCCATAGAGGGCGATGTTGCTCAAGCTTCTGGGCAGGCCTAGCCATCTCCTCAGGTAACGACTGACTCTCCTCTCCAAGTCAGAGATGGTGGTGATAGGAAACTCGTAGAGCAGCAGGGGCCACAGTATCCTCGGCAGAATCCCATGCTGGTAAATCCACGCCTTGAATTTTCCCGGCAGGCCAGTCTTATCCACCCTCATCAGCCATCCATCTAGCTCCTCGCAGGTGTTTTTGATGGATGCTTTGTCTCTGAGGCTGCTGTCAAAGAACTTTCCCAAGCTCTTGATGGGCTTCTCAGAGATGGATGGAATTGGTGTTCCAGAAATAGAGAACTGGAACTTCTCTACCACTCTGCCCTTCTTCAAAACCAAGGATCTGGACTTGGATGGCTTGAATGACATCCTGGCCCATGTCATCAAACCCTCGAGTCCTGTCAAGAGCCATCTACCTCCAGGCACTGACTCAGTGGTTACTGTCAGGTCGTCCATGAAGGCACGACCTGAAGTAAGGTCGTGCCTAAGTAAGATATTTATGCTTGAAAATCACCATTTACAGTGATTCGGCCTGGTTGACAAGGGGTCATATTTGAACGGATTCCTCAGAGGGATTTTATCCAATTGACTTTAAACTCTGTAGGTGTGTTCATATGGTCATCCTGAGTAAATCTTTGCCCTTGAGGAAACTGTGTGGGTGTGGTGCTCCATCAAATTTGACCCTCTGATCCAAAATTGGAACTCCATTGACTTTTTGGCTAGTTTTTAAGGCAAAACTCTGCGGCTGTCTTATACTTTCTCAGAGCTGTCTGAAACTTCTTGACGTTATTAAGAGCAATATTCCCTAAAATTCGGCAGCATAATTAATTAGGAGGCGGGGCATAATCGCTCTATAGCGCCCCCTGCAAATTTTCTTTGAGGCAACCCCGCCACAGTTTTCGACACAGAGTTATAGAACTTTTTTAGATTATAGATTTTATTCAATTGAGTTGGTAGGTGTGTTCATATAGACTTCCTGAGTAAGCGTGAAACTGTCGGGGCGTGGCAAAGTTCGATGTTTCGTCATGAAAGGGAAGCCCCTGCTGGTGGGCTTGTCGTGTTTAGAAATTCTCAAAAATTGCCCTAATTCACTAGAAGGTCAAATCTCCCACCCAACGTGCCGCACCCCCGACGCACACGGATGTGCGAGGGCCCGTCCAATGCTGCTCGCAGCTTTAATAAGGGCCCGAGCACGCAAGGCGGCGAAGGCCCTATTGTTTTTCGAATGTTTATTATTTTTTTTTTTATTATTTTTTTTCTTTTCTTTCTTCAGAATCCTAAAAGTAAATCGCATTTTTGACAGCCTAAAAGTACTCAAAAACTCACGGAAATTTGCCTATCCCCCCAAAGTTGGGTGTAAAATTACGTATTTTGGGGGTCTCGCACAAGGGCGTAACAAAATGGCTCAACAGCGCCACCTAGATGTGCGTTTTCGGAGTAGCCCCTCAACACGGTTTGACGCACGTCTACGACATTTGGAGGGAGTATGTAACAGACAGAGACGCACAAAAAAGCCTCCTGGAGCCATAGTCCAACTCCAACAGGAAGTCCGCCATCTTCCAATATAAGATATTTATGCATGAAAATCACCATTTACAGGGATTCGGCCTTGTTGACAAGGGGTCATATTTGAACGGATTCCTCAGAGGGATTTTATCCAATTGACTTTAAACTCTGTGTTCATATGGTCATCCTGAGTAAATCTTTGCCCTTGAGGAAACTGTGTGGGTGTGGCGCTCCATCAAATTTGACCCTCTGATCCAAAATTGGAACTCCATTGACTTTTTGGCTAGTTTTTAAGGCAAAACTCTGCGGCTGTCTTATACTTTCTCAGAGCTGTCTGAAACTTCTTGACGTTATTAAGAGCAATATTCCCTAAAATTCGGCTGCATAATTAATTAGGAGGCGGGGCATAATCGCTCTATAGCGCCCCCTGCAAATTTTCTTTGAGGCAACCCCGCCACAGTTTTCGACACAGAGTTATAGAACTTTTTTAGATTATAGATTTTATTCAATTGACTTGGTAGGTGTGTTCATATAGACTTCCTGAGTAAGCGTGAAACTGTCGGGGCATGGCAAAGTTCGATGTTACGTCATGAAAGGGAAGCACCTGCTGATGGGCTTGTCGTGTTTAGAAATTCTCAAAAATTGCCCTAATTCACCAGAAGGTCAAATCTCCCACCCAACGTGCCGCACCCCCCGACACGCACGGACGTGCGAGGGCCCGTCCAATGCTGCTCGCAGCTTTAATTATTTTTATTTTTTTTCTTCAGTTTTCCCCAAAGTAAATCGCCTTTTTGACAGCCTAAAAGTACTCAAAAACTCACGAAAATTTGCCTACCCCCCCAAAGTCGGGCGTAAAATTACATATTTTGGGGGTCTCGCACAAGCGCGTAACAAAATGGCTCAACAGCGCCACCTAGATGTGCGTTTTCGGAGTAGCCCCTCGACACGGTTTCTCGCACCTCTACGACATTTGGAGGGAGTATGTACCAGACAGAGACGCACAAAAAAGCCTCCTGAAGCCATAGTCTGACTCCAACAGGAAGTCCGCCATCTTGCATCAAAAATCATATTTGGTTATGAGTGTGCACATTTCCACACCTCGTATTTGAACGAACTCCTCCTAGAGCTTTCGTCCTATCTCTTCGAAACTTGTCGTGTGTGTTCTTAAGGCCTTGACGATGAAAGGTTGATCAAGCCGTATTCCTTGGATTTACTGTGGGTCAGGGGCGGGGCCACGAAATGTGGCGTGTTTTCATGAAAATTTGACGTGCTGTAACTTTGCGGAAAATACTCCAATCGTCACCAAACCTCTGATATATAATGCCAGTCTGCCGTAGTACACATTTCCATAACAACATTTGGTGATTTTCAGAGCGCCACCTACTGGCGATAGAAACATTTCATTTTTACAAGATGACGTCCAGCTCGGACAATATCGACCATACGGGACTGAAACTCAGTGAAACTATCGGAAACAGGTTTGGGAAGAAACCCTCCAAAAATGGAAACTTTTCCAGAAACTATGTAGACATGGTGGCCCATCAAAGTCAAGCATCCCGATTTTTTTCCAAAAATCCAAGACTCCATTGACCTTTTAGGATCATTTCGAGGCAAAAGTGTGCGGCTTTAATATACTTTCTCCGAGCTGTCTAAAACTTCTTGGCGTTATTAGGAGCAATATTCTCTAAAATTCGGCTGCATAATTCATTAGGAGGCGGGGCATAATCGCTCTATAGCGCCCCCTGCAAATTTTCTTTTAGGCAGCCCCGCCACAGTTTTCAACACAGAGTTATAGAACCTTGGCCGAATTGTAGACCATGGCAAGACTTACGAAATGTCTCTTGGAACAATGGGTTAAAATTATCAGGAAGCGATATATTTATGCATGAATATCACCATTTTTGGTGATTCGGGCTGGTTGACAAGGTGTCATATTTGAACCAATTCCTCCTAGGGATTTTATTCAATTGTCTTGGTAGGTGTGTTCATATAGACTTCCTGAGTAAAACTTCTCAAAAGTATGAACCTTGAGGAACATGTGTGGCCGTGGCGCTCCATCAAATTTGACCCTATGATCCACAACTGTAACTGCATTGACTTTTTGGCTAGTTTTGAAGGCAAAACTGTGCGGCTTTCATATACTTTCTCAGAGCTGTCTGAAACGTCTTGAGGTTATTAAGTGCAATATTCTCTAAAATTCGGCTTCATAATTAATTAGGAGGCGGGGCATAATCGCTCTATAGCGCCCCCTGCAAATTTTCTTTTAGGTAGCACCGCCACAGTTCTGGACACAGAGTTACAGAACTTTTTTAGATTATAGATTTTATTCAATTGACTTGGTAGGTGTGTTCATATAGACTTTCTGAGTAAGCGTGAAACTGTCGGGGCGTGGCAAAGTTCGATGTTTCGTCATGAAAGGGAAGCACCTGCTGATGGGCTTGTCGTGTTTAGAAATTCTCAAAAATTGCCCTAATTCACCAGAAGGTCAAATCTCCCACCCCGCGTGCCGCACCCCCCGACGCGCACGGACGTGCGAGGGCCCGTCCAATGCTGCTCGCAGCTTTAATTAGGGCCCGAGCAACGAAGTGCAGGGGCCCAACGGGGCCATGCAACGGAGTTGCAAGGACCCTATTGTTTTCGTACTGTTTATTATTATTATTATTATTAGGGCCCGAGCAACGAAGTGCAGGGGCCCAACAGGGCCATGCAACGGAGTTGCAAGGACCCTATTGTTTTCGTACTGTTTATTATTATTATTATTATTATTAGGGCCCGAGCAACGAAGTGCAGGGGCCCAACGGGGCCATGCAACGGAGTTGCAAGGACCCTATTGTTTTCGTACTGTTTATTATTATTATTATTATTATTATTATTATTATTATTATTATTATTATTATTATTATTTTTCTCGTTTTTCTGCCCAGGCCGAAAATCAGTAGTCCGTCATACATGCACGAAAAGTCCTGAAAATGGGCAGAGACATTCGTTTCCCTCCAATACTGATCTGAGTAAGTGTACCAAGCAGAGGCGTGGCAAAATGCCTCTCTAGCGCCACCTACAAATTTTCAACGGAACAGCCCCGGAAGCCTGTTGCGTCTAAAAATCTGGAAATATGTCACATTTATGTAACATCCCAGGACGCACAAAAAAGTCTCTTGGAGCCATAGTCTAAACCCAACAGGAAGTCTGCTATTTTGTCCGCAAACTTGAAAAAACACCTTGAAATTGAAAAATCTTGGCTTTGGAATGTGGGAGGGTCTGGCATTTAACCGTGTCAGATTGACTTCAAAATCTGGAAATAGATAGTTACAAGTATAGCCAATGTCTTGAGAAAAAAAAATTGACTTTTCATCCAAGTGGCGTGGGTGTTCTGGCCCCTCAAAAATTTCTTAGGATTTGATGACGCGGGTTGGAACTGGAAGTAGTGTTAAATGTGCTTTAATTCAGTCCAAAGTGCATCAAACTTTACAGTATTGTTGCTAGTCCCTATCTGAACACATCCATATGACAATATTCATACAATTATTGTAGCGCCACCTACTTTGGACAAGAAATGTTAGAAAATATCTGATGAGCTGCAGTTCCTTTCGAGGTCTTTGGATTCTCTTTTAATTTTGTCAGGATGTACTTATATGGGTTTTGGTTGTTCACTGCGAAAATTGTGACTTTTCGTTAACCTTTGGGCGTTCTACTGTAGTGAAAGTGACACCTGCCCCTGTCTGACTGATCCCTCATCTTTGCACGTAGTACGCAACTTTGTCCAGCAGATGGTGCCATTTAGTCTGTTAAAACAAGCATTTCTAAAAGGGCTTTAGGAGATTCAGGGAAGAGAGAATTTATGCTCTGCCCCGGGAACTGCAGTGACCCCGTCCTTGCCGGTCGCCGACAAGCATGGGGTGCGAGGGCCCGTCCAATGCTGCTTGCAGCTTTAATTAGGGCCCGAGCAACGAAGTGCAGGGGCCCAACGGGGCCATGCAACGGAGTTGCAAGGACCCTATTGTTTTCGTACTGTTTATTATTATTATTATTATTATTATTATTATTATTATTTTTCTCGTTTTTCTGCCCAGGCCGAAAATCAGTAGTCCGTCATACATGCGCGAAAAGTCCTGAAAATGGGCAGAGAGATTCGTTTGCATCCAATAATGATCTGAGTAAGTGCCCCCAGCACGGGTGTGGCAAAATGGCTCTGTAGCGCCACCTACAAATTTTCAACGGAACAGCCCCGGAAGCCCGTTGCGTCTAAAAATCTGGAAATATGTCACATTTATGTAACATCCCAGGACGCACAAAAAAGTCTCTTGGAGCCATAGTCTAAACCCAACAGGAAGTCTGCTATTTTGTCTGCAAAGTTGAAAAAACACCTCGAAATTGAAAAATCTTGGTTTTGGAATGTGGGGGACAGAGGCATTTAACCTTGTCAGATTGACTTCAAAATGTGGAAATAGATAGTTACAAGTCAATAAAAATGACTTTTCGTCGAAGTGGCGTGGGTGTTCTGGCCCCTCAAAAAATTTCGTACTATTTGATGACGCGCGATTAAACAGGATGTAGTATTATATGTGCTTTTAATTCAGTCCAAAGTGCATCAAACTTTACAGTATTGTTGCTGGTCCCTATCTGAACACATCCATATGACAATATTCATACAATTATTGTAGCGCCACCCACTGTGGACAAGAATGGTTACAAAATATATGATGTTTGTTGTGTGAGCTGCCGTTCCTTTCGGGGTCTTTGGATTCTCTTCAAAATTTTTCTGGATGTACTTATAAGTGTTTTGGTCGTTCACTGCGAAAATTGTGACTTTTCGTTAAACTTTGGGCGTTCCACGGTAGCGAAAGTGACACCGGCCCCGGCCTGACTGGTGCTCTCAACTTTGCACGTAGTACGCTTCTTTGTCCAGCAGATGGTGCCATTATACTGTTAAATCAAACATTTCTAAAAGGGGTTTAAGAGAGGTTTTTTATTTAGTCATTACAATGTGCCATTTTACATGGACAAAGTTAATTATAAATTTGAAAAGAGAATATTTATTTACTATTTATAAACTAGATGTAAAGAGAAGTAAGAGATATTTAGAGATACTTAAAATATATTCAGAATTTTCTTTGGAATCATATTTTGTTGTATGTATTTCAGTTTTACAGTCAACTTGAATTGGGAGTGAGAAAATAAATCCTTGAAGCAAAGAGACTTTGCCTCTCATAGGAGAACTGTTAGCTGTCTACCAAACTGCATACAGTACATTCAGGGAGGGGAGAATATTATCGCTCTGCCCCGGGAACTGCACTGACCCCGTCCTTGCCGGTCGCCGACAAGCGTACATGCGCGAAAAGTCCTGAAAATGGGCAGAGAGATTCGTTTGCGTCCAATAATGATCTGAGTAAGTGCCCCCAGCACGGGTGTGGCAAAATGGCTCTGTAGCGCCACCTAGAAATTTTCAACGGAACAGCCCCGGAAGCCCGTTGCGTCTAAAAATCTGGAAACATGTCACATTTATGTAACATCCCAGGACGCACAAAAAAGTCTCTTGGAGCCATAGTCTAAACCCAACAGGAAGTCTGCTATTTTGTCCGCAAAGTTGAAAAAACACCTCGAAATTGAAAAATCTTGGCTTTGGAATGTGGGGGACAGAGGCATTTAACCTTGTCAGATTGACTTCAAAATGTGGAAATAGATAGTTACAAGTATAGGCAATTTATTGAGAAAATAAAAATGACTTTTCGTCGAAGTGGCGTGGGTGTTCTGGGCCCTCAAAAAAATTCTTACTATTTGATGACGCGCGATTAAACAGGAAGTAGAATTATATGTGCTTTTAATTCAGTCCAAAGTGCATCAAACTTTACAGTATTGTTGCTGGTCCCTATCTGAACACATCCATATGACAATATTCATACAATTATTGTAGCGCCACCCACTGTGGACAAGAATGGTTACAAAATATATGATGTTTGTTGTGTGAGCTGCCGTTCCTTTCGGGGTCTTTGGATTCTCTTCAAATTTTTTTTGGATGTACTTATAAGTGTTTCGGTCGTTCACTGCGAAAATTGTGACTTTTCGTTAAACTTTGGGCGTTTACGGTAGCGAAAGTGACACCGGCCCCGGCCTGACTGGTGCTCTCAACTTTGCACGTAGTACGCTTCTTTGTCCAGCAGATGGTGCCATTATACTGTTAAAAGAAGCATTTCTAAAAGGGGTTTAAGAGAGGTTTTTTATTTAGTCATTACAATGTGCCATTTTACATGGACAAAGTTAATTATAAAGTTGAAAAGAGAATATTTATTTACTATTTATAAACTAGATGTAAAGAGAAGTAAGAGATATTTAGAGATACTTAAAATATATTCAGAATTTTCTTTGGAATCATCTTTTGTTGTATGTATTTCAGTTTTACAGTCAACTTGAATTGGGAGTGAGAAAATAAATCCTTGAAGCAAGAAGACTTTGCCTCTCATAGGAGAACTGTTAGCTGTCTGCCAAACTGCATACAGTACATTCAGGGAGGGGAGAATATTATCGCTCTGCCCCGGGAACTGCACTGACCCCGTCCTTGCCGGTCGCCGACAAGCGTGGATTGCGAGGGCCCGTCCAATGCTGCTTGCAGCTTTAATTATTATTATTATTATTATTTTTCTCGTTTTTCTGCCCAGGCCGAAAATCAGTAGTCCGTCATACATGCGCGAAAAGTCCTGAAAATTTGCACAGAGATTCGTTTGCGTCCAATAATGATCTGAGTAAGTGCCCCCAGCACGGGTGTGGCAAAATGGCTCTGTAGCGCCACCTACAAATTTTCAACGGAACAGCCCCGGAAGCCCGTTGCGTCTAAAAATCTGGAAATATGTCACATTTATGTAACATCCCAGGACGCACAAAAAAGTCTCTTGGAGCCATAGTCTAAACCCAACAGGAAGTCTGCTATTTTGTCTGCAAAGTTGAAAAAACACCTCGAAATTGAAAAATCTTGGTTTTGGAATGTGGGGGACAGAGGCATTTAACCAGTGTTGTATAGTAACGAAGTAAAAATACTTCGTTACTATACTTAAGTAGTTTTTTTTATATTTGTACTTTACTTTACTACTTTTATTTCTGACGACTTTTACTTTTACTTCACTACATTTTCCGAAAAAAATCAATACTTTTACTCCATTACATTTACCTGAGCATCCTCGTTACTCGTTACAAAATAAGAAGGAACGTGATAGCCAATGGACAATCTTCGTTTTGTTGTAGTGGGACCAGTAGCCAATGATGTTGGAGATACAGACCGCAAGACGTTATCGTTGGTTTACCCCGTTGTGCGGCGGATGAAATCAGCGGCCAGCGGGTACATTTCAAATTAATGGTCGCATTATCATGTCAGTAGTCTCAGACAAGTCGAGTCTCTAATGTTATTTGAAGAGAAGGAGGAAGACAGAGAAGCCTAAAATGTAAGAGATGGAGGTGACTGAATCGGCGACTGAACCTGAACCTGCTGCTGAAACAACCAGCATAGACGACAACGACGACGACGATGAACACCCGTGGCCATACCTGCGGGGAATGTTCAGCTACATGATGTAGCTGAACATTCCCCGCAGACCCGGTCTGTAAGGATATGTTTGTGTATTTTTGTATATGGTTGGGTTCATGTAAGGAGGCGTTGAAGCTCCTTTAAGTGTCATGTGACACTTTGCAAATTAAACAAAACTTAAAAACTAAATTAAACAGGAATAAAGAAAATGTTACAACTCAAATTTCTGATTGCATTTTATTAACAGTACTTTTTACTTTTGATACTTAAGTACAGTAAATACTAGCTACTTTTTTACTTTTACTCAAGTAATATTCTAGCAGGCTACTTTCACTTTTACTTGAGTAATTTTCCAGTAAGGTACTTTTACTTTTACTCAAGTATGGCTTTTGGGTACTTTATACAACACTGCATTTAACCTTGTCAGATTGACTTCAAAATGTGGAAATAGATAGTTACAAGTATAGGCAATTTATTGAGAAAATAAAAATGACTTTTCGTCGAAGTGGCGTGGGTGTTCTGGCCCCTCAAAAAATTTCGTACTATTTGATGACGCGCGATTAAACAGGATGTAGTATTATATGTGCTTTTAATTCAGTCCAAAGTGCATCAAACTTTACAGTATTGTTGCTGGTCCCTATCTAAACACATCCATATGACAATATTCATACAATTATTGTAGCGCCACCCACTGTGGACAAGAATGGTTACAAAATATATGATGTTTGTTTTATGAGCTGCCGTTCCTTTCGGGGTCTTCTGATTCTCTTCAAATTTTTTCTGGATGTACTAATAAGTGTTTTGGTCGTTCACTGCGAAAATTGTGACTTTTCGTTAAACTTTGGGCGTTCCACGGTAGCGAAAGTGACATCGGCCCCGGCCTGACTGGTGCTCTCAACTTTGCACGTAGTACGCTTCTTTGTCCAGCAGATGGTGCCATTATACTGTTAAAAGAAGCATTTCTAAAAGGGGTTTAGGAGAGGTTTTTTATTTAGTCATTACAATGTGCCATTTTACATGGACAAAGTTAATTATAAAGTTGAAAAGAGAATATTTATTTACTATTTATAAACTAGATGTAAAGAGAAATAAGAGATACTTAGAGATACTTAAAATATATTCAGAATTTTATTTGGAATCATCTTTTGTTGTATGTATTTCAGTTTTACAGTCAACTTGAATTGGGAGTGACAAAATAAATCCTTGTAGAAAGAAGACTTTGGCAGACAGCTAACAGTTCTCCTATGAGAGGCAAACTGCATACAATACATTCAGGTAGGGGGAGAATTTACGCTCTGCCCCGGGAACTGCACTGACCCCGTCCCTGCCGGTCGCCGACAAGCGTGGATTGCGAGGGCCCGTCCAATGCTGCTTGCAGCTTTAATTAGGGCCCGAGCAACGAAGTGCAGGGGCCCAACGGGGCCATGCAACGGAGTTGCAAGGACCCTATTGTTTTCGTAGTGTTTATTATTATTATTATTATTATTATTAGGGCCCGAGCAACAAAGTGCAGGGGCCCAACGGGGCCATGCAACGGAGTTGCAAGGACCCTATTGTTTTCGTACTGTTTATTATTATTATTATTATTATTATTATTATTATTATTATTATTATTATTATTATTATTATTATTTTTCTCGTTCTTCTGTTCAGGCCGAAAATCAGCATTTCGTCATACATGCACGAAAAGTCCTGAAAATGGGCAGAGAGATTCGTTTCCCTCCAATACTGATCTGAGTAAGTGCCCCAAGCACAGGCGTGGCAAAATGCCTCTCTAGCGCCACCTACAAATTTTCAACGGACCTGGACCGGAAGCCCGTTGCGTCTAAAAATCTGGAAATATGTCACATTTATGTAACATCCCAGGACGCACCAAAACATCAAAAGGGGCCATAGTCTAAACCCAACAGGAAGTCTGCTATTTTGTCCGCAAACTTGAAAAAACACCTTGAAATTGCAAAATCTTGGCTTTGGAATGTGGGAGGGTCTGGCATTTAACCTTGTCAGATTGACTTCAAAATGTGGAAATAGATAGTTACAAGTATAGGCAATTTATTGAGAAAATAAAAATGACTTTTCGTCGAAGTGGCGTGGGTGTTCTGGCCTCTCAAAAATTTCTTAGTATTTGATGACGCGAGATGTAACAAGAGGTAGTTATAAATGTGCTTTAATTCAGTCCAAAGTGGTCCAAAGTGCATCAAACTTTACAGTATTGTTGCTGGTCCCTATCTTAACACATCCATATGACAATATTCATACAATTATTGTAGCGCCACCCACTGTGGACAAGAAATGTTACAAAATATCTGATGTTTGTTGTGTGAGCTGCCGTTCCTTTCGGGGTCTTTGGATTCTCTTCAAATTTTTTCAGGATGTACTTATAAGTGTTTTGGTCGTTCACTGCGAAAATTGTGACTTTTCGTTAAACTTTGGGCGTTCCACTGTAGCAAAATCACACCTGTCCCTGTATGAGTGAATCCCTAATTTTTGGATGTAGTACGCTACTTTGTCCAGGAGATGGTGCCATTATACTGTTAAAACAAGCATTTCTAAAAGGGGTTTAGGAGAGGTGAATGTCTTACTCATTACAATGTGCCATCATACATGGACATTGTGTGTTCATAAATTATAAAGTTGTACAGAGATTATTTATTTATTATTTATAAACTAGATGTAAAGAGAAGTAAGAGATACTTAGAGATACTTAAAATATATTCAGAATTTTATTTGGAATCATCTTTTGTTGTATGTATTTCAGTTTTACAGTCAACTTGAATTGGTAGTGACAAAATAAATCCTTGAAGCAAGTAGACTTTGCCTCTCATTGGAGAACTGTTAGCAGTCTGCCAAACTGCATACAATACATTCAGGGAGGGGAGAATATTGTCGCTCTGCCCCGGGAACTGCAGTGACCCCGTCCTTGCCGGTCGCCGACAAGCGTGGGGTACGAGGGCCCGTCCAATGCTGCTTGCAGCTTTAATTAGGGCCCGAGCACGCAAGGCGGCGAAGGCCCTATTGTTTTTCGAATGTTTATTATTTTTTTATTTTTTTTTATTCTCTTTCTTCAGTTTTCCCCAAAGTAAATCGCCTTTTTGACAGCCTAAAAGTATTCAAAAACTCACGAAAATTTGCCTACCCCCCCAAAGTCGGGTGTAAAATTAGGTATTATGGGGGTCTCGCACAAGGGCGTAACAAAATGGCTCAATAGCGCCACCTACATGTGCGTTTTCGGAGTAGCCCCTCGACACGGTTTGACGCACGTCTACGACATTTGGAGGGAGTATGTAACAGACAGAGACGCACAAAAAAGCCTCCTGGAGCCATAGTCCAACTCCAACAGGAAGTCCGCCATCTTGCATCAAAAATCATATTTGGTCACAAGTGTGCACATTTCCACACCTCGTATTTGAACGAACTCCTCCTAGAGCTTTCGTCCCATCTGTTCGAAACTTGTCGTGTGTGTTCTTAAGGCCTTGACGATGAAAGGTTGCTCAGGCCGTATTCCTTGGATTTACTGTCGGGGAGGGGCGGGGCCACCAAATGTGGCGTGTTTTCATGAAAATTTGACGTGCTTGACGTGCTGTAACTTTGTGGAAAATACTCCAATCGTCACCAAACCTCAGATATATAATGCCAGTCTGGCCTAGTACACATTTCCATAACAACATTTGGTGATTTTCAGAGCGCCACCTACTGGCGATAGAAACATTTTATTTTTACAAGATGACGTCCAGCTCGGACAATATCGACCATAAGGGGCTGAAACTCAGTGAAACTATCGGAAACAACTTTGGGAAGAAACCCTCCAAGAAAAGAAACTTTTCCAGAAACTATGTAGACACGGTGGCTTGTCAAAGTCAAGCATCCCGATTTTTTTCCAAAAATCCAAGACTCCATTGACCTTTTAGGATCATTTCGAGGCAAAAGTGTGCGGCTTTAATATACTTTCTCAGAGCTGTCTAAAACTTCTTGAGGTTATTAAGAGCAATATTCCCCAAAATTCGGCTTCATAATTAATTAGGAGGCGGGGCATATTTGCTCTATAGCGCCCCCTGGAGATTTTCTTTCAGGCAGCCCCCCCACAGTTTTCGACACAGAGTTATAGAACCTCAGCCAAATTGTAGACCGTGGTAAGACTTACAAAATGTCTTTTGGAGCAACGGGCTACAATTAACAGGAAGCGAGATATTTATGCATGAATATCACCATGGTGATTCGGCCTGGTTGACAAGGGGGCATATTTGAACGGATTCATCAGAGGGATTTTATCCGATTGACTTTAAACTCGGTAGGTGTGTTCATTAGGTTATCCTGATTAATCCTTATCAGAAGGATTTAACCTTGAGGAAACTGTGTGGGCATGGCGCTCCATCAAATTTGAGCCTCTGATCCAAAATTGGAACTCCGTTGACTTTTTGGCTCGTTTTTAAGGCACAACTGTGCGGCTTTCATATAGTTTCTCATAGCTGTCTGAAACTTCTTGAGGTAATTGAGAGCAATATTCTCTAAAATTCGGCAACATCATTAATTAGGAGGCGGGGCATAATCGCTCTATAGCGCCCCCTGCAAATTTTCTTTGAGGCAGCCCCGCCACAGTTTTGGACACAGAGTTATAGAACTTTTTTAGAGTATAGATTTTATTCAAATGTCTTGGTAGGTGTGTTCATATAGACTTCCTGAGTAAGCGTGAAACTGTCGGGGCGTGGCAAAGTTCGATGTTTCGTCATGAAAGGGAAGCACCTGCTGATGGGCTTGTCGTGTTTAGAAATTCTCAAAAATTGGCCTAATGCACCAGAAGGTCATATCTCCCACCCAACGTGCCGCACCCCCCCACGCGCACGGACGTGCGAGGGCCCGTCCAATGCTGCTCGCAGCTTTAATTAGGGCCCGAGCAACGAAGTGCAGGGGCCCAACGGGGCCATGCAACGGAGTTGCAAGGACCCTATTGTTTTCGTACTGTTTATTATTATTATTATTATTATTATTATTTTTCTTGTTTTTCTGCCCAGGCCGAAAATCAGTAGTCCGTCATACATGCGCGAAAAGTCCTGAAAATGGGCAGAGAGATTCGTTTGCGTCCAATAATGATCTGAGTAAGTGCCCCCAGCACGGGTGTGGCAAAATGGCTCTGTAGCGCCACCTACAAATTTTCAACGGAACAGCCCCGGAAGCCCGTTGCGTCTAAAAATCTGGAAATATGTCACATTTATGTAACATCCCAGGACGCACAAAAAAGTCTCTTGGAGCCATAGTCTAAACCCAACAGGAAGTCTGCTATTTTGTCTGCAAAGTTGAAAAAACACCTCGAAATTGAAAAATCTTGGCTTTGGAATGTGGGGGACAGAGGCATTTAACCTTGTCAGATTGACTTCAAAATGTGGAAATAGATAGTTACAAGTATAGGCAATTTATTGAGAAAATAAAAATGACTTTTCGTCGAAGTGGCGTGGGTGTTCTGGCCCCTCAAAACATTTCGTACTATTTGATGACGGGCGATTAAACAGGATGTAGTATTATATGTGCTTTTAATTCAGTCCAAAGTGCATCAAACTTTACAGTATTGTTGCTGGTCCCTATCTGAACACATCCATATGACAATATTCATACAATTATTGTAGCGCCACCCACTGTGGACAAGAATGGTTACAAAATATATGATGTTTGTTGTGTGAGCTGCCGTTCCTTTCGGGGTCTTTGGATTCTCTTCAAAATTTTTCTGGATGTACTTATAAGTGTTTTGGTCGTTCACTGCGAAAATTGTGACTTTTCGTTAAACTTTGGGCGTTGCACGGTAGCGAAAGTGACACCGGCCCCGGCCTGACTGGTGCTTTCAACTTTGCACGTAGTACGCTTCTTTGTCCAGCAGATGGTGCCATTATACTGTTAAATCAAACATTTCTAAAAGGGGTTTAAGAGAGGTTTTTTATTTAGTCATTACAATGTGCCATTTTACATGGACAAAGTTAATTATAAAGTTGAAAAGAGAATATTTATTTACTATTTATAAACTAGATGTAAAGAGAAGTAAGAGATATTTAGAGATACTTAAAATATATTCAGAATTTTCTTTGGAATCATCTTTTGTTGTATGTATTTCAGTTTTACAGTCAACTTGAATTGGGAGTGAGAAAATAAATCCTTGAAGCAAAGAGACTTTGCCTCTCATAGGAGAACTGTTAGCTGTCTACCAAACTGCATACAGTACATTCAGGGAGGGGAGAATATTATCGCTCTGCCCCGGGAACTGCACTGACCCCGTCCTTGCCGGTCGCCGACAAGCGTGGATTGCGAGGGCCCGTCCAATGCTGCTTGCAGCTTTAATTATTATTATTTGTTTTTTCTTTCTTCAGTTTCCCCAAAGTAAATCGCCTTTTTGACAGCCTAAAAGTACTCGAAAACTCACGAAAATTTGCCTACCCCCCCAAAGTCGGGCATAAAATTACGTATTTTGGGGGTCTCGCACAAGGGCGTAACAAAATGGCTCAACAGCGCCACCTAGATGTGCGTTTTCGGAGTAGCCCCTCGACGCGGTTTCACGCACGTCTACGACATTTGGAGGGAGTATGTAACAGACAGAGACGCACAAAAAAGCCTCCTGGAGCCATAGTCCAACTCCAACAGGAAGTCCGCCATCTTGCATCAAAAATCATATTTGGTCACGAGTGTGCACATTGCCACACCTCGTATTTGAATGAACTCATCCTACAGCTTTCGTCCTATCTGTTCGAAACTTGTCGTGTGTGTTCTTAAGGCCTTGACGATGAAAGGTTGATCAAGCCGTATTCCTTGGATTTACTGTGGGTCAGGGGCGGGGCCACGAAATGTGGCGTGTTTTCATGAAAATTTGACGTGCTGTAACTTTGCGGAAAATACTCCAATCGTCACCAAACCTCTGATATATAATGCCAGTCTGGCCTAGTACACATTTCCATAACAAAATTTGGTGATTTTCAGAGCGCCACCTACTGGCGATAGAAACATTTCATTTTTACAAGATGACGTCCAGCTCGGACAATATCGACCATACGGGACTGAAACTCAGCCCCCCCCACAGTTTTCGACACAGAGTTATAGAACCTCAGCCAAATTGTAGACCATGGCAAGACCTACAAAATGTCTCTTTGAGCAATGGGCTACAATTATCAGGAAGCGAGATATTCATGCATGAATATCACCATTTTTGGTGATTCGGGCTGGTTGACAAGGGTTCATATTTGAACCAATTCCTCCTAGGGATTTTATCCAATTGACTTCAAACTTGGTAGGTGTGTTCAAATGGTCATCCTGAGTAAAACTTCTCAAAAGTATGAACCTTGAGGAACACGTGTGGGCGTGGCGCTCCATCAAATTTGAGCCTCTGATCCAAAATTGGAACTCCATTGACTTTTTGGCTCGTTTTTAAGGGAAAACTGTGCGGCTTTCATATACTTTCTCAGAGCTGTCTGAAACGTCTTGGGGTTATTAAGAGCAATATTCCCTAAAATTCGGCTAAATAATTAATTGGGAGGCGGGGCATAATCGCTCTATAGCGCCCCCTGCAAATTTTCTTTGAGGCAGCCCCGCCACAGTTTTCGACACAGAGTTATAGAACTTTTTTAGAGTATAGATTTTATTCAATTGTCTTGGTAGGTGTGGTCGTGTAGATTTTCTGGGTAAGCAATATCAAAATTCCATATTTTGATGAAACTGTCGGGGCGTGGCCAAGTTCGATGTTCCGTCATGAAAGGGGAAGCACCTACTGATGGGCTTGTCGTGCTCAGAAATTCACAAAAATTGGCCTAATGCACCAGAAGGTCAAATCTCCTACCCAACGTGCCGCACCCCCCGACGGGCACGGACGTGCGAGGGCCCGTCCAATGCTGCTCGCAGCTTTAATTGCAGTTACTATTCCAAGAGAGAGAGACGAAACATAATCTAAGGGGGAAACTGATATTCAAGCAAAAAATTGTACGAACTACTTTAAAATCCTTTTCTGTAACTGTTGCAGGGGTTAAGCAATGGAATGATTTGGATGATGAGGTCAAGAATTCAGTGAATCTGAGTGTCTTCAAAAAGAAATATGTTAAATTAATCATGGACCGTTACACAGCGATATAGTTAGTGCTGATAAAGGTCAAAGACCTGTCAGCAGACACCTTGTTGAGACGGTATGAAAAGTAAATAAAAAACTCAATGTACCCAAACAATGAAAAGGGAGAAAAGAAAAGCGGGTTCGAGGTCAGTGTCAGTTAAAAAAAGGACTCTGTGCAAACACACATGTAATCTGTTTTTGACTGTCCTAAGCCGAACTGCAGCTATGCGTTCATCTTCTGTTGTAACAGTTCAAATGAAAGAAACAAACAATATATATATATATATATATATATATATATATATATATGTATGTGTATGAATTTTGTACTGGTGGGTAATGGGGGCGGGACTAGATAAGCTTTGGCTTCTCCCGCTTTCCCTTTCGGCCAGGTCACTTGTACTCATGTTGATGTTGATGTGTGATTTGAATTGAAAAAAATAAACTAACTCCTCTCTGTTTCCCTCCTGCAGGTGTCGGCGGTGTGGTTCAAGCTGACTCTTTGGTTCATTATCTAAATAAATAAATAATTGTTCCTGTTCCTGGCAATGTGTGTCTCCTTTTTTGTTGTGGCCACTTGAGCCAGGCCATAACATACGTGTTGGTGGGATTGAGGAGCTCCTCAAAGTATTCCTTCCACCACCGGACAATATCCCCAGTTGATGTCAGCAGCTCACCAGGTGTTGCCGCCTACCACCCCTGAGGCGCCGGACGGCCATCCGGTACCGGTCAGCTGCTTCAGGGGACCCACAGACCAACCATACCCTGTAGGCCTCCTTCTTCAGCCTGACGGCTCCCTTCACCTCCGGTGTCCACCAGCAGGTTCAGGGGTTACCGCCGCGACCAGCACCAGCGACCCTGCGGCCGCAACTTGAAACAGCCGCCTCCACAATGGCGGAGCGGAACATGGCCCATTCAGACTCAATTTCTCCCACCACCCCGGGGACGCAGTTAAAGCTCTGCCGGAGGTGGGAGTTGAAGACCATCTTGACAGGTTCTTCCACCAGGTTCCCAGCAGACCCTCACTACTCGTTTGGGCCTACCAGGTCTACGTGGCGTCTTCCCCTGCCATCTGATCCAATTCACCACCAGGTGGTGATCAGTTGACAGCTCTGCTCCTCTCTTTACCCGAGTGTCCAGAACATACGGTCGCAGGTCGGATGATACGACTATAAAGTCAATCATCAACCTACGACCTAGGCCGTCATGGTGCCAGGAGCACAACCTAATGTTCGAACATGGTGTTAGTTATGGACAAACTGCGACTCGCGCAGAAGTCCAGTAACTAAACCCCGCTCGGGTTCAGATCAGGCAGGCCGTTCCTCCCAATCACCCCCCTCCAGGTAACGCTGTCATTGCCCACATGAGCGTTAAAGTCTCCCAACAGGACAATGGAGTCCCCAGTCGGGGCGCCATCCAGCGTCCGTCGCAGGGCCTCCAAAAAGGGTGGGTACTCTGAACTGCTGTGCGGCACATATGCGCAGACAACTGTCAGGACCCGTTCCCCAACCCAAAGGCATAGGGAAACAACCCTAACATACAGGCAGATAGTCCAGGGGCAAGCAAAATGCCCACCCCGGCCTTTCGCCTCTCACCCGGAGCAACTCCAGCAAATAAGAGAGTCCAACCCCTCTCAAGGACTTGGGTTCCAGACCCGACGCTATGTGTCGAGGTGAGGCCGACTATATCTAGTCGATTGCGCCAGCTCCTTCCCCGCCAGAGAGGTGACATTCCAAGTTCCAACAGCCAGCTTCCGTAACCGAGGATCAGACCGCCAAGGCCCCCGCCTTGGTCTGCTGCCCAATCCACACAGCACCAAACCCTTCATGAACCTCCCAGGGCCGGCGCTAGCCATTTGGGTGCCCTAAGCACAAATGCTTGGTGGTGCCCCCCCCCCAACCAACCACCCAACCAACCAACCACCCACCACCCAAGGAATAACAACCATTCAGAATTTCTTAGTTAGGTTCTCTTTACTTCCAAAATAACTGCTGCAAATAAATAATTTTACATTAACAATGGCACCAAACATGAAAAGAAATAAATATATAAAGGTTAAAATTATAAATACCAAATACCACCACAATTACTAAAAACACAGATTTGAAACTGAACAATGTAAACACAGAAAGTTAAAAATAAATTTAAGGTGCAAATAACATTATAAGTATGAATTTTAGGAAGTATGAATTTTAAACTGCAAATAACCATACATAACTAGATGCTTCTTCCTTCTGGCCTTGAGCTGCTCCTTGCATGTATCTTAGCATTGACCCTGCATTCAGAAATACAAGACAAAATATTCAGGGATTCTACTGAAATGCATTTTTGATTGAACCAACATACAAAAATATTGCACACATTAGTCTTTTATATAGGCCTATGTGTCACTGGAACATTTAAACTTCAATACTCTATTTTAGCTTTAAAAGAGGTCTGATGAGGCAGAATATAATAAATCTGTACATAATTTGACAACTCTGTGAATATTAAAATATACAAACACTGAGATTGTGTTTTTTTTCTAAATGCAGTTTCACCAACAGATGTCGCCCTTGGCCTATGAACCTCTTGAAAATGACCGCATAGAACAACGAAACTTATCTAAAACGTCTAAGTTTGCAAATGCAAAGCATACGCTAATAGGCGTTACTTACCTGACTAAATCTCTGATGGCTAAAAGAAATAGCAAGCCCAGTTTAAGCATAATCAAACATAGCATTGCTAGCTAGCAACCCGAGGAAGGATTGCTAGTCTTATGCGCCAATTGCTAACGTTAACAGAAAACAGCCGAGTGTTGAATTGCATTCAATAACCCATAATCCAAAATCCATATCCACAACGTAAAATAACTAGCTAGCCAGCATCAATAATTTGCAACGTAACACTTGAACATGAACATGGCTAGGAGCTTATTTACGTTATAAAGTTTATTGACGGTAGTAGTATTACCTAGCATAAGCATAGACATGCATACACGCAAGGGCTACAAACTAACATTTTTATTTTAAACATTGTCTTACCTGCAAGCAACGCGCAAGCATCATCCCGCTGTCTCTTCTTCTTCCTTTTTTCCGCCCCCAGCTCTTGGTGCCTTTTCGAGGCCATGTCTAGGGTCGGTGTCTGCCAAATTTGACATTGAAGCATAATCGAACAAACCACTGGGAGGTGGGGAAGGGGGGCATCAGAGGGAGACTGGAGAGAGGGCCGCATAGGAGATTCACCTTTTTCTCGACTAATTTGGTCTAGGTCTATACTTTTGTAATGCTTTTGTATATTAACATGATTTAGACATATTTTATTTGTTATTTATACTAGTAGCCTATTGTGATGATTTTTCATAACCCAGATTTTTTGGTGCCCCCCCAGGCCCCCCTACGTGCAGTGCGTGATGTGCGTGTGCGGAGCGCCGGCACTGCCTGCGGGTGGTGGGCCTACAGGGAGGCGAGTCCATGTCGCCCGTTCGGGCTGGGCCCGGCCGCACCCCATGGATAAAGGCCCGGCCACCAGGCGCTCGCCCACAAGCCCCAACCCCAGGCCTGGCTCCAGGGTGGGGCCCCGGTAACCCTCCGGGCCGGGTACACTTTGTCTTGGTCTTCTTTCTCATCAAGGGTCTTGTGAACCGTTCTTTGTCTGGCCCTTCGTCTAAGCCTCCCTTGGGAGACCCTATCAGGGGCAAATTGCCCCGGACAGCATAGCTCCTAGGGTCTCAAACTCCTCCACCACAATAAGGTGATGGTTCAAGGAGGAGATTATCCACAGATTATTGTTGTCAATATTCAAGCAGTTTACTGTGGTGGTTTGTGAGATAAACATGTAGTCATTGTAGCATGTCCTACAGGCTGAATTTCACGACATTTGGCATGATTGTACGCAAACACATTATAATGAGGGTTGCTTAGTTTCATGTTGGCATTAGAGAAAACATTCAAGGCATCCTTCTGACGGCTGTCAAAGATGTAAGTACAGTGACATTCTGTCAGACCTTATCATCATCTGAAATCCTTCTCCCCATTATATCTTCTTGAGCTATCTTCAATAATTAAAGCATCTAAACCATCAACCTGTCTTCTAGATCCAATCCCAATTAAATTGCTCAAAGAAGTTCTTCCATTAATTAACACCTCTATATTGAACCAGATAAATTTATCTTTATTAACAGAATATGTGCCTCAGTCTTTTAAGATTGCTGTAATTAAGCCCCTACTTAAGAAAGCCACTCTAGATCCAATTGTTTTAGCCAACTATAGACCAATCTCCAACCTTCCTTTTATTTCCAAAATTCTAGAAAAAGTTGTTGCTAATCAGTTGTGTGACCACTTAAACAGGAATGGTCTGTTTGAAGAGTTTCAGTCAGGTTTTAGAGTTCATCATAGTACAGAAACAGCTCTGGTTAAAGTTACCAATGATCTCCTCATGGCTTCAGATAGTGGACTTGTCTCTATACTAGTTCTGCCAAATCTTAGTGATGCATTTGACACTATTGATCATAATATTTTACTACAGAGACTTGAAAGTGAGATCAAGATTAAAGGAACTGCATTAGATTGGTTTGAATCCTATCTGTCTGACAGATTCCAGTTTGTTCATGTCAACCATGATTCCTCTACTTATACAAAAGTAAGATAAGATTAGATTAGATTAGATTAGATTCTTTATTCATCCCAAACTGGGAAATTTCTTTGTTGCAGCAGCATTCAACTCCATACATACATACATAAAACAAAAGCTAAAAAATCAACAATATGAGCAAATAGAGAACTATAAGAAGAACAAAAGTATACACAGTATACAAAGTATAAGAAGTGAATATTAAAGAAGTGTTAAATTAGTATACACAAGAAATATATTACCAGGTATTACAGGTGAATATTGAAAAGAAGTGTTAAATTAAATGTCCAAGTGTCATCTGTCACACACAGATGAGGAGTTGTACAGACTGATGGCTTGGGGTAGGAAAGATTTCCTGTAGCGTTCTTTGAGACAACGAAGTTGTCTGAGCCTTCTGGAGAAGGTGCTCGGTTGTCTGTCTGTTGTGTGGTGGAGCGGGTGGTCAGGGTTATCCATGATTGATAACAGTTTGTTCAGAGTCCTCCTCTCCACCACCGATTCAAAAGTGTTATGGAGTTCCTCAGGGTTCTGTGCTAGGACCAATACTCTTCACATTATACATGTTGCAATTAGGCAAGACTATTAGAACTTAGTCACATTAAGCAAGTAACCAGGACTGCCTTCTTTCATCTACGTAATATCATCAAAATTAGGAACATGCTGTCTCGGAATGATGCTGAGAAACTAGTTCATGCATTTGTGTCTTCCAGACTGGATTACTGTAATTCATTACTGTCTGGCTGTGCAGATAACTCTTTAAAAAGCCTCCAACTGATTCAAAATGCCGCAGCAAGAGCATTGACAAGAATTAGCAAGAGAGATCATATTACTCCAGTTTTAGCTTCTCTTCACTGGCTCCCCTTAAAGTCTAGAATAGAATTTAAAATCCTCCTCCTTACATACAAGGCCCCCAAAGGCCTAGCTCCATCATATCTTAAAGACCTCATTGTACCATATCACCCAATCCAATCCAATTCACTTTATTTATATAGCACAATTTAAATAAACACAAGGTTTCCAAAGTGCTTTACAACAGGAAACGGTAAAACACAATAAAAGATTAAGTAGTAAAAATATAAAATATGCACGTATACACATAAAATAAAATAAAATAAAATCAACATAAAATCAGCACTCTACATGGTGTTAAAAGCCAAAGAAAAGAGGTGGGTTTTAAAATGAGACAGCGAGGTGGCCTGCCTAATGTGCAGCAGCAATCCGTTCAAAAGTTTTGGCGCTGCAACAGCAAACGCTCAATCCCCTCTGAGCTTAAGCCTGGTTTTAGGCACCATCAGGAGCAGCTGGTCAGTTGATCTAAGAGATCGGCCAGGGTTATAGGGAAGCAGCAGCTCAGAGAGGTAAGGTGGGGCAAGGCCATTCAACGCTTTAAAAGCACATAAAATAATTTTAAAATGGATCCTAAAATGAACAGGCAGCCAGTGGAGTGACGCTAAAATGGGTGACATGTGCTCATATTTGTGTGTGCCAGTTAAAAGACGTTCAGCAGTGTTCTGTACCAGCTGAAGAGGACTGATCGCTACTTGTGGTTCCTACAATTTCAAAAAGTAGTATGGGAGGTACAGCTTTCAGCTATCAGGCTCCTCTCCTGTGGAACTAGCTCCCAGTTTGGGTTCAGGAAGCATACACTCTCTATTTTTAAGGTCAGGCTTAAGACTTTCCTTTTTGATCAAGCTTATAGTTAGGGCTGGACTAAACGGTCCCTTAGTTAGGGAGTTTTTCCTTGCCACCGTCACCTTCAGGCTTGCTCTTGGGGTGTCAGGCCAGGTCTTGTAAAGCGTGTTGAGACAATTTGTATTGTTATTGACGGTATATAAATAAAACTGAATTGAATTGAATTGAATTGAATTGAACTGAATAAGGGGTCACCGGTTCGAATCCATGGGCCGGCTGGCCTTTCTGTGTGGAGTTTGCATGTTCTCCCTGTGTCTGCGTGGGTTCTCTCCGGGTACTCCGGCTTCCTCCCACCATCCAAAGACATGCTCGTTAGGTTAATTGGTGATTCTAAATTGGCCGTAGGTGTGCATGTGAGTGTGAATGTTGGCCCTGCGATGGACTGGCGACCTGTCCAGGGTGTACCCCTGCCTCTCGCCCGATGACAGCTGGGATAGGCTCCAGCAGACCCCCGTGACCCCTAACTGACTGGCTGAATTGAATAAGGATTGGGTGAACACTTCAAAAGTTCTAGGCCTTAAAGTCATATGCAATGTTTCCGTATCACCTGTTGCTTGTACAGAATGATATTATCATAAATGTTATGAAGTTTGAGTAAGGTTGGGCATATACTCCACAAAATATTAGCTTTTGTGTTATATGCCTTAAATTTTTAATTTGTAATTAATATCCTTGCTAAAGTTCTTTTGAATAATTGTCATTATCTTTGCCCATAAATGATATATGTTTGGTATGAACTGGATGAATGGGCTAGGAGGAGTTGATTTTGCTTTGAGGTGCAATATTTTTCAAAATGCCAGAAAAAATGGCAGGCGGGAGTGGGCGTGGCCTAGTCCATTAGAACCACGGCAGAAGCAAGGAATCAGAGAGAGAAGGGATTTTGTTTCTGGGGCACAGTTCTCGAGATATGAGCTAAAACATAAAGCCCCAACCCCAGGCCTGGCTCCAGGGTGGGGCCCCGGTAACCCTCCGGGCCGGGTACACTTTGTCTTGGTCTTCTTTCTCATCAAGGGTCTTGTGAACCGTTCTTTGTCTGGCCCTTCGTCTAAGCCTCCCTTGGGAGACCCTATCAGGGGCAAATTGCCCCGGACAGCATAGCTCCTAGGGTCTCAAACTCCTCCACCACAATAAGGTGATGGTTCAAGGAGGAGATTATCCACAGATTATTGTTGTCAATATTCAAGCAGTTTACTGTGGTGGTTTGTGAGATAAACATGTAGTCATTGTAGCATGTCCTACAGGCTGAATTTCACGACATTTGGCATGATTGTACGCAAACACATTATAATGAGGGTTGCTTAGTTTCATGTTGGCATTAGAGAAAACATTCAAGGCATCCTTCTGACGGCTGTCAAAGATGTAAGTACAGTGACATTCTGTCAGACCTTATCATCATCTGAAATCCTTCTCCCCATTATATCTTCTTGAGCTATCTTCAATAATTAAAGCATCTAAACCATCAACCTGTCTTCTAGATCCAATCCCAATTAAATTGCTCAAAGAAGTTCTTCCATTAATTAACACCTCTATATTGAACCAGATAAATTTATCTTTATTAACAGAATATGTGCCTCAGTCTTTTAAGATTGCTGTAATTAAGCCCCTACTTAAGAAAGCCACTCTAGATCCAATTGTTTTAGCCAACTATAGACCAATCTCCAACCTTCCTTTTATTTCCAAAATTCTAGAAAAAGTTGTTGCTAATCAGTTGTGTGACCACTTAAACAGGAATGGTCTGTTTGAAGAGTTTCAGTCAGGTTTTAGAGTTCATCATCAGAAACAGCTCTGGTTAAAGTTACCAATGATCTCCTCATGGCTTCAGATAGTGGACTTGTCTCTATACTAGTTCTGCCAAATCTTAGTGATGCATTTGACACTATTGATCATAATATTTTACTACAGAGACTTGAAAGTGAGATCAAGATTAAAGGAACTGCATTAGATTGGTTTGAATCCTATCTGTCTGACAGATTCCAGTTTGTTCATGTCAACCATGATTCCTCTACTTATACAAAAGTAAGATAAGATTAGATTAGATTAGATTAGATTCTTTATTCATCCCAAACTGGGAAATTTCTTTGTTGCAGCAGCATTCAACTCCATACATACATACATAAAACAAAAGCTAAAAAATCAACAATATGAGCAAATAGAGAACTATAAGAAGAACAAAAGTATACACAGTATACAAAGTATAAGAAGTGAATATTAAAGAAGTGTTAAATTAGTATACACAAGAAATATATTACCAGGTATTACAGGTGAATATTGAAAAGAAGTGTTAAATTAAATGTCCAAGTGTCATCTGTCACACACAGATGAGGAGTTGTACAGACTGATGGCTTGGGGTAGGAAAGATTTCCTGTAGCGTTCTTTGAGACAACGAAGTTGTCTGAGCCTTCTGGAGAAGGTGCTCGGTTGTCTGTCTGTTGTGTGGTGGAGCGGGTGGTCAGGGTTATCCATGATTGATAACAGTTTGTTCAGAGTCCTCCTCTCCACCACCGATTCAAAAGTGTTATGGAGTTCCTCAGGGTTCTGTGCTAGGACCAATACTCTTCACATTATACATGTTGCAATTAGGCAAGACTATTAGAACTTAGTCACATTAAGCAAGTAACCAGGACTGCCTTCTTTCATCTACGTAATATCATCAAAATTAGGAACATGCTGTCTCGGAATGATGCTGAGAAACTAGTTCATGCATTTGTGTCTTCCAGACTGGATTACTGTAATTCATTACTGTCTGGCTGTGCAGATAACTCTTTAAAAAGCCTCCAACTGATTCAAAATGCCGCAGCAAGAGCATTGACAAGAATTAGCAAGAGAGATCATATTACTCCAGTTTTAGCTTCTCTTCACTGGCTCCCCTTAAAGTCTAGAATAGAATTTAAAATCCTCCTCCTTACATACAAGGCCCCCAAAGGCCTAGCTCCATCATATCTTAAAGACCTCATTGTACCATATCACCCAATCCAATCCAATTCACTTTATTTATATAGCACAATTTAAATAAACACAAGGTTTCCAAAGTGCTTTACAACAGGAAACGGTAAAACACAATAAAAGATTAAGTAGTAAAAATATAAAATATGCACGTATACACATAAAATAAAATAAAATAAAATCAACATAAAATCAGCACTCTACATGGTGTTAAAAGCCAAAGAAAAGAGGTGGGTTTTAAAATGAGACAGCGAGGTGGCCTGCCTAATGTGCAGCAGCAATCCGTTCAAAAGTTTTGGCGCTGCAACAGCAAACGCTCAATCCCCTCTGAGCTTAAGCCTGGTTTTAGGCACCATCAGGAGCAGCTGGTCAGTTGATCTAAGAGATCGGCCAGGGTTATAGGGAAGCAGCAGCTCAGAGAGGTAAGGTGGGGCAAGGCCATTCAACGCTTTAAAAGCACATAAAATAATTTTAAAATGGATCCTAAAATGAACAGGCAGCCAGTGGAGTGACGCTAAAATGGGTGACATGTGCTCATATTTGTGTGTGCCAGTTAAAAGACGTTCAGCAGTGTTCTGTACCAGCTGAAGAGGACTGATCGCTACTTGTGGTTCCTACAATTTCAAAAAGTAGTATGGGAGGTACAGCTTTCAGCTATCAGGCTCCTCTCCTGTGGAACTAGCTCCCAGTTTGGGTTCAGGAAGCATACACTCTCTATTTTTAAGGTCAGGCTTAAGACTTTCCTTTTTGATCAAGCTTATAGTTAGGGCTGGACTAAACGGTCCCTTAGTTAGGGAGTTTTTCCTTGCCACCGTCACCTTCAGGCTTGCTCTTGGGGTGTCAGGCCAGGTCTTGTAAAGCGTGTTGAGACAATTTGTATTGTTATTGACGGTATATAAATAAAACTGAATTGAATTGAATTGAATTGAATTGAACTGAATAAGGGGTCACCGGTTCGAATCCATGGGCCGGCTGGCCTTTCTGTGTGGAGTTTGCATGTTCTCCCTGTGTCTGCGTGGGTTCTCTCCGGGTACTCCGGCTTCCTCCCACCATCCAAAGACATGCTCGTTAGGTTAATTGGTGATTCTAAATTGGCCGTAGGTGTGCATGTGAGTGTGAATGTTGGCCCTGCGATGGACTGGCGACCTGTCCAGGGTGTACCCCTGCCTCTCGCCCGATGACAGCTGGGATAGGCTCCAGCAGACCCCCGTGACCCCTAACTGACTGGCTGAATTGAATAAGGATTGGGTGAACACTTCAAAAGTTCTAGGCCTTAAAGTCATATGCAATGTTTCCGTATCACCTGTTGCTTGTACAGAATGATATTATCATAAATGTTATGAAGTTTGAGTAAGGTTGGGCATATACTCCACAAAATATTAGCTTTTGTGTTATATGCCTTAAATTTTTAATTTGTAATTAATATCCTTGCTAAAGTTCTTTTGAATAATTGTCATTATCTTTGCCCATAAATGATATATGTTTGGTATGAACTGGATGAATGGGCTAGGAGGAGTTGATTTTGCTTTGAGGTGCAATATTTTTCAAAATGCCAGAAAAAATGGCAGGCGGGAGTGGGCGTGGCCTAGTCCATTAGAACCACGGCAGAAGCAAGGAATCAGAGAGAGAAGGGATTTTGTTTCTGGGGCACAGTTCTCGAGATATGAGCTAAAACATAAAGTGGCTTATTATTGTGCCGCCTAGCTGTAGGCATGTGTATGGACACCTTGGCAAAGTACAATGCCAGGACTTCAACCAAATTACCAGGCTTGATGCCGTTGGCCTTTGCATTTTGTTCTGGGCAGCCACTTCTAGGGAAAAAGAAAAAGGCGAAGAAGAATAAAATAAAAATCGCAACAAAATCAATAGAGATCCTGCAATGTCGTTGCATGGAACCCTAATAAAAAAAGGGGTGGTCATTTTACACCCTCCCCAGGTATTGCAAATTTGGTTGCGTCCATGACTTCAACACAAACCAAGATGGCTGATTGAGTAGCGACGTGCTGAAGTTCACATAATAACTCTAAATACTGATGCTTGGCATCTTCCACTGCTGTGTTAAAACTGCTGTTTGTTGAGAACGTATACTGGTAAGTCCAAAGTCAGTGACATATTTAATATTTTAAGGCAATGTTTCAAAGTTTAAGTACGTTGTCTGCGAAATCATCTGGGTAGCTCTTGTAGCCTCACCAGCTAGACGTTGGACCCAGGGTTTACGGGGCTGGAGTTTACACTGTGGCAGTTCCTACCGACTGGATAACGCATGGATAGCACAATGGAAGCAGTTGGACATGAGGAAGACTGTGTTAATATCACAAATGTGTCCACTGGTGCAAGCTACAGGACACACTGAAAGCTGGCGAGTTATGCTAACATTAGCGTAGCGACGGACCGTGTACTGAGACTGTAGTGTACACAGAGCTAGCTTTTAGCATATTCGCTACAGTCCTGTTTCCTCATGCAGTCGTATTTTACTATGATGATACCCAGACACATGTATTTTGATTATGCGTATAATTGTTGCGTTTATTATAAACCCACAATTTTCGCCACTGTAATGGTAACTCAATGCAATGTTTTGACATCTGGTAATGCTCACAACGGGAACTGATTCGTTGAGCCGTCCTGTTCCATCTTTGGTGTTTTGATCACTCGCTGGCTGCTACAGAGCTGCTGGCAGAGGAGGATTAAGGTGGTCATGGGCCCTTGGCTACTCTTTGTGTATAAAACGCAGCATAATAAACACAGAGGAGAGGAGACAAGAGCCCGCAAAATGTATTTATTTGTTTATTTATTTATTAACTGTCAATCTATTAGTATGATTTGTTTTGTAAGTGGCCATATATAATATTTATATTGGCTAATACTACTGTGTATTAAATAAATGATCATTCATAAACCACACATGTGAAACTCTAGGCCATGATAATATTTTATATCTATCAGAACTGATCCGCAGGTATTTGCTTGTGTCAGGTAGGTTCTTCATTCAGCTCCTCCTCCCAACTTTATTGACAAACTCGTCAGTGTCATGGTTGTCTTGGCAACTGCTCAGCATATCGGTACAGCAGCAGGGCGCTTTGACGTTCATAAGGTTGACCAATAAAAGCTCAAGCCACAAGCATTACAGCAGTAAATACTAAAATATAACAGAGATCCACTGGAGACGCAGTAACGCTGTACCAGTTAGCAGCGTTACTACTATGCCTTTGTGTAAGACGTACCAGTTACCAGACAGTTTGCACATACGGCTAACAGAACTTACTATAAATGACAACACCACTTTAGCTAAACACCCGTCTGTTAACGTACATGCTAACAGACACACTGAAAGTGTCCGTTAGCGAACATGGTATTAGCATTAGCATGCCGTGGTTCTGCTGATTGAGTTTGACACCAGTGTCCTAAACAAAAAATCATACCTCAGTAGTGAAATAAAATAGGCTATTACCATGAACTTACCTCTTCTGGCAAAATCATTGACCATTATTGTTGATTTAGTGTTGATGTGTGTGTGACCGATGTGTTTTCGACATTTATGGACCTACGGAACAAATATTGTACCAATACGGGACACAACATTTAATTGCCAAAAAAGGGACGATTCCATATTTCCGTGTCCCTCTGCTGACTCGGATGGTTGTGGTGGTGAAGCCTCTGCATCGTCACAGTCACGGATGTGACTAACCCTAACCCTAATGGGGACTCGTTCCCATATGTAACGTTAGAGCTGTAAAGTAGGACCAGCCTTATAAACCAACCTGTGTAATATATGTCTATTGGTGACATAAAATTCTCTGAAATCTTACCGAGGAGGTGAGCTAGCTGCGGCTATGCTAAGGATCCCGACGCCTCTATAACGTTATGTGTTTCATCCTCCGCGACTGCATCTGTTTGACTTGACAAAGGCTTGAAATATCCCGTTAATTTAGGAATTTCTTTCATTTTGTCATTTTGCTCTCATTCTGTCAAAAGACGTCAATCAAAGGGACGTGACCTAACAGATTGCATAGATTTGACACGTGGATCACATCTATCCAATCAATTGTTAATTTGTTTTATGGGCCAATAGAGGTCGTTTTTGTCGTGTCTATTTAGGAAAAGTTAAAATAGTGTGGCCTATCCGGGGCCCCTAGGCTGCAGCCTAGGCCAGCCTGTGCATTAATCCGTGCCAGGCTGCTGGTAATACACGGCTAGCAGTAACAGTTCTAATTTTCAATTCAAAGTTAACCTATCTGCGGTAATACCTCTGTCATGGTTAGTAAATTATCTCAATGAAGCCAATTATTGTGTTGTTTAGGTTAAAAATTATCAACGGACCAGAGACGAAGAAAGAGAAACCCTGTGGGTGAGAGAATAACTTTGATAACCCAACATAAACCTGCATTTTTGTCAACGGATGAAAAATCCATTGAAAAATGGATTTGTTGCAAGTTGAAACAAAATCCAGTCATATCACTGCTTGCATGAAATACATGGATATAAGATGCAAAATACAAAAAATAGATAGATGATCGCAAGCAATCATAAAGTGCCATGGCGAAGTCGTCCCTGAGCGGGACGTAGAGGCATAAGTGGGTCGGACACAGCCTGTATGAAGGCAAAGTGTCTGCGGAGGACTCCTTTGGCTGACAAGCGAATGAGAGTCAGGCAGTTCGGAAGCAACGGAATTTGGTGGGCTTCTATGTGTTTACTGTTGTGGTTTGTGAGATATAAACATGTACTTGTTGTAGCGCCCTCTACAGACTGAATTTCACTAATGATGATTGCTAAGTTTCATAAGGATTGGATGATTACTTTAGAAGTTATTGGGCCTTAAATTTGAATGAAATGATTCTGTGTCACCTGTAGCACCACCTGTTGATGTAATGTCATGCAACTTGATGGTGATCTAAACAATATGTTACAGATTGTGTATTCCAAATTTAATGAAGTTAGCTATTGCACTTTTCGAGATATTGAAATGTTGTCTTTGTAACACCTCCTAGAGACCAAGGGTCACAAAAGGTGCTTGTACAGAATCATATTATTATCAATGATCTGAAGTTTAATTAAGTTTGGCTATATACTTCACAAAATATTAGCTTGAGTTATACTGTTGCTTGCAATAAAATTAAGTAGCCATTAACTTTGTAATCAATAACCCTGCTAAAGTTCTTTTGAGAACTTTGCATTATCTTTGTCCATAAATGATACATGCCAAGCTTGGTGTGAACTGGATGGACGGGCTATTTCAAAATGGCAGGCGGAAGTGGGTGTGGCCTAATCCATTAGAACCAGTGCTAAGGGATCCGAGGGAGAAAGAATTTAGTTTCTAGGGCACACAGTTAGATGTGAGGCAAACGCAAATTGGCTCATTTTAGCGCCACCTAGCTGCCTGCAGGCATGTGTATTGACATCTTGGCAAAGTGACATGCTAGACCACTTTAGCTACGCATAGGCACGAAAAAGAGAAATTATTATTATTATTATTATTATTATTATTATTATTATTCTCACTAGATGATCGCAAGTGATCATGAAGAGGTCCGTGCTGTGGCCAAGTTGTCCCCAAGCGGGACGCAGAGGCATAAGTCACTAGTAGTGTCATCAAACTTGATGGACGTGTAAGGAGTCATTCACAGATTAGTATTGTCAAATTTCAGGATACTAAATCGGGATACTAAAGACCATGTAAACGCAGTCAGTGTGAGTGCCTTACTAGTGGTGTAGTTTATATCAAATTGCCATTGATGACCGGTTATATGAACCAAATATTTTTTTTTACACTGCTGCTGAATATTAATTAAAAATGAAAGGAAATTAAATGCTATTGAATATATCATTGTTATCATTTTTTAAAAATTAAAGTGACGGGTAAAAATGGGTTATGACGGTATTTTTTATGGCCCCCTCAGTCAAAATGACAGACAACGGAAAAAGTCTAGCGCAAGAAGTACACAGCAGCAGTGCCATACGAGAAAACATTGCTTTAAGTGATAACGGATGCAGATCAGCACAGTTGAGAAGTCTGGGTAGAATAGGTTAAAAAAAACCGAATCAATAATTATCAATATCGACTGATATGAACACTGATATCGTGATACATTTTTCAGCCATATTGCCCAGCCCTAATTACTGCTTTTCCTTTTACTAACCAATTTCTTCTCCGCACAATCCGCAGACATTCTTGTGCTCCTCCTCTGTGCATTAAAAAGGAGGGGCGGGGGCACGGCGAGCATGCCTGGAGCAAGGATCACAGCGCAAATCTGAACTATACCGATATATGCAATACAGTCTAATTCCATATCGCATTTAAAAATACCACAATAATAAACCCCAATGTACAGGCCGAGAGTTCAGGGGCAAGCAAAAAGCCCCCCCAGTCTGCCTTTGGAGACCCTACCAGGGGCAAATTGACTCGGACAGCATAGTTCCTAGGGTCATTAGGACACTCAAACTCCTCCACCGCGATAAGGTGACGGTTCAAGGAGGAGGCAATCTTACCTAGTACTGCAAAAACACTGTAGTAATAATCATTATATCATGTAGGGCTGCACAATTAATCGAATTTTAATTACGATTACGATTTTGGCTTCCCGCGATCAAATTTGCATGATCGAGCGATATTTATAATGCGTTATTCTGTTCATAGAATGCTCCACGTCAAGGCTTTTTTTTTTCTGGCAAAGCCAATCTAGCGCTCCGTAAACCACGGTCTGATCACGTGCCTCCATGAGCCAGCCAGAGTGTATCCCTGCACCGCGCAGCGTAGTTTCTAGATGTGTACAGTAACAGAGACCACAGTAACGTGGGGGAAATTCGCAACAGATAGCAGTCAGTCATAAGACCAGACCGGCTGACAGTCTTGCCTGGGCCCGGGCCGAGATACTCTTTTTAATCTTCTTTGTTAAAGTTAACGTGTTGTATCAAGCTTTTATACAAGCGAATGGACGTTAACTTTAGCGCTACAATACGTTACAAAGCTGGTAAACGTTGGATGCGCTGTTTCTTACATTGCTCTACGTTCACTTTACTAGTCCCAGCTTCACCGTCACCACCTTTATTTAAATATTTGTTAAGAAAATCTAGTTTCTTCTTCTCTTTTCTTTCCTTTTCTGAGCATCGGACTTGTCCTAACCGGACATTCTGAGCGTATGGAACTCAAACGGCAACATCAAATTTTGATCAGTGGCCAAACCATTTTTGTGCTGGGAATGGGGGGTTCTTGACCACTATTTCAAGGACAATTAGGAAGAAAACAAATAAAAAGCTTTTATGTAACTCAGATATTACGTATTCTTTCCCCACAAATAGGCCTATTTTAATATCTATATATATATTTTTTTAATTATTCCATAATTTAATGAGAGTCCAGTTCTGGGCGGGACAGCAGACCCGTTTGTCCCCCCCCTAACGGCGGGCATACATAAACAATCTTAACAAAGAAAAAAAAAAAGTCTAACGTAGCAGAGGCCGAAGCTGAGTGCCTTGTCCCGAGAATCTGATCGTCATCCATTGTGTGGAAGCATTTTGGGTTTAGCGTGCAAAATATGGATGTGAAAGCAGTTAAAATAGACTATGTGACAATAAAATTTGTTTTGGTTGAAATAAACAAATAATCGTGACAATTAATCGTGATCTCAATATTGATCAAAATAATCGTGATTATCATTTTGGCCATAATCTTGCATCCCTAATATCAGGAGCTTTTCAAGGGATGGTTGGCGACTCTAGTCGGGTGACATATTTTGCGCGATATCTTTGTTCCGAGTCAGACTCCCCGAAACCGAAGTGTTTCCCCACCACATAATTCGTAGCTTTCTTCCCCACCAAAGGCTGCCTTTCTGCCATCTTCCATCGTTTTCTTCTACGTGTTTTTTTCCAAACACCCACTGGCAATACGCACCGCTGAAAGTGAAATGAGAAGAAAATAAATGGAATCTAAAACTGCTTAAAGCCGATCATCAAAAGTGTTGGTGTACTTTTAACCAGGCGTGTCTAAATGACCTGTAACCCAATTATGCAGAAGAGCATCTGAAGGCTTGAAGCTTAGAATTTGCAAGGGCTTACCAAGATTGCAAAAACATTGCCTGGGCTGTGTCTCAAATCGCGTACTTCTGCACTAAATACCTAATTTGAGTACGTGAGGGTGTTCACACTGAAAATTCCAACGAGACGAAGTGCACTGCAAGTACCCGGATGGTGTACTCAAAACGGTCAAAATGCTGAGTGTGGAACGATGGACACTTTCCACCCTAAACGGCAGCAATCTTGGCTACGAAGCGAAAGGGGAGGGACTATCAACCCAATTCAAACTTGCGATTTGATATCAACGGCAGTGTTTTGGAAGCGGTGGTGGAGCTTACAGGTCCATACAGATGGAAGTAATATGACATTTAATGAAAATGGTTGCTGTTTTACACGTAGTACTTTTAAATTACTGCTCGATATAACTGTTAATTTAGTTAAATTAGCGATTTGTGTTGACTCGGTGCAGTGAACGAACTCGCAAAAGCTAGAAAACGTGATCAAAATGGTCGTATTTAAGATGTTTGAAGTGTTGCATGTCTTAATATTAAAATTACAATTAGACAGATTTTTTTTTACACATTTGCGAATCTGGTCACACACACGGATTTTTTTTGTTTGTTTTTACACATTTACAAATCTAGTTACACATGCAGCTTGAAATACACATTTTCAGATAGTTATTCTACAATAATTGCTTCATAGACATCATGCATCACCCAGTATATTTTTAACACAAGTCATGTAATTGCTTCACTGTTTCTTGTGACTGTTATTGTTATAAATCAGTGTATACTTGATATATTTATAAGCTATTCATGTAAAATATGTTTTGTGCAGCTGTAGTCTGTGTTACTATAATAATTATTTTATCATATTCTGTAGACTTCAAATGCAGCAAAGAATAAGGCAACCTATAGAAGTTCAGGAAATGAGGTCTAGCTCCAGTGATGATGAGTGTCTGCCAGACAAGAACAATTCAATTCAATTCAGTTTTATTTATATAGCGTCAATAACAATACAAATCGTCTCAAGATGCTTTACAAGACCCGGCCTGAAACCCCCAGAGCAAGCCTGAAGGCGACGGTGGCAAGGAAAAACTCCCTTTTAACAGGGAGAAACCTTGAGCAGAACCCAGCTCATATGGAGGGACCCATCTGCCTAAGGCCAGCCGGGTACAGACAGAGAAAGAGAACAGCAAGGTAAACATACATCTGTCATAAATACACATATCTGACTAAAGCATACAAGTGGGATGCTATGATACAAACTAATAATGTTACATGACAGTTTGAAAATGTAAGAGGAATCATAGGCAGAATGGAGAATTGTTCATTCAGGTAGGAGTGACATCAGATGTAGTATGGAGCTCCACAGGAAACACTCAACTCCAGGCCAGAGATACTCGGAAGAAGGGAGAGCAGCAGTAAACATTCTACATAGTAATAGCACAGAATTTGCATGACTAGTAGCAGATAGGAATTTAGAGGGCAGGAGCTCTGTGCCAGAGAAAAAGAAAGTGGAGGACACGAGAGTGGAGAGAGAAGAAAGAAGGAGAACATGTGTTTGTTGCATTGTCCCCCAGCAGCCTAGGCCTATAGCAGCATAACTAAGGGATGGTTTAGTCCAGCCCTAACTATAAGCTTGATCAAAAAGGAAAGTCTTAAGCCTGACCTTCAAAATAGAGAGAGTGTCTGCTTCCCGAACCCAAACTGGGAGCTGGTTCCACAGGAGAGGAGCCTAATAGCTGAAAGCTCTACCTCCCATTCTACTTTTTGAAATTCTAGGAACCACAAGTAGGCCTGCACTTTCAGACCGAAGTGATCTGTTGGGATGATATGGTACAATGAGGTCTTTAAGATATGATGGAGCTAGGCCTTTGAGGGCCTTGTATGTAAGGAGGAGGATTTTAAATTCTATTCTAGACTTTAAGGGGAGCCAGTGAAGAGAAGCTAAAACTGGAGTAATATGATCTCTCTTGCTAATTCCTGTCAATGCTCTTGCTGCGGCATTTTGAATCAGTAGGAGGCTTTTTAAAGAGTTATTTGGACAGAGACATAGGAACGGTAGATGATGGAGTTACAGACAGTCCAGATGCAGAAAGTGAGGGTGCCTATCTTCAAGATGAGGGCCAGGATGCAGAGCCTACTAGTACAAAACGATAAAATAATTAGTATAGTAACACAAACTACAGCTAATCTGCACAAAAAGTTATATTTTAAATGAATAGCTTATAAATATGACAGTTATACACTGATTTATAACCAAAACAGTCACAAGAAACGATCAAGCAATTACATGACTTGTGTTGAAAATTTACTGGGTGATGCATGATGTCCACTTCAGTGGACACATAGTTAAATGTATTTTTCTACATATTGGAAGTAAAAATTTCATATTCCAAACAGATAATATGCTTCCTTAGATGTGACTGTATATCAGCATTTTTTTTTTTTTTTTTTTCCTATGTGGTTCTTCAAGAATACAACCTTTGATAGGATATACCAGCAGTGGTCGGCATGGATGGCTTTTTAGTGGCCACGTTGGAGGAAGTTTACTTGCAGTTAGACCGACTGACTACTGAAAAGGCCTCAATGGAGTAGAGCAGCAGAGAACAATCTAGACTCTAGAAGTTGGGCGTGGCTGTGGACGTGTGCCGCTGAATTGAGGGCATGTTGCAAATACAAAGTAGACAAAAGATGCTTGTCTTGCTGTTTGTTTTGGAGTTGGAACAGATGAATGTTTTAGACTAAAATCTAAAAACATTTTTTATTGCCACGCGATCTACCCGCACTACCTTCACGATCTACCGGTCGATCGTGATCGACGTAATGAGCACCCCTGATCTAGAGGCTGATATGCAGTTCCACCGTAGAAACCATTGCATTAAAGAGAAAATTACTTTTTGGTAGCTGTCCACTGACTGCTATGCATGAGAGGGCTCATCAAAGATTTATTCTGAGCTCACTTGAGGGCAGGGAATAACATTTTGCTAGCATATCAAAAATATTCTGAACCACTCGCTGTGTGGAGCACAGCTGAATGTGACATATTTAGGTGGTAATTTAACAAAGTTGTGGAATTGTTGTACTTTAAAATACTTCCACATATTGTGCGTTTGGCGTCGTCTTCATCTCTTCATCCTGTCAGCGTACAGCTTCTCGTTTGTCTGTTGTCATCAGAGCCCTGCTTCACTTGTGTTCCTATGTGCGTCAAGTACGTCTGGTGTCAAGAGCGCCCCCAGGAGGACTGGCGGGGAATTACGGGTTCAAAATGCAATTAATTCATTTTAATCGAATCATTTCTTATCGACAATTAATCGATATTCGATGAATTGCTTGCATCCCTACAACAGACGTAGTGCCCCTTTTCGGAACGAGTTCCTCTTCCTCTTCCTCATGGGTAGGTCGGACTCGGTCGGACTGCCTCAGTTTCCTCGTGACGTTCACTCTCTGCCTCCACCATGATTGTTATCACTCAGGTAAAGCTGTTTCTTCTTCGTCATGCTCATGCAACCACGGCAAGCAGTCTGCTGCCTGCAGTGCCCCGTGTGTCGAGGCGATGTAATTACAGTGACTCAGAGAGATGCCGCAGACATCTGCTCTTTGTCCGGTATAAACGGTATTGCAAAATCTCTACCGGTAGACACTTTTATACCTTCACACGGTATAATACTGTCATACCGCCCAGCCTTGGTACCCTCTGGGGATTGACACTTATCTTAAAACCGTCTCCTCACCTGGTTGGTTGTGAAGCAGTTCATTGCAGTTGTCATTGGTGGGGAGTTGCTGCTATGCTTTTGGAGAGGGCAGATGATGGACATAACGGTGGGGGGAGCAAGGCCATCAGTAGGGGCAGGACACCTGCGAGGAGGGTTATTGTTATAGGAAAGGTCAAAACCATTAAAAACCATTAAAACTATTAATATCCTCATTTTTTCTTTTTCTCTCTCTTACTTTTTTCAGATCAGTCCAGCAATGTTGAGCTGAAGGAATCATGAGTGTAATGGAAAAGCCTGTCCAAGCAAGTCTGTTCATTTCTTTTCTTTGAGTCACAATGTGACAATTATTCACTGTTTATAAGGTTATTTAATAATAATAATACATTTTATTTATAGGCGCCTTTCACGACACTGAAGGTCACCGTACAAAATTGTTTAAAAATAAAACACAGTTCAAATACACAAAATAAACACAATAAAAGTACACACTAGCATAATATAGAACATATAGTTACATACAAATTACAAATAGAATGGGAGATGGAAGAGACTATGGAATGGAGTAGGCCTGTCTGAATAAATAAGTTTTGAGTTGAGATTTGAAAGTAGTGACTTAGGCCTCGTCCACACGTACGAAAACAATCTTTTTCCTATCAGTTTTCGCTGGCACGGTTTCAAAAATATCCGCGTCCAGACGGATCCGTCTTAACATGGCTCAAAGCGCTACTTCATATCCCAGGTCTATAGGCGGCGCTGTTTCAGTTTCAGAAATTCACCAAAAACGGAGAGGAAGAGGTGGCGCATGCGCATGAAGCTTGAGTGCTGTTTACAAATCGGCTTTAGAAGAAACCAAACTCAAGGAAAAATTAGATTTTACCCTAGTAACCATAATAGGCTCAATATCTTCTCCAGAAGTAACGCAAGCATGTAGTCCGCCATTGTTGTTGATGTTGTTATGAGACGTTTCACGGGATATAAGAGGTGGAAGGCTGCTTGAGGGGTGTGGCGATGGTGGCGATGACATCATCATTTTCCAAAATGTCCGGTTTCCACTGTCCAGACGGATCCACAAGAAGTGCGTTTTCGAATTTATCCACCCTGGGACCCGGTTTCAAAAAAGTGCGTTTTAGGGCTATGCGTTTATGGGATTCGTCTGGACGATAGGCCAAAACAATTAAAAACATCTGCATTCACGCAAAAATGCGTTTTCGTGTGGATGGCTCCTGAGTCTGATTTTTTGTTTGTGTTCAGGGAGTGTTCAGGGAGGGCGTTCCAGATGCACGGGGCTGAATGGGAGAATGCTCTAAACCCCATGGTGGTCATTAATTTAACCCTCATGCTACCCTCTTGCATGCTCTTTATCTGTCTGTCCATTCACTTGGGGTTCCAGAGACCCCGAAGGTAGCACGAGGGTTAATTTTGTATAACATGACTGAACTGTATAAATTTCCGTTTCTATGACTAGGTGTAAGGGGCAAGTGAACCATTTGAACGAGCAATTAAGCATCTTATTGAACATAAGTGCTTACAGTTAACCACAACATAGTCGTGTTGAATTGAAAGTTAAATAATTTGTGGACCCCTTAGGAAAATCATTGCATCAGTTTGTCACTTGCTGAGCTTTTGAAGCAGCAACTTTATTTTAACAAATGTTATACCTTATGGAAACAGAAACATCTCGGTAGTGAAATCATTTTCATTGGTCCAACAGAAACATTTTTATGAATATTTAAACAAAAATAGGCATGTGCATAAATTTGGGTACCCCAAAGAAATAATTCCATTAATATTTAATAGACCCTCCTTTTGCTGCAAGAACAGCCTGTAGACGCCTCCTATAGCCACTGACAAGTCTTGCTTGGGATCATTGTCCTGCTGAAAAATCCAACCCCGGCGTAGCTTCAACTTTGTGACAGATTCTTGAACATTCTTGTCAAGAATCTGCTGATACTGAGAGGAATTCATGTGGCCCTCAACTTTAACAAGGTTTCCAGTCCCTGTGCTAGCCACACAGCCCCATAACATGATGGACCCTCCACCATATTTCACAGTAGGCAATAAGTTCTTCTCATGGAATTCAGTGTGTTTTTTTTCGCCATGCATACCTCCTCTTGTTCTGACCAAATAACTCCATCTTAGTCTCATCTGACCACAGTATTTTTTTCCAAAATGCTTCTGGCTTGTCCAGATGTGCTTTTGCATACCTCATGCGACTCTTCTTGTGACGAACACTCAGGAAAGGCTTTTTGCGCATCAGCCTTCCAAAGAGCTTTTCCTGGTGCAAAGTGCGCTGGATTGTGGAACGATGAACAACTACACCATCAGTAGCCAGATGTTCTTGTAGTTCTCTGGAGGTGGTCTGTGGCTTCTCTGTGACCATTCTAACCATCCTTCGTCTGTGTCTTTCCAGTATTTTTTTTGGCCTACCACATCTTTCCTTCACAATGACTGTTCTTCTGGCCTTCCATTTCTGCACCACATTTCTGACTGTGGAAATAGACATCCCAAACCTTCTTGATAATTTCTTGTACCCTTCTCCTAATTCATGATAATGAATTATCTTAGTTTCTTGGTCAGTGGAGAGTTGTTTCGATGCCCCCATGTTGCCAGGAGCAGAGGACAAGCACAACCAGCAATTGCCTCTGTTAAATAGCCTTTTTCATGATTGGTTTTACCTGTCTTTGTAATTGAAGGTCTCACAAGCTAATCAAAGCAGTTTTGGGCTGCAACATGTCAGCTACAAATCCCTACAGGTCTTGAAATCAATGTGATTAAAAGGGTGCCCAAGACTTTTGCACATACCATTTTTTACAATGTAATGTAATGATACTCTAAGAATTTTGGTCTGGAAAACACTCAAATGTCTACATCTCTGTAGGAAATAAAATCTTGTTGCTGTGATCGTCTTTTATAAAGTTAGAGCAAATTATTATGAAATCTTAGAGGGGTGCCCAAACTTTTCCATACCACTGTATATCTGCACAGAGACATAGATAGAAAGGTGCTATATAAAAATAACACCATTTACCATTTTAATGGCACTTGGTAAGAGCTACAGTTTGGCTGTCTAAGCTGCCAAAAATCTCAGAGGAAGCAGCATTATTTTGTGGCTAAACGTGCTATGTCAGAAGTACTTAACTCTGAATTATCAGTCAAACAGCAATTTGATGAAAAAAAAAAAAAAAATCAAAAAATGGAATACATCAAGTACACTCAAACTGAAACCACAACAACGCTGCTTTTGAAGAGAACATTTTTCTTGAGACAGCATCAAGGTGAAAAATATTATTGACAGGGCTACGGAGCTTGTCATTGGATGACTTGCCCGTTTCTGTAAACACAGGTTTTCGTCATCTGTAGCTGCTGGATCTATGACACGAGCTACCTCGTCAAGACTACACTAACTTTTGAAGCCTTATTTATTGTATTTAATACAGTGCACGGTGCATGCGTCAGTAGGAGAATAAAAGTAAAATAAGAAAGCGTTTATGAATCTCCAGTGGAGGAAATTTTGTTTATTTAAGATCGGATTGGGGGTTAGATTGGCCAATACTTAATATTAAATGATTCATTTGGATCAGGGACAAAACAAACTTGATCAGGATATACGTATTGGAAAAGCAACAAAAAGAAAAACGGCACAGCAACACTTCAGAATGGAAATGTGTGAACAGTTGTGTAACAACAGCTTGCTAGAGTAAGCAACTGTGTTTCACTCCTTTGCTACACTCCTTTGCTACTGAAATAATTTCGAATTTGAAAGAATCACAAAAGGCTAGATTTGCCTCTCCGCTCAGAGTAGGAAAACACTATCAGTTAGATCGGGTAAAAAAAAATAAATAAATAAGAATTTTTCACAGGCTATTTCACATAGCCTCGTGTAATGTTTTATCTGCTTCCAGATTCTTATAGTGTTGCCAATTACAAAATTGTTATTGAAACATTAATTTTTAACAACAGTAATAATAAAATAAAATAAAACAACCAAAAAAAAAAAACTGTCAAATGTTTATAGCATTTCTTGATATGCTGTCTTTTCGAATGTATTAAAAGGCTGCACTCTGTGAGCGCACACTATCTTGGGCTGTTTCATTTATATTTACTTTGACGACCAAACGCCTCAGTGACTGTTGACTGTTGGTGCAAAGGCTCCTCCGCATCTCGAGCTACAGTTTTTTTCCCTGCTGGGAAAGGTGGACTGGATGGTTGTGTTTCAGATGCGAGTACAAGTTGGTTGTTTTGACTTACCTGTCAACCTACCTGTTCGTTGCCACTACTTTCAAACAAATATGATGTACTGGCTCTGTGTTAATGGGCTCACTTGGTTCGTTCGGTTTAAATCTGAAATGTTCCCACACTGGGGCTGTGGCATTCTTCTTTGAAATCATCCCTTTTATTCATACAAATTTCTACTTCTGCTACCTTACTTCTCATGAGGCTCACTAGCATACTCCTCATGGGGCTCACGAGCATACCCACACACACTCTGGATAAAACGATAACGATATATATCGCGATAGACATGTTGTCTATAGCAATAGAAAATATGTTCGATAGAATGTTCGATAATTTCACTTGAAGAAAACCCCGTGCCGCCACTGCAAGTCATTCTTGAGGATGTAGGCAGATGAAGGGGTTTAGCCTCTTGACCTATCACAGCCCAGCTAAGCCAACAACAAAAAAAAAAGAACGACATGGAGTGCGAGGAAATTGTAGATAAAAAAAGGAAAGGATATGTCACCAGTTTGGCAATATTTAAGTCAGACATGAGTCAGACCGATGTTGTGTGCAAACTTGGTGGCGAGTGAGCATATTAATTGGCTCTTGATTAATAGTGTAAGAGTCGGTTAAGTTTAGTTAATCTCGGCCGAGTGAGTGTCTGCTGCCTCGGTTTAGCCGGGATCTACGAACAGCGGTTATGAGTTGGTTAAGTTTCGTTTCTCTGCGTATTGTTTGCTGGTCATGTCGGGTTTTGTTTCTCTGCCGAGTGACATGTAAGATGTTTGAATAGTGCCGACTCAAGTGATCCGGTTAACTAGACTGTAGATTTATGATTCTCGAGTTGTCTTTGATGGCCGGTTGTATGAACCAATTTTTCCCACCGCGACTGAATTAATAAAAATGCATGAAATGTAAATGCTATTGAATATGTCATTATTGTCATTTAAAAAAAATTAAAATGACGGGTAAAAATTTGTTATGGCGGGATTTTTATGGCCCTGTCAGTCAAAATGACAGACAACAAATTGATATAAAGAAATAACGGATGCGGCTTAGCACAGTTGAGAAGTTTGGGTAGAATAGGTTAAAAAAAGTAATCAATAATTATCAGTATCGACTGATATGAAATACTTATGTCGTGATACATTTTTCAGGCATATCGCCCAGCCCTAGTGTGTATGCTAGTGGTCCTGACTCCTCCCACTGAGACAAAGCGACTGGATGACTGACAGGAGCATTCACTCCATTTATTCCCCTATGGAACTAACGAGCCCAGGTGTGGTCTCTGTTAGACCAATGCACAGAGTGAACCCCTCTTGTCATGCAAAATTATAGAGTTTGTTTTCATTTATCGTGCGATTAATTGATTTATTGATTATTGTGACAGGTCTACTACCTTTACACAGTCAAGTTCCATCCTTGTAATCAGAGCTTGCCTTTGTTCCCTAACATTGGCATACAGAAATTTCAAGATATCATGTCCTGGTGATCTCATAATGAGCCACTCTGATTTTCTCGGTCTCATTACTTCAGATGAAAATGAAAATGGAGAAGACCATGATTAGGTTCTAAAGTTCCAAAAAAATCAGTTGAACCACTAACCAAGAGTCTAGTATAGTTTTTAGATTATGTTCAGACTATACTCAAGACTGTGTTCAAAGCTGAATATAGAAGTTGTTTCACCAGATGTTACTTTTGAGTTATTATTAACGCAATCGTTATTTTCTAGCACAATTAATATTTAATGCTGATTATTAAGCCATGTCTTGTCTATGTCATCCTCCCTCTCATCTCTCTAGTACATGGTTTTGGGGTTTGGATTGGAAGGTTTTTACGTCTGCAGTATTTTTGAGGTAAGAATTAAAAGACTTTCTTCTCGCTTAAAAAAGCAGTCTATTAATTTCATTTCAAGAGAATGCTTTTGGGAGTGTGGGGGTTTACTCATAACTGCCATATTCTCGTGATTTGAACATGACTTTACATATTCTTTTGTAACCATTTACACTTTGCCCTTTCTCTTGCTGTCTTGCCCTTCTTGGCCCTTATCCTCTAGATGTTCAGGCTAGGCGGTCTGACGGGGCTCTGCCCCAAAGAACAGGCCCCCAGCACTGACATTTCCACAGCTGACGACTACACAAAGATCTACAGATGGATACATCCTCACGTCGAGACACCGGTGCAGCTGTTTGATAAAAAGAACTGACCAAGCAGCAGACAACTGAGGCTGAATTTTCACCTGTTATTTAAGAGTCAACTGGCCCTCAGAGATCAGTTGTGAATTTTTTTTTTTTTTTTTGCTGAACCGACTTCCATTTCTTCCTCATCACTCCCCTTGTATTTGACATTTTATGTCAGTTAATCATTTTTCTTTTTCTCACATCTGTCTTCCTTTCTGTCGTGTTTTTTTGCAAACTAGAAACAGAGAGCAAGTAATGGATGATGCTGGCAATGGTGACCTAGTCTAAATGGCTGTTTGTCAGCACAGCTCAGTGCCAGTACCTACTGCTGTATTTTGTTCAGTCACTCCCCTCTCACTTTGTCCTAAATTTACTTTCTGCTCAACACAACTGCTCGCTAACCAGTCCTTCCTTTACCCTACAACACCATGCTGGGTGCAGGCTTGGGTGTTTGGAAGCTATTGCGAGGTGTCCGCCAGCTGGAGCTTCACCGCCTCATTTTGGCACTTATCATTTTCTGCCTACTATCCATGGTATTCCTAGCCTACTACGTCTCCAACAGTCCTAAAATCAAGGAGCCCCCCCCTTTACCCTTCAGTGACTGTGGTGGAGGTGGGGGAATGTCACCAGGAGTGAGCAGTGGGATTTTGGGGGGAGGCACAAGTGGCCAGAGGGCACCTCTTTTTCTTCCTCCTCACCAGGGACGACTACGACAGCTAAAGCCCATTGATAATTCAAAAACAGAACCTGTGGTTTTGGTGTTTGTAGAGAGTATCTACTCTCAGCTAGGCCAGGAGATTGTAGCCATATTAGAATCAAGTCGCTTCCACTACCGGACTGAGATTTCTCCTGGTAAAGGTGACATGCCGACACTGACAGAGCGTAACCGTGGGCGCTACACATTGATTATCTATGAAAATTTGCTGAAATATGTCAATCTGGATGCATGGAATCGTGACTTGCTGGACAAGTACTGTGCAGAATATGGAGTAGGCGTCATTGGCTTCTTCAGAGCTAATGAAAACTCTCTTTTCAGTGCACAGCTCAAAGGTTTCCCACTTTTTCTACACTCACACCTGGGGCTAAGGGACTACCGTATCAATCCCAATGCTCCTCTACTTTACATCACCAAACCAAACCAGGTGGAGCAAGGTTCTTTACCAGGAGATGATTGGACCATTTTCCAGTCTAACCACTCTACCTATGAAGCGGTGCTTCTGGCTAGTACCCAGTCTTCCGAGGCACTAGCACATTTTGGACCCATCCCTATGCGAGCACTTCATGCCACAGTGGTCCAGGATTTGGGCCTCCTCGATGGTATTCAAAGAGTTTTCTTTGGAAATAATCTCAGCTATTGGCTTCATAAGCTGGTGTTTGTAGATGCCATCGCCTACCTAACAGGGAGGAGATTGTGTTTGTCCTTGGACCGTCACATCCTGGTGGACGTGGATGATATATTTGTTGGCAAGGAGGGAACCCGTATGAAGGTGTCTGACGTGGAGGTGGGTGAGCATATTCAGCCATAGACACAAGAAACCACTTAACTTATCTTAGTTGCATTGTTATTGATTGTGAGACTCTAAAGCACGTTAAATGTTCAGAATTTATGCCAATTTTGTTTTGTCTAGTACCTAAGAACAGTTTTTAATAGGATTAATATTATATATATTATATTACCTTATAAAAAATGACAATATTTCTTGTCCTTGAAACTAACTACACAGCAAAAAAATGTTAAATTATTAAAAAGATTATGAGAAGGTCATGTGTAATATATAAGAAACAATATCGGTGTTCAACCGGGCAGAGAGCCTGAAAAAGTGTGAGGTGGCATGAGAAGGAGGGGAAGAGATTGGAACAAATACATTAATACATGCATCTCTATTCAGTGGATGGCTTCTTTTGGGCCCCCGACACATACTAGACCTGTAACAGTTTAGCTAAGGCCCTGGTCAGACCTTGCTGTGTATTTACCAACTGTAAACCTTCACAAATTAGAATCTATCTGATAAGTAATGTGTTTCCCTAAATCCAATATACATATTATTACATGCCGTTCAGGAAATTAATCTTTGAATATATGGAATGAACCTTTGAATACATTGAATGAACTTTAAATATATGGAATGAAAGTTTGAATATATTTAATGAAAGTTTGAATATATTTAATGAAAGTTTGAATATATTGAATGAAAGTTTGAATATACTGAATGAACTTTGACTGACGTCAGACTTCACGGCAGTGCCTGCGGCCATTCAATTCAATTCAATTCAGTTTTATTTATATAGCGTCAATAACAATACAAATCGTCTCAAGACGCTTTACAAGACCCGGCCTGAAACCCCCAGAGCAAGCCCAAAGGCGACGGTGGCAAGGAAAAACTCCCTTTTAACAGGAAGAAACCTTGAGCAGAACCCAGCTCATATGGAGGGACCCATCTGCCTAAGGCCAGCCGGGTACAGACAGAGAAAGAGAACAGCAAGATAAACATACACATATCTGACTAAAGCATACAAGTGGGATGCTATGATACAAACTAATGATGTTGCATGACAGTTTGAAAATATAAGGGGAATCATTGGCAGGTTGGAGAATTGTTCATTCAGGTAGGAGTGGATAACAGCAGGATTCCATGGAGACTGGGCAGGCTGATGAGACCACGACAACAGATGTAGTATGCCGCTCCACAGGAAACACTCAACTTCAGGCCATAGATACTCAGAAGAAGGGAGAGCAGCAGTAAACATTCTATATAGTAATAGCACAGAATTGCATGACTAGTAGCAGATAGGAAATAAGAGGACAAGAGCTCTGTGCCAGAGAAAAAGAAAGTGGAGGACACGAGAGTGGAGAGAGAAGAAAGAAGGAGAACATGTGTTTGTTGCATTGTCCCCCAGCAGCCTAGGCCTATAGCAGCATAACTAAGGGATGGTTTAGTCCCGCCCTAACTATAAGCTTGATCAAAAAGGAAAGTTGTTGCCATGTTGTTTAGCATGTGGATGCTGCAGCAAAAAGTGACAGTGACAACAAGTCAGGCCGCTCGCATCTCGTTGCGTCAATGTTACACATTGAGGGCATAATAAACACACTGGCGAATGCGTGTACGGTCCAAAATCCTCCCGATACCCCTGCCCAATACTATGCCCGTTCTTCTAAGAAGTTTGTTCATTTCTGCATTCCGCTGTGTGAGTAACGTGCCCAAAGCTGACAATGTGTCGCCGTCGCCGATCATCAAATACGTTCAATACTAAACTAAATATTCAGCCTGCATTGGTCTATGAATGTGGGTAATTCTTTTTGCATCAAAACAATATATGAAGAGCTTCTCTTTCAATATATTCAAACTTTCATTCAATATATTCAAAGTTCACTCCATATATTCAAGGTTCATTCAATATATTCAAACTTTCAGTCAATATATTCAAAGTTCACTCCATATATTCAAGGTTCATTCAATATATTCAAACTTTCATTCCATATATTCAAAGTTCATTCAATATATTCAAGGTTCATTCAATATATTCAAACTTTCAGTCAATATATTCAAAGTTCATTCAATATATTCAAACTTTCATTCAATATATTTAAAACTCATTCAGTATATTCAAAGGTTCATTCCATATATTCAGAGTTTCATTCAATATATTCAAATATTAATTTCCTGAACGACATGCCATAAATATATATATATATATATATATATATATATATGTCTGTATTACATTGAGCTTTAAATCTCAGCTTCAACTTTACAGAAACCTAGTAAGCCAGTGGTATGTAGCCTGTTACTCAGCATAGATTAATCAGATTTTTTTTCTGGTGGTGTTGACTAAATAAATAGAACTATGCAAGTTTTTGACAAAGGAAGAAAAATATTTCTCCAATTATCTAATATTGCCTCACAGCTCCAGAACTAATTGTCTGTCCTAATAATTCTGGTGCAAGTCCACTATGTTCCCTGAAAGGGTTTATATAGGGATGTTTTGTGCAAACCAGTATAGAACGTGGACTATTGTGAATTGTAAATTTTTATGTATTTATTTAGGCTTTATTTTTCAGATTATGGAAAGGGTGGGGACAACACTTCTTGTTTCTGATTGGACAGTACCCGACAGTGTAACATAATTTTCTGTTTCTACTCAGCTGTGTCTGCACAAGTTTTAAACTACGTTGGAAAGAATGGAGGACTACATACAGTGTCATTCTTGATATGCTTTCAACCCATCATGACATTAACATGTCCCTTGGAACCCTGAAAGCGTGCTTGAAGGTGTTGGGGACTGAAGAGACGAGGCAACTATTCCTCAACGAATGAAGTTGGAATGGCCATAATATTAGAGCTGCATGAATCCGGACAAATGTTTGGTTGCAGAACTATGTGGCTGACATTAAAGCAAATAGTCCCTTCCGCCTCTTTAAATCGATGCATGCAGAAATTTGGCATTACGCATACTTCTTTCCACTATGTGGACAGTACATGTCTGCTTTCAGAGCGCATCACGGTGTCTACATTTGCACAAAGATACTTTTGTAATGTTGGATGCAATGTATTTAAAAATGTTCTGTTTGTATGCTCGAATTTTGTTAGACAACTTTATGAAATATTTCTAGCTTCGATAAGCATTTCTTGACTGGCAGCGAAACAGCCAATCACATTAGCTTATATATTTGCACGGGTTTTGTCCATTCAGAAACAAGAAGTGTTGTGCCTACCCTTTCCATAATCTGAAATGTTGTTGTTTTGACCTTCAGGGCCACCGTATAAAATGGTAAACTCCACCAGCTTCCGTTTAATGTAAAAAGAACAACAAGACTGTAAGTCTGTAATTAGGCCTGTCATGAAATTTTGGCAGGAAGATATATTGTCCCACAATTTATCGCTGATAAACGATATTATTGTCAACATTATTTTGAGACCATTTTTTTACTAATGTAATCATAATATGGCCTAATAATGCAAGTACACCCTTTCAAAACTTTTATTCCTCGGGAGTATTTAACATTGTAATTGGAATGTCAAGAACTTTTAATTATCGTAAATCAGGGGTTCCCAAAGCTTTCTGTGCCAAGGCCCCCCAAACAGCATTAGCGCCTGGCCGAGGACCCCTTTTCAAACCCACAGACAATGCTACAACATATGTAAGAAACATTAACTATTAGAACGTTTTTTTCTTACTTTTATTCACTATTCAATAACTATTGTATATGTTTAGCATAAGTGCTGCCTCATATTTTCTGATTTTAGTTGGCCAGTGTAAATTTTCTTATAAAGCCATGTTATTCATTAATTCCATTCATATTTTACACACTATTTTTGATTCTCTATAATACAGGACACCGTACTTTTGTTTCTAAATACAGGACGATTCCGTTATGATTTTATTTCTTAAATATGAAATAAAAACTTAGACACAGAGTCAGGCTCAGAAAATTATGCTTGTGATCTTGAGATAACACAATGAGAAAAAAAATACCTTCGTTCTCTCATGAACATAGGAATATTATGGAAGATCAGTGTCTGCTTTATTTGATCAAACCTGCAGTCTTAAAGATTGCTTTCCTGAGATTTGGGGAGAGTCAATACTGACTAACTCGCATGTGATGAGCACAGATTTGAGCTATTAGTTTCTGTTAGAAAGGGTTTCTGGTGTTGTAGGACATGGTAATATTGGAAATGAATCTGTTTTCCAATGTAAAGGCCTATAACAACTGAAAACTGAAAAAATAATGTTTCACATGAGACACAAATGTCTCATGGGCTAAAGTGCTGCCTTTAACCCAGTCAACGATCTCAATGACCTTCCTCTCTGGACTTTGTTGCTATTTATGCTGTTTCCCACTAACTGAGGAAATTAAATGTGTTCTCTTATGGTGAAGAAATCAACTGATTGTGCCTTTGTTGTCTTATGATAACAAGATAAATTACCAGTTTAGACAAAAAAATAATCTCAGTATAATTACATACTAACTTTTAGCTACAAAAATATTGTAAAAATTCTAAGCACAGCTGTTCTAAACTGTTGTTAATTGTAAACTTTGTATTTGTAATTATTTCACAGGCATTGCTCAACACTCAAAACAAACTTAGAGCACTGGTTCCTAATTTTACCTTCAACTTGGGATTTTCAGGAAAGTTCTACCACACAGGTATGAAAATTTTGCATTAGCTTTTCAGCACGCCTTTCTATGAAACATTCTCTCAGTACAGCTTTGGAACTTTGGCTCTATTAGGAATAGCAAAAGAAAAACACTGTAAATGCATTTTACCGTTTCTGGCAGGCTTTATCTCAAGTCATTATTACTTTCCTAGGCTAATCCTGCTGATGATGGGGTTTGAACAGTTAACTTTCAATCACAGGTCACATAAAGTGACACTTGGGGGTTATTGCACCCTTCAGAATTTTATACATTTCTGCATAAAATCGATTAAAAACACCAGTAGATTTTGACACATGTCCTGAAAGTATGCAAAGAGAACCCATTCAAGCCACGAAATAAAAATGTAATATTTATGTATTTGTTTATTTGGGAAAATGAGCCAGTATTACATATATGTAAATACTGAACTGTTTCCAATCAATATAATGAGCTCAGGTGTTGTTTGGTATACGCATGTATATGTATGTACATGCGCAAAAGTTTCCCAGTAGAACATTCCCACAAGATGGTCAATGCTATTTACCACATTGTCAGTGGTCATGCTTTATGTGTCACGCAGTCACTCACGCACTCACGCACGCACTCACTGCCAAGAACGATACAAATTTTACTTTAAAGCATCCGGCCCGAAACCCCCACAGCAAGCATGAAGGTACATATAATCACGGGAGCACTTGCTTGACACTGACATGAAAGCTATATTTTATGTTAATTATCTCATATGTTTGTGCGTGTGCATGTGCGTGTGTTTTCAGGTACTGATGAGGAGGATCTTGGAGACGACATGCTGCTGGAGCACAGGATGGAATTTTGGTGGTTTCCTCACATGTGGAGCCATATGCAGCCTCATCTGTTTCATAATGTCAGCGTTCTAGCTGAGCAAATGAGACTCAACAAGATCTTTGCTCAGGTTTGCTGGATTGTTACACTGAGAAGTCAGTTTGGTGATAATTTTTGCAGAATTATTAGGCAAGTTGTATTTTTGAGGATTAATTTTATTATTGAACAACAACCATGTTCTTAATGAACCCAAAAGACTCATTAATATCAAAGCTGAATATTTTTGGTAGTAGTAGTGGGGCTTTTTTAGTTTTAGCTATTTTAGGAGGGTATCTGTGTGTGCAGGTGACTATTACTGTGCATAATTATTAGGCAACTTAACAAAAAACAAATATATACCCATTTCAATTATTTATTTTCACCAGTGAAACCAATATAACATCTCAACATTCACAAATATACATTTCTGACATTCAAAAACAAAACAAAAACAAATCAGTGACCAATATAGCCACCTTTCTTTGCAAGGACACTCAAAAGCCTGCCATCCATGGATTCTGTCAGTGTTTTGATCTGTTCACCGTCAACATTGCGTGCAGCAGCAACCACAGCCTCCCTCCTTGTAAATCTCACATTTGATGAGGGACCACAGGTTCTCTATGGGGTTCAGATCAGGTGAACAAGGAGGCCATGTCATTTGTTTTTCTTCTTTTAGACCCTTTCTTGCCAGCCACGCTGTGGAGTACTTGGACGCATGTGATGGAGCATTGTCCTGCATGAAAATCATGTTTTTCTTGAAGGATGCAGACTTCTTCCTGTACCACTGCTTGAAGAAGGTGTTTTCCAGAAACTGGCAGTAGGACTGGGAGTTGAGCTTGACTCCATCCTCAACCCGAAAAGGCCCCACAAGCTCATCTTTGATGATACCAGCCTAAACCAGTACTCCACCTCCACCTTGCTGGCGTCTGAGTCGGACTGGAGCTCTCTGCCCTTTACCGATCCAGCCACGGGCCCATCCATCTGGCCCATCAAGACTCACTCTCATTTCATCAGTCCATAAAACCTTAGAAAAATCAGTCTTGAGATATTTCTTGGCTCAGTCTTGACGTTTCAGCTTGTGTGTCTTGTTCAGTGGTGGTCGTTTTTCAGCCTTTCTTACCTTGGCCATGTCTCTGAGTATTGCACACCTTGTGCTTTTGGGCACTCCAGTGATGTTGCAGCTCTGAAATATGGCAAAACTGGTGGCAAGTGGCATCTTGGCAGCTGCATGCTTGACTTTTCTCAGTTCATGGGCAGTTATTTTGCGCCTTGGTTTTTCCACTTGCTTCTTGCGACCCTGTTGACTATTTTGAATAAAACGCTTGATTGTTCGATGATCACGCTTCAGAAGCTTGGCAATTTTAAGAGTGCTGCATCCCTCTGCAAGATATCTCACTATTTTTGACTTTTCGGAGCCTGTCAAGTCCCTCTTTTGACCCACTTTGCCAAAGGAAAGGAATTTGCCAAATAATTATGCACACCTGATATAGGGTGTTGATGTCATTAGACCACACCCCTTCTCATTACAGAGATGCAGATTACCTGGTATGCTTAATTGGTAGAAGGCTTTCGAGCCTATACAGCTTGGAGTAAGACAACATGCATAAAGAGGATGATGTGGTCAAAATACTCATTTGCCTAATAATTCTGCACTCCCTGTAATGAAAGTGGCAGGAGAGATCATTTTTGCTGGGTATTTTTAACAGTGGAGAATAATATAGCTGTACGGTATTGTAGATTATATTTACATTGTCAATCAGACATAGATTCATGTATGTATTATAAGGAAGTGAAAGCGTTTTTCCCTTTTAAATGTACTGCAAATGGATATATTTTAGAAAAGCACATAGCTGCGTATAGTAATTTCAACAATTCACACTCACGCACACACTGCAATTACTTACCCATCCTTTCTTTTCAACACACCTTCTTTTCTCCAGGAGCACGGGATTCCAACGGATATGGGCTATGCAGTGGCTCCGCACCACTCTGGGGTTTACCCAGTTCATAGCCAGCTCTACGAGGCCTGGAAATCTGTATGGGGAATTAAGGTGACCAGTACTGAGGAATACCCTCATCTGAGGCCAGCACGATATCGGCGTGGCTTCATCCACAATGGCATACAGGTCAGTTTACAGTCCATAACCAATATGTGCATTTCTGTTTTTCTTACTATGAGTATATGCTACCGGTCAAACGTTTTAGAACACACCAGTGTTTCAGTTTTTTATTGACAATTATTAGGGATGCACCAAAATGAAAATTATTGGCCGAAATTGAAAATGAAGAACCCAAGGCCTAAGGCTACTAACCTCGCTAAAATAAAGCTATCAGCTATTTTCACTTGTTCACGACGTCTGGCTATCCGAGGTGCGTTAGCTGCCATGCTGAGGGGAGACAAGGCCCTGCTCTCTGCATAGCTGCACACTTGCACTTGCGTAAGTGCGCATGCGCGCGCCATCTACCGATGCATGAAAGGCATTTAGCGCATCAGTTAAAAAAAAAAAAACCCCGATATAAACCAAAAATAACTCTGTTTTGGTGAGTTAGCTATAAGAGATATCATAGGCACACTGGAGAATGGTACATTCAGGTTGGAGTGTATAACTGCCATGGAGACTGGCCTGCAGTTATTATTTGCTTTAAATGAAAGGCATCTTGTTTGGAGATGAAAACAATGCATTCCGGTATCAGACTTGTTCATAAATGGGCCTGATTTGGCAATGTCCTTGTTTGGGGCTGTTTTGCTGCATCTGGGCCAGGATGGCTTGCCAGCATTGATGACCCAATGAATTCTGATGTATGCCAGCATAAATGCCAGGATGTATGTCCATGACAGCAACCCCAAGCACAAAGGTTTACAGGCAGCATTAAATTTCACCTATAACTCTTTCACCTCTGTTTCATGTTCACAGAGTGAACTTGCTGTCATCTGTGAAAAGTGCAGGGGTCCAGTTGCGGATCTGCTGATTGATTGTGTTCTATGGCAAATCAGGCTCCATGGTGCCTGACACAGGGCCCACTGGAGGGTGTTGTGCATTTGGGCCACCGTCATGGAATTCTGTTTCATACTCTTTGTCAGAGACATTTACACTAGTGGCTAGCTGGAGGTCATTTTGTAGGGCTCCTTTATTGCTCATGCTGATGGGTTGAGGACCTTCTATAGCCCTGTCCAGCTCTCCTAGAATAACTGCCTGTCTCCTGGAATCTTGTACATGTCCTGAGGTTGTGCAAGGTGACATGGCGAACACACAGGTGACATTGGCAATGGCACGTATTGATGTGCATCCTGAGGGAGTTGGACTGCCTGTTTCGGCAGAGTCTAAGAACCAAGGCTTGAGACTGAACAATACGGGGAAAAACATATGGGAGAAAGAAACATCATACAACACCAATGCACGGTGGCTAGAGGACACATTGCTCAATACATGGGAAGAACCCAGAAAGAAATTAGTAGGAAACCCAGGGGAATAAAGCGCCAACTACTGGCAGATAAAGTAGTCAGCCGAGACTATAAGACCAGACAGACCAACCTGTGCACTGCCTGGACTGACTACAAGAAAGCCGGCAACTCAATGCCTCACACACAGACCCTGGAATGCTTGAAGCTGTACAACAAGTACTATTAGAGCTTTCATCAGTGACAATAGGGACTGCGGAAAACAATGCTAGAGGCCAACTTCAAACTAATTGCGCAAGTCACCATGGTGACATATACCAAACAGATGCCCTGTCCCAGTTGCTGTTCTGCACAGCCCTAAACCAGTCATAAGTGATGATGATTGGCTAAGGTAGGGTAAGATTTCATGGGAAGCCAATCGGTGGCAGGGCAGTGTTCAGTTGGGCGGTGTTGTTTACACGCATAGCAGTATCGCACAAGCGATCAGAGATCAAGGGTGAGTTCGGGAGCAGTCAGAGGTAAAGTTGCTGTTTTCAAGGTCGAGGTATACGCACTACTTTAACCTCACTGAGGTCAAACACAATGTGTACGATATGCTCAGAAAAAAATCTAATTCTTAGATGTATTTAAACATTTTTAAAGTAACACAATAATTACTTTCCCTGGTAACTAGATACTTTTATAGTGGAATAATTCAGTTACTAACTCTAACTACTACTACTAACTAACTACTACTTTTTGGGAGGAAAAAATAACTATAACTAATTACTTTTTAAAAGTAACGTGCCCAGCACTGGTCAAAAGTGAGTGAGACGTTGACACATAGATCCACAACACCGGGATTTGGATTGGATAAATGTGGTTGGATGACAATAAAATGAGATTGTCAGAACAAAGGGAATTGAACTACCAAACATGATAATGACAGATGTTGACAACTACCTTGGAATTCCTTGAGCAAATGGAAACCTCGAAAAGGCTAAAAAAAAACAAAAAAAACGGCATGGCCAAATACCTATAGAGAGTGACTGTGAGGAGTCATCTGAATGAGAAGTAAAGCATTACCGATAGGTTGAAAAGTGCTATATAAATCCAAGGGTGTATCAAATCAATAGATCTACAAGATCAGTAGAAGCAGGGGTCTCGTACACCAAGAGTGACCCAAGGTGCAGGCTGTGCACAGACGCCCCTGAGTCAATGCAGCACAAAACAGCAAAGTGTAAGATGCCAGCAGGCAGGACAGACATGGAACACCATAACCAAGTTGCTGGAATAGTGTACTGGAACATCTGGGCAGGAACATGAGAAGCTCGAGAAATACCAAGTGCTGAAAGAAGAACTCCAAAAGATGTTTATGGTGTAGGAAACCGTAGTCCTCATGGTGAACATTTGCGGAACTAGGAGAGTGACTCCTAGGGCGACTGTGGCTCAGTAGGTAGAGCGGGTTGTCCACGAACCAGAAGGTTAGCGGTTCGATCCCCGGAATGTGCCACATGTCGAAGTGTCCTTGAGCAAGACACTCAAGACACTGAACCCCTAGTTGAAGACACTGAACCCCTAGTTGCTCCCAGTGCGTGGCACTGGTGTGTGGATGTGTGCGTGCTTGTGTGAGTGAATGGGTAGATGTGTCTCTGACTGTAAAAGCGCTTTGAGTACCAATAGGTAGCAAGGCCATTTACCATTTACCATTACTTCATCAGATTCCAGATACAAAACCTGAGATCTCTGTCCAGGAAAGTTCAGACTAGGAGCAGCTAAGATGCTGGCCTTGCAGTGGTCTGTGTGCCGTGTTGTGGAGATGCAGTTAGAGGAAACCAGTCACTCCTTTCTCATTCTCATTCAACGTCTGCCTGGAGATGACTACTTCTGTGGTCAACGAGTGGTATAGAGGAATAAGAGAAAACAATTTAGGTGCTGTGGTTTTATCACCCTGGGCCAGTTCAGGTATTGTCAGATCCAGATTCAGCTGCAGAAAGTGTGACTGTCAAAGTAAAAGAATTTTACCTAAACAGTTCACTAAACTATCACATGAATTGCTGAACAGATAGATACTGTGTGTACTATATCATTATGAAAAAAATAGGGTGTTGGATAAACTGGAATAATTCTGAGTGGAGTATTATACATTTTGAAATGGTAAAGGGTGTTGTTGAACAGTCATAATTTTTGTTAAATCTACTCAAAAATAGACACTGAAGAGCACATCGATCGTACAAATATGCACCATCCAATGAACGTTTTTGTTTGTTCCAGGTGTTGCCCAGGCAGACTTGTGGTTTGTTCACACATACAATCTTCTATAATGAATACCCAGGAGGCTCGAAGGAGCTGGACAAGAGCATCAGAGGAGGAGAGCTCTTCCTCACTCTCCTTCTCAACCCTGTAAGAGAACCAATATCAATGCGCACACCACAGAAAGGACTTGAAACCTAATGCTTGTTTTGTAAGACTTATTTTAATTGAAGGCAAAAGCTGAGGAGACTTCATTTGGTAGCATAATGATGTTAAAGTTGTGTTTCTCAGTAATTGTCGAAAATAATTGAATGGGCAGAAATTGGTAGTTTTTCTGTTCAAATTATTACCAATTTTTCTCCTTGCAGCTTACCACTTATTTGTGTGCTAGTATTAAGTTTAAGAACTCTTTTTTTGTCTGTCAAATAAATTACATTATAATGTTTTATATAATCTAGTTTTAATGCCCCCTGTCCTATAGCTCTAGGGATTTGTTACTAGATGTTAGACCTGCCAGTGCATACGTCTTGCAAACTGTAATTTAATTGCATATTTGCACTTTAAAATCTTTCTCTTTGATATATACAAATGCTTTGATTCATTGATGGTTCTGGAGGTTACATGTCCTGCTTTATTTTCAAAAAAGCATTTGGCGTGATATTGGCCTTTGTACTCTTGCAGTTATCAGAGTTTATCATATGAACTGGCTTTTTGACATTAATCCATAAAAGGAATTTTTGCAGGAATTATACAGTGATCATTTGTGTTGCAAAACATGTTTATCTGAAAACAAACTCTGTTAACTTAATAGTTGGTAGAAGTTTACCTGCTACTAACAACTTTTATGTATAAATTGTGTCTTGCCAATCCAGATCAGCATCTTTATGACCCACCTGTCAAACTATGGCAATGATCGTCTGGGTTTGTACACTTTTGAGTCTTTAGTGAAGTTTGTCCAGTGCTGGACCAACCTCAGGCTGCAGACTTTGCCCCCCGTCCAGCTTGCTGAGAAGTACTTCCAGATCTTTCCAGAGGAGAGAGACCCATTGTGGCAGGTGGTTATATTTATTTGCTTCTTGAAATATAGATCATTTTTTGCCAATATACATATATATATATATATATATATATATATATATATATATATATATATATATATATATATAATATTAATATTCCTTTAATTGTATCTTTAATTACTTTGTTAGAAAAAAGTTTTCTTTGTTTTTGATCAAAAAAAAAAGATTAGATATCAATAAATGATATATGCATATGGATGAATGTACCCAATTCTTGATGATGATAATATTTTTCAGAACCCTTGTCATGACAAGAGACACAAAGATATCTGGTCTAAAGAAAAGACATGTGACAGACTTCCGAAATTTCTCATCATTGGACCACAGAAAACAGGTAACAACTTGGATACATAAATTATTATGGTTGGGCGATATGAACAAATAACATTTTTTTTTTCGGTAGAAAGGCAGTTTACAATATACAGTGGTATGCAAAAGTTTGGGCACCCCTCTAAGATTTCATAATAATTAGTTTTTTTTTATTTTATTATTACTGTTGTTAAAAATGAATGCTTCAATAACCATTTTGTAATTGGCAACACTATACAATCTGGAAGCAGATAAAACATTACACGAGGCTATGTGAAATAGCCTGTGAAAAATTCTTATTTATTTATTTTTTTACCCGATCTAACTGATAGTGTTTTCCTACTCTGAGCGGAGAGGCAAATCTAGCCTTTTGTGATTCTTTCAAATTCAAAATTATTTCAGTAGCAAAGGAGTGTAGCAAAGGAGTGAAACACAGTTGCTTACTCTAGCAAGCTGTTGTTACACAACTGTTCACACATTTCCATTCTGAAGTGTTGCTGTGCCGTTTTTCTTTTTGTTGCTTTTCCAATACCTATATCCTGATCAAGTTTTTTTTGTCCCTGATCCAAATGAATCATTTAATATTAAGTATTGGCCAATCTAACCCCCAATCCGATCTTAAATAAACAAAATTTCCTCCACTGGAGATTCATAAACGCTTTCTTATTTTACTTTTATTCTCCTACTGACGCATGCACCGTGCACTGTATTAAATACAATAAATAAGGCTTCAAAAGTTAGTGTAGTCTTGACGAGGTAGCTCGTGTCATAGATCCAGCAGCTACAGATGACGAAAACCTGTGTTTACAGAAACGGGCAAGTCATCCAATGACAAGCTCCGTAGCCCTGTCAATAATATTTTTCACCTTGATGCTGTCTCAAGAAAAATGTTCTCTTCAAAAGCAGCGTTGTTGTTGTTGTTTCAGTTTGAGTGTACTTGATGTATTCCATTTTTGGATTTTTTTTTTTCATCAAATTGCTGTTTGACTGATTATTCAGAGTTAAGTACTTCCGACATAGCACGTTTAGCCACAAAATAATGCTGCTTCCTCTGAGATTTTTGGCAGCTTAGACAGCCAAACTGTAGCTCTTACCAAGTGCCATTAAAATGGTAAATGGTGTTATTTTTATATAGCACCTTTCTATCTATGTCTCTGTGCAGATATACAGTGGTATGCAAACGTTTGGGCACCCCTCTAAGATTTCATAATAATTTGCTCTAACTTTATAAAAGACGATCATAGCAACAAGATTTTATTTCCTACAGAGATGTAGACATTTGAGTGTTTTCCAGACCAAAATTCTTAGAGTATCATTACAAAGTTGTATTATAATAAATTAAAATGTAAAAAGTGGTATGTGCAAAAGTTTGGGCACCCTTTTAATCACATTGATTTCAAGACCTGTAGGGATTTGTAGCTGACATGTTGCAGTCCAAAACTGCTTTGATTAGCTTGTGAGACCTTCAATTACAAAGACAGGTAAAACCAATCATGAAAAAGGCTATTTAACAGAGGCAATCACTGGCTGTGCTTGTCCTATGCTCCTGGCAACATGGGGGCATCGAAACAACTCTCCACTGACCAAAAAACTAAGATAATTCATTATCATTAATTAGGAGAAGGGTACAAGAAATTATCAAGAAGGTTTGGGATGTCTATTTCCACAGTCAGAAATGTGGTGCAGAAATGGAAGGCCAGAAGAACAGTCATTGTGAAGGAAAGATGTGGTAGGCCAAAAAGAATACTGGAAAGACACAGGCAAAGGATGGTTAGAATGGTCACAGACAAGCCACAGACCACCTCCAGAGAACTACAAGAACATCTGGCTACTGATGGTGTAGTTGTTCATCGTTCCACAATCCAGCGCACTTTGCACCAGGAAAAGCTCTTTGGAAGGTTGATGCGCAAAAAGCCTTTCCTGAGTGTTCGTCACAAGAAGAGTTGCATGAGGTATGCAAAAGCACATCTGGACAAGCCAGAAGCATTTTGGAAAAAAATACTGTGGTCAGATGAGACTAAGATGGAGTTATTTGGTCAGAACAAGAGGAGGTATGCATGGCGAAAAAAACACACAGAATTCCATGAGAAGAACTTATTGCCTACTGTGAAATATGGTGGAGGGTCCATCATGTTATGGGGCTGTGTGGCTAGCACAGGGACAGGAAACTTTGTTAAAGTTGAGGGCCGCATGAATTCCTCTCAGTATCAGCAGATTCTTGACAAGAATGTTCAAGAATCTGTCACAAAGTTGAAGCTACGCCGGGGTTGGATTTTTCAGCAGGACAATGATCCCAAGCACTGTTCAAAATCCACCAAGGAATTCATGCAGAAGCACAAGTACCATCTTCTGGAATGGCCATCCCAGTCCCCAGACCTTAACATCATTGCAAATGTATGGATTGATTTGAAGCAGGCTGTTTACGCACGGTAGCCAAGAAACCTGACTGAACTAGAGGCGTTTTGTATGGAGGAATGGGCCAAACTACCACCTGCCAGACTTCAGGGACTTGTCAGTGGCTATAGGAGGCGTCTACAGGCTGTTCTTGCAGCAAAAGGAGGGTCTATTAAATATTAATGGAATTATTTCTTTGGGGTACCCAAATTTATGCACATGCCTATTTTTGTTTAAATATTCAAAAAATGTTTCTGTTGGACCAATGAAAAAGATTTCACTACCGAGATGTTTCTATTTCCATAAGGTATAACATTTGTTAAAATAAAGTTGCTGCTTCAAAAGCTCAGCAAGTGACAAACTGATGCAATGATTTTCCTAAGGAGTGCCCAAACTTTTGCATACCACTGTATATCTTGATTTGACGGTTCCATGGCACAACTGTAAACGGACACTCTATTCTAAATTCTCTAAATACAATAAAAATGTTCTTTGAATAAAATAAAAATAATATGCATAAACAAATGCTACTTTGTAAGATGTAAATTAGCAACAGGGTGTATGCTGGCGGTGTGCCTCGCTAATTTAACGCCTGCCTACACAACAGCAGCTACATGGGAACTATACACAGATAAAAATTTAAAATATTTAACAAAAATTATAAAATTGAAAACACTGGTGAAACACATCATATTAGTTCTGAGAATGTTCGCATATACACACTACTTTTAGTTAGTTACATCTGCATAAAAATAACTCCAAACATTAGCCGAGAACCCTCTTTGGACAGGAGAAAAAAAAAAAAAGTCGCCACCTTAATTTAACTAACCAAATAGGTACGAGCCTTCTATTGGATATGTATAGCATTGGTGATTGTTTTTCAGCTAACAACAAGTTGTTTAACCCCAAATGATGCAATGAATTTCTCAAAATTTCTCGTGGAAAAGATGTCAGTCTGTTTGAGAAGAGCATGCATCACGCAGAGAAAACATGTAAGGACAGTAGAAACTAAAATTGGGTTAAGAATTGTCCAACGCTTTATTAAAAACTGGGAGGATAGTTGGGAACCATCATCTTCGAGGTAGATGTGGTTGGAAAAAAATCCAGATTGACGTTTGGTGAAATCAGATTGAAGAAAAACAATAGTTGTACTCAGGGCTATGTTTACTAGTGAAAGTAGGATCATTTCCACGCGCACAATGTGAATGGAACTCAAGAGATTGGCTACAGCTGTGTAGCCTTAAGACATCCACTAAAACCACTAGAGCAATCGAAGGTGGCCATGTGAGTCCAGATTTACCCTGTTCCAGAGTGATAGTCGCATCAGGGTAAGAAGAGAGGCAGATGACGTGATCCACCCATCATGCCTAGTGTCTACTGTACAAGCCTGTGGGGGCAGTGCTATGATCTGGGGTTGCTGCAGTTGCTCAGGTTTAGGTTCGGCAAAGAATGAGGTCAGCTTCAGACCTTAAGCCATTAAGAATCTTTGGGATGTGCAGGAGAACGCTTTGTGCAGTGGTCAGACTCTCCCATCATCAATATAAGATCTTGAAAAATGAACGCAACAGTGGATGAAAATAAATCTTGTGACATTGCAGAAGCTTATCAAAACAATCCCACGGCGAATGAGTGCTTTAATTACAGTTATAGGCGGTCCAACAACCTTTTTTTGACCAGGCAATGTATGTTGCTCAGGTGCTTTGAGTTATTTTAATGCAGAAAAGTATAAGAGGTGCAAATACTTATGCACTGTATATGGGCATGTGCATGTGTGTCTGTGTATATATGTATACAATATACATACTGTATATTTACAGTACACTGAAGTTAAATCAGACTAAACATCTCCTGTTTTAGGTCAGTTAGGATTACCAAAATGATTGCATTATTACAATAATGAGAGAATTTGTTAGGGCATTTTTTATTTATTTCTTCAAAGTCAAAAGTTTACATACATTTCCTTAGTATTTGGTAGCATTGCCTTTAAACTGTATCACTTGGGTCCAACGCTTTGGGTATCCTTCCACAAGCTTTTCGCAATAATCTGTTAGAATTCTGATCCATTCCTCCTGACAGAACTTGTGTAACTGAATCAGGGTTGTAGGCCACCTTGCTTGCACATGCCTTTTCAGATCTGCCCACAAATTTTCTATGGGATTGAGATCGGGGCTTTGTGATGGCCACTCCAAAACACAGATTTTGTTGTCCTTAAGCCACCTTGTAACTACTTTGGCGCTATGCTTACGGTCATTGTCCATTTGAAAGATCCATTTGCGTCCAGACTTTAACTTCCTGGCTGATGTCTTGAGATGTTGGTTCAATATTTCCACATAATGTTCTTTCCAATTTCCCTATTTTATGAAGTGCACCAGTTCCTCCTGCGGCAAAACAGCCGCACAACATGATGCTACCACCCCCATACTTCACAGTTGGGATGGTCTTCACAGGCTTACAAGCCTTAGCCTTTTTTCTCCAAATGTAACAGTGGTCATTATGGCCAAACAGTTCCACTGTGCATTTGTAAACTGTAAACTGGCTGTTGCTTTTGGAGTTATGGCTTTTTCCTCGTTGATTGGCCTTTCAGCTCATGTCAGAGTCGTTTCATTGTGGATAATGACACTCTCTTACCAGCTTCAGCCATCATCTTGACAAGGTCTTTAGCTTTTGTTCTGGTGCTTTTGATTCGCACGTTTCGGACCAAAACACTTTCATCTCTGGGACATGGAACCCGTCTCCTTCCTGAGTGGTATGATGGCTGGACATTTGCATGGTGTCTATACTTGTGTATAATTGTCAGATGAACGTGGCACCTTCAAGCATCTGGAAATTGTACCCAAGGATTAACCAGTCTTGTGGAGCACCACAGTTCTTGCTTATAACTTGGCTAATTTATTTTGATTTTCCCATGATGTCAAACAAGGAAGCAGTGTGTTTGAGGTGTAGCCTTAAAATACATCCACAAGTGTGCCTCCAATTACCTCAATTGTTTGCTGTTAACCTATCAGCTTCCAAAGCCATGACATCATCATCATCAGGGGTTTCCTTCATTGTTTAAAGACATAGTAATCTTTGTGTTTTCTTCTTCCTGGGTGGACGTAACAGAAAATGCATTGGCATAAGGTATGTTCATATGTTCATTATTATTCATTTCTCATTTTTACTCAAAGGAACTACAGCACTTCATTCATTCCTGAGTCTCCACCCAGCAATCACCAGCTCCTTTCCAAGCTCCACCACCTTTGAGGAAATTCAGTTCTTCAGTGGAGTATACTATGACAACGGGATTGATTGGTAAAAGCAGAACCTACCTACCATATACTGTCTTTAGAAACTCCTTAATACAAACAAATGAGTGGATGAACAGTCTCTGGATGTTTCAGGGTGAATGAAAGGATCTTGATGCAATACTGAGATCACATATTCTACACGTAATTTTTCTAATGCGATCCTCAATCAAAACTTCAAAAGTCACATTAGTTAGGGATCTATGCAATGATGTTGCAGGATCTTGTTTTTTATGAGTCCATGCAACAATGTTGCAGATCCCTATTGATCTTGTTGCATTTTTTAGGGGTCCATGCAACGAGTTGCTGGATCCCTATTAATTTTGATGCGATTTTTAGGGGTCCATGTAAACGAACTTGCAGGATCCCCATTGTTTTTCTTCCAATTTTTAGGGGTCCATGCAAAGTTGCAGGATCCCTATTGATTTTGTTGCAATTTTTAGGGGTCTGTGTAATGACGTTGGACATTGTTTCCCTAAAAGTGTCTGCTCAGGACAAACTGCAAAAGCCAAAGGCATCAAAGTTGGTAACTTGGTAGAAGTCCTAGCATATCACTTTGCCAAGGTGTCAATACACATGCCTACAGCTGGATGGCACTACAATAAACAAATTTATGTTTTGGCTCGCATCTCGACAACTGCATAGATAGATAGATAGAAAAGAAAATAAGGTAGACAGGAGATACTATATAAAAGTAAATAAATATAAAAAAATATTTATATATTGCATCAGGTTTTCAGTAGCTAAACAAAAGTTGAAAGAACCAAGGAGTATGAGTAGAGGGCTGAGATGGTAAGGAAACGGAATATACATATTGACATTCATGGTGTTTCATATCAGTCTTTCTGTTCCCTAATTAAACCAATACGCTGTTATTCAGATGGTAACTCAACACACAACAAAACATCAAATGAAATCATCCATGACTGTGACTCCTTTTTTTACCTAATATATTTGTGTTTTCCTCAGGTACATGGATTTCTTCCCATTCCCTTCCAATGTCAGCACAGACTTTATGTTTGAAAAGAGTGCCAACTACTTTGACACGGAGGTAGCTCCTAAAAGGGCGTCTGCCCTGCTACCCAGAGCCAAAATCCTGGCAGTTCTTACCAACCCCATAGACAGGGCGTACTCTTGGTACCAGGTAAGAATTATGACACTCTGCAACATCATCTTTATTGCTGATGAAACTACACGCACATTCACTGCTGTGTCAGACTGCACATATTCTTTATAACACTTGGAACCCTCTGTACTGTTTTATCTATGTGTGTTAATGACCTCAGCACCAGAGGGCCCATCAAGACCCTGTAGCACTCAACAACACTTTCCGTGATGTGGTGACAGCAGGCCCATCTGCCCTGAGGGACCTGCTCGCCCTTCAGAGACGCTGCCTTAATCCTGGAGCCTATGCTACCCATCTGGAACACTGGCTTCAATATTACCAACCCAGCCAGGTATTAGATTTGAAATTAAAAATATGAATGGAAAAGGTTTATTGTTCCATTTCACAAAGCATTTTATGTTCTCTTGAGTAAAATGTGTTTCAGCTTGTGCATTTATGTGCTTTCTTGTTTATTGTTTTAGACTCACAGTCAACTCAAGCTAACAAAGTGAAAAGTATGCCGTTGATCATAGCATATATACTGTACACTGAAACTGTTAATTCTTTGCTGTCACTAACATGTACAATACTTAAATCTTAACTGTACAGAAAATATCACTGTGTGCCTGAAGACTTGGTATTGCCGGAGGAGGACAAGTTTGGTCAAAATAGCCTTAAATGTAGAATTAATGCAAGAGGATAATCTTGGCGTTCTTAAAGTTGCATTCAATCAGTTATAGTTCATTCTTATTAAAAATGTTTGCCCCTTGATGGACACTAACTCTTTGTGTGCCTCAGCTGCACATTGTGGATGGGGCCCTGCTGAGATCCAACCCAGCACTGGTGATGGAAGGAATCCAGAGGTTCCTCGGTATCACTCCAATCTTCAATTACACCCAGGCTCTAATGTTTGTAACGCGTTCACTTGCATACGTGCAACCATACACACTATTCATCTACAACAAATATAATTACAGTTAAAGGTTTAAAAAAAAAAAGAGTATTGTAGTAGTAGTGTATTTTAAAATAACATACTATGTGTCTACAGGTATGATGACAGCAAAGGTTTCTGGTGTCAGCGAGTAGAAGGGAGCCGTGCCAAATGTCTGGGGAAGAGCAAGGGCAGGAAGTACCCAGAGATGAGTCCTGAGGTACATGTAGACCTTATAATATCATCATCTTATCCACATAATGTCAGGCATGTGCAAGGTCTTTAAGGGATACTTCTGCTATTTCTTTAGTCACTGAAATTAATGTTTCGACAAGACAACGACCCCAAGCACAGCAGTAAGGGTCCGGTGTCTTGGTTCCAGACTAACAAGATAAATCTTATAGCAAAAATGCTGTTTCTCAGTTTAAACCAATAAATGCAGAGGAATTGTGGAATGTAGTCCAGTTGTTGTGAGCTTAATACCTGTTCACAGGTGGTAGAATTTGGTCAACCCCATGCTACACAGACCTGCAGTGGTTCTCAGAAACACTTGTTACACAACTAAATATTAGTCCAGTAATTCATGGGAAAGCTAAATCTTCAAGCATTTTACAATTAACAGTAAATGTAAGAGTTTGTAAAGAAAATGCAGATACTGCCATTTTTCTGAACAGCCTAATATTAAATTTTCTTCAGTTTCTGTAAAGTAATAACACATTTAATAAATATTTCTTCATGTTTTGATGTGGAATAGAATGTGCAGTGTTCCCAATACATTTTCATGTATGGATATTAAAGCTCTTATAAGGATTTTGAGCTTTTTAACACACTATCATAAAACACGTTATTATTTTGAACACAAGTATATACCTATCAGCCACAACAGTAAATCCACTTTCAGGTGAAGTAAATAACACTGACCATCTTGTAACAATACAATGTTCTGCTGGGAAACTTTTGGACCTGGCTTTCGTGTGGATGTCACTTAGACATGTTGCATAATGCAGCCTGACACAGTTACACACACAAAAACATTTTAAGAACACCTCAAAAAATATGGAAAACAGCACAAGGTCCTTAGATCCCAAACTGATCAAGTATCTATGAGATGCTCTGGAACATCCAGAGACTGTTCTGTGGCCAAACACCACAGAACATCCTCAGAAGGTCCACGTCCATTCTTTGATGAGTCAGAACTGTTCTGGACACACAATATTAGGAAGGTGGTCATAATTTTATGTCTTATCTGTGTATATCAGGGCTGTCAGAGTTTTTAATTGTGTAAAATTGCATGATTTCCATAGATAATGCAAAGTCTTTAATATGTTATATAACAAATGTTGCATTTATAAACTGCATTTGCACTGTGGGATACTCAGTGATGTCTGCATTTGGCGAAGGAGATGAGTACTCCGATGGTAGCTTGGTTCTCATTAACAGTGAATGCCGGTGCATTTATTCTTTTCGGCAGAGCCGTCTGGTAGGGCTATGGGAACTGAGCTTGCCATATGGAAGTCTTAGTTTTTGCTGGGTCGGGCCGAGGGTCAACTCTCAGAATGTGTTAATTAAAACCCCAGCTAAAAAGAATGTTTGAATCTTTGACAGTCCTGATATATTTGAACAGGTGGATCAAGGAAATATTGTCTCTTAATTAAAAGATCAATGTGTTAGATTTAAGAAGTTTTAGGAGGATGTGTAGTATGTATTTTTTCATTGTGTATATTCACCTGAAAATAAGACTCATTGTGTCTGCGTGTCTGTCTGTCTGTGTGTCTGCGTGTCTGTGCAGTCACGTGCCTTTTTAACAGAGTATTACCATGAGCATAACATGGAGCTGTTGCGTTTGCTGAATCGGTTGGGCCAACCTATTCCTTCCTGGCTGCGCCAAGAGCTCCAGGGCACCAGCTGGAGCTGACTTGTCATCCACACAACAACACACTGCAGAAAAGTTGAGACTGTATTCTGTGGTTGATTCAACATTTGGCTCTGGATTAGACTTGGACTATCTGATCTGGAATCATCATCAGCACACCCTGAAAGAGCTACAAGGTCTTAGCTGAGAGTGTTGGTGCTTATGCTCCATGGAAAACTGAATGACTGTACAACATCAGATTTAAAAGTATTGGTTACTATTTGGGCAAGATCATAGTGGACTCACTTCTCCTGATCTGTTGCCAACCTATTGCACTTGGCAGCCTTCAGTCACAGTCAGTTTTTAGCAAGGCTGACACTGATCATCTGTAGATCCAGAGAACTAAGCAAATAATGGGTCTGGGATATGTGGATGTAGATTGTATGACTAGTAACACATGCACAGGCAGACATCTCGTCCACAAGAATGATGGTAAAGAAATCCTTTTTAAGTAAGTTGAAAAAGACAATGGCCAAATTGTGGTTTTGAACCAGACAGTACAGACACATAACTCATATCCTGGTGCGGTTTTCACTGTTACACATAGACATACTTGCAGCTCCAGCCAGCTGTTGGGGTGCTGGGTTCCCCATTGTTTTTGTTACTTTAGTGCCAGGCATTCAAAACAGACTTTATAATGACGGCTCAATTTAAATATTATGTGATTTGGCATGTCACTGTTGGTGATAAGTTTTATTATATTCTGTTCACTAGGTAAAGCTTATTTAAATGATCACCACTGGTCTCCATAGTAGTTAGGGTCTACGTTTTTTCCCTCTGATATTCTTGCTTTTAACCTGCATAGCATAGTTTTTTTTTGTTTTTTGTTTTTTTTTAAAGTATGTCATACAATACAAATATAGCATCGTACATGAAATACTGTTGAGTTAAAACTGTTCTACAGGACTGAAGTTGATATAAGGTGTTGCTATTTCTGAGCCAGAACATACATTTCACTGCTTGTACTAAATGTCACTTGTTTGTACCAGCTGCTGTGGCTGGGTACTAAAACAAGTTATTACAAACCAAATGGAGGGGACAAGATTAAAGTCAAAATTATATACAAGCAGCCTTATTCCTGGGTGAAAAGCTACATCTTTTAAACCTTTTATCCCAAGTTCATAACTCAGGCATTCTGTTTGAAGTATCATAGCTGAGAAAACACTGATGTTGAATGATCTTAACCAACTCAGATAGTGAATGAGGACCTTGGCCTAGCTTATGTCTATTGTTTTGTCATCACTCAATATTAGTATTTTCTTTAGTGGAAGAGAGAGCTTTATGTTCTGCAACTTTATGAAAACACATGCAACAAATACAACTGATACTACAGAAATACAAATCCTCAAAGTACCAGCCAGCAAATACAGAAATGCAACGCAAGTAGTGCAAATGACAACAGAAATATTTCCAGGAGACGTTTTGCTACTCATCAGTGGTGATGGAATTTTGATGATGTTGTTTTGCAGTATGTGTGAATATTTGCATGTGTTTTCTGAAACTGCAGTGTGTTGAGCTCTCTGCGCCACCATAGTTGTCACTATTTCAGTAGTGATAAATAAACTGATGTGGAATAGTCGTAGACCACAGCTACTTAAAACCTGGGTAAATGGGGGATATACACTGCCAGGCCAAAAAAAAGTTGCCACCAAAAAAGATCACACATTCGACCGCCTTTAGCGCCTTTCGATAAACTTCTGGAACGTCACAAGATTTATTTTCATCCCACTGTTGCAATAATTTTACACTAATATCTTGTATTGATGATGGGAAAGTCTGACCACTGTGCAAAGGCTTTTCCAGCACATCCCAAAGATTCTCAGTGGGTTAAGGTCTGGACTCTTTGGTGGCCAGTCCATGTGTCATAATGATGACTCATGCTCCCTGATCAACTCTTTTACAATTTGAGCCCCATGCATCCTGGCGTTGTCATCTTGGAATATGCCCGTGCCATCTGGGAAGAAACAAATCCACTGATGATAGATCGAATAACCTGGTCATTCAGTATATTCAGGTAGTCAGCTGACCTCATTCTTTGGGGACATAATGCTGCTGAACCTAGTCCTTAGCAACTGCAGCAACCCCAGATCATAGCACTGCCTCCACAAGCTTGTACAGTAGACCCTAGGCATGATAGGTGCATCACTTCATCTGACTCTAATCACTTATCTTCTTACCCTGATGCGATGGTTCCCCCATCCTTTCACACATCTTTCGACATGGTTGTTTAAGAAATGAGCTAGCTACTCATTGCATCAGTTTGGTTAGGGTTAAGGTTACTTGTTGCCAACAGAAAGATAATCACCCATGCAGTAATTATCCAATAGGAGGCTCCTACCTATTTGCTTAGTTAAATCCAGGTGGCTACATTTACATGGCCACTACCTCTGCTAGAATATTCCAGAAAAGTCCATATACCTTATCACACGGACAATTTCTATTTTCACCAGTTTACCAAACTTACAGTTATATAGTGAATATACACTTAATGTGCAGACTCTTAGCATTAATTAGAGCATTCACGTCCATACTGGAGAAGAGGTGTTTTCATAGCATATCATTTTTATACACAGACCAGTTTCCTCCACATGGGTCAAATATGTGGATTAAAAATGCATTGATTCGGACAAGAGTGAACCAATCTGAATAAGTGTTAAAATGTTGTTAGGTGCCAATACTTTTGTAATCCATTGAATGGATTATTGCCCCTCTCAGTCCATTTGAAGATGTCTTTAAATGTTGCCCGATCATATCTGTCTGATTGGGCTATTATTCTGATTAGCTTGCTGGGGGAATGCTAGTGTCCATGTAAAAGCTACAAGACAGAAAAGCCATGGCATTTCCTAGAAAAAAAACAGCAAATTTCTCAACATACATTACAATTTTTTTTCTAAACATACCCCACTCACACGTTTGTTGCCAGCTAAGAATCGAACCCAGGAATGTCACAGGATAAGAAAACCGACATCAGCATGGAGACCTATCAGGTGGCGCCATCTTGTTACTTTGTGTTTATTTTGTATAAATGTCAAAAAGGCCAACACTGTATTATCTCAAATAAACACATAGAGAGCTTCGAATGATCTCAACTGCCTTTTGGTTTTGTTTTTTTCTCTTGCTTTGCTTTCACTCACCCAGCCCAAACTGGAGACGTGGGCTCGTCTCCCTGAAGGCCCACCACCCACAGGAGGAGCATAAAGGATCCAGTGATATATGGATTGGGCAGTAGACCAAGGCAGGGGCCTTGGTGGTCTGACCCTTGGTTATGGAAGCTGGCTTTTGGGACATGGATTCTCACCTCTCTGGTGGGAGCTGGAGCTTGTGGAAGAGATCAACCGTGATCAACTAGATTTAGTAAGCCTCACCTCTACACAGTGTCGGGTCTGGAACCCAATTGGGAGAAACGGCCTCAGTGTTCCCAGATGTACGATAATTATCGTATTTGTACGATGTACGATTAATAATAAAAAAAATCACACATTATACGATAATTTCAGAATTTTCAGTTGTTCGTCCAAACATCCTCATACCTGCCAACTTTTCAAAAAACCTTGGAGTGAGATTTTGTCGTGGGTGACCAAAGTTATGCCTTGCACACAGACACACAAATTGGTGGCTCAGATATATAATTGATATTAATTTGATGTTGTAAAGGTCCACCCCCAGGATATTTTGGATTAAGTAGATGTGGTTTCCAGCATTCTAGTGGATTTTTGGGCGGTCTGCTAAAGATGTGCAATACCTGAACTTATTCTCATTCATGTTCGGCATCATGACTTGTAGGTCTTAGTCTGTAGGCTGAACATTCAACCAGAAAACTATTGGTGTGCCTAAATGACGTTATTCATAGATCAGTGTTTAAGATTTGACCTAGGTAGGTTGATTGATATTTTAAAATGGTATTAAACTAATTTTTAACTAAAACCTAACCTATGTTGTGAGTAACTGTATTCTGAAGAGCACTTAATAATTTATGTTCAGCCAAAAACGACACAAGATTATTTAGGACTTTATTCTTCATTCACGAATGGTCCATCAGAGACAAATGAAGTGCTTAAACAGAACAACTTTTTCAAGCAATAAAACAGATGAATGCATTATGCATTACAAAAATTGCTAAAATGAGGCATAATCAGTATCAGATGCAGATCAGAAGCTGTCCTTGTATATGATCTGTGTGCAACGGCAGCAAGCCTCTCAAATTCTTTGGCTCTTGTCACCTATGGAAAATGGTAATACTGTAAGTATACTGAGAAGCAATGTAGAGAAAAAGAATTCTCTGTAGCCGAGGCACTCCTTAATTAAAATGTCTTTATTGAAAAAAATGACATGTCCTAACTGGACAACTTTAAAATGTCCACGCGTAGCGGCATGGGGCCTTCTTCAGGGCATAGTGCAGCAAATAGAAAGCTGATCTTATAAGGACAAAGACACACAGGTGGAAGCGAATACACAGGTGTTGACAATCAGTATTGAAGGTCTGCAGGTAATTGCTAGGCCACACCTCTCACACAGTTCCCGGCATTTAAGCTGTTGGTCACAACACCAAAACAGAAACACAGGCAACAGACAGCATGCATACATTCATGCACACATATGTATACATATTCATGCATACACATGCATACACATATAAATATACAATGCATGAACATTTACACATAAAAAGGAGGTAGTCACAGGAAAAATCACAGGAAAGGTCTATAATCTATATCCTCATTTAGTCCTGGATGATCCATTGCTTTAAAACTCCATATCCAAAAGGTTTCACGTTGCAATAACTGTTTTAAAATATCACCTCCACGTATTGATTTTTTAATGATTTCAATATTCAATATTCAGAGTTGCAGTTAATAAAACCATTGGTCTTAAATTCTCCTCGCGTTCTCAAATCACAAACAGTCTTGCTTTGAATGACACCCTCACAATGACTGCAAGAACCACACCTATAGGTCCCCCACAGCCCTTTTTCTAGCCATGTTTCCTGTTTAGGACCCGGAAGGTAACTTCTTACAAGTTTGTCCCTTATGGATGGTGCCCTCTTGAACACAGTCATAGGGAACTCAGGAAAAACATCTTTCAGAATGGGATCACTATGAATTAATCCCCAATTGGACTTAATTATTTGTTTCATTTCAGAGGCGCTGCTACTATATTGGGTAACAAAGACTAGGTCTAGAATTGTTTTTAGCCATATCTTTCCTCCTCTTTTTCTTCTTTAATAGGTCAGAGCATGTTGTAGAGCATGCTTTTATTATTGCCTTTTCTATTATCATTGGTGAGTAGCCCCTAGCTCTGAACCTTAATTTCATATCTTGAGCCTGCATTTCGAAATCAGAGTCATTGTTACAGATGCGTCTGAGACGCTGAAATTGTCCAAAAGGAATGTTGTCTTTCAGACTCCTTGGATGGAAGCTGTCAGCCCTCAATAAAGTGTTTCTATCTGTGTTTTTCCTATATATTGTTGTGTGCAGGAGAGTATTGTCATCTATGGAGATAGTCAAGTCCAAGAAATTAATAGATGTTGTTGAATATTCAATTGACAGTTTTATATTTGGGTTAGTTGTATTGATGTACTCATAAAACTGCAGAAGTTCTTCCTCATTCCCAGACCAAACAAAGAGGATGTCATCGATGAAGCGTCCCCAAAATACTATCTTGTCACAGAATTTGTTACTGGATCGATTGTATATGTATTGTTCTTCCCAGTGGCCTAAAAATAAATTGGCATAATTAGGAGCAAAACATGCACCCATCGCTGTGCCCTTGAGCTGTCTAAAGAAACTGTCTTGGAAGAGGAACACATTATTGTGTAAGATCCATTCTGTAAGAAAAAGTAAAAAACGGTTGGGTGGTGACATATCAGACCTATATGACAAATAATATTGTAGGGCTAATAGGCCTTCCTGATGGTTAATATTAGTATATAGGGAGGCTACATCAAGAGTCACCAAATAATAATTTTTGACATTTGTGATATTCATAAGTTTACATAGCACATCAGTAGTATCTTCAATGAAGGAAGGGAGATCCCGCACTAGAGGTTTTATAAAAGAGTCCACAAATTGGGAACAGGGCTCAGTCAAGGATCCATTGCCTGAGATAATGGGTCTACCCTCAGGTTGTTCTAAATTCTTATGGATCTTAGGCAACATGTGAAAACATGGCATTTGGGGATTCTCATTCATCAAAAAAGCAAATTCATTGTCTGAGATCCATTTTTGGTCTCCAAACCAAAGGATAAAATGTCCCTCAGTTCATTTTTCATTTTTACAATTGGATTTCTCTGCAATTGTTCATAATAGATATTATTTCCTAGTTGTCTTTGAGCTTCAATAATATATGAACTTTTATCCATTACTACAACTGCACCCCCTTTGTCAGCAGGCTTAATTATTATCTGCTAATTTTTTGTTAGAGAATTCAGTGCATCTCTTTCGTGTTTTGAGAGATTGTGTTTTATTCTGTTCTTTCTTTTGTCAAACATGTTGTCTATGTCATGAGAAACCTTTTTGGTAAAAGCAATCAAGGTGTGATTTGAACTCATAGGCATAAAGTTTGACTTAGGCTTAAAATGTCTCTTGGCATCATGAGTGGTATCACTGTTCAATTCAGGTGTGCTATTCAAACGTTTATTCGACTGATGGTACCATACCTTCAAATGAAGGTTTCTATAGAACCTAAAAAGGTCCACCTTAGTTTTAAATGCATTTGCTTCACTTGTAAGGGAAAAAGTCAATCCTTTCGATAGCACATTCACAGAGTCTTGAGTTAATGTATTTTTTGAGATGTTGATTACCGTGCATTCTTCTTTTGGTTCCGAAGATTCCATCGTGGTTTTTGAAGAGCTTGGCCGACATCTCCCTCTTCTGGTTTTTTCTTTCTTCTTTCTCCTATCCAAGTCGATTGTCGACCTCGAGCTGTTGAGTGTGGTTGGTCCTCTAAAAAACCTTTGGACATGTATGTAGCATCAGATTCCTCTCCACTTGTACTTAGGTTGAAAGACACGGCTCGTTGACGGCGTTGTGGTCTTGTAGTTTCTTTCCATTGGTAGACGTTGCCATCTTTGTAGTCTCTCTCATCCCTCTTGAATTTTTTCAGCTTGTACTGTTTTAACTCCATAGTGAATTTTTCCAAGCTTTCTTTCAGTTTGTCTTCCAATGGGGTTGCTTGTATGTCATCTTGAGCTTTTGATATTTCTTCTCTCAGTTCACGTATTCTCTCCTGCACTTGTTCCCTTTCTTTTTTGTTTGCTCGATAATTAACAAGATGAGATCAAGAGAGCATTTATTTACGATGGCCTCCCACTTCCTTCGGAAAGCAACATCCTCTATGCCAAAAGAGGGAAATGTCTTGATGCGCAGCCCCCTTGGAATGCGTTTTTCTCTCCAATAATCCGGCAAAGTGATGGTATGCCAATGTAGTCGAATGTCTTTCTCAGAGAGTCTCTTCAAATCAGAATATAGATGATCCCGGTCTTTATTGGAAACCTCATGTGGAGAAACTTCAGCCAGAAGGGAGTCAGGTACCACAATGTGCTTGCCCTCCTCGATGGAGTATGAAAAGGAGTTTACTTCAGAATAAGTCATGTTTTGTGACACAATCAGTAATCACAAAATAAAAATAAAAAACAGGGACACTCACTTCTTCGAGTGGAGCAACAAGCCAACAAAGGTCAACCTTGTAATGACCAAAAAAATGGAATGAGGAAGAACTTCTGCAGTTTTATGAGTACATCAATACAACTAACCCAAATATAAAACTGTCAATTGAATATTCAACAACATCTATTAATTTCTTGGACTTGACTATCTCCATAGATGACAATACTCTCCTGCACACAACAATATATAGGAAAAACACAGATAGAAACACTTTATTGAGGGCTGACAGCTTCCATCCAAGGAGTCTGAAAGACAACATTCCTTTTGGACAATTTCAGCGTCTCAGACGCATCTGTAACAATGACTCTGATTTCGAAATGCAGGCTCAAGATATGAAATTAAGGTTCAGAGCTAGGGGCTACTCACCAATGATAATAGAAAAGGCAATAATAAAAGCACGCTCTACAACACGCTCTGACCTATTAAAGAAGAAAAAGAGGAGGAAAGATATGGCTAAAAACAATTCTAGACCTGTCTTTGTTACCCAATATAGTAGCAGCGCCTCTGAAATGAAACAAATAATTAAGTCCAATTGGGGATTAATTCATAGTGATCCCATTCTGAAAGATGTTTTTCCTGAGTTCCCTATGACTGTGTTCAAGAGGGCACCATCCATAAGGGACAAACTTGTAAGAAGTTACCCTCCGGGTCCTAAACAGGAAACATGGCTAGAAAAAGGGCTGTGGGGGACCTATAGGTGTGGTTCTTGCAGTCATTGTGAGGTTGTCATTCAAAGCAAGACTGTTTGTGATTTGAGAACACGGAGAGAATTTAAGACCAATGGTTTTATTAACTGCAACTCTGAATATGTGGTCTACCGCCTACTATGCCCATGTGGGTGTTTCTATGTGGGCAGAACCAAAAGAAAATTAAAAGAGCGGTTTTATGAACACAAATACGAGGCAACAACGATGATTACCCTATGGCCAAACACTATAAAGAAATACACCATAGTGATCCATCGTCTTTGAGAATTCAGGGCATTGAAATCATTAAAAAATCAATACGTGATTGACATAATCACTCCAATATTAACTATGGTGTTTGAGGAAGCATTCCAAAGCGGCTTACTTCCACCATCTCTTAACGAAGCTCTGATATCTCTAATACCTAAAAAGGGGAGAGATCATACAGATCCTGCAAACTTTAGACCAATCAGCCTCATCAACGTAGACAGTAAGATATTAGCTAAGGTGTTGGCCCTAAGACTTGAAACAACTTTACCACACATCATACATACAGATCAAGTAGGCTTTATAAAGGGTAGGTCTTCTACTGACAATCTGAGAAGACTTATGCACTTAATATGGTTAAATGCCTCTAGCACAGTGCCGGTGGCTGCTGTCTCACTTGATGCTGAGAAGGCCTTTGACAGGGTCGAGTGGGATTTTTTACACTCGGCCCTGTTGAGGTTTGGTTTTGGCTCTGGTTTTGTAAAATGGATTAAAATAATATACACTAAACCTAAAGCATCAGTTTTGACAAACGGTCTTATTTCACCCCTTTTTGATCTTTCTAGAGGAACGCGACAGGGATGTCCCCTGTCGCCTCTCTTATTTACAATTGCACTGGAACCCCTGGCGATAGCTATAAGAGCGAATCCTGCCATTAAAGGTGTAGACGGTGGGGGGAGCGAACATAAGTTAATGCTATATGCTGATGATATACTTTTCCTTACCAGTGACCCTCAAAACTCTTTACCTGCGCTAATGAACACCATTGATGAGTATTCTAAACTGTCAGGTTACCAAATTAACTGGACCAAATCAGAGGCAATGCCCATATCCAAGCATTGTCACCCACAAATGCTAACCCAATACAATTTCAGATGGATTCCTAAAGGCATGATCTATTTGGGTATTAAATTAACCTCTGAGATAAGTGAGATGACGGCACTGAATTTTGAACCTCTCCTTCAAAGCATTAAAACAAGCTTGGGAAAATGGGGAAAGTTGAATTTGAGTCTTTGGGGGAAAATAAATGTTATTAAAATGGTAACAGTGCCACAATTTAACTATATATCCATGATGTTGCCACTTAGTAAGCCTGATCACATCTTTAAACAATATGAAACTATAATCAGAGACTTTCTGTGGGCAGGAAGGAAGCCCAGATTTAAATGGAGTAAAATGTGTGCATCCAAAGAGAAGGGAGGGCTTGGTCTTCCAGATGTTAGACTGTATAATTTGTCATTTGAGATGGCTAAGATAATTCATCACTGGAGGGGAATGGGGTCTGGATTAGTGTGGGCTAATATAGAGAAAAACCTGGCAGCGCCATTTCACCCAATAGATGTCCTATCACAATGTTTAAAAAATACAGGAAAAGATACTAATCCAGTTATTAGGTATTCTCAGGAAGTTTGGGCGAAGGTTCACAAAATGCACAAGATTTCCCATTATAAACAACTGTATGCTTCACTTTGGCTCAACCCAGAGGTGAAGATTGGGAAGCAGAAGGTTTTTTGGAAAACATGGCTGGACAAGGGTATACACACTGTAAGGGATCTATATAAAGAAGGGACATTTATGTCATTTAACGAACTTATTCAACAGTACCAGTTGGGGGAAAAAGGTGATTTCTGGAAATATTTACAAATTAGACATTGCATATTAAAAAAGTTTCAATCAGAAAGGCTAACCAACCCAATAGTTGATTTTCTAGACAACCCTTTTACTCATAAGGCGTCAACATTCTATAGAAACTCAATATATTTAATTAGTAGTACATGTGAAAACCTGAGAATAATTTGGCAAAGAGACCTTAATTGTGAAATTAACAAGGATACATGGAGCCAAATCTTAGCACAAAATGGCAAATACGTGAAGGATGCTAGAGGAAAATTTATCCAATATAAGATATTGCACCGGTATTATTGGACACCTTGTAGGCTTTTCAAAATAGGTCTAACAAATAATAACTTATGCTGGAAGTGTGCAAAGGAAGTGGGAACTTTTCTGCATCTTTTATGGGAATGCCCCATGATTGAGCCATTTTGGCGCAGTGTGCTTAAGTATCTGGAGGCATGGGCGGGAGTAGCCCTGCCAGTATCCCCGCGGCTATGTCTTTTGGGGGATAAAACAGAAACCCCAACTTTAACAAAAAGTGCATATTCAGTTTTGATGGTGGGGATAATTTCAGCTGCCAGAATCATATTAAGGCACTGGAAATCACCCACATGTCCAACACTTCAAGAATGGAAAATCTTAATAAGTGAAACCACATCTTATGAGGTTATGTTAGCAAGAATTAGGGGTAAGGGTCCTGTGGAACTGGGGAGTTGGGATTATTTCATGGAACATCTTACCTCTAATTAAAAACACTATGGTGAAGTTTGATTTAAGAGATATTTATCTACCTCCTTTCTTATTAGTACTAATGTGATATTGCTTTGTACAATATATGTGTATATATATACATATTCATTTTCTTTATATTATGCTGTTGTTAAAATCATTTTGACAGGGACTACCTAGGCTTTTACTAATGTGTCCTTTTGTTGATGGCCCCCTTATCTTTATGTTTATGTACCACTATGAGCTTTTACTGTGTGTGTTTAAATAAAAATTTGAATTTCAAAAAAAAAAAAAATCAATACGTGGAGGTGACATTTTAAAACAGTTATTGCAACGTGAAACCTTTTGGATATGGAGTTTTAAAGCAATGGATCATCCAGGACTAAATGAGGAGATAGATTATAGACTTTTCCTGTGATTTTTCCTGTGACTACCTCCTTTTTATGTGTAAATGTTCATGCATTGTATATTTATATGTGTATGCATGTGTATGCATGAATATGTATACATATGTGTGCATGAATGTATGCATGCTGTCTGTTGCCTGTGTTTCTGTTTTGGTGTTGTGACCAACAGCTTAAATGCCGGGAACTGTGTGAGAGGTGTGGCCTAGCAATTACCTGCAGACCTTCAATACTGATTGTCAACACCTGTGTATTCGCTTCCACCTGTGTGTCTTTGTCCTTATAAGATCAGCTTTCTATTTGCTGCACTATGCCCTGAAGAAGGCCCCATGCCGCTACGCGTGGGCATTTTAAAGTTGTCCAGTTAGGACATGTCATTTTTTCAATAAAGACATTTTAATTAAGGAGTGCCTCGGCTACAGAGAATTATTTTTCTCTACATTGCTTCTCAGATGTTCTACCTTGGACCGAAGATCACCCAAAACAAACTCGAAAGGAACTGAGCACGCCATTCATCTTGAATCTGAATACTGTAAAGCTGTGTTTCTACCAAGCAGTACAGTACAGTTCGGTTCGGGACTTAACCATTTGGTACGGAATGGTTTTGTGCGGTCCGGTACAGATTGTGTCTCCACTGAAAAAGGTACCGCTCTAGAGACCCGCTCAAAATGGCGCCAGTGTTTATAGTTTGAGGACTTTACCGCACGCGCACGATGACGACTTCTCCCACATCCAATCACTGAACAGCAATGGGCGTGTCTCTAAACCGTACCACAAACTGGTACCCCAACATAAGGGTGCCATAAAATGGTACGGTTCGGTACGCTTATGGCGCATTTCCACTAGCACGGCTCGGCTCGGCTCGGTACGGTACGGCACGGCACGGCTCGGCTCGGTTTGGTTGTGTTTCCATTACAACTGGTGCCTCCTCGACGTGGGCGGGGTCGTCATAACACGGCTGCGCGAAACCGCTGTGACGTCATTTACACGGCGCCGAGCAACGTACAAATCCGGAAGACCTCCCTCTGAATCCGTTCTTCGGCAACCAGAGTCAGGAACGTCTGGACCTCCTCCACCGACCAAGGAGCGGATTTTTTCTGAGAAGCCATCTCGTTCCAAGTCAAAAAGCAGTAAAAAGTGGTGTCTTGTCTCGCGTCTTGTTTTTATTTACATTCTAGGCGGTCGTCGCGCGGTTATGACGCTTCCAGTGACGACACTCATCGGCCAATCAGTGGAAGGCAGTCGGCTGACGTCACGTTTTAGTAACGCTTCGGCTCGCTTGGAACCAGGGCTGAGGTGATACCAAAAATGTACCCGGTTCCAGGTACTGCGTGCTAGTGGAAACACGCAATAGCGCGCCGAGCCGTGCCGTACCGAGCCGAACCGTGCTAGTGGAAATGCGCCATAATTTGGGTACTCTTCAAAAATTCTCACCATGGAGACATAAATAATTACGAACCGAACTGAACCGAACTGTACTGTACTGCTTGGTGGAAACAAGGCATTAGTATACTGTAGGTTGATCCATTAACAAAGAAAAAACACTTGGATGGTTCTTAAAAAAAAAAGTTTCACTGTTGTCCTGGCAAAGGTCTTTTATGGAACATCTTTGAAACCTTAAAGAATTCAAATGGTCATATGGTTTAATATCTCTACTCTCAGTTACAAAAACATGCCCATCTCTACTGCACACATTTCCTGTATTTATGTTAAATTCTTTGGAACACATCTTACTGTTTTCCTGGTCCAACAGAAAAAGTCTTCATCCACAGTGAGCCCTTTTCTTTGGCCTGTTAATAAAAAGATAAATGCCATGTGAGTAAATAAACAATGCTATGAGCTGATGTTTTGAGAATGCAGTAGCCCACAGTTACTCATTGCGCGGCTGGCGAGCCACATGGGGCTCGTCAAGCTATAATTGTCGGCTCGCATGGTAGCTTACAGTATCACACTGCCACTTGCCTTTGAATGCAATCCACTATTTACCGGCAATGCTACTTAAACTGCCATCTCGTGGCGATAAGTTGTAATACATTTCACGCAGCTGAATCATGGAAAGCGCGAATGAAGGTGGCCATTTGGCATTGTTTACAAAACTTGACCGCAACACGTTTGCAGGCAGGCGACGTGGACTGGTTTTTAATAAAAAAAGAGACAGAAGAGCTCATTAAAGTAAATCTGGTCCTAAATGAAAATGTATTGGCCGTGTTATTTATTTTTTGTGGGATGTCCAATTTATGTGTAGAAATGCACAAAGGTGACTCAGTATGTTTTCGTAAAAGTGGCACGCCTTTTGATTTTGCACTGCCAATGTGGCTCTTGTGAAAAAAAATAGTGAGGATCACTGCAGTAGCCTAATACCACGTTAACAAGGCGCTCTTCACCTGCTTACGATAGCTGAGTTTACATTCACCACACTAAATCATGCTAACACGGACAAACACAAACGGCCGATTAATCAGTTATCGTTTTTTTCCTGCTCCAAACTATCGGTATAATATCAGCATTCAAAAATCCACTATCGGTCGACCTCTGGTCAGCAGTATACTCCAAAAAATGGGGTAATATGTCAGGAAAGACTAACGGATCATTTGTCAGTATACACAACAGAGCTGGTTTCAATTTTGTTGGCCTTGGAATGGTTAGAGGGAAATGATTTAAACAAACCAGGGATTATATCTGCTAGTTATTCAGCACTAGAAAGCATAACTCTATAGGAAATGATATAATTCATGAAATTATGCAAAGGGTTTAAAAATCAGGTTTATTTGGGTACCTGCACATCTTGGAGTGAAAGGGAATGAAGAGGCTGATAAACTTGCAAAACAAACACTGAAACACAATCGAATATTACAGGTTCCATATAGCAAATCTGAAGCTAAAATGTTCATTAAAACATATGCGAGATCAACATGGCAGGAGTATTGGATGGATCATGACAAAGGGACATTTATATAATATTCAACCAGAAGTGAATTTTGGAAGGACAGAGTGTAGGAGTCGAAGAGAGGAGAGTATAATTACACAATTAAGAACAGGACACACAGGGCTCAATTCTTTATTGAAGATAATAGGAAAACATCCAACGGAAATTTCAACATTGCAGTCATTTAGAAACGGTAGAGCATGTTTTAATTCATTGCCCAAGTTATAGCCAAAAAAGTAATCAGCTTTTTCAGTCACTCAGAATGGTCAAGCAGAACAATTTTACAATGAAAGGTTTATTAGGGAAAATATCTAGTAACATTTATCACTTTATTATTAAGTTCCTGAGAGATACAGACTTAACCATAAGGATTTAATTTAGTTGTTTTATTTTAGTGTTATTTTTATTTAGTTATTTTATTTCCTCTCCTTTTTGTTTAATTTATTTATTTAGTGAGTACTAAATTCCAATATCAATTGATTCACACTCCAGCCCAGTCGGTGGCGGTAATGCACCGTTAAGTTGGTTTGCCAAACGCCATAAAACACAAAAGAAAAAGAAGAAGACGAACCGCGCCAAACAGTCTGCTGCAATGCCTGCAGTGCCCCGTGTGTCTAGGCGGTGTAATTACAGTGACTCAGAGAGACGCTGCTGACATCTGCGCTTTCTCTCCGTATTGCAAAATCTCTACTGGTACACTTTTATACTGGCACACGGTTTAACCTCTTACTCCCTAGCAAATTTTAAGAAAAACGCCTAAAAGTACATACCCAAAGTAAATGAAAAATTGTTACACAATTACATGGTTCATATGCATGTCCTTGGTGTCTGGGGACATCTAGAGACCTCAGGGAATCTATTCCCAGTGTCAGAGCGCCTAAATTTTCCCCCTATTTGTAAGAGGATAACACCATGCCAGCAATAATCCCATGCACACAGGGGCCACTGATCAGATTCAGCTATGTATTGACTACACATATAACAAATCTAATGTCATTTTAGCAAAGGTCAAAGCCTCCACAAAAAGTTTTTGTAAGAATAGGATCAGGCGGACATTCATTTGGCACAATTTGGCACAATTTGGCACCAGTGTGCCAAAAAATTGATTTTCCACTTTCAAGAAAAACAAATGGCTGAAAAGCCTCATTTGTCCCTCGGGGCCTTCAACTACGACAATTGCTACTAAAACAGTTGTCTTAAAGACACAAAATGGCTGCCGGTGGACTTGCTCGTGCGTCATGCGTAATGGCAGTTCTCGCTCTCCAGCGTCTGTATGTTTACGCATCGAAAAAAGTCGAGGTAACCCGAGGTTTACTTCGGAAAATGGGACCTCAATCGAAACCTTGTGATCTATACTACCCAGTAGCAGTGTAATTTACGCTGCAACACCAACACACAACCAGCAGATGGAGGCTAAAGACCGTGTATGAAGTCGAGCAGTGGCGACACTGTTTACACAATGCACGCTCCCATTTTGTTTGTTTGTTTTGGAGCGGTCATCGGGCAGACTCAAAATGGCAACGAAAGGGTAAGGACACGATATCCGTCGCTCTTGGTGAAATATGCTTTGTTATTTGATGGAATATTGAGATATAAACACAGAATTTCACGTGTCAACGACAAAATGCGAACTTTTGCTCCGTCGTTGCTATGGGGCTTACGTTCGCTGGTTTAGTCGGACTATGTTTTGCTTTAGATGAGCGGAAGGACCAGCTTCTCTAGTTTGTTTTGATACCTAACATGACGCAATCGAGCGAGGGGATACGGAGTACCACTGCATTTAGTTTCGGCCGTCCTGTATATTTACGCAGCTGTTTTTTTTCCCGTTATTTGTTTAAATTATTGCCGAACAAACGCTCTTTGAGAAAAATACACTTAGACTGTTGTTTTTGTAGATTTGATGCCTCGTCTTTTGGAAACATTTAGAATAAAAACCGACCGCAGCATGTAAATAACTTTTGATACACTGTAAAAATTTAGACGCTATTTTGGACCCGGTACCGGGTCCGTCGGGCTTAAGCCCAATCCTAGTTAAAACACATGTTGCTTCTGGTACTTTTTAAAGACACTGGTCGGCATATGTGGCAAACATAGTGAAGCTAGCTATGTAGCTAAATACATAACAGTAAAGTTACCTTATGTGGATGACTATATTAAGAATGTTTGCAATTTTATAAACTATATTTCTTAACTAAACTTCCGTCAGACAGCGTGTTCTGACAGGAAACCCAAGTTTTAATGTTTGTTTACATACTCTCTAACCCGCAACCAGAATCCATTGTCAAAAACAGCAATTTTACCTCGCAGAACACAGGACTTACTTGTCCACTACTGCCTCGATTAGTAAATATAATTGCGTGTTTTTGTGACTTCAGTGTTAGTTTGGATTAGTCTGGATTTACCAAAGTCACCTAAACAAACCAAGCAAGGCAGCAGTAGACCAGCAACTCTTGTGTTCGGTGAGGTAAAATTGCTGTTTTTATCAGTGGAGTCTGGTGCGGGTAAGAGTCTACGGCATGTTGATTTCATTTGGTGGGGCGCTTTCTAGGTGGCTAAAATAAATTTTTCTGTGAGGCCATTCCACATCAGGATATAGCTTAGCTTCATGTCAGCAGTACATGAATATATACACTATATTACCAAAAGTATTCGCTCACCTGCCTTTACTCATTCTATGAACTGAAGTGCCATCCCATTCCTAACTCATAGAATTCAATATGATGTCGGTCCACCTTTTGCAGCTATTACAGCTTCAACTCTTCTGGGAAGACTGTCCACAAGGTTGAGGAGAGTGTTTATAGGAATTTTTGACCATTCTTCCAAAAGCGCATTGGTGAGGTCACACACTGATGTTGGTCGAGAAGGCCTGGCTCTCAGTCTCCGCTCTAATTCATCCCAAAGGTGTTCTATCGGGTTCAGGTCAGGACTCTGTGCAGGCCAGTCAAGTTCATCCACACCAGACTCTGTCATCCACGTCTTTATGGACCTTGCTTTGTGCACTGGTGCACAGTCATGTTGGAAGAGGAAGGGGCCCGCTCCAAACTGTTCCCACAAGGTTGGGAGCATGGAATTGTCCAAAATGTTTTGGTATCCTGAAGCATTCAATGTTCCTTTCACTGGAACTAAGGGGCCAAGCCCAGCTCCTGAAAAACAACCCCATACCATAATTCCTCCTCCACCAAATTTCACAGTTGGCACAATGCAATCTGAAATGTACCGTTCTCCTGGCAACCTCCAAACCCAGACTCGTCCATCAGATTGCCAGATGGAAAAGCGTGATTCATCACTCCAGAGAACGCGTCTCCACTGCTCTAGAGGCCAGTGGCGGCGTGCTTTACACCATTGCATCCGACGCCTTGCATTGCACTTGGTGATGTGTGGCTTGGCTGCAGCTGCTCGGCCATGGAAACCCATTCCATGAAGCTCTCTGCGTACTGTACTTGGGCTAATCTGAAGGTCACATGAAGTTTGTAGCTCTGTAGCAATTGACTGTGCAGAAAGTCGGCGACCTCTTTGCACTATGCGCTTCAGCATCCGCTGACCCCTCTCCGTCACTTTACGTGGCCTACCACTTCGTGGCTGAGTTGTTGTTGTTCCCAAACGCTTCCATTTTGTTATAATAGAGCTGACAGTTGACTGTGGAATATTTAGGAGCGAGGAAATTTCACGACTGGATTTGTTGCACAAGTGGCATCCTATGACAGTTCCACGCTGGAATTCACTGAGCTCCTGAGAGCGGCCCATTCTTTCACAAATGTCTTGTTTCACAGTCTGCATGCCTGAGTGCTTGAATTTATACACCTGGGGCCAGGCCAAGTGATTAGAACACCTGATTCTGATCATTTGAATGGGTGAGCGAATACTTTTGGTAATATAGTGTATATACTAGAAAATTCCTGCGGAAATTTTGACTGTGCCGGTGATGTGTGCGTCATGATGTGTGCGTGCTTATGTTATGTGAATAGCTCCCGTTAGCCACCGAGCCCACAAGGGCAGGTACATGCAGCAGACCGCTCCCAGCTCCACCTGAAAGCCAGCATCAGCTTCACAATACCCACAAAATACATTCTGTACAACAAGTAAAATCAAATGGCTTCTACTGAAAGAACGAGGAAAACTGATTGTTAATCATAATCATTTTAATAATAAAAGTCATTGCTTCTATCTGAGCAACAGTTTACGGCACAGTCTTAGAAAAACATTCAATATTATAATACTTAACACATTCAATACTTAACACATTGAGGCTGTAAGAAGGAAACAGCCATGAAGTGAAGACCTTCAAATTGTCCCTTTACTACAGCTCTTTGTCTCATGTTGGACGTCACTGCAGTCTGTCTGGATCGGCTGCAGGAAAACACAGACAAGTAGACGTGTCAAATAATGTTATGAAACATAATTAATACAACTAACTAATTAAGTGTTCAGCTCATTATTTATTTCATTAAAAAAAATTAAATATATTAAATTGCATGTGAATCATTTGTCTGTACTCCCATGTTCCCGAGGCAGGCCTCATTCATTAAAGATGTTGCCCTAACCGGGATTCGAACCCTGGCCTACCGTGAGGCAGTCCCTACGGGCGGCTGTGGGTCGAGGTCCCGCCGGCCAATCACGGCCACAAAAGTGACCACGAATTGGCCAATGACGGAGCTGCCTGCGACCACGAATTGCAACCACGTCACGGCTAGAACAGCCAATCACGGCGTGGGTATCAACCGCAAAGTAACCACGAATTGGCCAATGACAGAGCCGCTTGCAACCACGATGTACAACCACGAAACCGCTAGAACAGCCAATCCCGACCCCCACCTCTTTCCGGAGAACGATGAGCCAATCAGAGAGAGGTTACCATGGGCGACGTCATCGCCTCAACCCCGTAGCGGGGTTTTTAATTCATTCGGCGCATCTCAGCTAAATGGAAACGCAGCCTGCCGGCGTTTCTGCTTTACCTGACTGTTTTTCTGTGGATATTTGAGGAAATCGACTGCTTTGGTAAGTGTTTTTTCGTTTTACATTTTAGTATTTGACCGTCACCAAAGTTTATGTTAGCGAAGGACTAATTTACTGAATAATCGCCGATAACGCCCTCATTTAACGTAAGTTCAAAGTTACCGAGTTATCGATATGTGCTGTATTTCTAAAGCTTTTACTGAATGGAAAATTACGGTTTTGCCAATAATACCACGTTACGCTACGAACGATTGTTACATTAGGCTAAGTTAACGTTGTTATCTAACCTTGTCGGTAGACTATATTCTATTTTTATTCGATGTAATTTTGTGTTGGACCTTTATAACTTTATTATAACACCAGGCTATGGTATGTGTATTGGAGTCTGTGTTTCAGCACAGCATTTTGTCTGTAAAAACACATGAGTAGTTACTTGCACCTCCATTATGTCTACCTGTTTATTTTATACATTTTTGTTTTCATTATTATATTTTTGTCTTTCAGGAGAACTCATAGGGGTTGAGTACTTGTTTGACCAGACTGGCTGTGCTCTGGAAGATTACAAGCTCACCCTGGCTGCACTGGAGACGGAGGACGTGACAGTGGCCGAGGATGAGGGATATGTTGAGCCTGAAGAGTTTGAGGACTTCACTGTCCTCATCCTAGAGGCTCCTTTTCCCACCCTACCTGCTCCCACCATTCCTCCACCCACTACCCCTGCTCCAACAGTGTCTGTTGCCACAGCTCCTCCACCCACCGCTCCTCCTCTTCGTCCTCCAACCTCTGCTGCCACTACTTCTGCCTGGGCATTCCCTCTCCCGTCTTCAGCTATCACAGCAGCAACTCCTCCTGCTGCTACAGAGTTATCTTTGTCTCCGCCTGACCTTGATTTAAGATTCCACTTTATACATGACTGATTAAAAAAAAAATCCACCCAAATATGCTGTGCATTGTAAGTGTGTGAATGTGTTTTATTTCATTCTTTTAAGACTCTGTCCGTCCAGATAATATCCCGGGCTATGCACTCTGTCAGGGGGAAGACATCCTTTATACAACCCAGAAATACAGGAAGAGGAAGATGGAGATGGAAAAAGCTGGCATTTATAGACGGAAATATGTTAAAAAACAACAGACCAGGTAATATGCAAAAGTTGCCTGAAGAACCTCAGACCTCCTGGGCACCAGCAGTATTTTTTGGAACTCTTAATGTAGTGAGACAGCCACAGTACCAGTTTGGAAATGGAGGCAGCAGCTGGCAGCCAAAGGTTATGGAAGAAGAAGGGCAGCGGCGGAGATGGGAAAGGGGGGAGACTGAAAGGAGGTGGAGTAAATAGTGTAAATGAAATAATAATAATTAATACCTCTGTAAATAGTTTTTAAATCATTCAACTTCTGTAAATAGTTTGTAAATAAAATCTTGTTTTTCACCCCCTGTATGATTCCATTTATGTTTGATCTACTTCATATAATCTGTAACTCATTTCCTGAGGTGGAAATCAGTGGTGGAGTAGTTCAACTATATTGTTCTCTAACATGGTTATGGTAAAGTAATTGATAAGGACTTCTCTGTCATAATTCATCGCAAGTCTGGAGCCATTGGTGAACCATTTACTGTAGAAAATGTAGGTATTTATGAAACTTCAAAGGCCATAAAAAGCCAGGGTTTTTATTTTCCATCTAACTGATCCTAGTTGTATGTGGGACAGGCGTCTATCAGACAGGCCTTTAATTAAAATTCGACATCTCAGCAACAATTGGAAATATGAAATGCATAAGAATTAGGATATCCAAATAAATAAGAAATTATGCAAACCAAAAATAAGAAAACAGACATAGAACAAACTTCTATTTTCAGGCTTTTAATTACTGCAAAATAAAATTATTATGCATAATACAGCTAACTGTTAAGAAGAGATTATTTTTAAACTGTTCTGTCCCTCTCAGTGCCTTCATCTTTCCATAGTAGCCAGCTAGTGAGCAGATTGTATTTAAATTTACTTCAATTTAAATAAGATTTAAATTAAATTAATATTAAGTGAAAAATAAACGTGAATATCATCCTTATTTCTCTTAGTGGCGGTCATACCGTAGCATGTATGACACGTTAGTATTATTCCATACACCGATGGACAACTGTAACGTAATATCGATGCAAATATGAACGTCCATGGCGGGATTCGAACCGGCGATCCAGGGGGCGTTCAGGCGGCGTTTCGTGGTCGCAAACGTCGACTAACAAGCGATAGCCTTGGCGCACGTCATATGCCGCTCGACTATCCGCGAATACTATTACCTCTCTAGAATAAACGAGAGAGCTGGCTCTAATGTGAGAAACCTCCGTATCCATAGGATACATAGTAGAAAATCGGGAGATAAAAAGAAAAAGAAAGAAAACAAGGGAAAAACTCGAAAAACGAGAATAGTGCTGCGGAGCGACTGGAGTGGCTGCCGTCTCTTACAGCGCCACAGCTAATGAAGGCTAATATCCAAGACAGCTACAAGTACCTTGGTATCCCACAGGCTAACGGAAATCACGAGGAAGCCACAAGGAAGTCGACTACAACCAAATACCTCCAGAGAGTGAGGCAGGTCCTGAAAAGTCAGCTAAATGGCAGGAACAAGATCCAAGCCATCAACATGTATACAATACCAGTCATCAGATACCCTGCTGGGATCATAAGCTGGCCAAAGGAGGAGATAGAAGCCACAGACATCAAGACAAGAAAGCTCCTCACCATGCACGGAGGGTTTCATCCCAAATCCACCACCCTGAGACTATACACTAAGCGGAAAGAGGGAGGCTGAGGACTAGTGAGCATCAAGGCCACTATCCAGGATGAAACATCAAAAATCCAAGAGTACATCAGAAAGATGGCCACAAAGGATGAACTGCTAAGTGAATGTCTCAGGCAACTGAAATCTGATAAGAGTGCAGAGGAAGAGGAGCAGACCACCTGGAGGGACAAGCCCCTACACGGCATGTACCACCGCCAAATTGAAGAAGTGGCTGATATGGAGAAGACCTACCAATGGCTAGAAAAGGCTGGACTCAGAGACAGCACAGAGGCACTGCTCATGGCAGCACAAGAACATGCCCTAGCTACAAGAGCCATAGAGGCCAAGATCTATAAGAGTAGATCAGATCCAAGGTGCAGACTATGCACCCTGAGACAGTCCAGCACATAATAGCAGGGTGTAAGATGCTAGCTGGGTACATGGAGAGACACAACCAAGTGGCTGGAATAGTGTACAGAAACATCTGTACCCAGTATGGAATAGAAGTACCCAAGTACCAATTGGCCACACCGCAGAAGGTTGCTGAGAAAAACAGAGCCAAGGTGCTGTGGGACTTCAAGTTCCAGACTGACAAACAGGTCCTGGCGAATTAACCAGACATAGTGGTGGTAGACAAGGAGCAGAAGAAGGCAGTGGTGATAGATGTGGCAATACCAGCAGATGCCAACATCAGAAAGAAGGAACACGAAAAGGTTGAAAAGTACCAAGGGTTGAAGGAACAGCTGGAGCAGATGTGGAAGGTCAAGGCGAGCGTGATCCCCGTGGTAGTAGGAGCACCTGGGGCAGTGACGCCCAAACTGGGGGAGGGGCACACAATCGTCACTGTCACCTTGTGGATATACTTCAATATGGCATAATCCAGATTTTCATATATGCAATGTTAATTAATTTATTTCATTTTTACTGCTTTTTTCTAAAAGGTTGCAGGCAGAGTTTATCCCAGCTCTCACTGGATGAAAGGCAGGGTACACGACTAGCAGCTCAGCAGTCTATCACAGGGCTAACAATAAACTCAACACTCAATTTATCGATCTCCCATCCCCCAGTTCTTGAATCTGCCTGTATGCTTCGTGAACCAGCGAAAACTTCACCCCTGTCCCAGGGAGCAACAACACGCTGCAACTGGCCAACATTTTGGCATATACAGTTGTCTCTTGACAATGTTCCATAATTCATTCTTTTCAGTAACTTTTGAGTATTTGGGCAGGTCAAATGCACTGCCGTTTCACCCAGAATAACCATTGTAAATTAATGAAAGCTTTTTGTCTCACCTTCTCCCGCTTATCCGGGTCGCGGGGGCAGCAGCTTCAGCAGGGAAGCCCAGACAGCCCTCTCCCCAGCCACTTCAGCCAGCTCAAACTAATCTTGGTATCTGGGCCCATATTCCTAAAGATTCTAAGAATCCTCTAAGAGTGCTCCTATCTTAGCCTAAACATTCCTAGCTAGGAGTCTTAGCTTAGGAGTGATTCCAGAAAATTCTCAGAGAACTCTTAGCAAGGAATGGACAGAAACTCTTATCTTAGTGAGGTGTGGTTGACCCCGTTGCTAGGTATGAGTCATCATTTCAAGGTGTGATTGGTTGATCCTAAAAGCTACATAAAAATTCACTTTTGGTGATAATTGGCTTCTACTGGATGTCAAATTAATAGATTTAATAACATAATCTAATCTCCATGAAGACTGTGTAATTGTAAATAATTCTTTACATAAAAATAAATAAAGAGTAAGCTATACTTTAAAAATTATCCTATAAAATGTGTGACAAAACTCAGGCCCACTTGCACAGTATTCACAAGGTGATAGTTCTATTTATTTGCTTTCATCAGTTTCTGTGATTGCTAACCGGTCTAGAAGAAGCAGTGTTGGTTGGTTCAAATCTTCCAAAAACCGAACAGCAGTGGAGAAGAAATAAAGGAGGAAACCCAACTGGACAGAGGAACTGTGTTTGCTTCTGGATCAACTGGTCAAGGAGAATAAAAGTGTTTAGAGATGTAGATTTGGCCCCAAGTCATCATTGCTGCATTGTTGCATTTTTCCTGTTGCTAAATACCTCAGTGTTGTGATTACTTTCATTTCCAGTGATATAGTTGTCCCTCGCTATAACGCAGTTCACCTTGCAATTTTCGTGTTTTTTTTAGTGCAATTTTGCATCAGTTGTGATGAAGTCTTTTGAGCGCCTTGATTTCAACATCATAGATTTAACAGACCCATTCGGCCACTGTGGCTCAGTAGGTAGAGCGGGTTGTCCACGAACCAGAGGGTTAGCGGTTCGATCTCCGGAATGTGCCACATGTCGAAGTGTCCTTGAGCAAGACACTGAACCCCCAGTTGCTCCCAGTGCGTGGCACTGGTGTGTGAATGTGTGAGTGAATGGGTAGATGTGTCTCTGACTGTAAAAGCGCTTTGAGTACCAATAGGTAGAAAAGCTATATAAAAGCAAGGCCATTTACCATTTACCATTTCTGGTAGATTCAGCTCGGTCTTCAGCTCGGTCTTCAACACAGTCGTTCCATCTCTACTACAGAACAAACTCTCCCAGCTGACCGTGCCCGACTTCATCTGCAGGTGGATCACAGACTTCCTGTCTGACAGGAGGCAGCATGTGAGGCTGGGAAAACACATCTCAGACTCCTCTACCATCAGCACGGGTTCCCCTCAAGGCTGTGTCCTTTCTCCTCTGCTCTTCTCCCTGTACACCAACAGCTGCACCTCCAGTCACGAGTCTGTCAAGCTCCTGAAGTTTGCAGATGACACCACCCTCATCGGGCTCATCTCAGGTGGAGATGAGAGCTCTGCTAAGGACTAAGGGCATTATGGCGCATTTCCACTAGCACGGCTCGGCTCGGTACGGTACGGCACGGCACGGCTCGGCTCGGTTTGGTTGTGTTTCCATTACAACTGGTGCCTCCTCGACGTGGGCGGGGTCGTCATAACACGGCTGCGCGAAACCGCTGTGACGTCATTTACACGGCGCCGAGCAACGTACAAATCCGGAAGACCTCCCTCTGAATCCGTTCTTCGGCAACCAGAGTCAGGAACGTCTGGACCTCCTCCACCGACCAAGGAGCGGATTTTTTCTGAGAAGCCATCTCGTTCCAAGTCAAAAAGCAGTAAAAAGTGGTGTCTTGTCTCGCGTCTTGTTTTTATTTACATTCTAGGCGGTCGTCGCGCGGTTATGACGCTTCCAGTGACGACACTCATCGGCCAATCAGTGGAAGGCAGTCGGCTGACGTCACGTTTTAGTAACGCTTCGGCTCGCTTGGAACCAGGGCTGAGGTGATACCAAAAATGTACCCGGTTCCAGGTACTGCGTGCTAGTGGAAACACGCAATAGCGCGCCGAGCCGTGCCGTACCGAGCCGAACCGTGCTAGTGGAAATGCGCCATTAGATGACTGCGATCCATCAAGTATAGAACCACTCGCATGGTGAACAGCCCGCCCCCTCCATGAACACATCAAACTCGCTCACAGTCTGGGTGACTGTGGCTCCATAGGTAGAGCGGGTTGTCCACGAACCAGAGGGTTAGCAGTTCGATCCCTGGAATGTGCCACATGTCGAAGTGTCCTTGAGCAAGACACTGAACCCCCCGTTGCTCCTAGTGCGTGGCACTGGTGTGTGAATGTGTGAGTGAATGGGTAGATGTGTCTCTGACTGTAAAGCGCTTTGAGTACCGATAGGTAGAAAAGCGCTAGGCCATTTACCATTACTACCATCCCACACTGGTGGAATATATATATACTGTGCATATGTTTTTGTATTTTATATATAGTTTCTATATTTATTTTATTGTATTTCATTTTATTTTATGTGTACCAACACCAAGGCAAATTCCTTGTATGTACAAACATGCGACTTCTTTCATTCTCAACGGAGGTGGTCGCATCTCTCCCTCTCTCTTCTCTAGGGTTGGGTATCGAGAATCGAGAATCGATTGGAACCGGGACTAGCTTTGTGATTTTCCCGGAATCGTTTAAAAGTTTAATTTTCGATTCTTGTTTCGATTCCCAGTCCGCCGACCGGAAGAAGAAACCGCTGAACACCAACGAAGAAGCGTCCACCGGAAGTGTTGGCTTAACCGAACGTCTATTTGAACATGGATAACGTGCGTCGGAGGTCCAAAGTGTGGCTTCACTTTTCTAAACAAAATGTCTCGGCAAAATGCAAGATCTGCAATAAGATTGTTTCGTGCATAGGAGGGTGCACGGAGTTCATGGTGTACAAATAAATGTGTTCCCCGTCTTTGGTGCGCTGCGCCGGCCGTCCTCCGCTGCCTCTTCCTCCGGCTCTAGCTCCGACCCCCATTCTGGCACCGCAGTGACTACACTGCAGTCCGAAACAATGCATATACATTAAATAATATGTCTTGCTCCAACATTAACATCTTGCGGCAGCTAACAAATTAGCCCACATATTTTTTTTCATAGACAGTTTACGACCTGAGATGAACGTTAGCCAGGCTGATGACTCCACGACTCCGCGATGTGCTGCGTCTACTCCGTTCACCATAGCGGCAAGAAGATACAGTACAGGAGCACAGTAACATGTTTAAGTACCTGCAGCATCATACACTCATGTGCAAATGTGTTTTCATGAGATTTTCAAAAATAAAGCTTGCAAGGGAAGTGTACCCCTGTGAAAATATTTTCATAAATTATAATATTTCAGTTCATAGATTTGATATTTATATTGTAGTTGAAAACAGCCCTGTGAGAAATTCATAGTAGGCTCATAAAAAGGAAAAAGTTAATCGAATAAAAATTGATGGAGAAGGTCAGACTATTTCCTTCAGAAAGACCGCTGGCTAGCTATCTCATTTAAAATATCCTAAACTTTTTTTGACCCTGCCTCTTAAAATAATCGGAATCGAGAATCGTTAGGAATCGGAATCGAAACAAGGAATCGGAATCGCTCAAATTCAAACGATACCCAACCCTACTCCTCTCCCTTAACTTTCCTGCTTTGCTTCTTACGTCTCGTCCTGTCTTGTCTCAAACTTGAAGAGCCTCTTTTTGCACTGCTCTCTAAATTCTAAATCATGGAATTGGTCAACTGGTCTCTCAACGCAATTGACAGAATCTTCTCGGCGAGAAGCTTAGGTTCAGGGGAACCTATCTGCCCTGACGGAACGTTTGCTGCTGGATACACAATGGACTCTTGGGAGAAGTGGAGGGTCGTGTGCCTGGCAACGACTCTTTCCGTTGAGGACATTGAGGATCTTTGCATATTTGGAACCATGATAACAGGCTTTCTGCTGATTGGATTAGGCTCTGCCCTGGTGTATCAGAAAATTTGGTCGGTGTCAGCAGTCCAAAGCCCCTTGAAGCTGCCCGAATTAATTGATGGAGTGTGCAGAGCTGTTAGCGCTCAGACTGTGGCCGGTAACCGCGCCATGGAGATCTCCATGGAGAGAGCTATGAGGGCACTGACTGTGGCTATAAATCGCAACACGGATAACACCATGGAGAGACTGAGTGTGATTATTAACCGCAACATGGATACCACCTTGGACAAGGCTGTTCATGCTCTGAATGTGGTCAGTAGCCGCAATATGGAAAACATCATGGAGAAGCTTTCGGCTTTGCAAAGGCGGATGGACGGAACTGGAGACCAGAATGGACAAACAGAGTAAGCTGTGTCTATTGAAAAGCGACTACTCGCCCTAACCCAAACAATCATATTCTAATCTGCATTCTGGAGCCAGCGGGCCTTGACCAAGGCCGTTGCTGGAACGAACACCCCATGAGATCGCTGCTGTGAGACGCTCTGTCCCATCCCTGCTCCCTTCCTTCACGGACACCTGCGATGGTTGACTTCGTCTGGGACCCAATCAGGGACGTCTCCATGGAAACCTGCTGAGTTATCGCGATGACATCCTGCGAACTGAGGCACTGACTGGGAGGCTAGACAAAGCAACTCTCCAGGCATATGTACACACACCACAAGGACACTCACTCACATGCACATATGCACCAGAGGTCGACCGATAGTGGATTTTTGAATGCCGATATTATACCGATAGTTTGGAGCAGGAAAAAAATGATAACCGATTAATCGGCCGATAACCCCCCCCAAAAAGAAAAAGATTCAACACTGTTGGAAGTGAACAATCTGACTTTATTACCAACTGATTAAATAAATATCCATATATATATATATAAAAATGTATTAATAGATTTTTTAAAATAATAACATATAGCTAATAGCTGTGATTGAACTGTGATTTTCTCATCCTCCCATAGTCAGGCTGCAACCACTAACCAGCTATAGGGATGGTATGCTAGGATTTTTTCTTTATCTTATCCATACTCTTAACAGTCCTGTTCTTTATTAAAACTAAAGAATTTACAAGAAATTCCCAAATTTTAAGATTCATGGCAAACTAAGATGAAGAGACTACACACAGACAGCTTTCATTTTAGCCTGTTAACAAGCTAACTGTTGTTAGCTTAACAAGCTCATGTAGGCTAAATCATGCCGGTGGAGATGTGGCTGTTTATGCTGAAATATGATGCACGTTTATGCTTGTTGAACTAGTGGTACTTATTGCCTCTGCGAAGGAGGTTATGTTTGTTGACTTTCAACTTGTGAAGGTTTTATTTCACTTACAATGACAGGTGTTGTCGTCCAGTCAACTTGTCTTCTCCACAGATCACTTAACTCCTTTTCTGCTGCCGCTGCACACGCTGCGTTTCTCTCTCTCTCTCTCAAATTCAAATTAAAATTCAAAGTGGGCTTTATTGGCATGAAAGTTTCTTAAAAAAAACCAATCCTCGATCACTCACTGTCTCTCAGGATGTGGCATGTTAACACATACTGGGCAGCAAGGTGTGCCCGCTCTCCTTCTCCGAGGAGTATTTTTAATTTGGAGAGGTCGTCCAGCTCTTTGAAACCTGGAACCAAAGAGCTGAACTTGTTCCAATAAATTTCTCTTGGGCCATTTAATTTTGTACATTGTAGGAGAACATCTCCGTCTCAACCTCACCTGTCGAACAGTGACCACATGTTCTGTTTTCTTTTGGTTGCCATGATTTTTTGTGTCTTCCTGTTTGGATTGCCAGTTTGTGGTCACTGAGCCTGTACTTGGTTAGGATCTGTCTCTGCTTTCTATCTCTGACAGTAGAGAGATATTTTGCTAATTCATAATCTCTTTTAAGGGCAAGATAACATTCCAATGTACTTTGGCTTTTAGTTGTTTCTTCCCAATGGTCCAGATAGCTTTCTTTATATTGTGCTATAATTTGCTTTACCCTGATTTCTGTTTGTAGAGCAGTGTTGTTGTGAGGCTGGTCAGAGTTTGTCTGAGAGGGGGCAGTTAGCCTCAGTACCAACTGACATAGGGGACTCTTTTCTGGGCTCAGCTCTTGGGTTTGGAGGGCTTTAGAATGGAGGGTGTCTCTGGGACTGGATTTCAGGTGGTTAAAAAAGTTGAGCGTTCTCTTCTGAACGTTGATTATCAGTGGGTATCTGCCTAATTCTGCTCTACATGCATTTGTTGGTGTGTTTCTGTGTGCGTGTAAAATGTATCTGCAGAATTCTGCACGTAGAGATTCTGTTGGATGTTTGTCCCAACGGGTAAAGCTCTGATGACTGAGTGGACCCCATACTTCACTACCGTACAGCGCAATGGGCTGGATGACACTATCAAATATTTTCAGCCAAATTTTTATTGGAATATGGAAATGATAAAATTTTCTCTTAATTGCGTAAAGAGCTCTTCGAGCTTTTTCTTTTAGTGCATTCACTGCCATGTTGAAACTCCCTGATGCTGTTATGGTTATACCAAGGTAGGTATAACTCATGCTGTGTTCAATGACATGATTATTGATGGTAAACTGGTGTTTGTTCTCATGACACCTGGGGCGTTTTTGAAAAATCATGACATTTGTTTTCTTCATGTTTACTGCCAGGGCCCAGTTCTGACAGTACTTTTCTACTACGTGCAGCTGTAGCTGTAGTCCTTGTTCAGTAGGAGACAGTAGAACAAGGTCATCAGCATAGAACAGAGACTTCACCTCTCTATCCAGGAGGGAGAGGCCCGGAGCAGCACATTTATCCAACTCAACAGCCAGTTCATTTATATACACATTAAATAAAGTCGGACTTAGATTGCAACCCTGCCGAACACCTCTTCTCTGGGGGAAGAAACCAGTTAATTTGTCTCCAATTTTAACAGCACACATGTTTTCCGAATACATTGATTTAACCAGATCATACATTTTGCCACCTATGCCACATTTTAAAAGACTGTAATAGAGCCCTTCATGCCAAATAGAGTCGAAAGCTTTCTTGAAATTGATAAAGCAGGCGAATATTTTTCCATTCTTAGTTTGTTGTACATGTTTGTTGATTAAAGTGTGGAGGGTATATATATGATCGGTGGTGCGGTGTTTTGGGAGGAAGCCAATCTGACTTTTACTTAAGATTGACTGTTCCTCAAGGAAATCTAGTATTCTTGTATTAAGAATACTACAGAATACTTTACCCAGACAGCTGCTGACACAGATGCCACGGTAGTTATTAGGGTCTGATTTGATTCTGAGGTCTCTCGCTTTCTCTCCCATGCTCTCTCTCCCATGCTCTCTCTCTCTCGCTGTGTGTGAAGAGCAGCCCCGCCCCTCAGTGATCAGAGCAACAGAGCGGAGTTTTTTTTTTTTCAGAGAGAGACAGAGAGCAGTGCAGGGAAGAAGCAGTTATGGCACTGTGGAAAAAAATGGCAGCTATCGGCAACTATCGGCGCCAAATTCGGCCGATGCTGATTAATCGGCCAAACCGGCCAAACCGATTAATCGGTAGACCTCTAATATGCACTACACCTCCCTAACCCCAATCCCACGCCTTCGCAGCTTTTACCCATCCAGTCCAACAGGCGGGGTCCGATGACGCGGATAGCTGCCTGTCTGAGCTGGAATACCTTCACCTCCCTTTTCCCCCTCCCCCGGTGCAAGTTGTTCTTGACTTATTGTGTTGTAAAGTGTGTTCATATGTCCTTATGATGCTGAGGTTTTTTACTGGTCCCACACTGTACTCCCCCAGAGGTGTGTAGTCTGGGAGCTGCTTTTTTCTCCTCCTTTCTCCTCTTGTTCCTTCCCCCGTTCTTGACCTCAATTTCCCAAAAATGGCGCCGATGTGGGGGCCATGGTCTTTTTCTGTAGGACCAAAGCAAATTCCTTGTATGTACACACATGCCTGGCAATAAAGCTGATTCTGATTCTGAAGTTCAGAAGCCTAAACTTAATGAGAGAAACTTTTAACAAAATTACAAGATTTTAAACCATCTCAAATTGTAAAAAACCTGGGCGTGATTTTTGACTCTGAGCTTAGTTTTATTCCACATATCAAAAACATGACTGGTTTTTACCATCTTAAGAATATAGCCAGAGTCCGCCCATTTCTCTCTCAGGCCAGCACGGAGGTACTAATGCATGCTTTTATCTCCTGTCGTTTAGATTATTGTAACGCCCTGCTCTCTGGTCTTCCCAAAAAAAGTATCGCTAATCTTCAATTACTTCAGAATTCAGCCGCACGAGTGCTGACCAGGACCAGAGGGTGGGAGCACATTACACCGGTTTTAAAATTGCTGCATTGGCTTTCCGTGTGCTTCAGGATCGATTTTAAGGTTCTTTTACTTGTTTTTAAGTGTCTTAACAGTCTTGGGCCTTCTTACTTATCTGACTTGCTTTTACCATATCAACCCTCGCGGACCCTGAGGTCCTCCGGCACTGGCCTTTTAATCATACCTAAAGTTAATGTGGGGTTATGTGTATCTTCTGTCTCTGTGTTTTTATGGGGGTGGGAGGGTTGGATTTTATGTTGTTATGTTTTTGCTGTTTTTAGCCTCTGTGAGGCACTTTGGGTTGCTTTTAATAAGGCATGAAAAGTGCAATATAAATAAAAATTTGATTGATTGATTAATATATGTAAGTTATTGTGTGGTTTCTGAACCAGTAACCACAACTGCCCTGAATATTGTTTTGAACCTTATAAAACAATAAAACGTCGGAGGAATTTTCTATGAAGAACTGTACCTTGGTACTAATTAGACAAGCACAAAAAGCATTTCCCTTCTCTGTTTAAATGCCAAAAATATTATTGAATATTTTATATGTGAGAATTGGATTCTGCCTGTAGGAATCCTTGTTGCCAATATAATATATACAAATGAAAAGCAGTGATTTCATTTGCAAAACTGTATTGAGCCAAGTCACATATGTATGCCCATGAGAGCTGCAGTTTCCATAGTAACGGGTTTAGTGATGAAGAGTGTTGCCATTGGTGATAGAAGGCTGATGCCAGAGTGGAACTGAGTGTAGATGTGAGTGGAAAAAAAAGTAATTAGTGGAGAATGGATATGAAGAATAATAAGACGTGTTTGTTTAATCTATAGGGTACATGTTCATTCATACATCAGCTCTGTTTGCCTCCTCCCAGGTGGAGGGACAATGACGATGCCTGCCTGACTATCTCCTTTCATTATCATTCTCTCTCCCCCTCCATCCGTCTTGCACTACAGCCGGATAAGCACTAACCAGCTCAACTCTCTGTTACAGAAGAGGGATTTTGAAGATTGCTTCCTCACATTTATAATCCGATGTAAAAGAGCGTAATCTCCAGGTTTCCTCTGTTCTGGTTCTAGCTGCTAGTGCTGAGACAAAAGAGGGAAAGAAGAGAAGGTTGTAGGAGAGAGTCGAGGGGGATCACTGGCAACTTCATGAGCAAAGAGAAAGAGTCAGTGTGTGAAGGAAGAAGATAAAGACTTTCTAAGGAACTGAACACAATTCTGACACGTCTTAAAAGGAAAAGACAAAGGTAAGATATCGCACCAGCAGCGAGTAGATCACTGCAAAAGGTAAGATGCTAGATGTGTGTGGGTCTGTATGTCTGCAACATGTCTGTGGAAATGTTTGTATGTGTGTCTACTTTATGTTCATTTGAGTATTGTTATAAGATTATTGAGTAAACTGTTGTGATATAGAAGTGTTTGCTTTGGTTCAGAGGAATCAGCCAACCTACTGCAATCATTTCAGCATTGTCAGAAGCTGCTAATGAATTCCTTTAATGAGTCAATTCAGACAGTTCACAATGGACCACAGATTTCTTTTTCTAGCGTATAACAACATGTCCAACTATTCTGTTTGTGTAACTACAAATTGAATGACTGTAGTACAACATATTGATAAGTGAGCTTTAAAAGTGAAGGTATGCATCATTTTGTACATGGACAAAAGCAAGGAAGCTGCTTCCAGCTGCATTTTATGCTAGATTAATCACATCACCGATAAATAAGCAGTTTAATTCAATTCAATTCAATTCAATTTTATTTATATAACAATCCAAATCGTCTCAAGACGCTTTACAAGACCCGGCCTGAAACCCCCAGAGCAAGCCTGAAGGCGACGGTGGATAGGAAAAACTCCCTTTTAACAGGAAGAAACCTTGAGCAGAACCCAGCTCATATGGAGGGACCCATCTGCCTAAGGCCAGCCGGCTACAGACAGAGAAAGAGAACAGCAAGATAAACATACATTTGTCATAAATACACATATCTGACTAAAGCATACAAGTTGGATGCTATGATTCAAACTAATGATGTTACATGACAGTTATAATATAATATATAATATATAAGGGGAATCATCGGCAGGTTGGAGAATTGTTCATTCAGGTAGGAGTGGATAACAGCAGGATTCCATGGAGACTGGGGCAGGCTGATGAGACCACAACAGCAGATGTAGCATGGAGCTCCACAGGAAACACTCAACTCCAGGCCAGAGATACTCTGAAGAAGGGAGAGCAGCAGTAAACATTCTACATAGTAATAGCACAGAATTGCATGACTAGTAGCAGATAGGAATTTAGAGGGCAGGAGCTCTGTGCCAGAGAAAAAGAAAGTGTAGGACACGAGAGAAGAGAGAGAAGAAAGAAGGAGAACATGTGTTTGTTGCATTGTCCCCCAGCAGCCTTGGCCTATAGCAGCATAACTAAGGGATGGTTTAGTCCAGCCCTAACTATAAGCTTGATCAAAAAGGAAAGTCTTAAGCCTGACCTTAAAAATAGAGAGAGTGTCTGCTTCCCGAACCCAAACTGGGAGCTGGTTCCACAGGAGAGGAGCCTGATAGCTGAAAGCTCTACCTCCCATTCTACTCTTTGAAATTCTAGGAACCACAAGTAGGCCTGCACTTTCAGACCGAAGTGATCTGTTGGGATGATATGGTACAATGAGGTCTTTAAGATATGATGGCGCTAGGCCTTTGAGGGCCTTGTATGTAAGGAGGAGGATTTTAAATTCTATTCTAGACTTTAAGGGGAGCCAGTGAAGAGAAGCTAAAACTGGAGTAATATGATCTCTCTTGCTAATTCCTGTCAATGCTCTTGCTGCAGCATTTTGAATCAGTTGGAGGCTTTTTAAAGAGTTATTTGGGCAGCCAGACAGTAATGAATTACAATAGTCCAGTCTGGAAGACACAAATGCATGAACTAGTTTCTCAGCGTCACTCTGAGACAGGATGTTCCTAATTTTGATGATATTACGTAGATGAAAGAAGGCAGTCCTGGTTACTTGCTTAATGTGACATTTAAAGGACATATCTTCATCAAATATAACACCAAGGTTTTTCACAGTAGTACTGGAGGCCAAGGTAATGCCATCCAAAGAAACCACGTGATTAGATAATGAATCTCTGAGATGCTTAGGACCAAATACAATAACTTCTGTTTTGTCTGAGTTCAAGAGTAAGAAATTACAGGTCATCCAAGCCTTTATGTCTCTAAGGCACGCTTGGAGTTTAACCAGCTGATTAGTTTCATCTGGTTTCATAGATAAATATAGCTGGGTGTCATCTGCGTAACAATGGAAGTTTATGCCATGTTTTCTAATAATCTTCCCTAATGGCAACATGTATAAAGTGAAGAGAATTGGTCCTAGCACAGAACCCTGAGGAACGCCATAACTTACTTTTGTATAAGCAAAGGAATCATGGTTGACATGAGCAAACTGGAATCTGTCAGACAGATAGGATTCAAACCAATCTAATGCAGTTCCTTTAATCTGGATCTCACTTTCAAGTCTCTGTAGTAAAATATTATGATCAATAGTGTCAAATGCAGCACTAAGATCTAGCAGAACCAGTATAGAGACAAGTCCACTATCTGAAGCCATGAGGAGATCATTGGTAACTTTAACCAGAGCTGTTTCTGTACTATGATGAACTCTAAAACCTGACTGAAACTCTTCAAACAGACCATTCCTGTTTAAGTGGTCACACAACTGATTAGCAACAACTTTTTCTAGAATTTTGGAAATAAAAGGAAGGTTGGAGATTGGTCTGTAGTTGGCTAAAACATTTGGATCTAGAGTGGCTTTCTTAAGTAGGGGCTTAATTACAGCAATCTTAAAAGACTGAGGCACATATCCTGTTAATAAAGATAAATTTATCTGGTTCAATATGGAGGTGTTAATTAATGGAAGAACATCTTTGAGTAATTTAGTTGGGATTGGATCTAGAAGACAGGTTGATGGTTTAGATGCTTTAATTATTGAAGATAGCTCAAGAAGATCTACTGGGGAGAAGGATTCCAGATGTTGATAAGGTCTAACAGAAATTTCTAAAGTCACTGTACTTACATCTTTGACAGTCGTCGGAATAATGAAGAATGAAGAATTACTAAAGAAGCTGATGAAGTCATTACTACTGAGGGCCGAAGGAATAGATGGCTCAACAGAGCTGTGGCTCTTTGTCAGCCTGGCTACAGTGCTGAAAAGAAATCTGGGGTTGTTCTTGTTTTCTTCTATTAATGATGAATAGTATGCTGTTCTAATACTATGGAGAGCTTTTTTATAAGTCGTTAAACTATCTTTCCAGGCTATATGAGCTTCTTCAGAAATAGTGGAGTGCCAAATTCTTTCTAGCTTTCGGGCTGCCTGTTTTAAACAGCGCAACTGCGAATTATACCAAGGAGCTAGCCTCCTCCGATTTTTGACCTTCTTTTTCAGAGGAGCAACTAAGTTTAGAGTTGAACTAAGCGATGCAGCAGTGCCATCGACAAAATCATCTAATAGTGCAGGAGTTAAATTGTGGTTGCTGTTGTCCACATTATTGACACATGGCACTGGGATATATAAAGAAGGAATTAATTCTTTATATCTAGTTACAGCATCATCAGATAGACATCTACTGTAATGATATGTCTCTTCAGTTCTTGCGTAATCCATTATAGTAAATTCAAAGGTTATGAGGAAATGGTCAGACAAAAGACCAATATGAACTATTCTGGATTAAATCTAATCAAACAGGCAGCAAGCTGGAGGACATGAACTACTGAATCTGACTCATATGTAGCCATTTTACAAATAATGATCAGGGCTGATACATTTTTTTTTTTTTTTAATGTATGGATTACTTGTGCAATGACAAATAAAGACATTCTATTCATTCTGTTCTATTAGTTTTACAAACACAACAGAATTGTCTAACCATCAGATTTGCCCAAATCGAACTTGCGCAAAACCAGTGGACTTGCCCATTTTTGTTATTAAACTTTTTATTGAAGAAACTCATACAAGTACACCTCAAGAAGTCTTTTGCTTGAAACATGTATAGAGAGCAAGTAGATTACAAATATATTCAGAATTCAAAAATCATAACAGAAATACCTCTGTTCTCTATACACAACACCCCTCAAAATGTCTAAGTATCCTGAGTATCCAAAGAAAAATGAGAAAAAATAATGTTACAAAGTAAAACTAATAACCAAGTTATATGGGGGGTAATCTGGACAGTACTGTGGGGTGATAATTACAGCCATAACAAAAGTTTCACTAACTCAAATAGTAGTCCTTGTAATAGTCTTTAAAATAAAACAAAGATATCTTGCTGCATACATGTATAGCACTTATAATAAATATGTGATAACTACATCAGAAACTAAAACCAGAACCAGATGAGTGGAGTCAAGAATTCAGAACTAAGAGGTGGGGGGGGGGTGGAGATGTCACTTTAAACTTCCTGCCTATCATTTGTTAGATAGTTGATCCAAACTTTCCAGTAACTTTCAAACTTTTCTTGTTCCAGCCTCAGAATGAATGTTAGCTTCTCCATTGTGAAAATATCCTTAATCACTCTGATCCAATCTTCAATTGTCGGAGAATCTTTTACCAACCATTTCCTTGTGATTGCTTTTGTACTTGCTAAAAGTAAAATATTATACATATATCTATTGTCAGGTCCCTTCACAGTGTCCGGTCTTAGCCCCAGGTATAATATCTCAAACCCTGATGGGATCACTATTTTCATGATTTTCTCAATGTTCAATTTAATTTCCTCCCAATAATTTGTAATGACTGGACATTCCCAAAACATGTGATAATGTGTTGCCTTGCCCTCACCACATGCTCTCCAGCAGGTTGTATTTCTTCCCAGAGAAGTCCTTTGTGCTGGAACTTTAAAAAACCTGACAACATTTTTCCACCCGAATTCTCTCCAAGACAGTGAGAATGTACTCTTCCACTTTTGTAATATAATTTTTTCCCATATTTCCATCTGTATCGTAATGTTGCTCTCCTTCTCCCATTTCTCCTTTATATATACAGTGTCTCCTCCTTCTAGTTGTCGTAACACCTTGTATATCTTTGATATGTTTCCGCGACCAGGGTCCGATCTGTAGCTGAGTAGAAATATCTTCAGTAATCCCAAGTTAGTTTGTTGCCCTTCTTCCTTTTTCATTATATTATCTAGATAATGTCTAACTTGCAAAAATCTATAAAAATCTTGATTTGTTAAACTAAATCGATTTTTAAGATCCTGGAATTGTTGCAGTGTGCCCCCCTCAAAGAGGTCGCTGTATTTTGCTAGCCCTTTGTCAGCCCACTGTTTAAATTTTGCATCCATCCTGTTTGGTAGGAAATCTATGTCATATCCTATCCATTTAATGATCCAATAAGGTTCTTTTGCCTTGTTTTCCTTGATTACTCTGTGCCAGGTCCTCATTGACATTTTAATCCATGGGTTTACATCTTTTAGACAATTAACCAATCCACTGTCCCCTATAATTGCTTGTATTGGGATATCACTAGATATCTGACATTCTATGTCTTTCCACTTTGCTTTATAGGAAGGGTTGCAAATGTCAACCAAAATTTTTATCTGGACCGCTTGGTGATAATTTTTAATATTCGGGAGAGCAAGGCCACCTTTGTCCTTTGCTAGTTGGAGAGTTTTATAGCGAATTCTTGGCTTCTTCCCCTGCCAAATGAATCGTGATATTAATTTGTCTAATTCTTGAAATTTCCCATTTGGAAGCTCGACTGGTATGTTTTGGAACAGATATAATAATCTAGGTAACAGGTTCATTTTTATCACTTCCACTCTTTGTCCTAATCCTAGGAAGGGGATTAGATTCCACCTGGACAGGTCAGATTTAATTTTGGAAAACAATATGTCATAATTCTCTGCTATAATCATGTTCAGGTGTTTTGGGATATTCACACCTAGATATTTAATTGATTTGGAGTCCCAACTGACTTTAAATTCCTCTCTCATGGGATGGCTAGGTGAATACCTGAATGTCAAGATTTGTGATTTGTGAATATTGAGTTTATAGCCTGATAGTAGGCCATATTCCTTCAGAGTTGTGAGTAATTCTGGGAAGGAGGCGGACGGGTGCCCCAAATATATCAAAATATCGTCAGCGAATAGGGCAATTTTGTGTTCTTCTTGCGACACCATGATCCCCTTTATCTTCTCATTCTGCCTTATCCATTGACTCAAGGGCTCTATAAAGATGACAAATAAGAGCGGCGATATAGGGCAACCCTGCCGACATCCCCTTTCAAGTTCAAAATTATTTGATAATGCTCCATTAATCCGAATTTTAGCTGTTGGTTTATAGTATAAAGCTTGTATTACTTTAACAAAATCATTGTGAAATTGGAACCTCTCTAATGTCTTATATAAGAATGACCAGTCGGGGGGCGCTCGTGCGCAGTAATGGAGTAGACGTGCTTTGTCGGAGCTCCGTGTCGCTACCTCTATTTTCATAAACTACTGCACCTGTATGTTCATTTTTTTTTCGCCGCCCTGTCGCAGTCTTTCATCGTAATCCGCTGTACTTTGTTTTTACGCTAAGTTATGCCTAATAACAAGAAAGTCGAACCCAAAAAGCCGGCGTCACCTCAGGTGAGCCCAGCTATTGCTGACTCTGGGGCAGGGCCCATATTAGCCGCCATTGCTAGCCATGGAGTTGAGCTCGCCAAGATTTGCACGCTTGTGGATGACATGAAGAAGTCGATGGAGGGGCGCTTTGACTCCATTGAAGCATCCCTATCCACCCTCCAAAAAGAGCACCGCGAAGCCCAGCATCGTCTGGACGACGTGGATGAGGCACTCTCGGCCGCCGATAGCCGCATCACAGTCTTGGAGGCGACATGCAAAGAGTTAACAGCGGCTAACGGGCTCCTTAAAGCTAAAGTGAATGATTTGGAGGGTCGCTCTCGGAGGCTTAACGTCAGGATCGTGGGCATCAAAGAGGGAGAAGAAAATGGTCGCCCAACTGAGTTTGTCTCGCGGCTGATACCGGAGCTTCTTGGCCAGGACAACTTTCCCAAGCCCGTCAAAATTGACCGGGCCCATCGCAGCCTGAGGCCAAAGCCACTCGCTAACGAGCGACCGCGCATCATCATCGCTAGAGTCCATAACGACCGCGACCTGGTCAGTATTCTCCGGCTCAGTCGCCAACAAGCCCCGCTACACTACCACGGTGCGAGGGTCTCGATATTCCCCGACTACACGGCTGAGGTATCTTCTCTACGCCAGGCCTTCAGTACCGCGAGGAAGAAGCTCATGGATGCCGGCGCTACATGCTCCCTGCGCTTTCCAGCCAAGCTCCAGGTTGTCCACAACGGCACAGTGAAAATCTTCGAGTCACCAGTGGATGCTGAACGGTTTGCCACTTCACTAGCTGACAAAACATGACTGTCAAAGCTTCCCATACAGTTGTCTTGTTGTCTACTCTCTGCATTTAATGCAGTTTCACTACTGTTGTTGTGGTTTAGCATTTTGCCATAAGTGTTGAATTCTCAGCATCTAGCTTTCGGTCCGGGAGTGAGATATGTCACTTTTTTTTTCTTTTTTTTTCTCATGGTATTGATATTCCACCGGGATTTTGTAACTCACTACTTCTTCAGCCAAGCCTGATTTACCCTGGTGTGATTTTTTTTTTTTTTTTTCTTCTACTATTTACCCACTTGTAACTCACTCCCTCAACCACTCCTAGTATGGGCTGAAGCGATTGTTTATAACTATGCTCCTGCAGGTGCTCCTTATCGTTAAATCTAAAATTTGGAGGTGCACACGGTGCTGTTAGTATAGGCCAGTTTATTGTAGTGCGGTTTAGCTGTCTCTGTTACCCGGCAGCCTCCACAATGGATAGAGGGTTTTGCCGCTTAGTTCTTGTTGCGGCTTTTGGTTCTTTTTGGGGGGGGTTTTTCGTTGTTTGTGTGTTTGAAAGTGCCAGTTTCACATCTTGTTCGTCGTGTCAGCCCTCATTTTCTGTTCTTCTGTTTCCTAAATGCAGATTAGTCATGCGGCCAAGGGAATGAGTCCTATTACTTTTACCTCTTGGAATTGTAGAGGACTTGGCAAGGCACTTAAGAGGGGGAAAGTACTCTCGCATTTAAAATCCTTGTCATCTGATATCATTTTTCTGCAGGAGACCCACATTCAACCTACTGAGCAGAGACGTTTGAGATCGCTATGGGTGTCACAAGTGTACCAATCTACTTTCTCATCTAAGGCGAGAGGGGTTGCCATCCTTATCCGCAAAACTATTCCGTTTGTATTCAACTCTATAACAACAGACCCAGGTGGGAGATACGTTCTTGTCACTGGTGCAATCAATTCGTTCCCGTTAGCTCTTTTGAATATCTATGCTCCCAATTTTGACTGCCCCGACTTTTTCTGTAAAGTCTTTGATCTCGTTGCAGAGTATAATACTCATAATATAATCATTGGGGGCGACTTTAACTGCTATTTCGACCCTCAGTTGGACAGGTCTTCCAATAAAGTTGCCCCATCGTTGAAATCCGTACCAGTTCTCAATGATTTGGTGAATTCGTTTGATTTAGTTGATATTTGGAGGCTTCAGCACCCCCTGGAGAGGCAATATTCTTTCTTCTCTCCTGTACATGGTAGCTTCACCAGAATTGATCATTTCTTAGTAGACTCTAAACTAATCTCGCACACACTCAGTTCAGCATATCATAGTATTTTAGTGTCTGATCACGCACCCCTTTCAATCCAAATTAATTTCAACCTCAACACACCTTCATATACTTGGAAATTTAATCCCTCTCTAAACTCGGATAAAACATTTAATGACTATATCTCGGCTAAGATTTCAGATTATTTGCTTGATAATGATAACGGGGCAGTCTCTGACTCAGTTCTGTGGGAGTCATTCAAGGTAGTGCTACGGGGTCATATCATCTCATACCAATCGTCCATTAAAAGGTCCAGGCTGAGGCGTCTTGCAGTTATTGAGGATGAGTTAGCTGGGTTGGAGGACACTTTTCGCAATACAAACGATGATGATACTCTTAGCGCCATCCTGAAGATAAAGTATGAGTACAATCAGATGTTGGGAGAACAGGTTGGAAATTATATCCGCAAACTTAAGCAGAAACATTTTGAGCTAGGCGATAAGCCTGACAAACTACTTGCTAGGCAGCTAAAAGGCGTACAGGCTGACAGGGCAATTCACAAAGTTTCCTCTGCCACTGGACAATTGATAACTGATCCAAAATTGATTAACGACAGATTCTTAGATTTTTTCAGTCAGTTGTATACCTCCAAAGCTAAGCCGAGTGACTCAGACCTGGATGATTTTTTCAATTCTTTGAACATTCCAACTCTTAATGAAGCCACTAAGCTAGAATTGGATTCTGACCTCACACTGGAGGAAATAAAAACAGCAATTCGTTCCTTTCCCAATGGTAAAGCTTGTGGCCCTGATGGCTTTGGAATAGAATTCTATAAAAAACATATAGATAAAATTGCTCCTCTTCTTCTTCGGATGATAAATTGTTCTGTGAAAGATGGAATTTTTCCCAGCAGTGTGTATGATGCTAATATTTGCCTTCTCCTCAAAAAAGACAGGGATAGCACTAACGTCGCGTCTTATCGCCCTTTAAGTCTCCTAAACAGCGACCAAAAGATTGTTGCAAAAGCTCTGACCAACCGATTAAAAGAACATGTTGGCTCGTTAATCCACCCTGATCAGTCAGGCTTTATCCCAGATAGGTTCTCCTTCTCCAATACTCGCCGCTTGCTAAATATTATGTATTCCACAAATTTATCACACTCTGCTGTTATTTCATTAGACGCTAAGCAAGCATTTGACCAAATTGAATGGAAATATATGTTTGCAACACTCAAAAATTTCGGTTTTGGCGATAAATTCTTGACTCTTTTAAAAATGCTTTATGCTTGTCCCAAGTCCTCGGTCTTGACCAACCATGACAGATCTCCTCCTTTCTTATTGCATCGCGGAACTAGACAGGGATGCAGCCTCTCTCCCTTGCTCTTTGCACTCGCTTTAGAGCCCCTCGCTATCTCCATCAGATCTTGTCCTCAGATTACTGGCATTGGGCATGGTGCATCTGACAGTCCTATTGGTCTGTACGCAGATGATGTGATCTTGACTTTGACTGATGTTAGGATGTCCCTCACACCACTTTTAAATCTTATAAAGAACTTTGGACAGCTTTCTGGTTTTACCATCAATTGGGAAAAATCTCTGTTCATGCCTCTGTCTGATGGGCTCGACTCTGTTTTTCTCAATAACTTACCATTTAAAGTTTCCACTGAGTCGTTTGTATATCTTGGGATCAACATCTCCAGGAACCCAAAACTTCTTTTTAAGTTGAATTACTCTGACCTGATTGGTAAACTCAAAATTATGATAGACAAATGGAAACTTCTTCCTCTCTCGTTAATTGGCCGTGTCAATATTGTCAAGATGGTAGTTCTTCCCAAATTTATGTACCTCTTCCAAAACATACCCATATATCTCACAGCCTCTTTCTTCAAGATGATAGACTCTATCATTATTCCCTTTATCTGGGCTTATAAACCTCCTCGTATCTCAAAGGCACATTTACACAAACCCACAGCTGAGGGTGGTCTTGGCCTCCCTGTCCTCCGTCATTACTATTGGGCCTGCAACGCCAGAGCATTGGTCTTTTGGAGTCACCCCACTGCTGCGGCCGAGCAGAGAGTTTCCCTCTCCCCCAGCTGGCCTGAAATTGAGACTTGGTCAGCTTCTGTGCATGCAGGTGCCTCATTAGCAGCCATTCTATTCTCAAAATTAAACCTACCTTTTAGATGCTTTAAGACTGATCTTGTTATGCATAATACTTTCAGAATTTTGAAACAGATTAAGAGTGTTCTGAATCTCCCCGGACTGTCTACCCACGCTCCTATTTGTCAGAATCCTTGCTTTAAACCAGGCATGATGGATGCTGCCTTTGTACAGTGGTCTGACAAAGGCCTGATCACCATCAAAGACCTTTACATTAATAACCACTTTGCATCTTTTGCTCAGTTGCAGGAAAAATTTGGTCTCCCCTCCACCCATTTTTTCCGATATTTGCAAGTCAGAAATTTTGTTAGGCAATCGATCCCTCACTTTGAAACGTTACCTGAACAGCATAGCTTCTATGAGCTTATGACCAAACCTCCCACCTCCAAACATTTGATCTCTCAGTTTGTTAATCTTTTTAGTTTGGCAGCCCCTTCCCTCCATATTAAAGCAGCCTGGGTATCGGACACTGGGGTTGAGATTTCAGATGAGCTGTGGGCCCAGGGTCTAAAGAGGATCAAATCTTGCTCTATCAATGCCAGACTTCAACTTATTCAATTTAAAGTCATTCATCGTTTGCATTTCTCCAAGACCAAACTGAACCGGATCTTTCCTTCTGTTTCTGCTACCTGTGATAAATGTAAATCACATGACGGGACTCTAGGTCATCTTTTCTGGTCCTGCCCTAAGCTTCAGAACTTCTGGGAAGACATTTTTCATTTGTATAGTGTTATATACAGTAAACAGTTGATTCCTGACTGTCATCTGATACTATTGGGCTGTTCCAACTTCTCTCTTACTCTTCCCTCATCTTTTCAACAAGCCCTTATGTTTGGATTGGTTGTAGCAAAACGAGTTATTCTTAGAGATTGGAAATCAGTTTCTCCTCCCAGTTTTAAGAAATGGTTGAACGACATGGTCTCTTGTATCTACCTGGAAGAAATTCGGTATACTCTGTCAGACACTCATCACAAATTCCTTGAGGTCTGGGGTCTCTTTATTGAATATATTCAAAATGACAGACATCGTTCTCCGGACTAGTTACACTGGACACTGTTATTTTGTCTCATTCTGTTTTGAACTGTCTACATTGTGCTTTGCACAGCCAAGCATCCAGTCTCCTTGTCTTCTTTTGGACCTGGCTCTTTGGACTTTCTGGACTCTCTCCTGGACTCAATAATCTTTTTTGATTCAATGTGTGTGCTGACATGCGTAACTTTATCATGTACGTGTTTATATCTTTGTGATCTGGCAGTTTGTTTTGTTCTGTTTTGTCCTTTTCTTTTTGTTTCATTGTATATTGTCTCTGTTGTTCTATATGTGGTTTAAACTTAAAAACTTTATAAATAAAATTTCTAAAAAAAAAAAAATAAATAAAAAAAAAAAAAAAAAAAAAAGAATGACCAGTCGACAGAGTCAAAAGCCTTCTCTGCGTCTAGCCCCAGCAAAACAGCCTCTAATTTATCTTGATCTATATGGTTAATAACATGTAATGTCCTCCTAACATTGTCCTGTGTTTGCCTCTGCTTGATGAACCCCGTTTGATCTAAATGAATAATATCTGAAAGTATTATTTCTAAGCGTTTTGCTAGAATTGATGTGAATAGTTTATAATCCTGGTTTAGCAAGCTAATTGGTCGGTAACTAGAACAATCTGTCTTATCTTTACCATCTTTTGGTATTACAGTAATGATCGCCTCCCTCCAAGATGGAGGGATCTTTCCATTTTTAATGACCCAATTGAATGTTCTCAGTAATAGAGGTGATAATAGGTCACTAAAAGTCTTGTACCACTCTGCTGTAAACCCATCAGAACCTGGGGACTTGTTAGGTTTTAGTCTAGAGATTGCCTTTTGGAGTTCTTCGATAGTCACATTGGCCAGTAAGACTTTGTTCTGGTCTTCTGTAATTGTGGGGAGATTGAGTGACGCAAGCAGAGATTCAGGAGTCCTATTCCCCTTACTGACCATCCGGGTATATAAATTTTTATAATATTTTTCAAAGCAACTATGAATGTCCTGGAAGTCAAGTTTTATTTGTTTGGTGATTGGGTCTTTGATTTTATACACTACCCTCTCTGCTTGTTGTTTTTTTAATTTATAGGCCAGAATTTTGGCTGATTTATTACCTACTTCATAGTAATTCTGTTTCAGAAAGGTTAGTTTCTTCTGAATTTCTACCTCGTAAATTTCTTTAATTTGATTTTTAATTTCCTTAATTTTCTTCATAGTATCCATTTGGACATCTTTTTTATGTTTTTTCTCCAAATTTTCCAACTCTTTTTCTAGTTTATTCAGTTTCTCCTGTCTAAGCCTCTTTTGTAGGGCCATTTTCGCAATGATTTTCCCTCTCAAGACGGCTTTACCTGCATCCCATACCATAATTGGGGATACTTCCCCATTATCATTTTCTGACAGGTACAACCGAATTTCCTCCTGAAGTTCATTCTTCATTTTACCTTTAAGTGCATTTAAATTAAGTCTCCAGGAAAAGCTGTTTTTGTTATTTTTAAAATTTAAATCCAGGTAAACCGGGCTGTGGTCCGAGAGGTCCATTATTCCAATTTTACAAGACTTTACAAGACCAATATCTTTACTGTACATGAAAAAATAATCAATCCTTGAGTACGTTTTATGTGGTGAGGAGTAAAAAGTGAAGTCTCTAGTTGTAGGATTCAACTCCCTCCATACGTCACAAATGCCCATTTCACTCATCATCTTTCTCACCTTTTTGCTTATTGTGTTAGTCTGAGTGGGTCTTGACACATCCCAGTTTGGATTCAGTCTCAAATTCAAGTCACCACCACAAATCACCATTCCCTGGGCTTTTGTGATCATTAGATCAAGTACTTGTTTATAGAATTCCCATGTTGCACCTGGGGGTACATAAACATTTAAGAGAGTGACTTCTGACCCTTCTAATTTTCCTACAAGCATGTTATACCTTCCCTCTTTGTCCGAAGTTTCTGATATCTTTTCAAAATTTAATCTTTTCGCTATCAATGTAGCCACTCCCCTTCTATGTCCTGTTTTATAGGACGATGAATAAACTTGATTAAAGCCCTGCCTCTTAAGTTTAGCATGCTCGGATTCGGTTAGATGCGTCTCTTGCAAGAATATTATATCTACTTTGTCTTTTTTCATTTTGCCCAGAATTTTACTTCTTTTAACTGGATTAAGTACACCCTTCACATTGTAAGAGGCAAGTCTAAGTGGAACTTTTGGACTTTCCATTACAAATTATATGTCTCTTTTAATCTTACTACCCCCCTCCACTCAAACACTATAGGAACACGAACAGAAACACAAAAAAGAACGTGACTTGAACAGTCCCAAAAGAACATGAACTTGAGACATTTTACCAATGATTCAAGTTGAACTTCCTGATTTGAGGTCTCGTCTGAAACCCTGAAGGAGCCGGGATGTTTTGCCGGCTCGGAGGGAAAGTCTCCAATCAACTCCAGTTGTGGAGGGCCCTCCCTTAAGTTTTCAAAATGTTCCATGTTTTAGCTTGGTCGGATTTCCCCGGTCACACATATTATATTATTAATGTCATTAAACTGGCCCAAACACGTCTCCAAGTAGTGGTTTATTAATTGTTCGTTTCACTGCCACTACTACTATGTATCCTTACCGTGGAGAAACCGCGCCGAGGCGCAACAAGATCAGCGGTCAGACCGTCTGAAAACGTCCAGTCTCTTTTTAAAACCGTCCCGCGACGTCTCAGGGTGCTGTTCCGTTCTCCCCGGGGACCGGACCTTGCGCCACATCAGGGTTTTCACTCTATCAGCCCAGCTCGCCGGTGGTTTGAATATCGTCACAGGCAAACCTCTCTTCACCATGTCCGTCGTAGCTTCCTCGGCCGAGTTGTACAGGCGCGTCTCTCCCTCGTAGAACACCCTTAATCTGGCTGGGAAAGGTGCCTGGAACCGTGTGTTATTTTCCCGCAGCACCTTCTTCGCTTCTGCGTATTCCCGGCGTTTCTTGAGGGTCTCCGGTGCGTAGTCGTGGTCCACAAAAACTCTTCTTTCCTTGTACAGAAAACCTTTTTTCTGCCATACCAACTTCAGAACTTCTTCTTTAGTTTTGCTGCTGGAGAACTTAGCGACTATAGATCTCGGGGGAGACCCAGCCGGGGGCTTCGGACCCAGTGCGCGATGCGCACGTTCAATCTTCAGGTCATGGGTGGGGGGCAGCTCCAGTTTCTCCCTCAGCAGATTTTCCACGAATGTTATCATCGATGTGGAGTTGCTCTCAGACCCCTCCTCTATGCCGTGGATTCTTATATTCTCCCGCCTTGCTCTCCCCTCGTGGTCCGTTAGCCTGTCCTCCAGCTTAGCCTGTAGCTTTAGCAGCTCCGCCGTAGCTTCTTCCAGCCCCTGCACTCTTTCCTCTGTCTCTGAAATTCGCATTTCGGCTTCCTCGACTCTGTTGTTAGTTGCCTTAATGTCTTCTCGTATCTCTCGGAGAGTATCTACATTTTCGCGCCGAAACTCTCTCAGCTCTTGCAATATCGTCTGCAGGCTAACCGTCTCCGCATCCACTTGCTGCTCCGCCATGTCGGGAAGGCCAGGTGTGTCATTCTCGACCGACCCCTCCCCGGCTATTTGAGCTCTTTCCCTCGTCTGTGGCACGCCTTTCTGTTTTGGTTTGGGCATATTATAAACGCCTTTTCAACCTTTCCTATTAATATGAAACACTCTCTCAAAAAAATAACGGCGTTTCCTTGATGATCGGGGAGCTCCGATAGCGTGCTGTCTACCTCATGGCTGCCAGACCGGAAGTCGGACTTGCCCATTTTATCCTGCTATTGACCAAGGGCGTAGGTTTGGTCTTGGCATTGGTGGGGACCTAATCACAAAGTCAGTCCTTTGTCCTTCATATAGCCCGTGAGTTTTTTTGTTTTCGTTTGTTTGTTCTTTCAGGTTTTTTTTTTTTTCAGGTCAGAGCAACTGCCCCTCAAAATTCCTGTGCACGTCCCTGGTGTGACGTTAGGAGGACGCTGCTAATAAAGTTGTAGCTACACAGTGGATTTACGTTTATTATTATTATTTTATAGAGAACATACTACAGTTTTTATGCTGGTCTTATCATTTTATTTTGTTTTTATCTACACCTTTCGGTCCGTGAAACTACTGTCTGACATTAAACCGGTCCGTGGCGCAAAAAAGGTTGGGGGCCACTGTTAAGTTACACACACACGGATTGAAATACACATTTGCAGATAGTTTTACTACAATAATGGCCCCATGGATAACTTAGATGACTTACGCTGGCAACTGCAGATAACTGTGTCCGGTCCAACTAGCAGGTTGCGTGTAGCTTTTTCAAACAGAAGGAGTGACAGCGGGGGCAGCCAATCAGGGAGCGATATTTAGGTTTGAGGCGGGACTTCGAGCAGAGACCGACATTTAACCCTTTGTGTGCCATAATCACTGCCTAAGCACTACGGACAGCGGTTGTATTGATAGTGACAACACAGTAGCGGCTGAATATTGGTAGGGACGTGTCCCTAGCGTCCCTACCCAATTCGACGCCCTTGCTATTGACACATGAACTTTGAAGACAAAATGTTGCTGATGACAAATATTTTGCCCAGACAGGTCTGGGCAAATATACACAGTTGTTTGCCAACATGAATGCTGAAGATTTTTCCAATTATGTTAGATAAAGTGAAAACGTTTTGACTGAGTTCCTTGTTCCTTCCCAATTAAAATTGGGAGTGAAATACCCCAAATTATATGGGTCAGGCATATCTTAAAACTTGGTTTTAAGACATATCTCTTTCCTGTATATAGGTATCTATCCCCACCTTTTCCAGATGAGCATGTATAAGACCCTTTATTGCATCTTTTAACAGTTCCGTTCACACTTTTACAATTCCAGGTGATAAACTTCACCACAGTTTATATACTCGTCTTAACAGATCACATGTTATCTGCTACTGATGCTTTTCTGTTTTGTAAAGGGTATGAGTCTGAATATCTCTGGTTCTCTTCAGTGGGTAGAAGAAATTGAGGCGATGGAGCGATTTTTGTGTGTGTGTAAAGACACATCAACATCAACGATTAGAATGTTTTTTCTCCTTTTATTCACTATTCAATAACTATTACATTTGTTTAGCATAAGTGCTGCCTCATATTTTCTGATTTTAGTTGGCCAGGAGTTTTATCACAGCAGTGTCCTCCACAGCAGGGCTGTTGGTCTGTTCCTTCAGACACAAACCTCCAGGTCTACACAGATTACGAGGTCATGAATTATATTTCTGGCAGGGAATTAGAAAGATGAGCATGGCAAATGACATTTCGATATGTCTAAATTATTATGATATCATTATATTATTTTATATTTTATTATACTATGAAGATGATTTGAAAAAAATAGATTAGATTTTACAATAATGGTTCCTATAATCCAATATAATCCCTACTCTGCACACAGTCCCACAATCAGTCTGACCCATTTAGTTGTAAACACATTGAACTAAGTGGCCCTCAGATGACATATAAGACTTTTTTGTTGCAAAAACCCTCCCTCCCTAACTGTAGAAGCAGAAATGTATGTCTCACTTGTCACCAGGGGTAGTGGGTGTGTCTGGATGTGTGTGTGGGTGTGACTGGATGTGTGTGGGTGTGGGTGTGACTAGGTTTGAATGATTGCATAATGAATATCGCCCGGACCTGCCTGTGAATTTGTTTTGCTTGACACAGAGTGAAGGTGAGGTAGGGTGCCGATATTTCCGTTGACCACATGAGTTACTGTCTTATAGTTTAGTACTTCAATCCACCTGCATAACAAAAGGTATATGTCCTCTAAAAGGATTCAAATAAACATCCTTAAGTTGCAGTGATGGTATCATGTTTCCTTTTTGGACGCAGCGTGTCAGACAGAGCCCTGTTTTCCCCTTTCAGTGACTAAGTTAGTTCATACTACATAGTCAACAAAAATAAGGTTACAGATCCAACACTTATCTTCTGATGCTTCATTAGATTTGTGCACTTTGGACCACTCAACCACTTTGCATGGTGATCGTGAGTAAATATGACTGAAATGAAGGAGCGCTGCGTAACCCATGGTGTGTGAAATTCAGTCCATTCATACTGTGAAGTTCTACTTACCTTGTTCACAGTTGATGCTGGTTATTGCTGCATATTGGATGCACATGGATGCTGTGGCCATTGTTTGATGTCATTATTCCTATATTGCTCAAAACTGAATTAACTGGTGGAAAAGGTGTAATTGCAAGGAAGCAGAGCAACCCACCTTGAGTTTAAAAAGAAGGTTCCAAAAGGATGCCTTATTTCATGCAGATTACGCCACCTTGCACAATGTAATTTCCTGTGGTTATGCTAAAAAGGTGCCTGTTGAAGATCTGGCCAAGCCTTGGTAAATGGTAATGACCTTGCAGCAGGGGTGGACAGTAACGGAGTAAAATTACTTAAGTACTGTACTTAAGTACAGATTCTGAGGATTTGTACTTTACTCAAATACTAGAATTCTTTGATACTTATTACTCTTACTCGAATACATTTCCAAGGCAAAGATTTTTACTTTTTCTGAGAAGGCTCATGAATACTCGTTACTTTTAGGTTTGCCTGTATTTTTGTTCTGTTTTTTCCCCCTAAAATGCGATTGGCCACACGCAGTGTCGGTCAAAGAAAGAAACCTATCACAGTAAACCTTCTCAACTGGGATTTACGTCAAAGCGGAAATACGTCATCCCCTACCCAAGCAGCTCAAAACAAGACCGCGGTGGCAATGGCGACTGCTGAAGAAATCTCTGATGAATCCAAGTCTGAACATGATGAGCCGGAGTTTTATGAGGCGGAGGAAGAAAACCCATGGCCTTATCTTAAAGCTATGTTTGACTTTGTCGGAGTGAAAAAGAGATGTCAGCGATCGCTGATTTTTTTTTGCTTCACGGCCGCAATGCCGCCCCCCCCCCATGCCGCCAATATTATTGGACCCGAAAAGTGAGTGGGTCTGAACCCACCCTCTTATAATGGTGGCGACACCAATGCCCATAACGTTATATGATTGAAATGTTAGCCACTCACCAAAGTTACCCTCTCGACCCCCTTGCCTTGTTATGACACCGACACAGGTCCTTATATTGTTATTGCTTTGTGTTTCTTATTCTTCCGCCTTCTTCCGTAATTTTTCGGTTCGCTTCTTGTCCCAGAGTTTTGGAGATATATAGACAAATTGTATATGGAGATGTGCGCATTGATTGGGACAAGTGTCCCATTGAAATGAATGGAGAAGCCCCAAAAAACGCCAACATTCCAAAATGGACACCTTCGCTTTGTCAAGCTATTACTCGGCCGTGCTTTGGAGTAGAAAATTGCTTGGAAGTTTGTACGAGGCACGGGAAGTGTGGCTTTATTTTTCTGAAAACGGCGTTTCGATACCTTTTACGGTTTGGTCAGGGTCGCAGTTTACGTTTTGGTGAAATTTTGGAAAAAAGATAGTTAATTGATTGATTGACTGATATTTTTATTAAAAGTCAGCATAGGAAAGGTACAGTTTCATGACAGTACAGTAAGGTCAACTAAAAGGATGAACACCACAACAACGCTTTTAGGCAGAAATGTGATAATGGTAGAATTATCTGGAATCAATGGGGGTACATGTATTAAAATTGAATTATTGTTTTGGGAATGCGACAATTCAAACAAATATTATTGAAAATGACATAATTGTCGTCTTTGATGATTCCATTCATTTTCTTTCCATTTTTATAGATTTTGGGGAAGGCTTGGTACAGTATAACAGAATGGTTCTACAGGCAAGCACATCAGTGCAGGTGTTTCAAAGAGTTTTTCTCAGAAACAAGAGATACATGGTAGTATATAAAATTGTAAAATGACTAATTCAGTCAGGTCCAATCTCGTCAAAGATTAAAAAAAAAAAGGAAAATAGGAATTTACTCTTACTCTTACTTTTACTCTAAGTACATTTAAAAGCATTTACTCTTGAATACTTAAGTACATTTAAAAGCAAGTACTTTCTTACTCTTACTCAAGTAATGTATTGACTGGGCTACTCTTACTTGTAGCGGAGTAAATTTTGACCAAGAGTATTTGTACTCTTACTCAAGTACTGGGATCCAGTACTCTGTCCATCTCTGCCTTGCAGTAGTAGTAGTAGAGGACTGTGGGACACAGTCTATCCACCACCACGGACATCTACACCTCCAGATGCAGGAAAAGGGCCACCTGCATCAGGAAAGACCCCACCCACCCCGCACACACACTGTTTGTCCCCCTCCCCTCAGGCAGGGGGCTACGGAGCATTAAAAGCAGGACAGACTGCATTTGCACTGCACTGTCACTTTAACTCCATTTGCACACTACCTCAATTGCACAGGACCATCACAGTTAATTTCATAGTTTTTATTTATACAGTTATACAGTGTGTACAGTTAGCTAATTTTATTTCTCTATATTTATACTTTTCTATATTTATACGTGTCTTTTTCTTTACTATGGCTTGAAACGGGACCAGAGAAACCATTTTCGTTCCTTCATATCAACATGTGTAGAAATGACAATAAAAGAATCCTTGAATCCTCCTTGATCCTTGAATCCTTTTATATAGCGCTTTTCTACCTATTGGTGCTCAAAGTGATTTACAGTCACAGATACATCTACCCACTCGTTCACACAAGCACACACACATTCTCACACCTGACCGAGTAATGCAGTGTTTTATGGACACAGTATTTTTAATGTTGTTAAGAGGGGCATCTTTTAGCTCAGATATCAGATTGAGCTTCCGGCGCCGGTCGAAGCCGGCAGCTGCTTGCTTCTTACTCCTTCTCTCTTTTTCCTATTTTTTTCTCTAATTTATTTCACTTTTTGCTTCGCTTTTTACTTTGTATATATTTTTAAGACAGCTCTGCACTTTTTCACATTTTTTTCGAGTCTTTTCGGATTATTTTTAACAACAGTAAGGTCGGCCGGTGTAACAATACACAAAGCGGCCCGCTTGTGCTTTGTTTACAGGAGGGAACAGCTGATCGCGCTGCGTAGCGCTGTAGTGTTCCCTCGGGACAGACACGAGATTCCCCCGGAGCTACTCCGCAAGACCCGATCGTGGATGCCGTGCAGGAAGACAGAGACCTGGCTTACACCCAGCATCCCGGACTCCACCGTTATGCTGGACAACTTTCACCTTCTATGGGCAGACAGGACAGCTGACAGTGGGAAGGGGAAAGGAGGAGGCCTGGTTGTGTTTGTGAACGAGAGGTGGTGTAAATCTACAAACTGCACGGTTAAAGCACAACTGTGTAGTAAGGACATTGAACTGTTAGCAGTTAGCATGAGGCCATACTATCTGCCACGCGAGTTTTCACATGCCATTGTGACAGCAGTGTATGTTCCCCCATCTGCTAAGGCAGACACCGCTTCTGATGCCCTGCTCTCAGTTACCAGCAAGCTGCAGATACAGCACCCACAGGCCCTCTTCCTCATCTCTGGAGACTTCAACCACGCTTCTCCCTCATCTGTTCTGCCCACATACACTCAGTATGTCACCTGCCCCACAAGAGACAATAAGACACTGGACTTGTTTTATGCCAACACCAAGGAGGCATATTCTGCATCCCCCCTCCCTCCCCTAGGAAGAGCTGATCACAACACTGTTCACCTGCAGCCTGTGTATCAGCCTACTGTACACGGGCAGCCTGTGGTCCCACGCATGGTGAAGAGGTGGACTGCAGAGAGTGAGGCAGCTCTCAGGGACTGCTTCAACACCACTGTGTGGACAGAACTCTGTGATCCACATGGAGACGACATCAATGCCATGACAGACTGCATAACAGACTACATAAACTTCTGCTTTGAGAACACCGTTCCCTCCAGAGTGGTATGGCGCTTCTCAAATAACAAACCGTTGATTAACCCTGAGATTAAAGCTCTGCTGAAGGAGAAGAAGAGAGCTTTCAGATCAGGGAATAAGGAGGAGCTGAAGACTGTGCAGAAGGAGCTGAGAAAGAAGATCAGGGAGGGAAAGGCCAGCTACAGGAGGAAGATGGAGGAGCAGTTGCAGCGGCAGGACATCAGAGGGGTGTGGAGAAGCCTGGAAACCATTTCAGGCTACAAAACACCCCATGCACAGGTTGAGGGGGATCAGCAGTGGGTCAACAATCTGAATCTACATACAACAGGTTTGATCAAGCACCCCCTCCTCCCCCCATGCAGCCACTCCCTCACTTGCTGACACCTGGCTTATGCCCCCCTCACTCAGCCCCTCACACCTCTGGCTCATCAGACAATTCAACCACTTCACATCAAGATGGAGCCACTCATCCCCCACCCTTGTCCTTCACAGCAGATCAGGTGAGAAAAGAGCTCAGGAAGATAAAAGCGAGGAAAGCGACTGGACCGGACGGCATCAGCTCCAGGCTCCTTAAGTCCTATGCAGATGAACTGTGTGGCGTTATGGAGCATGTCTTCAACCTGAGCTTTGAGCTGAGAGTGGTACCACAGATTTGGAAGACCTCTTGCGTGGTACTGGTGCCTAAAACATTGCACCCTAAAGACCTCAGCAGCTACAGACCGGTGGCTCTAACATCCCACCTGATGAAGACACTGGAGAGACTGATACTGGGACATCTTCGCTCTGAGGTGGGCCCTTCCATGGACCCACTACAGTTTGCCTACCGTCCTATTGTCGGAGTGGAGGACGCTGTTATCTTCCTGCTACACCGAGCTCTCTCTCACCTGGAAGAGCCCGGCAGCACTGTGAGAATCACTTTTCTTGATTTCTCCAGTGCATTCAATACCATCCAGCCGGTGATTCTGAGGGACAAACTGGAGAGGATGGGTGTGGGCCACCAGCTGTCTGCATGGATCCTGGACTACCTCACAGACCGACCACAGTTTGTGAGAAACAGGACCTGTGTGTCTGACCTGCTCACCAGCAGCACAGGTGCCCCCCAGGGGACTGTTCTGGCCCCCTTTCTTTTCACCCTCTACACAGCAGACTTCAGACACAACACCGACAGCTGTATACTGCTGAAGTTCTCGGACGACTCTGCCATTGTTGACCTCATCAGAGGTGACGACGATGCAGTATAGAGGACTGAAGGGGAATTTTGTGGAATGGTGTCAACGAAACTACCTCCGGATCAACGCGGGGAAGACCAAGGAGATGGTGGTGGATTTCCGTAGATGCCGTTCTGCCCTCCCCTCACCAGTGAACATCCAGGGAATGGACATTGAGCAAGTGGACTCTTATAAGTACCTGGGTGTTCACCTCAACACCAAACTAGACTGGACTCACCACACCAACGCACTCTACAGGAAGGGACAGAGCAGGCTCTACCCTCTGAGGAGACTGAGGTCTTTTGGAGTGAAAGGGGCACTCTTGAAGACCTACTATGACTCTGTAGTGGCATCAGCCATCCTGTATGGAGTGGAACAGTGCTGGAACAGTGGCATCACAGAGAGGGACAGGAAGAAGCTGGATAAGATCATCAGGAAGTCCAGCTCTGTCCTGGGCTGCCCCTTGGACTCAGTGGGGGAGGTGGGTGACAGGAGAGTTCTGGCTAAACTGTCATCCATGCTGAACAATGAGTCCCACCCCCTGCATGGAGACCTGACGGGACTGAGGAGCAGCTTTAGTGATAGACTTCTTCACCCTCGATGTGTGAAGGAAAGATACAGAAGGTCTTTCCTTCCTGCTGCTGTTAGGCTTCACAATGAACATTCTTGATAATATGTGCAATATGACTACATTACATGTGCAATAGTACTACACCATAAGTGCAATAACATTTCCTACAATCCAACCCGTGCAATATTACAACTCAATCTGTGCAATATTTCTACCACTTATATATTATTTATCTTTTATAGCTATCCTCTTTGCTCTGGCTTTCTTGCTATTTTGCTATATTGCTCTTCTTAATCTTAGATTATATATGGTAAATATTGATCCTTTGCAAAGGGCTGGAGTGAAAGGAATTTGTCAGTGGGGTTTGGGCAGAGAGTTCTGGAAAGCAAGGTATTAGGGATCTTACGTAATGCTTCACTTGTAGGTATCTAAAGATGTTGAACTTGCCACCGTGAGAGGTTTGCCTGGCAGCTGATCCATGGTCTGGGCTGTCCTCCTATGTCTGCCTTCCGTCTATGAGACTATTGCACGGGCCTTGCTATCGGTGTTGGCAGACGAAAGCGGGCTATTCAGCATACTGGCTACCATGTCAGCCAGCGACTAGCGAGGCTAGGTGGCCAGCGGCGAGCGAGGCTTGTCGGCCAGCAGCTAGCGAGGCTAGGTGGCCAGCGGCTAGTAAGGCTAGGTGGCATCCGCCCTTGGTTGGCATGGCGTTTAGCTATTCCTCCTCACAACTCCACAAACTAAACGCTGCAATTACTCCTGGATTTAACATCTCCATCATAAAAGAACTCAGACTTTTGCGTCGCCCCCGTTATGTCCACCGGAGTACACGGAAAAGCTTTGTTTACCACCAGCAGTCTGAGCAGTGCATTCCTTCCATCTGGACGCCCGTCGCACAACTGACACGTCATCAGCGCACTGCCACCAAGGTATTCTATTTCATTCCAAGCAGGACAGAAAACGTGGAGTGGATTACAGCCTACTCCGGCCCCTACAGAGATACTTTGTAGAATTCTGGACGTCATTCGTTTTTTTTTTTTTTTCTTCTCTCTCTCTCTCTTTCTCTCTCTCTCTCTCTCTTTTCTCTCTCTCTCATATTCGTCCTCACTTTTTTGTGTGTATATTATCTTGTTGCTGCTTTCTTGGCCAGGCCTTGTTCGTAAAAGAGATTTTTTTATCTCAAGCAATTTGCCTGGTAAAATAAAGGTTAATAATACTCCGCCGCCACCAACCCACCACCCCCGTTAAAATTGAACTCTTGAATGCACAATCTCTCAATAACAAGGCATCTTTTATTCATGACCACATCATCAATGAGCAGATACACTTCATGTGCCTAGTTGAAACCTGGCAACAACCTGAAGTCTACTCCAGTCTGAATGAAGCCTGTCCTCCGGGCTACACTTACGTCAGCAGGGCCCGCACCACTGGTCGTGGTGGTGGCCTTGCCGTTGTGCACCGGGTAGACTTTGAGTTGTCCCCACTGTCTCTGCCAGTTCTCTCCTCATTTGAATGCTTTGAATTTGAATGCTTTGCATTCAAATTCAATTCAATTCAATTCAGTTTTATTTATATAGCGTCAATAACAATACAAATCATCTCGAGACGCTTTACAAGACCCGGCCTGAAACCCCCAGAGCAAGCCTGAAGGCGACGGTGGCAAGGAAAAACTCCCTTTTAACAGGAAGAAACCTTGAGCAGAACCCAGCTCATATGGAGGGACCCATCTGCCTAAGGTCAGCCGGGTACAGGCAGAGAAAGAGAACAGCAAGATAAACATACATCTGTCATAAATACACATACTGTATCTGACTAAAGCATACAAGTTGGATGCTATGATTCAAACGAATGATGTTACATGACAGTTGTAAGAGGAATCATAGGCAGGTTGGAGAATTGTTCATTCAGGTAGGAGTGGATAACAGCAGGATTCCATGGAGACTGGGCAGGCTGATGAGACCACGACAACAGATGTAGTACGGCGCTCCACAGGAAACACAACTCCAGGCCAGAGATACTCGGAAGAAGGGAGAGCAGCAGTAAACATTCTACATAGTAATAGCACAGAATTGCATGACTAGTAGCAGATAGGAATTTAGAGGGCAGGAGCTCTGTGCCAGAGAAAAAGAAAGTGTAGGACACGAGAGTGGAGAGAGAAGAACGAAGGAGAACATGTGTTTGGTCCCCCAGCAGCCTAGGCCTATAGCAGCATAACTAAGGGATGGTTTAGTCCAGCCCTAACTATAAGCTTGATCAAAAAGGAAAGTCTTAAGCCTGACCTTAAAAATAGAGAGAGTGTCTGCTTCACGAACCCAAACTGGGAGCTGGTTCCACAGGAAAGGAGCCTGATAGCTGAAAGCTCTACCTCCCATTCTACTCTTTGAAATTCTAGGAACCACAAGTAGGCCTGCACTTTCAGACCGAAGTGATCTGTTGGGATGATATGGTACAATGAGGTCTTTAGGATATGATGGAGCTAGGCCTTTGAGGGCCTTGTATGTAAGGAGGAGGATTTTAAATTCTATTCTAGACTTTAAGGGGAGCCAGTGAAGAGAAGCTAAAACTGGAGTAATATGATCTCTCTTGCTAATTCCTGTCAATGATCTTGCTGCAGCATTTTGAATCAGTTGGAGGCTTTTTAAAGAGTTATTTGGGCAGCCAGACAGTAATGAATTACAATAATCCAGTCTAGAAGACACAAATGCATGAACTAGTTTCTTAACGTCATTCTGAGACAGGATGTTCCTAATTTTGATGATATTACGTAGATGAAAGAAGGCAGTCCTGGTTACTTGCTTAATGCAAACCACCACTTTCCACCACAATGTTGCTGATTTACCGGCCCCCCAAACCGAACCCAGCATTTATTCCAGAGATGCATGATCTCCTCACCACACTCTGCACAACCCCAGGGAATATCATCATACTTGGTGATTTTAATATCCATGTTAACGACCCCCCTTCCTACTCTGTAGCTGAATTCACTAATCTTCTTGACAGTCTCAACCTCACCCAACACGTCAATGTCCCAACACACTCCAAGGGCCACACTCTTGATTTGCTGATCACCAACTCCACCACCATCAGCAATCTCTCTGTGCATGATCTGGGTGTGTCCGACCATAAGGCCATCTTAATGGAGCTACCCACCCTGTCCCCCCTCAGTAAGCCCAGCAGACAAATCAGCTTCAGGAACCTTAAGAACATCAACCCAGTCACCCTGTCTACTGACCTCCATCATCTCTCTGCTGCCATCCCACTCTCAGTCACTGAATCTGTGGATCTCTACAATTCAACACTCAGCACCCTTCTGGACCATCATGCCCCACTCAAGTACAGAACCGTTACCTTCACACGCTCAGCCCCCTGGTACTCCAGGGAGCTGCGTTTACAGAAGAGAACAGGACGTGTCCTTGAACGGCGTTTCAAGGATTCAGGACTTGCTGTTCACAAGCTAGCCTACCGGGAACATCAGAAGGCCTACAGCAAGTCCCTCAGTGACACACGGTCCCGGTTATACTCTGACATAATTAACAATAGCACTGGTAATTCCAAGCAACTTTTCTCAACCATAGATCATCTCCTCAAACCTCAGTCCCCCTTATACTCAGTTAACACGCAGGAGCGGTGTAACAGCTTCATCTCCTTTTTTAAAATGAAAGTGGAAAACATCCGCTCCCGTCTTTCCAACCCCCCCGTCCCCCTGCCCTCCAGCCCCTCTGCTGTATTTGCTGCCCCGCCCCCGCCCCGCCCCCTCTTCTCCTTAGCCCCTCTCCCCCCTCAGTTACTTCCACTGGCCGTCAATCTGGGACTACCCAGCTCCTCTGGTGTTTTACGGACATCACCCAGCATGAGACTGAGGACCTCCTAAGGAAGATGAAGCCCTCTACCTGTGACCTGGATCCATTTCCCTCAGCCCTGATAAAAAGCCACTCCTCTGCAATAAGTCCCATGATCACCAAAATCATCAATCAGTCCCTCCATTCCGGCCATGTCCCCACATCCCTGAAAACTGCTGACATTAAGCCACTACTCAAAAAACCCAGCCTTGACCCCGAAGTACCTGCCAACTACCGCCCCATCTCCAACCTCCCTTTCCTGTCAAAGGTGTTGGAAAAGGTAGTTTCAGCCCAACTCCACAACCACCTCAAAACAAACAGTCTGTATGAGAAGTTCCAGTCGGGTTTTTGCTCTGGCCACAGTACAGAAACTGCCCTGGTCAGGGTCACAAATGACCTACTGATGACGGCTGATGCTGGCTCTCCATCACTTCTCATTCGTCTCGACCTCACCGCAGCCTTTGACACCATGGAACACCACATTCTTCTACACCGCCTCCACTCCTCCATTGGGCTCTCTGACACTACCTTGGCCTGGTTCACATCATATCTCACAGACAGAATTGAGTATGTTCCCTGGATGGTGCCAAATCTGACATGCACTCTGTCACCTGTGGTGTCCCCCAAGGATCAGTCCTTGGCCCCATCCTCTTCACGCTCTACATGGTCATGTCATCAGCCAGCATGGAATATTTTTCCATTGCTACGCTGATGACACCCAACTTTACATCAAAACCAACCCAACCCCTCTGCAGACCTTTCCACACTTTCCATCTGCCTGGAAGAGATAAAGGCGTGGATGATGGCTAACTTCCTGCAACTCAACAGCTCAAAAACGGAAGCCATGTGGCACTCCACACCAGACCCGGTAATCCACCATCACCAGCATCACCTTCTCCAGCCATGACATCCACCTCTCATCCTCAGTCACAAACCTCGGTATCAGAATGGACCCTCACCTGACTTATGAGGCGCACATCAAACACCTTTGCAAAACCTCCTTCTTTCACCTCAGGAATATTGCAAAACTCCTCCCCATGCTCACTCTCTGGGATGCCGAAAAACTTGTCCATGCCTTTGTCTCCTCCAGGCTGGACTACTGCAACACACTCCTCATTGGGATCCCAGGCAAGAACATCAAGCAGTTGCAATACATCCAGAACTGTGCTGCCAGGATCCTGATGGGGGTGCGGAAGTACCACCACATCACACCCATTCTCAAATCCCTCCACTGGCTCCCTGTCCAGTACAGGATTGAATTTAAAGTTTCCCTTCTGACCCACCAGTGCCTCCATGGCAATGCCCCCGGTTACCTCAAACAACTCATCACCCCCCTTTCCTCCTCACGCCATCTCCGTACTGGACAGGCCAACCTCCTCCAGCCTCCAAGGACAAGACTGCGAACCATGGGTGGCCGCGCCTTTTGTTCAGCTGCACCCAGCCTGTGGAATACTCTTCCTGTCCATCTAAGGGCACCACAGACTGTGGACTCTTTTAAAAAGAAAACCTTAAGACGCATCTTTTTACAAAAGCTTATGGCGAAAACTGCTATTTTTAATCTCTCTCTTTTAATTCTTTTATGCTAGTTTTAAAGTCTTTATGTTGTTTTATATGCATTGTAGCACTTTGAGGTCATTGATTTGATGTAAAGTGCGTTATAAATAAAATGTATTATTATTATTTAAAAGTGTTTATACCCTTCTTATACCCAGCTTTTCTTTTTTTAATAAAACATCCATACCCTTTTTTTCTCTTAGTTTTTCACTTTACTGAAACTCAACCCTCACAACCACAATCGATCCCAGATGGTGAAACTCTCTGGAGCTTTGTTCTTTGACTGTCGGATCCGCGGATGTTGGATGTTGTGGGGGGAGGTGATGGATGCGTCTGTTGTACGGTTTCCCGTCTCGTGCCGCTCACCGACCATGACAGCCTCCGGATCCGTTCCAACAGCGTCTCGGGTGGTTTCAGCACCGTAACCGGCAGCCCCTTCTCTGCCATTTCCTTCGTTGCTTCCTCTGCCATGTTGTAGGTTCGCGGCCCTTCCGCGTAGAAAACTCTAAGTCTGGCCGGGAAGGGTGTCTGAAAGCGGATCCCCTTTTCCTTCAGAACCCTCTAAGCTTCCATATACTGTTGCCTTTTCTTCAACACCCCCGGTGCATAGTCATTGTCCAGATTAACTTGTTTATTTTTCCACATGAAGCCCTTTTTCTGCCACGCTGTTCGTAGAATTTCCTCTTTTGTCTTGTAGCTCAGAAACTTAATAATTATCGATCTCGAAGGTGCTCCTTCTCTCGGTACGGGACCGAGTGCCCGGTGCGCCCATTCGATATGGAGATCCACGTCTTCCTTCAGAGACAAGCCATGTTTCAACAGTTTTCCGACAAACTCAATCATTGATGAGGACTCATTCTCTGACCCCTCCGGAATGGAATAGACTCTGATATTGTTTCGTCTGGATCTTCCCTCCTGGTCATCCTGTCTTTCCTCCAGGTGTGCTTGAAGTTTTATCAGCTCCTCTGCCACTCCTTCTAATGACTGCATTCTCTCCTCCGTGTTTGAAACACGGTCTTCTACTTCGTCGAGCCTCTTTTTGGTTTTTCCGATCTCTTCTTTAATTTCTTGGAGTTGTTGCTTATTGTCTTGTCGGAAATCTTTTATCTCTGCGAGAATGGTTTTCAGGTTAGCCTCCATGTTAGCTTCGTCTTCCCCTCCGCTGTCATTAGCCTGCGAGCTACAGCTAGCTGGAGACGACTCCAGACTAAGTTTTCCGAGTGTTTCGGTGTTCTGTGCAAATTTCCCAAGTTTGGCTTTCCTCTGCCTGTCTTGCGATGGAGTCTTGCCCTTTACCATGCTTTTACGCCAGTTTTAATTCGAGTTCGTCGAGTTAATAGGCACTTAAATCCTAGTAGTCGGGAGAGATTCTCTCTTAAGCTGCCATCTTGGCCGCCGCAAAACCGGAAACCCCTCCCCTCGGTTTTTGTGCTTAGGAACCAGGTTTTGTGTGTTAGCAATCGAGAAAGACTAAGTTTGGCTGGACTAGCTGGCCAGCTTCTTTCATTGTCCTCTCATGTATCACCACATGATGAATGACAGTGGCATGGATTTCATCAGATATCACTTGTCTTTGTTGTCTTCTCCCTTTTCCTCTTCCTCTTCCTTGTCCCCGTCCTCTCTGTTGTCTGTCAACCTCTGCATGGTTGGGATCCATTGTTCCAAAGGACATGAACATGCCTCTAGGCTCTATTTATTGACCCCCAAATTTGATTGGTGGGTTAAAGGCTGAGTGTTTTCACTTGGAGAAGGGTGTGGTCTCTGAGTTTAGGTTATTATAACTTGAGTTAATTATATCGAGAGCATGTGTTGCTGAATGAACACAGTGCAATGAATGATGTATTTGGCCACTTTTGTGTAAGGTTTTGCAAAACGAGGTTTGAATACTGAGACATGTGAGGAAACAGGTGAATTGTATTTTTCGAAAATGTGTGTGTGATTCTGGGAATGACAAAAAGGTTCGGGTTTTTGTGCTACAGGAACCAGGTTTTGTGTTTTAGCAATCAAGAAAAAAATTAAACACATTTGCAAGAGGTGTCTTCTGCTCTATTGAGATAGTGAAAATGAAAACTGAGTGGATCCCAGTTTCTTTAAAGCAGGTCAAAGCAATCAAGAAAAACTGTAACAAAGGAATATTTTGAAAGAGGACATACAGTACATACTGTATAGTGTCATTTTTGATATGCTTTCAATGCATCATGTCCCTCAGAACCCTGAAAGCACAGCTGAAGGAGTTAGGACTGAGGAGACAGGGCAATTAAGTCCTCATCGTGTGTCCCTTTGCCCTCTTTAAATAATGTGTTCCCTCAAACCCGTCATTGTGTTTTGTGAAATGTCTTTATGTTTTGACCTTCAGACCCACCGTACTTCACACACTACATGTTGTTGTAACATTAAGGCTGTTTTTTGTTGTTCTGTGTTGAACTGAAAATAGTGCAAAAATTATTAACACATACACTCCTAGTCAAAAGTTTGGACACACCCTCTCATTTAATGTTTTTTCTTAATTTTCATGATTATTTACGTTGTAGATTCTAACTGAAGACATCAAAACTATGAATGAACACATGGAATTTTGTAGTAAACAAAAAGTGTGAAATATGATTCGTATTTTAGATTCTTCAAAATAGCCACCTTTGCTCTGTTGACAGCCCTGTAAACTCTTGGACTTCTCTCAGTGAGTCACCTGAAATGGTTTCCAACAGTCCTGAAGGAGTTCCCAGAGATGCTGAACACTTGTTGGCCTATTTTTCTTCACTCTGCGGTCCATCTCAAAACCATATCAATTGGATTCCAGGTCATCTGGTGCAGCACTCCATCACTCTCCTTGGTCAAATGGCCCTTACACAGCCGGTAGGTGTGTTTGAGGTCATTGTCCTGTTGAAAAATAAATGATGGGGGGACTTACGTGTCACAAATGGAGTATGTTACCGCTAGGCTCAAAGTCGGTAACAAAGAGGGAGGCCACACACACAAATAACGGTCAAATGAGTTTATTTAGTTCTACTCAGTAAATGAGTATAATGTCAGAACACAACAAACCAAACAAAGAGTCAGGTCGACGAGGATGCAGCAGGCCTAGCTGAGAGAGAGCTGAGAGAGAGACAAAGAGAAGGGCCTTTCGCCTTCCAGAAGCGAGCCCAATGGGCAGGTTTACAGCGTCCAGCTTTCACCTGAAAACCAGCATAAATTAAGGAAAGTGGGAGGATCGTCACACCCCCACTTAAAGGGCGTCTCACAGGACCCTGGACAACAACTATACAGTACAAACACTCAAAATCATGTTTCCTATAGACTGTTATACCACGCAGATGAAGTCGCATTGAGTACGCCCCCTCAGCACTTTGTATCAAGAAGCACTTTAAGAGGGAGGAGAGACCTTGGGAAGGTTAAATAGTGTTATGCCAGATAAGCATCTGCCACGATTCCCCTCACGTACCTTTGAAATGGTTGGAGGAAAGACCCAGCCTCAGCCTTGATTTGGATTGGAGCGCAGTGAGAAAACAAGGTTGTGATCTGTATACACCACTAATGGTTTACTCCACCCCCACATATACCTCAGAATAAGCCAGATATCTCGGCGCCAGCGCAGGACGCCGATCCAGTAGCTCCGTACGGGTTGTGTCGTTGGAGTGCTTAAAGTACGTTTTTTTGAACTTTTGCTTTCGTTTTAAACTGCACTTGCGTGTAACTCTATATAGCCAATGGATAACAACGTCTTTTTTACCGGCAACACAGCGGTGGACAACTTCGTTATTCAAACAAACACGGGACGAGCCGGCATTGTTCACCCCATACCTGAGGAGTCTGAGGAGTAGGCGACGAGGCCGCAGAGCCGGACGAAGGTGAAGGCTAGGCTAGCGGCTAAGCGGTGGAAGTACAAGCCCTCGGTTCCTTCGATCATTCTTGGGAATGTTAACTGTCTCACCAACAAGACGGACGAGCTGGCGGCCCTAGTGAGGACCGACAGGACATTCAGGGAGAGCAGTTTACTGTGTCTCTCTGAAACTTGGCTCACCCAAAACACACCGGACGCTAACGTGGATGTACCCGGATTCACGACGGTGAGAGCGGACAGGGACTGCAGACGCAGCGGCAAACGGAAAGGCGGAGGACTCGCACTGTTTATTAACATCAGATGGTGCAACCCGGGGCATGTTACGGTGAAGGAGATTGTGTGCAACAGAGACATCGAGTTGCTGGCGGTAGGTCTCAGACCGTATTACATGCCCAGAGAGTTCTCCCACGCCATTGTTGTTTGTGTTTACATCCCTCCGCGTGCACACGCCGAGACCGCGTGTGACGTCATCCACTCCACCGTAGCGGGACTACAAACGCAACACCCAGACGCCTTCATCGCCATCTCTGGGGATTTTAATCATGTCACACTGGACTCCACACTACCAGACTTTCACCAGTTTGTAAGCTGCCCCACCAGGAAGAACAGGACGTTAGACCTCCTGTACGCCAACGTGAAGGAAGCTTACACGGCCACTCCTCTGCCCCCACTGGGAAAGTCTGACCATAACCTGGTCCTGCTCACACCACACTACAAACCAAAGATCCAGAGACAGTCTACAACCACACGCTCCTTCAGGAAGTGGTCTCCTGAGGCAGAGGAGGCTCTGAGGGACTGCTTTGAATCAACTGACTGGAACATCCTGCAGGATGCACATGGTGAGGACATGGAGGGGGTCACCCACTGCACTACTGACTATCTGAACTTCTGTATGGATGTTGTGGTCCCCATTAGGACTGTACGCTGCTTCCCAAACAACAAGCCCTGGATCACCAGCGACGTCAAGGACATCCTTAACAGGAAGAAGAGGGCGTTCAAGGATGGTGACCGAGACGAGCTGAAGCGCGTACAGGGGGAACTCAAGGTCCAGCTGAGAGAGGCAAGGGAGGATTACAGAAGGAAGGTGGAACAGAAGCTGCAGCAAAACAACATGAGGGAGGTCTGGGATGGCATGAAAACCATCACAGGCTGCAAGAAGAAGGGCGGCAGCACAGAGGAGGGGGATGCTGAGAGAGCAAACCAGCTGAACCTGTTTTTTAACAGGTTTGATACTGCAGCTCCTACAGACAACAACTCAGACTGCAGAGCTCCCCCACCCATCACACCTATGGACAATGCAACCCACCTCTCCTTCTCCCTCCCCCTCAAGGACAGTCCAACCCCCCTTCCCACCACGGACAGTTCATCCCCCCTTCCCTTCCCCATCACCAAGGATCAGGTGAGCAGAGAGCTGAGGAGGCTGCGCCCAAGGAAAGCAGCGGGCCCGGAAAAAGTGTGTCCAAGGATGCTCAAGGCCTGCTCTGCTGAACTGGGGGAGCCGCTTCAGCGCGTCTTCAACCTGAGCCTGCAGCTGGGGAGGGTCCCCGTGCTCTGGAAGACTTCATGTCTCATCCCGGTTCCCAAAACAAAACACCCCAGGGAGCCGGGTGACTTCAGACCAGTGGCACTAACATCCCACATCATGAAGACTTTTGAACGGCTGCTGCTCCATCTCCTCAGACCCCAGGTCCACCACGCACAGGATCCACTGCAGTTTGGATACCAGGAGAAGGTGGGCGTGGAGGATGCCATCCTCTATCTGTTACACAGGGCTTATTCTCATCTGGACAAGGAGAGCGGTGCTGTGAGAATCATGTTTTTTGATTTCTCCAGCGCCTTCAACACCATCCAGCCCCTCCTGCTGAGAGACAAGCTGACAGAGATGAGGGTGGACTCACACCTGGTGAGATGGATTACAGACTACCTCACAGAGAGACCACAGTACGTCAGACTGAAGGACTGCACGTCAGACACTGTGGTCAGCAGCACCGGAGCACCACAGGGGACCGTGCTATCTCCTGTCCTCTTCACCTTGTACACATCTGACTTCCAGTACAACTCGGAGCTCTGCCACATGCAGAAGTACTCAGATGACACTGCGATAGTCGGCTGTATCAGGGATGGACGGGAGGAGGAGTACAGGAGCCTGGTCGAGGACTTCATGAGGTGGTGCAGGTCAAACCATCTGCAGCTGAACGCCTCCAAGACCAAGGAGATGGTGGTGGACTTCAGAAGGAAGAAATCACATCTCCAACCTGTGTCCATCAGCGGGGTCGATGTGGAGGTGGTCAGGACCTATAAATATCTGGGGCTGCAGCTGGACGACAGGCTGGACTGGACTACATGTGTGGACACACTCCACAGGAAAGGACAGAGCCGTCTGTACTTCCTGAGAAGGCTGGGGTCCTTCAACGTCTGCAAAAAACTGCTGCAGATGTTTTACCAGTCTGTGGTGGCCAGCGTCCTCTTCTATGCTGTGGTTTGCTGGGGAGGAAGCAGCAAGAAGAGGGACGTCGCTCGACTGGACAGACTGGTGAGGAGGGCTGGCTCGGTGGTGGGCACAGAGCTGGACTCTCTGGTGACAGTGGCGGAGAGAAGGACCCTGGACAAACTACTGTCCATACTGGACAACGCCCACCACCCTCTGCACAACACCTTCATCAGGCAGAGGAGTGTGTTCAGTGGCAGGCTGCTGTCTCAGTCCTGCTCAACCAACAGACTTAAAAACTCTTTCGTCCCCCTGGCCATCAGACTGTACAACAGCTCTCAGTGATGGCAGGAGATACAATAGACAATGGACAAATCCTTTTGCACTACTACTGGCATGTCTGTACTCGGATACATGACTGTTTTGGTAGCTTTCATATTTGTATATATATATATAAAAAAAAAAAAAATTCTACTGGTCACTTTCTACTTTTACATAGTGTATAGCTGTATAAAGCATTTTATTCCAGTCTTTCTATTTTTTATAGGTTTTGTATTGTATGTTCAATGTCACTGCTGCTGGATGCTTTGAATTTCCCCTGGGATTAATAAAGTATCTATCTATCTATCTATCTATCTATCTATCTATCTATATCTATCTATCTATCTATCTATCTATCTATCTATCTATCTATCTATCTATCTATCATGAGTGCCAGTGCCTCCTTTTCAATAATGGAATAGTTCAACTGGTGTGTGTTGAACTTTTTAGAAAAGAAACTTACCGGGCAGTCAATACCGTTTGTGTTCGCCTGCATGAGGACAGCACCAGCTCCCACCTTACTAGCATCCACATAGAGAGTGAATGGCTGGTCCATCCGTGGAGCTGCTAAAACAGGGGCAGAACACAATAACAACTTCACCGACTCAAAAGCCTTTTGACAAAGAGGGGACCATTCAAATTTAACCTTTGGGCTTAGAAGTGAAGTAAGTGGAACTGCCACTGTGGAGAAATTCTTACAAAATCCACGATAATAGCCTACCATACCCAAGAAGCGAGAAAGTTCTTTCTTGGTAGATGGAACAGGGAACTGGTCATCTGCCATTACTTTGGCTCTCACTGGGCGCACCTGGCCTTGACCAACCACTTTGCCAAGGTAGGTGACGGTTGCTTTGGCAAACTCACATTTTGCCAGATTAATGGTAAGACAAGCCCAGGCCAAACGGACAAACAGAGCGCGGATGCGTTGAAGATGATCCTTCCAAGAGTCGCTATAAACTACAACATCATCCAAGTACGCAGCACAACCTTCCAGGCCAGACACCACCTTGTTCATAACGCGCTGGAATGTGGCAGGAGCATTTCGTAATCCGAAGGGCATAACCGTGTAGGAGTACAAACCACTGGGTGTAATGAAAGCGGCGATCTCCCTAGCTCGAGGAGTTAAAGGTACCTGCCAGTAACCTTTAAGCAAGTCGAACTTACTGACAAACTTAGCAGAACCGACTTGATCCACACAGTCTTCCATACGTGGAAGTGGAAAAGAATCAGGCTTGGTCACCAAGTTTACTTTTCGAAGATCGGTACATGGCCTAAATGTACCATCAGACTTCTTCACCAATAAGCATGGGGAAGACCAACTGGATGCACATGGCTCAGCAATATTATTTTCCAGCATATAATGTACTTCTGCTTCCAAATGTTGGCGCTTGTCTGGGGACATGCGATAGAAGCGTTGTTTGACTGGCTGGGCCTCTCCCACATCAATATCATGTTCAATGAGATGTGTGCGAGATGGTGTATCAGCAAATAGAGAAGGATAATCTTTTCTAAGACTCATCAACTCCATTCTCTGTGATTCAGGCAAATGCTTTAACATTGCATCCAGATTAGAGAGTGACTCAGAGTTTTTAAGACGTCCTCTTAAAACTCCATCATCTGGTGTACCCAACTCTTCCTCAAATTCTCCAGCCAGACCAGGAGATGTAAGTAACTGGTCAACTGGGACTGCTGCCCCAGATGAATTTGGCAGACCAGGACCTGTCGCAGGAGATCGAGCAAAATACGGTTTTAACAGGTTAATGTGACACAACTGCACAGGCATCTTCCGATCAGGAGTGGAGATTAAGTAGTTTAATTCTGACACTTTACGGGTCACAGTATAAGGGCCAGAGAACTTTGCCTGAAATGGAGAACCAACTAAAGGAAAAAGTGCCAGAACCTGATCACCAGGGCTGAACTCACGGAGTTCTGCACGTCGATCATAGAGACTTTTCATCTTACTCTGAGCTGCCTGAAGATTTTCCCTTGCCATTTTATTCGCCATGTAGAGACGGTGTCTGAACCCATTTACGTAGTCTATTAAATTCTTTGGAGCTTCCTTTGCCTGCCAATCACGGTGTAGGGAGGCCAAAGGACTGCGAACAGTATGACCGAAAACCAAGTCATTTGGACTAAAACCCAGACTCTCTTGGGACACCTCCCTAGCAGCTAGCATCAACCACGGTAACCCTTCTTCCCAGTCACGGTCCAATTCAGTGCAATATGCACGGAGAAGGGACTTTAAGGTCTGGTGAAATCTTTCTAGGGCACCCTGACTCTGAGCATGATAGGCACTGGACTGAGAGTGTTTGATGTTTAACTCTTTCAACACTTCTGCAAACAACTTTGATGAAAAGTTAGATCCCTGATCAGACTGAATGATCTTTGGGACACCAAAGATAGACAGAAACTGTGTCAGCGCTTTCACCACTGATTTGGTGGTAATGTTTCTGAGGGGGTACGCAGCAGGATAGCGTGTAGCCTGGCACATCACCATAAGCAAAAAGGTACTGCCAGCTTTAGAACGTGGCAGTGGACCGACACAGTCAATTATTAGATGTCCAAATGGATGTTCGGCAACTGGAATGGGACGCAAAGGGGCAGGCTTGATTCCCTGGTTTGGCTTTCCAGTCAACTGACATGTGTGGCAAGTCTTAATGAAAGCAGAAATGTCTCTTTTCAAGCGAGGCCAGTAAAAATGTCGTAGAACTCGATCATAGGTTTTCTTCACACCTAGATGCCCAGCGACACCATCATGAGCAGTCTGAAGCACAGAAAGTCTTAATGAAGAAGGCAGCACAATTTGTATAATCTCTTCCCCCACAAAACAGTCCCCTTGTGGAACCCATTTCCTCACCAAAAGGCCATCCTGAAGAAAATAACCACAAGCTGCACTCTCAACCTCATCAGCTGGGAGAACTTGGCTGTACAGAGCCTGAAGGGCGGGGTCATCCCTTTGCTCACTCACAAGGTCACTGCAAGACACAGGTAAAGGGAAAACAGGCACAGGAAATACAGACCTTCTTTTTACCGAATTATCAGGGCATGAACTGTCCCCGTCACAGCTCATGGAACGAGTCACAGCACAGGTGGGGAGCACCACAGAAGTAGATTCGGGAGTATCAGAACTTTGCACCAAGGAGGTTGGAGTATCCAGTGGAGTGGTTTCATCAGGCCAGACTCGCTTACCCACTAGGTCATTTCCCAAAATAACCTGTATTCCAGCCATGGGCAAAGAGGGGCGGACTCCCATAACCACCTCACCTCGCAACAGATCTGAAAACAGTGTAAATTTATGCTGCGGAACAGGAAACACTGTCAGTCCCATTCCCCGGACATCTACACTTGTGCCAGCATATGTTGCCTCTGAGAAGTTTAGCACCGATTCCACAATAAAGGAGTTCAGAGCACCTGAATCCCTTAATATTTTGACAGGCACTTTCCTCTCACTTCCAACCAATGAAACATAACCGTCCAAAACAAAGGCAGCATAACCCGGATCAATTTCTTCATTAGAACTTGCCAAACTCTGCCCGCCAACAGGAAGCTCAGCAACCAACTCTGATACAGGGGGTTTTGTGTGCTCCTGCCCAGCAGCAATGACACGAGCTCTCTCCTCTACATGTAGAGACACAGCAGCACTGGATGGTTTTGCCTCTAAAGCCCCAGCTTTCATCATTTTCTTCCTCAATACCATACACTCATCTCTCCAGTGACCTTTACCAAAACAGTAGTTACAGACACGATTAGGGTCCATCTTTCCTCGCAAACCACAGTCCGTTTTAGCTGTGAACCTTTCTGTCCAACCTCTACTGGATTGAGTTCCCACCGGACTCTCTCTGCCACCAGATTCCCCACGGCCACGGTTCTCACCAAAAAAACCTCTATGGGTCAGAGAAAACTCATCTGCCAACTTGGCAGCCACAGCAACCTTAGTAGCTTTCTGCTCATTTATGTAGGTAATCACACGGTCTGGCAGAGTATTCTTAAATTGCTCAAGCAAGATTAGTTCCTGCAAATTTTCCAAGGTTTCTACCTAGGAAGAAGCACACCAACGATAAAAAAAGGTAGCTAATTCGCGAGCAAATTCAGTGTGGGACCGCTTCTCTTTCCTGAGAGTTCTGAACCTCTGGCGATAACCCTAACCCTACCAGCTCATAGGCTCTAAGGACAGCAGCTTTAACCAACTGGTAGTCACTACTATCAGCAGCATCCAAGGCTGAGATAGCCTCCTGAGCCTTACCAGTAAGCACACACTGAAGCAATTAGGTGCGCTCCGCATCCAACCAATTGCGCGCATTGGCTAAACGTTCAAACAGTACAAAGAATATATCAGGATCTCTCTCATTAAACTTCGGGACTAGCCGTAAGTTACCAGCCACGTCAAATGTAGGAACACCCGATATTGGATCCTCACCCCTTTGAGGTTCAGCATGCAGTTTTCCTTCACTTAGAAGCTGCAACTTGTAACGCTCAAACTCTAATTGCTGTTTTGACTGCACCTGGGCGATTTCAACTTCACGGAGACGGGCCTCCTGTCTAAACTTCTCTAACTCCAGAGCATTCTGTTGTTCTTGTTGCAATTGAAGCAGAAGAAGCTCTTTCTGTTGCTCGAAGCTCAGTCCACTCCCAAGCCCAGCCAGAATAGAGACTGCCCAACCTGTCCTGGGGGAAGCTATAGGCAAATTAGTTTCTCCAAGTGCACCAGTACTCACTAAAGACAGAACCTTTTTTTCCAACAGTTGAGTTTTTAATGTGGCCAGCAATTCATCTTTATTTAACTTTTTAGAAATCTCAATGCCATAGTGGTCAGCTACTTTCAAGAGCTGATCTTTTTTGAAAGCTTGCAACAATTCCTCACTTGGAGACAAAACAAAATCTTCAAAAGTAGCCATTACACCAACTCAGGATTACTTTTCTCAGCACCAACTATCTGGATTTGCCACCAAGACAGGCCAAAACTACAAACTTAAACTTTTCCACTAGTACCAGCTGTGGCACCAGACCGTTTTAAATATGGAACCTCATCCCACTGGCTAACTGCCTAACCAATACTAGCTGACTTACTCAACTCCTAGTCTTCATGCAGGTTGATGGCAGGATAATTTAAGCACAAAGCCCAGTAACCCGGTTAACTCTCAGCATGCTGAAAACCACCTTGTCAGTCATGGAAGTGCACCCGAGCAAATGCTCTAACCACTTACTGCACAAAAATAAAAAAATAAAACAAAAAAGGATCAATGGAGACAGCTAGTGCCTTTCATTGCTTATGCCTACCAGGAATGAAGGTTCCATATGACTTATCAGCCTGTACCACTACTGACACCTGAAAAAACTTAGACTTACTAGGCCACAATCTATGGAGCAATATTAACAGATTGCAGAGAGTCCAGGTAACATCAAGCCAACAGATCAACTCACTATTATAGCCAACCAAAATGTGTGTGAAGCACTCCCTTAAAGAACACATTAACTCTACTAGGTTCCCAGCATTTAATTCCCCTTCAAAAGACAAACTAAAAGGAAAATTTATCCCGGACGAGCCCCCATTTGTTACCGCTAGGCTCAAAGTCGGCAACAAAGGGAGGCCACACACACAAATAACGGTCAAATGAGTTTATTTAGTTCTACTCAGTAAATGAGTATAATGTCAGAACACAACAAACCAAACAAAGAGTCAGGTCGACGAGGATGCAGCAGGCCTAGCTGAGAGAGAGCTGAGAGAGAGACAAAGAGAAGGGCCGTCCTTTATGCTCTTCCAGGAAGCCGAGCCCACATGGGCAGGTGCTTACAGCAGACCCCTCCCAGCTTCACCTGAAAACCAGCATCAAATTAAGGAGAGAGTGGGAGGGATCGTCACAAGTAGCTCTCGCAACATTTCATTATAAACTTGATATTTAATTCAAACTTTTCACTTGCAACACGGCATTTGTTGTATCTTTCCACCTAAGTCACTTCTACCACTACGTGGAGTCTAATTGGCATCGAAGTCAGCCAAGAAGGACGGAAAAGAGGACAACAAGTTACTGGCTGTTAGCAAAGCTGCTCTGACCAAGCTGCTTCCAGAGGACAAAACAGCCCTTTCCGCTGACTTTAGATCGGCCTTAACATCCCTCGAGACTAAACTAGATGGGGTCCAAACAGCCATCTCCGACCACGGACAAAGATTGACTTCCTTGGAAGACAACGCGAACCAAGTCAGTGACCGATTAGAGGAGATGGAGGCTAAATACACTGTCCTGGAAGTTAGCTTCATCAAGCTAAAAGCTAAGACTATTGATCTTGAATCCCGCAGATGCAACAACATAGCGGGTGTTTTGTTACAAATGTTAATGTGGCATGTTATGAGTTTGTTTGCATTTTTTCCAAGTTATTTCTCATGTTTCTGAATTGCATTGCTGTCACTTTGAGAGTCAAGGAGTAGAAGTAGGAGTGACTTAGGAGACACATGATTCCAGAATCAGGAAGTAGAAAGAGACAACCAGGCATGGTCTGTGAGCTGTGAATTGTTTCTTCTCTCAATCCAGTTGAATCTGCAAACATCTTACGCCACTGATAGCATCGTTGGTATGAAGTATCTGTTTGGATATTGTTTTTAATCACAGATCATTATTTTTGAGTTTACATTTAGTTTTGTGAAGTTTGATGCAAGAATTCATCGAGTCACCATAATTTACAATCACAGCTGTTTAAGTTCATAGGGAGAATAAATATAAGTGAATATGAATAAATAGTTGATGATACGTTAAAAGTGTGTTAAAATATGATGATTTGTAAGTGCATATGTTGTTAAAAGTACAATAAATACATGAAGGCAGTGGTTAAAAACGGGTCAAATTAGTTAACTGAAGAAGCAGTATATTTACATTGTGTAAATACAGTATGAAAGGACAAACATTTTGTTATCATTTTAATTCGTTATGCCGTTTGTATAAACCTGTGGACAATGGACAACTGTCTTCAGAGTCGTGATGTCTGAAAGGAGTTTATCTAATTGTCAAGTGGTATCGGAGTATACATACCGAGGGCAGTACAGTAAAACAACAGCTGTCTAACGGGCAAGATAAGGCAGCAGACTGACCGACACTACTAAAAACATCATCACATGCAGCTAGTGGATGATCAACATAACGGTGTCAAACAAAGGTAAAGCACAAGACTACATCATGTCAGAGAGAAAAGCGAGAGCAAGAGCAGAAGCAACAAAAGCTCGTCTGTCATACGCAGAAGAGGAAATGAACCTAAAGCTAGAAAAGGCTAAGTTGGAAGCATCTATGGACATGCTTAATATTAAAAAAGAAGTGGCTGCAGCCATCGCTGAAGCAGAAGCGCTTGAAGCTGCTGTTGAAGAGAGCAGTGAGAAACATAGTTGCAACTTAAACTTGGATTCCACTCCCTTGGATGTTGCACAACGCACTGAACAGTATGTTACAGAACAAGCCAAGGTGCAAGAGGCAGGACTTCAGCTGCGTGAGGATGGTGTCCTACCGAAATCTGAACCAGATCCTGGCTGCAGCATTTCACCTTCACATTTCAATCCTGAAGCCAAACCCTTCTCGCCGGACCAGTTTAGTACTGTATCCCAAGCACCATATCTTACTGCACGGCAGCCGCGCATCCATGAATATGAATGTGTTCCTGAAGCACGAGAAGTTAGGTTCAAGAACGACCTTACTAACCCTGTGCAACATTTCAGACGTCAAAATAACAATGGTCGTCCTACTTCCCACCCTTCCGATAACAACAACTATAACATAAGTGACTGTAAGATACTTCGCTCGTCGTGAGCTTGTGGCTACAGGCTTGCTTCAGTTTGACGACAGACCTCAGAACTATAGAGCATGGAAACGTTCCTTTCAAAATGCAACCAAAGATTTAGATCTCACACCAAGCGAAGAGAGGGATCTACTGTTAAAGTGGCTCGGCAAAGAGTCAGCAGATCATGTTGAGCATATAAGAGTGATACACATCAACCAGCCAGAAGTGGGATTGCATATGCTATGGGAAAGACTTGAACACACTTACGGCTCATCCAAAGTAATAGAAGACGCTCTGTTCAAACGCATTGACCAACCTGGCCTTTCTTTCCTTGACACAGCAAGAGGTATCCACCCGATTGTACAAAAACTCCCTTTTAACCTCCAAGAGAAGTGGGCATCAGCTGGGGCATCATATAAGCAGGAATGCCGAGTCTCATTTCCTCCCTTTGCCTACCTTGTTCAATTTGTCAGTCACCAAGCTCAGGTTAAAAATGATCCAAGCTTCAACTTTGCTTCTCACTAAGACAACACACCCAGGAGTGAAAGAATGTCTTGGAAGCCAAACAAACAACGGGAGGTCTTTGTTCATAAAACAGAGATGCTTCCCAAACATATTTCTGATCCTGATGGGCCCTCAAAGCAATCTGATGGCTGTGACAAACTATGTCTGATCCATAAAAAACCACACCCTCTACGTAAATGTCGTGTGTTTAGAGAAAAGCCTGTTCAAGATGGGAAGGCATTCTTAAAAGAGAATAATGTCTGCTTCAAATGCTGTGCTTCGTCAGCACACATAGCAAAGAACTGTACATTCAATCTAAGGTGTTACGAATGTAAAAGTGAAAAACATTACACAGCGCTGCATCCTGGACCTGCACCCTGGATTGAAGGCAGACATCCTGCTCCAGAGTATGGCGGGGAGCAGGCTATCTCGGCACAACCCCAAGTTGACAACACATGCACGGATGTTTGTGGTAAGGATGTGACGGACCGATCCTGCTCGAAGATATCTCTTGCGAAAGTGTATCCAGCTGGTCATAGAGACAAAGCCATGAAAATGTATGTGATTTTGGATGAACAAAGCAACAGATCATTAGTTCGCTCGCAGTTCTTCAAGATTTTCAATGACCAAAGTCCAAGTGCTCCTTACTCATTGAAAACATGTGCTGGAGTAAAGACGGCAGTGGGAAGAAGAGCCAGTGGCTACATCATTGAATCTCTGGATGGGAATGTGATGATGTTCCAGATAACAGAGATGAAATTCCGACATCCACTGCGGCACTTCATCATCCACACCTGAAATCAATTTCCCATCTCATCCCAGACATCGACCCACAAGCTTATATTATGCTCCTCCTAGGCCGAGACATCATCAGAGTCCATAAGGTTCGCAAACAGGTGAATGGCCCACACAACCTTCCTTATGCTCAGAAATTGGACCTAGGATGGGTCATCGTGGGCAATGTGTGCCTGGGCCGTGTTCATAAACCAGTGACAGTCAACGCTTTCTACACGAACATCACAGAACGAGAACGCCCTACACTCTTTGAGCCATGCCCTAATGTCTTTTATGTAAAAGAAAAATACAGTGACACTCAAATTACAAACCTCCAAACACATTCTGAGGAGACGTCAACCTGTGATGTTGATCAGCTGGGATGTAATGTGTTTAAACAGACAAAAGACGATAAAGTGGCTCCGTCTATCCAAGATGCTTCTTTCATGAAAATAATGGAGGAAGGACTAAGGAAAGATGCAAACAACTCTTGGGTTGCTCCATTACCCTTCAAGTATCCACGCCAATGGCTTCCTAATAACAGACCCCAAGCACTAAATCGTCTCACATCTCTCAGGCGCAATTTTGAGAGGAAACCGGAAATGAAGGACCACTTTGTCAAATTCATGGACATGATGTTTAAGAATGGTCATGCTGAGCTAGCCCCTCCTTTGAGGGCAAATGAAGAACGGTGGTACTTGCCAATATTTGGCGTGTACCACCCAAGAAAACCAAAACAAATTAGAGTGGCTTTTGACTCAAGTGCCCAGTTCAACAGTGTGTCACTCAACGACGTGTTATTAACTGGACCTGATTTGAACAACACACTGCTTGGTGTATTAATGCGTTTCAGAAAGGACCGATCGCCTTTACGGCAGACATAGAACAGATGTTCTATTGTTTTTCAGTGAGGGAGGACAATAGAAACTTTTTGCGTTTTTTGTGGTTCCAGGATAGTGATCCCTCAAAAGACATTGTGGAGTACCGAATGACAGTCCATGTCTTTGGGAATAGTCCATCACCCGCAGTGGCTATTCATGGACTGCACCAGTCTGTTCAAGGCAGCGAGCTTGACGTCGATCCTGATGTTAGGAGTTTTGTTATGCGTGACTTCTATGTAAATGATGGTTTAAAGTCCTTGCCTACAGTCGAAGCTGCCATCAGCCTACTAAAGAAAACACAGGATGTGCTTTCCAAGTAAAACATAAGACTGCACAAAATAGCGGCAAACAACAAGGAGGTCATGGAGGCATTTCCAGCGTAAGATCACTCAAAAGACCTGAAAGACCTGGACCTCAATGCAGACATGCTTCCAATGCAAAGAAGTCTTGGACTCAATTGGAATCTTCAGGCCGACTGTTTTCATTTCAGTGTCGGGAATGAGATCAAACCCTACACTCAGAGAGGTGTTTTATCCACAATCAACAGCCTCTATGATCCGCTGGGGTTTGTAGCGCCAGTAATCATTCAAGGCAAGGCCATTCTGAGAGAACTTACTACTGAGAACAGTGACTCGCCACTGGCCCAAGAAATGGAGGAAACATGGACTTCATGGAGGATGTCATGGAAAGAATTGTCTCAGGTTTCTATCCCTAGAGCCTACACAACTACGTCATCCTCAGCTGCTGTCAGAAGGGAATTGTGTGTCTTTTCCGATGCATCAACAAAAGCTATCTCTGCTGTGGCATATCTGAAAGCTGACTCCCCTTCCAGAGCAAACAATTCCAAGACTAGAGCTTTGCGCTGCAGTGCTTTCGGTGGAGTTAGCCGACCTAATCTCAGCAGATCTAGACCTTCAGCTTGATGCTACTACCTTCCACACAGACAGCAAAGTAGTTCTGGGCTACATTTCTAATGAACCCAGACGTTTCTATGTGTAATAAAGTCGGCAAAATACTCTCCAGTGTGCGATGTATACTACTTTTTGTTTCTATGTGTATGTTAGCAACCGAGTGCTACATATCCGAAGCTCCTCTCATCCAGATCAATGGCGCTACGTGTCAACAGAACAAAACCCTGCAGATCTTGGTACACGTTTTGTCGCTGCAGGTCATTTGAGCAGCACCAACTGGCTGAGTGGACCCAAATCTCTGTACATATCAAAGACGGGGGTCTCTGAGAGCTTTTATGAACTTGTGGAGCCAAGTTCAGACCCGGACATTCATCCTTTAGTATCCACTTTGAGTACCGTAACAGTGTCCAAACAGCTTGGTTCCCAACGATTCTTGAGATTCTCATCCTGGAAGTCCCTCACTCGGGCCATTACTCGCCTCATTCACATAAGCCGTCTTTTCAACACAACCTCGAAGAAGAACAGTTCATGTAGAGGCTGGCATTACTGTGAAGCAGAGTGCACTGTTGAGGAATCGGATCAAGCATCACGCATAATTATTCAAGCAGTACAAGAAGAAATCTATAGTCAAGAGATCAAATGCGTGAGAAGATACCTAAAAGTAGTGTTCTCAAAAATCTGGATCCTTTCATTGATGCTCATGGCCTGCTGAGAGTCGGAGGTCGCCTCCACAATGCAAATCTTGATCAGGGTGAAAAAACTCCATTGATTGTACCTGGCAAGCACCACATTGCAGCCTAACTTGTGAAGCATCACCACGAACGTATCCAACATCAAGGTCGTCTGTTTACAGAAGGGGCTATCCGTACTGCAGGCCTCTGGGTAGTTGGCGGTAAAAGAAAGGTGAGCAGTATCATCCACCATCGTGTAATCTGCAAAAGACTTAGAGCCCCATTTGCTGTTCAAAAGATGGCCAGTCTTCCGGCAGATCGTCTCTCGACAGACCCTCCCTTCACCAATGTTGGGCTAGATGTTTTTGGACCATGGAGCATCTTTTCTCGGCACACAAGAGGAGGTCTCTCACTCAGCAAACGCTGGGCCGTAATCTTCACGTGTATGAGCATGAGGGCGGTACATATTGAGGTCATAGAATCTCTCGATACGTCCAGCTTCATCAAAGCATTAAGGCGCTTCCTTGCAGTGCGTGGTCCCGTCAAACACCTTCGCTCAGACCGCGGCACCAACTTTGTTGGTGCTTGCAAGGACTTGAAGATACCCTTTGTTGGGCCTGGATATTAAGGCACTCAATATTGGGGTTTGGCTATTGTGGTGAAGGTCCTCTTCATCACTTGTTTAGACTAACTTATAACTAACTGCTATTAGGTGTTGGTGACTTTTATGGCAGAAGTGGCAGCAATTATCAATAGCAGGCCTCTCGTTCCTGTGTCAACTGATGGTGATGATTCGTTCATACTGACTCCAGCTGCTCTTCTCACACAAAAGGTGAACATCCTTTCGGCTCCTAACGGCGAGTTTGGATCTTCAGACCTTTACAAGTGCCAATGGCGACAGGTTCAGCACCTGTCCAACACATTCTGGGACAGGTGGCGGAAACAATTCCTCCCAATGCTGCAGCCACGCCGGACATGGCAGGCTATTCATCCAGACATTAAGCCAGGAAGTGTTGTTCTCCTCAAGGACAGCCAAGTACCAAGAAATGAATGGCCTCTTGGACTGGTAACCAAGACCTTCCCTAGTGAAGACGGGAAGGCGCGTAAAGTCGAGGTGAAGGTTTCTCAGGCCTGTGACCGAGATAGTACTTCTCCTCCTCCCAGACGTCTAGGTATATAGGATGCCATGGACTGTGGCGTGTAATCACGCCAGACGGGGAGTGTTTTGTTATAAATGTTAATGTGGCATGTTATGAGTTTGTTTGCATTTTTTCCAAGTTATTTCTCATGTTTCTGAATTGCATTGCTGTCACTTTGAGAGTCAAGGAGTAGAAGTAGGAGTGACTTAGGAGACATGTGATTCCAGAATCAGGAAGTAGAAAGAGACAACCAGGCATGGTCTGTGAGCTGTGAATTGTTTCTTCTCTCAATCCAGTTGAATCTGCAAACATCTTACGCCATTGATAGCATCGTTGGTATGTAGTATTTGTTTGGATATTGTTTTTAATCACAGATCATTATTTTTGAGTTTACATTTAGTTTTGTGAAGTTTGATGCAAGAATTCATCGAGTTCACCATAATTTACAATCACAGCTGTTTAAGTTCATAGGAAGAATAAATATAAGTGAATATGAATAAATAGTTGATGATACGTTAAAAGTGTGTTAAAATATGATGATTTGTAAGTGCATATGTTAAAAGTACAATAAATACATGAAAGCAGTGGTTAAAAACAGGTCAATTTAGTTAACTGAAGAAGCAGTATATTTACATTGTGTAAATACAGTATGAAAGGACAAACATTTTGTTATCATTTTAATTCATTATGCCGTTTGTATGTTGCAGTTTTACTCTTTTCTATGATGTCAATAAACCTGTGGACAATGGACAACTGTCTTCAAGAGTCGTGATGTCTGAAAGGAGTTTATCTAACTGTCAAGTGGTATCGGAGTATACAACCGAGGGCAGTACAGCGGGAGTGCCCGAAGGCACTGAGGGCACACAACCCACTACTTTCTTCTCAAACCTCCTGCCTGAAATCCTCAGGGAGGAGGTTCTGAGTTCAAGGTGTTGCCCTCTTTCTCCAACTTTAAAAGACAACTAAAAAATAATCTCTTACAAACCTATATCTAATATAAAACTGTTTCCTCATGGACTATTAGGGTGTATGTGTATGATTGTACGTGTATGTAATGTTAAGTATCTGTTTTTTTGTGTTTAGTGCGCTTTAAGTGCATTTATTCATTATCATCTGGTTACAGGTGATACGATTTTTTGTACCACTACCTTTTTCATGAACCATGGGCCCCCACCTATAAGCTTTTCTAGCTTTCTAGGGGGACCCATTCACTCTACTCATCTGTCTTTTACTCCCGATGGATTATTGTAATGTCTCAAGTAGTATGGTGAATAAACTCAAACTCAAACTCAAACTCTCAATACGATACTTCCTTCATAGACTGGCATAAAAAGGCATCATTTCATTCTCAGACCTATTCAAAGGTAACAGTTTTTCCTCCTTTGAGGAAATTTCAAAGAAAATTAATTTGCCCATTATTTACAAGGCAGGAATTTCATGCGTCAGGTTTCCCCAACAAACCTGGTCCCAATCTATCGACCCTCTTCTCTCGTTTAATCCTATGTCGAAGGGCGCCTTCTCAACATTGTGCCAAAACATCACCAGGTTGCAGCATTTGCCACTGAACCAGACCAGGGTTGCATGGGAACAGGACCTATAGGACATTCAATAGCAGCTGAACGCTGGGACTCGATCCTGAATTCGATCCATAAATCATCACTGTGCACAAGACACTGCTTTATACAATTTAAAGTGGTTCACAGGGCTCATATGTCAAAGTTCAAACTAGCCAGCATATGCTCGGACATCTCCCTTACCTGTGACAAATGTAAATCCAGGGATGCCACTCTTTTTTACATGTACTGGCTGTGCCCTCAATTGCAAGTCTTTTGGAATTAAGTTTTTCATACTCTTTCAATCCCTTCTGAAACATAAACTAGATCCAAACCCTATGACTGCTCTGTTCGGTGCTTCTAGGGATGATGTTCCCCCAATGACTTCCTCTGAGCTCCATGTGATCTCTTTCTCCTTACTTCTGGCCAGGCAGGCCATTCTGCTTAGATGGAAGGGGACAGCCCACACATATTCAGTGGTTCTGAGGTGTTATGCACTGTCTAACTGTAGAGAAGATAAGATTTTCAATTAGAGGCTCAGAGAGTAAATTTTATAAGACCTGGCAATTATTTTTTGACCTATTTCCGTGATTCTTATACAGCATAGATTATAACATGAGAGCATGAATACTATGAACCCTTGTCATTTGACAAGTTTAAGATTTTGATTTTAATAAGCCTGCCGACTGCCTTTTTTCTGTAACTAAAAGGAAATCCGCTATCTTGTTTTCTTCCTTTTGTGTGCCTTCTACCTAATTTCTCTAAAGACGGGGTGGGGTAAGGGGTTGGGGGTGAGCGGGTGGCTCAGTGTTCTACCTCAAGCTTTTTGGAAACCTTTTTTTTTCTTTCTATGTGAATTTTTGTGGGATAACAGTTTTCTGATACCACTTGAAACTATACTAGCCCAACCTTGGGATGTTTTGTGGAGGGCATTTCTGTTGCTGTATCACTGTTTCGTGTGTTTCATTGTGAAATAATAAAAAAGCTTTGAAACGAAAAATAAATGGTGGTCCAACTGAACGCAATCCAGGATGGAAAACCATGTCGCTGAAGGATGCTGTGGTAGTCAAGCTGGTTCAGCTCTCAAATCTGGACTCAAACAAGCACACATTTCCACTGGTTTAATGTCCATTCCTTGTATTTCTTGGCTTAAACAAATCTCTTCTGCTTGTTGCTTTTCCTTAGTAGTAGTTTTCTAGCAGCTATTTGACCATAAAGGCCTGAGGTGCTCTTAACTTGCAATTATTAAGGCTGGTGACTCAGATTAACTTATCCTCATCAGCAAAAGACTCTTGGTCTTCCTTTCCTGGGGTGGTCCTCATCTGAGCCAGTTTTGTCGTAGCACTTAATGATTTCTACAATGTAAATAGTCATGGAAATAAAGAAAAACCGAGAGGGTGTTGTAGGGTCCTGTGGTCCTCTCATTTCTCCTCCTCTCTGGAATTTAAATTTACGGAGTTGTTTTGCAGAAGAACTCATCTAACAGATCAACCTTTTACACCTTAGCTATAAATGTGCCATATTCAGATGCTGGACAGACCCATGCTGTTGGACCTCCCTAATGCGGAGGACGTCATCTGACATCTGTGGACAGAGATGGGACATTAGCAACGCTAGGGGCAGGTGTAGGCAGTGGAGCTACAATGTCATCCGGTTTCTGGACCAATTAGAACTACAAAGACTGAATTAACTGACTCTTCTACTTCATATGGACAAATTCTAGAAGACTCAATGATATTTTTATTATGTTTTAAGCTTGTGATGTACTCATTTTCCTTTTCAGAGACACACACATGCAAACATACCAAACACTTTCTTGCTCCCCCTCTCCAAGAGTGACCAAAGGAGTGGAATAGATAAGGGATCGTAAATGACCTCCTCCCAGAACCAGACTCTGATCTGCATTTCTCCTCTCTAAAAAGAGCCTAAGTTTGATAATATGACTATCGAAATTGCAATAACCTGGTAATTTATATATTGTTCATTAAGGGCTAATGATCACAATGAGATGATTTTGATCTAGCCCAAATTAACATAATTTGTGTGGGAAGGATGGATGAACATTGCCATCAAGTGGCTATCTATAAAAGTATTTTCTTTCTTTTAATCATTATTGAAGTTAAAGCATGTAGAACCTTAGATATGTTCTTATACTAGTAGTTATTAGTTAGTGCCATAGACACGAGGCCACTCTTGATCTTCTGCGTGTTTCTTTGCAGTTTTATTAGTGCCGAGTGCCTATGACACGAGGCCACTATTGATCTTCTGCGTGTTTCTTTGCAGTTTTTTTTTTACCTATTAGTGCCGAGTGCCTATGACACGAGGCCCCTCTTGATCTTCTGCGTGTTTCTTTGCAGTTTTATTTTTTTATCTGTGCAGGCACATATATTGTTATTGCTTTGCGTTTAATTTTCTTCCAGCTTCTTCCGGCCAAAATTTCGCCGCGTAACTCCTCCCAGAGTTTTGAAGAAAAGTACACAAATTGTATATCCAGACGTGCGCCTTGATCGGGAATGGTGTGCTATGACTTGAATAAGCGATCCGTCCAACGGGGCGAGAATAAAAGGGCGATAAGTGAGCGTCTCGTCCCATTGAAATGAATGGAGAAGCCCGAAAAAAGCGGCAACATTCCAAATTGGACACCTTCGCTTTGTCGAGCGATCACTCAGCCGTGCTTTGGAGTAGAAAAATGCTTGGAAGTTTGTACGAGGCACGAGAAGTGTAGCTTCGTTTTTCTGAAAACGGCGTTTCGATACCTTTTACGGTTTGGTCAGGGTCGCAGTTTACGTTTTGGTGAAATTTTGGAAAAAAGTTAAAAAATCGTCGTTTATAATGGCGCCCTATGGGCCCACTCTAAGTCCCACTCTAGGTTCAGAGTAGTGTTGTGTCGGTCGTGAACGAACGAATCAAAAGAACTAGTTCTTTTTGGTGAACGGAGTGAACTAGGTCACTTCCTCGAAAAGACCCGTTCTTATAATCGTTCGCGGCGTCCTCCTTGGCTGAACAGTCTGCACCGTTCCTATTTCCTCATTACGCGAGCTAGAAACCAGCAGCAGCTTTCCTGATTGGACCACACGCGTGAGGAGGGCGGGACTGTGTGTGTGTGTGTGGGGGGGGGGGGGGGGGGGCAGCAGTCTTTGCCCCTTCTGTCAAAGACTGTGCCCCCCCTCATGCCCCCCCCATCCACGATTTTAATTCTGCGCCCCCGTCGGAGATTTGGAATCCGCGATCGCACTCGCACCCCCCCCCCCCACACACACACACACACAGAGATTTGGAATCCACAATCGCACCCCTCGACCCCTCTTATAAACAACAGGACCCCCCATTGCCCCCCCCAACAATACATTTCTGGCGCCGTCACTAGTGTGTGTGTGTGTGTGTGTGACTTTAAAATGTTCGTATACCTTCTTTCTAACCACCTTTAAATGTAAAGTGACTTTGAGTTCTTATTCTTATATCTTTTATTTTTTACCATCTTTTATTGTAATGTCTCTGAGTTTTCAAAAGCGCTATATTAGAAAAAAAAAAGATCACTGAACGGTAATGTACACTGAACGGTCGGCGTCCCATCCGCCGTATTCGCTCTGACTCGTTCACTGAAAGACCGCCTGTGTGCCTGTGTCGGTCAGTGAACTAGGTGCGCGCTGGCGTATTCGTTCAGTGAACGAGGTGCGGGCGTATTCGTTCAGTGAACTAGGTGCGGGCGTATTCGTTCAGTGAACTAGGTGCGCGCTGGCGTATTCGTTCAGTGAACGAGGTGCGGGCGTATTCGTTCAGTGAACTAGGTGCGCGCGTATTCGTTCAGTGAACGAGGTGCGCGCTGGCGTATTTCGGTCTGACTAGTTCACTGAACGACTGGCTGTATTGTTCAGTGAACGAGTCGCCTGCAAAGTAGGTCCGCGTTCTGCATAGTATAGTTTTTATTTATATATTATTCTTATTTATTTTTCAATAAACAGCATCTTAATATTTTGTTAATATTTAATTTAATACTTGTTTGCTTGTTTATTTTTGATTGTACATTTAATTGTTTCTATTTAGGTAGTTTTGTTTTTACTTTCACATTAATAATTTATATTTTAATTAATATTTGTTTGCACTGGAGTCGGAGTTGCACATTCAATTTTATTTGCAATTATTTGAGTTTATTAGCAGTTAGTTATTTTAAATAAAATAATGTTGGGGATGTCTGACAGAATCACTTTGTTGCATTTTATTGTGAATAGGAATGTCGCACACAGACGAGCACACAATACACACACGCTCTCCGCACCCTCCGCGCAGCGCCCCCCCCCCCCCCCCCCCCCCCCCCCCCCCCCCCCTTCCCGTGCGCACGGGGGATAGTGGAGAGCGCGCCGCGAAATGAACGAAATGAACGAAATGAACGAAATGAACGGGTTTTTTTACTGAACGATCTGAACTGAACTAGTTCTTCAAAGTGAACGACAATTCCCATCACTAGTTCAGAGTTTCGGCCAAATTCAGAAACAAAAAGGTTTCAATCTCACGTGGCAGCCACAGTTTATGAGGTACAGAGATAAAAACTACATAAAAACGTAGGGATTTTTGTTGGCTTTCAGATGATGTGTGTTTTATTCACGTGGGACGTACGGTTTGGACAGCAGGCTCCTCCGAGCGAGGAGTGCGCCGACAGCTTTTCGAATTTTTCCCCATTCGTGTGTATGTGGAAATCGAGAAGGATTTCTCGTCGATTTTTCTCGACGCATGCCTTTCTTTCCAAAACGACTACGGCCACAATTTTGGCAGCACGCGCGTGGGAACAACACTTAATTGTAGAAAACCCTAGGCTGACGCTCAAAATGTGTTCATTTTCTCGATAGGACTTGTAGTTTTCGAGATATGAGCGTTTGTTCTGACATAAATTTCTAGGGTGCAGGAGAGAGGAGAGTGAATATATAGAATATCATGTACGCATAGCGTAGCCATGGCAACGGCCCGTGACGAGCAGGCACAGCACAGGTGTGCAGAGACAGTGGCGGGAAAAGAGTCAGGATCTGCCAAAACATTAGAGTCTGTCAGTGTATTACAATGGGGAGGCAGAACACCCTATACAGGAGCACATTCACACAGACGCAGAGTGCCAAAACATTATGAACCCTGAACTGATCCTAACGAGGGAACTCAACACAGGTGTGTACAGAGATGTCTGAGGGAGACAGAGGGAGATTATCTGCCAAAACATTAGCACTCCCCCCCTTCCCACTATAGCATTAAAGACAGGCTGACAAAACATTAGGGACTCTCCTCAGTCTATTACAATGGGGAGGCAGAACACCCCATGACCCTCCCCCCCTCCCTCTCTCCCTCTCTCCCTCTCTCCTTCCCTCCCTCCCTCTCTCCTTTCCTCCCTCCCTCTCTCTTTCCCTCCCTCCCTCCCTCCTTCCTCAGTTGGTGCTTTCACACAGCTGAAGCCATCCCAAAAAGGAAACTCAGCGCAGGTGCACACACAAAGCGGCGGGAAAACTCTGCCAAAACATTAGGAACACCCAAGCCATTACTGCAGTACTGTAGGGGGCCAGAACCTGACACTATGACCCTCCACTCCATTTTAGCGTTACAGTAATGGACAGCCAAAACATTATGAACACTCACTCCATTATAGAACTATAGTAAGGTGGCAGAATCTGACACTGTGAGCCGCCCCCACGCTATTTTCGCATGACAGTAACAGACTGCCAAAACATTATGAACACTCACTCCATTACAGGACTATAGTAGCGTGGCAGAATCTGACACTATGATTCCCCCATTCCATTTTAGCGTGACAATAACAGACTGCCAAAACATTATGACCACTTAATGCATTACAGGACTATAGTACAGTGGCAGAATCTGACACTGACCCACCACTCCATTTCAGCATTACAGTAACAGACTGCCAAAACATTATGACCACTTCAAGCATTACAGGACTATAGTACAGTGGCAGAATCTCACACTGACCCTCCACTCCATTTCAGCATTACAGTAACAAACTGCCAAAACATTATGACCACTTAAAGCATTACAGGAGCATATTGGAGTGGCAGAACTCTATGACATCAAACTCACAATGAAACACCACGCACACATCATCACGCACACATCATCGGCACAGTCAAAATTTCCGCAGGAATTTTCTAGTTAGTGCCGAGTGCCTCGTGCCATAGGCACGAGGCAACTCTTGATCTTCTGCGTGTTTCTTTGCAGTTTTATTCATTTTCCCTGCCCTTTTTCGCCGATGAATGCGGCCCGAACCGGCCAGAGGACCCCAACACATGATATATCGAAACGTGTGTTTTGATCCCGAATCCTATGCCATTACTTGGATAAGCGATTGGTGAGTTTTTCGCGAATTTATTCGCGAAATACCGCGAAAAATTTCCCATTGAAATGAATGGGAGACCCCGAAAAATCAACAGGCATTTTCTACAATCAACTGCTCTGGCATACTTTCACCCAGAGACTTCATTGAAACTGTAAAATGTAGGCACTCTTGTCTTCTCTTCAGAGATTCCCTTCACTTATCGACACCTTTTACCGTTTTTAAACCATGAAGCCTCAAAGCGGTGAAGGGTTTTACTCAGATTTCGGGGGTTTATAATGGGTGTGTATTGCGCGGAATGTTCGCGCCAGAGGGTGAGACACCAACTGCCAGAGTGAGAAGAGAGAAGAAAATTAGGCAAAAAATAAAACAGAAACTGCTCCCGTGGCCACAAATTTCACACCACAGACATAATTTATACATAGAAACGTAGGAAAAATTGTCTTCTCGCTCACAATTTGTCTGCTAAAGCTGTTAGTCTTATAGTTTTGGCGTGAGACGCACAGCTGCGCCAGCAAACCCCTTCCTCGCTCCATAGACTGCAATGTTAAATTTGTGGAGCAAAGCAGAAGCAATCCTTTGTTTTAAATCGCTTTAAATAGCTCACATTTCTACATTTTATCCACAAACTGCATATCTAGACGTTCAGGAAAGCCTCAAGATGCCCAAAGTGAAGTTGGTTCAACGATTGGACACACGGTTTGGCCACAAGGCCTTCCTGTTCGAGGCCGTGGTTTCAGCATTTTCGCCCACTCTAGTCCTTTTCTAACTGATATTCAAACTGGTAACCGTGGCAACCAGGGGCTCCACAGAAAGAGGCGGGAAAACATAAGTAACTGGTCTGTAGGGCGGCCATTTTGGGGCAATGTTAATGGAAACAGCCCACTGGAAACTTCTAACTGAAGTAACTGGTCTGTGGGGCGGCCATTTTGGCTTTTGGCACCCAAGTTGAACAATGACAGGTGTCCGTCTGTCATTGGCTAGCGCGTCATGCTAATTGCTAACATTAGCGGCTAATGCTAATTTTTAGTAGCTAGAAATTGGTGGTAGCATTAGTGGCAGCATTAGCATGTTAGCGAATAGCATATTAGCAATTAGCATGTTAGCATTAGCATGTTAGCAATTAGCATCTACTTAATTTTTAGTGGCTTAAAAGTCATGCTAACACTAAACCAATGTTAAAATAAGTGGCTAGCGCATCATGCTAATTGCTAACATTAGCGGCTAATGCTAATTTTTAGTGATGGATATTGGTGGTAGCATTAGTGGCAGCATTAGCATGTTAGCGAATAGCATATTAGCAATTAGCATGTTAGCATTAGCATGTTAGCAATTAGCATCTACTTAATTTTTAGTGGCTTAAAAGTCATGCTAACACTAAACCAATGTTAAAATAATTGGCTAGCGCATCATGTTAATTGCTAACATTAGCGGCTAATGCTAATTTTTAGTGGCTAGAAATTGGTGGTTGCATTAGTGGCAGCATTAGCATGTTGGCGAATAGCATATTAGCAATTAGCATGTTAGCATTAGCATGTTAGCAATTAGCATCTACTTAATTTTTAGCGGCTTAAAAGACATGCTAACACTAAACCAATGTGAAAATAAGTGGCTAGCGCATCATGCTAATTGCTAACATTAGCAGCTAATGGCAACAGCCCACTCGGCACTTTCAAAATTTCTGCGGGAATTTTCTAGTTAGTGCCGAGTGCCTATGTCAAGAGGCCACTCTTGATCTTCTGCGTGTTTCTTTGCAGTTTTATTTTTACTTATTATTATTCATTTTCCGCCCTTTTTCGCCGATTAATGCGGCCCGAACCGGCCAGAGGACCCCAACACATGATATATCGAAACGTGTGTTTTGATCCCGAATCCCGGGCTATTACTTGAATAAGCGATTGGTGAGCTTTTCGCGAATTTATTCGCGAATTTATTCGCGAAAAACGGCGAAAAATTTCCCATTCAAATGAATGGGAGTCCCCGAAAAAAAAAGAAAGATCAACAGGCATTTTCAACAATCAACTGCTCTGGCATACTTTCACCCAGAGACTTCATTGAAACTGTAAAATGTAGGCACTCTTGTCTTCTCTTCAGAGATTCCCTTCACTTATCGACACCTTTTACCGTTTTTAAACCATGAAGCCTCAAAGCGGTGAAGGGTTTTACTCAGATTTCGGGGGTTTATAATGGGTGTGTATTGCGCGGAATGTTCGCGCCAGAGGGTGAGACACCAACTGCCAGAGTGAGAAGAGAGAAGAAAATTAGGCAAAAAATAAAATAGAAACTGCTCCCGTGGCCACAAATTTCACACCACAGACATAATTTATACATAGAAACGTAGGAAAATTTGTCTTCTCGCTCACAATTTGTCCGCTAAAGCTGTAAGTCTTATAGTTTTGGCGTGAGACGCAAAGCTGCGCCAGCAAACCCCTTCCTCGCTCCATAGACTGCAATGTTAAATTTGTGGAGCAAAGCAGAAGCAATCCTTTGTTTTAAATCGCTTTAAATAGCTCACATTTCTACATTTTACCCACAAACTGCATATCTAGACGTTCAGGAAAGCCTCAAGATGCCCAAAGTGAAGTTGGTTCAACGATTGGACACACGGTTTGGCCACAAGGCCTTCCTGTTCGAGGCCGTGGTTTCAGCATTTTCGCCCACTCTAGTCCTTTTCTAACTGATATTCAAACTGGTAACCGTGGCAACCAGGGGCTCCACAGAAAGAGGCGGGAAAACATAAGTAACTGGTCTGTAGGGCGGCCATTTTGGGGCAATGTTAATGGAAACAGCCCACTGGAAACTTCTAACTGAAGTAACTGGTCTGTGGGGCGGCCATTTTGGCTTTTGGCACCCAAGTTGAACAATGACAGGTGACCGTCTGTCATTGGCTAGCGCGTCATGCTAATTGCTAACATTAGCGGCTAATGCTAATTTTTAGTAGCTAGAAATTGGTGGTAGCATTAGTGGCAGCATTAGCATGTTAGCGAATAGCATATTAGCAATTAGCATGTTAGCATTAGCATGTTAGCAATTAGCATCTACTTAATTTTTAGTGGCTTAAAAGTCATGCTAACACTAAACCAATGTTAAAATAAGTGGCTAGCGCATCATGCTAATTGCTAACATTAGCGGCTAATGCTAATTTTTAGTGATGGATATTGGTGGTAGCATTAGTGGCAGCATTAGCATGTTAGCGAATAGCATATTAGCAATTAGCATGTTAGCAATTAGCATCTACTTAATTTTTAGTGGCTTAAAAGTCATGCTAACACTAAACCAATGTTAAAATAATTGGCTAGCGCATCATGTTAATTGCTAACATTAGCGGCTAATGCTAATTTTTAGTGGCTAGAAATTGGTGGTTGCATTAGTGGCAGCATTAGCATGTTGGCGAATAGCATATTAGCAATTAGCATGTTAGCATTAGCATGTTAGCATTAGCATCTACTTAATTTTTAGCGGCTTAAAAGACATGCTAACACTAAACCAATGTGAAAATAAGTGGCTAGCGCATCATGCTAATTGCTAACATTAGCAGCTAATGGCAACAGCCCACTCGGCACTTTCAAAATTTCTGCGGGAATTTTCTAGTTTATTGATGCTTTTGAGTTATTTTGATTTTGCCATTCAGATATGTCATCTTGGATATGTCGTGTTGTAATATTGAGTGTTGACACATACAAAAAACATTGCTAACGAGCCATGATGATTGATGGAATGGTTAAATTTAGTTATATAAAATAGGTTAAGAAGATCAGGCAATAAGACATCCAAGACAAAGGAGTAGGCGTTCTCTTCTCTTTCTGAGCGAAGAAATTTAGAAACCCAATCCAAACACGCTCCCTTTTCTCCGCACTTTTTAGTTCTTTCTAGTTCTAGTTCTCCAGCGGTAGATCGCGAAGGTAGTACGGAGAGATCGCGTGCCAGTTAAAATATAAAAATTTTGATGTTAGTCTAAAACAGGGGTCACCAAACTTTTTTCAATGGGGGCCACATTATTGTTCCTGACTGTGATGGGGGGCCGGGGCCTGGTCAGCTATACAACATGACTCAGACCAAAATGACCACCAGGCTAGCAATCTCTGTTGTAGCGATTGCTAGCCTGGCACAGCCGTCCCCACTTCTATATCCACACAGCTATATCAACACTTGAGCAACAAACTTTATTGCTAGCCATTTTGCTGTCCTGAACACTGGCAGTTCTCCTCGCATACGTTGTCTGCTGCTTGATCTCGACCAGTACCGCGGGAAGTAGGGGTGCTGTGGGTGCAGCAGCCTCACCAACAGGGGGGGCTGCTGCACCCCAAAAATGTATTTACCCAAAAATAAATACACAAAATATAGTGGAAAAAAGTGGGGATAAAAATAAAATGACAGTTAAAGTTAAAACTGTCTGAGAGGAAGGCCACATTTGGAGTTGTGTGATGCAGGCGTCAAATCACGTTTCTTTTTCGAATGCTGCAACCGCACAGCACGCCTTTACGCCCGGTGTTCAGCACCACAGTTACATGGACAGCTGTGACAAATTGTTTACTGTTGCCAAAGTGATCAGCACCATCAGGGCCGGCGCTAGCCATTTGGGTGCCCTAAGCACAAATGCTTAGGGCACTCTATTTTAGCTTTAAAAGAGGTCTGTCCTTTTTCACAGCTATAAACACCATCATTTCATCATTCATTTGGGCTGGTAAACAGCCAAGGGCAAGTCGTGCACTGCTTTGTAGGGACAGATCGGCTGGAGGTCTGGGTTTACCCAGTTTAATCAGCTACTACTGTGCAGCCAATGTACATAAGATAATGTCTTGGTTTACTTCCCCTCAATCCATCTGGTGTCAGAGTGAATCAGCCTCTTGCTCCTCATCGTTGCTGGCGTTAACATGCAGCACCTTGCCTCTCTCCCCATCAAAGTTTACCTCTAATCTGGTTGTGGTGGGGACATTAAAAATTTGGTCACAAATAAGACACCACTTTGGGTGGCTCACCCTCCCTCTAGCAACTCCCATTTGTAATAATTACCTGTTCATTCCAGCAAGCATCGACCCGCGTTTCTCCACTTTAAAGAACAAAGGACTAGGCAGTTTGGGAGACTTGTACATTGATGGTATATTTGCGAGTTTCAGCCAATTAACCTCCACCTTTAATCTGCCTAAATCTGACTTTTTTCGGTACTTCCAGCTGCGGGATTTTGCAAAAACACACACTACATCGTTCCCACAGATACCAACACCTAGCGGGATAGACGTGGTTCTTAAGACTAAAACTTTGTCAAAAGGCCATATCTCCTATTTTTATAAGCTACTGTCCCCGACCAGTGAATCTACCTTACATAGGATCAAGATGAAGTGGGAGTCAGAACTCCAACTGAATTTCTCTGAGACCTTCTGGGAGGGGGCTGTGGAGGCTGTTAATTCGACATCCAGCTGTGCTAGACTTTCATTTATACAATTTAAGGTTTTTCACAGGCTTCATTATTGCAAAGAAAAACTCTCAAAGCTTTATCCAGACAAATTCGATGAGAAATGTAGTAGATGCTTGCAGACTCCATGCAACCTCACCCATATGTTTTGGGCATGCCCCAAATTGTCTGACTTCTGGCAACTATTTTTTAGAACATTGTCAGATATGGTAGGCATAAATCTAAATCCAACCCCACATATTGCTATCTTCGGCAAGCCCCCAGATGATCTCCGTACCACAGCCACTCAAAATAATGTCATCGCCTTTGCCTCCCTTATTGCTCGTAAGAGGATTCTTTTAATGTGGAAGGCTCCTCAACCACCATCAATCAAAGTCTGGTTACATGATATTTTAAGTCTTTTGAAACTGGAGAAGATCAAATTCTCACTCAGAGGCTCATCTGACAGGTTTACACTCACTGGAAACCACTGCTTAGCTATCTAGATGGTCTACCAGCTCGGGAGGTTTCTCCGTAAGAAGTGGATAGCAAGGTATGAACCCGCCCCTCTGTGCCGTCAGAGACGGATAGCCTGGATGATAGAGGAGTAAGCAGCCATTAATATTTGCTTTGTACTTATAATGATCAGCTATAGCACCCTCTGTTGTTGTAGTTTTGTTTTGTTAGTTCTGTTTTTGTTTGTTTGTTTGTTTCTTGGGTACATTTGCCATTTTATTTATGTAATGTAGGATATTATTTCACATGTGTGTGACAACTCTGTGAATATTAAAATATACAAACACTGAGATTATGTTTTTTTTTCTAAATGCAGTTTCAATTCAATTCAATTCAGTTTTATTTATATAGCGTCAATAACAATACAAATCGTCTCAAGACGCTTTACAAGACCCAGCTTGAAACCCCCAGAGCAAGCCTGAAGGCGACGGTGGCAAGGAAAAACTCCCTTTTAACAGGAAGAAACCTTGAGCAGAACCCAGCTCATATGGGGGGGACCCATCTGCCTAAGGCCAGCCGGGTACAGACAGAGAAAGAGAACAGCAAGATAAACATACATCTGTCATAAATACACATATCTGACTAAAGCATACAAGTTGGATGCTATGATTCAAACTAATGATGTTACATGACAGTTTGAAAATGTAAGAGGAATCATAGGCAGGTTGGAGAATTGTTCATTCAGGTAGGAGTGGATAACAGCAGGATTCCATGGAGACTGGGCAGGCTGATGAGACCACAACAACAGATGTAGTATGACGCTCCACAGGAAACACTCAACAGATATCGCCCTTGGCCTATGAACCTCTTGAAAATGACTGCATAGAACAACGAAACTTATCTAAAACGGTCTAAGTTGGCAAATGCAAAGCATACGCTAATAGGCTAACGTTACTTACCTGACTAAATCTCTGATGGCTAAAAGAAATAGCAACCCCAGTTTAAGCATAATCAAACATAGCATTGCTAGCTAGCAACCCGAGGAAGGATTGCTAGTCTTATGCGCCGATTGCTAACGTTAACAGATAACAGCCGAGTGTTGAATTGCATTCAATAACCCATAATCCATAATCCATATCCACAACGTAAAATAACTAGCTAGCCAGCATCAATAATTTGCAATGTAACACTTGAACATGAACATGGCTAGGAGCTTATTTACGTTATAAAGTTTATTGACGGTAGTAGTATTACCTAGCATAAGCATAGACATGCATACACGCAAGGGCTACAAACTAACATTTTTATTTTAAACATTGTCTTACCTGCAAGCAACGCGTAAGCATCATCCCGCTGTCTCTTCTTCTTCCTTTTTTCCGCCCCCAGCTCTTGGTGCCTTTTCGAGGCCATGTCTAGGGTCGGTGTCTGCCAAATTTGACATTGAAGCATAATCGAACAAACCACTGGGAGGTGGGGAAGGGGGCATCAGAGGGAGACTGGAGAGAGGGCCGCACAGGAGATTCACATTTTCTCGACTAATTTGGTCTAGGCCTATACTTTTTTGTATATTAACATGATTTAGACATATTTTATTTGTTATTTATACTAGTAGCCTATTGTGATGATTTTTCATAACCCAGATTTTTTGGTGCCCCCCCCAGGCACTTGGTGCCCTACGCGCAGTGCGTAATGTGCGTGTGCGGAGCGCCGGCACTGCATGTATGTATCTGGTGTGTTTATATCAAATTGACAATTTCAGTTTAGATGTTTTGATAAGGGTGTTTGTGAGCATGTGGCCAGGAGTGAGTGAAGACAGAAGTGAAGCTTTTTAGTGCAAACCATTGGTCCATAGACTATTATGAGAGTAACAACTTGAGCGGTAGTTAAACCCAAATTACAAAAAAATAACTTATTGACACACACACTTCAAAAATCCAATCTGCGCCCCTGGGTGTTAATATGTGTTCATATCTAGTTTTGATGCCTTCAGTGAGAATCTACAGTGTAAATAATCATGAAAATAAAGGCAAACTGGTAGTGTCTGTGAGAGAGAGGAAAGTAGAGGACAGGCACATCTAAGGGATGGTTCAGGGCCTGAAACATCCTTAACTATAGGCTTTATCAAAAAGGAAATTCTTATGCTTTACCTTAAAAGTAGAGAGGGTGTCTGCCTCCCAAACCTAAGGCAGGACCTAATAAACCAAGTGTCCTGACAAAAGCACAACACTGACAGTTATCTGAAGACCTGGAGAAGCAGTTTGTACAGGACACAACTGGTAACTACCCTTAGATCAGGTCTTCCTGGTCTCATTCTCGCAGAGGTGTCAATGTCATGCGAGAATCACAAGAATGGAAGACAGACAGATATGAAGAACTGATCACTGTCACTATATAATTTTAAATAAACATATTTTAACTCAACTGAAATGAACCGCGGTATCAAAAGCTGAAAAACCTGTAACACCTGATGCAGCACGTGTTCATTTTTTTAGAGTTGACAAGACCGTATTTAAATTACTAAATCAAATTTAAGTTGATTTAACATAATCAATATTATTATGTAGGTCTGGCATATTATGTGAAAATACAAATACAAATGTAATACAGTATACTACACTTGTGTAGCCAGTTCAACTTCACTTTGTCAGAGCATTGCTTCAAATGTTTTATCGTTTGCTTTATAAATGATAATGGTCTCCTTTGCATGGGAGACTATGGATGTCATGGCGTGTATTCGTAAAGATTCTGAGAATCCTCTCCTGACTTAGCCCAAAAATTTCTAGTTAAGAAGTGATTCCAGAACATTCTCAGAACACAGTGGACAGAAATTCTTATTCTTAGTGAGGAGGTATGGTTGACTGTGTTGCTGGATATGAGTCATCATTTCATAAGGTGTGACTGGTTGTCAGCTCAACAGACTTCATTATAACATCTAATCTCTATGGAGACTGTGTAATTACAAATAATGTTTTACAAAATCTCTGTTAAATACATAGTAAGCTATACTTATTTCCTACAAACTGTGTAAAAACTCAGGCCCACTTGCACCGTATTCATATGGTGATAGTTATATTTATTTCCATACATACAGTACCGGTCAACCCTTCCAAGTTTTAGAACACCCTAATTTTTCCAGTTGCATTTTTTTTTTTTTTTTTTTCAATTGCAGTTGAAGTCGTGCAAGTCCAATAAATAGACTGAAATGTTACAAAGGTAAGTTCTGCCAGAGGTTTTTTAAAAAAAAGGTTTAGTTACCCAAAACTGAAAAATAATGTACATTTCGGAATTATACAAAAAGGCCTCTTTCAGAGAACACAAAGTGGGTTAACAATTTAAACCTATTCTGCAGCAATGAAGGTTGAAAGCTGGTGCTACTAATTCCTGCAAGTGTTCCAGCTTTTCTTGGTTACTGACAACGCCCTCTGTCTGCATGAAAGCAGTGTGTGTTGTTTGTGCCACACTGTAATCTACTGAAATTATCACTGATATGATGTCAAGGCTCTGCTACTTTCTTCTTCTACTCTATTACATCTCAGGTGATCATTGTACCTTTTACATGACTATAATTATTTGACAACTTTAGTTTGCAAATTTAGGTTAATAATCTAAAACTTATTTAAAACATAAAAAACATGTTGTTCTAAGACTGTACTGATCCCAGCAGAGGGAATTCATGGACTTCCTGGCAGTAGGCTATTTAAATCAGCTCCACGTTTAACAATGTGATAAACAAGTTAATGCAGTATAAATAAAATCAAATACATCAAAATGTGTCTCTTCGTCCTTCAAGATTTTGCTCTTCTGATGGTTTTCAGCTTGTATTTTAAGTGGTTTCTGTGTTCTATATCTTTAAGAGAGAAAGAGACGTAATGTAAAAAAATCATGTATCAATTTTAAAAATTTTAAGATCTTTGTTAATCCTTTACCAGATTCACAGGCAGACCATAACCAATCACAGGGATGGATATATATCTGTTGACAACCCTGATTCTTTCATTGCAGCTCTGCAACCACTGGTGTGTGTGAATGGGTGAATGTGTGTCATTGGTAAAGCACTTTGCAATGCAATGTTTACAAAGTTAGTGCTGACCATGTATTTTTTAACTGTAAAAATTTCATCACATGAAAATAGTGCAGTAATATATATTCTATGCTTAATTATTCATTCATTTTTTATAATGATTTTTTTGTTTGTTATTCAATTATGATAATCTGATTTTTCTTCTTGAAGGTCTTCCATGGCAGAGGCCAGGAGTCCTGTGTCTGAGCTGGATCCACTCTGGGGAACTAATCCCTTGGAATCAATCCTCTCTGGTCAATCCCTTCTTGGAACCTCTAATAGCGCCACACAGGGAATATCAAAACCTAGACTGGCTGAAGAACTGAGTTACAGTGATACTGTAAAAGCGTTCTCAAAAGAAAATTCTGCAACACATGTTATCAAAGACGATACATGCAACAGTCTGAAGGCCATTAGATGGCCTACTGAACTGCAGCAATCCCCATCTGAACATGTGTTTTCCAGGGGTTCATGCCGCCCACCTAGACTGGCTGAGACATATTCACCCTCACCCTACTGTGGGCTAATTGTGGAGACAAAAAATTATAATACAGAGGCTGCCAGAATGTTGCCAAATGACAAACTGTCCTGCCTACCTATTCTAAGGACTATGTCAGACACTTTCCCTCTGCTCAAGAAAGGAGTGTCTTCCCATATACCAGACAGGGTGACTTGTGGATTTAATTGTACTGGGGGAGATAAGAGTGTACAAGAAGCTAAAAATCACTCCATGTTAACCTGTAATCAACCTGTGCAACTTCATCACTCCAACATTGTTACAACTATTTGCAGAGAAGCCACCAGCAGAGACAATGGTGTACAGCAACAACCTAGCATGTGTGTATGTATGTCACCTGCTAAGGCAGCCGTCAAAGTAGAGTGCACTGAAAAAGAGGATTCTTACACTGCTAAATGTGACAAGGCATTCTGTAATGACTATTGTATCCACCAAGCAAGCTCTGAGGACGCATTTGACGCTTACTGCCATCCCCAGCCCATTCCAGTGCCGCTCCAGCTGCTGCCATGCCTGGAAACCAAAAACCCAAGCTCCATCAAGAGTGCACCTCTTTTAGTTGCCAACCACCTCACCCTGCCTCACCCTGGCTTCAATCCCTCTGTCAGTGAGACGGGCTTGGATGCCAAACATCAGCTACAGTGCTACAGCCTCACCTCTTCTTGGATCAACTCACTGGCTACTTGTACTGACACTCAACCCCTAAAACACTTTAGTGGAGATGTGTACTACAACAGTCCATTTGACCATGTCAGAACCATGACCCGTGACATGGGAACAATGACAACTCCCAAAGTTCTCAGGAATGTCAGTGTGCAGACAGGTCAGACCATGAGTTCTCAAGTGTTCTCCCAGATCTGTCTTGTAGATGAGGGTAGGAGTGACACCTCATGCAGCCAGAGTCCAATCAGTGACAACAATGGAGGTAAGGAACCAGATGATGCTCCCAAATCCCCAGTGAAGGAGGTGAAGTGGGATGCAGAGGGGATGACATGGGAAGTATATGGGGCATCTGTAGATCCTGAAGAGCTGGGTCTGGCTATCCAGAGGCACCTGGAGCTGCAGATCAAGGAGACAGCAAAATGTGCAGCCAAGCTGTCACACCAAAACGGCAGCAACTCTCAGCAGAACAGGAACACCAACTGCCAGAGAAAGAGGATGATGTGTGCCATCCGAGCCCGTGTCTGCTGTAGTTGCAACACTGCATCTGTAGACTGACCTACCAGCTGACAGATGGAACAGACAGGACCTGAACACTGTGCTCTATAGCCAAAATGTTTACAACTTCAGCCTCAAACATCGTTCATCTAATCAGAAAGTTTATGAAAGACTGTTCTGTAAATGTATATAGACCAGAGTCAGTAGAGAAAGATTCATGCAAAATGATGTTTCACAACTAATACATATTATTAAAGATCACTATGAAACAGAGAAAAAAAGCTGTAAAGAAAAAAGAATGTGGGGGGGGGGGGGGGGGGGTTGAAGCCTAGCTCAGCTGTCATAGGGTAAGAGGTTTGGTACACCCTGGACAGGTCCCCAGTCTACTGCAGGGCTAACACAGAGAGACAGACAACCGTTCACACTCACATGCACACCTACAGCCAATTCAGATTCACCATAACCTAAAGAGCATGTTTTTGGACAGTGGGAGGGAGCTGGAGTAGCAGGAGAAAACCCACGCAGACACAGGGAGAACATGCAAACTCCACACAGAAAGGCCCCAGATGAGACATGAATTACATTTTCTTGATTGTCTAAGGAAAACAACCCTTGGATATATTTTCTTTTGATTTCAGGGTTCCATTTTTTTTTTAACCAAAAAAAAGAATAAAAATCTGAACATTTCAGGCAGTGTAATGACTACTAATATTGTTGTATGATAACACATATACAGCTGTAGAACGTGATACTGATCACTAGGGATGAGCGAGTACAGCATTATCTGTATCTGTATCTGTATCTGTTAACCATATGAATTATCTGTATCTGTATCTGTACTCGGAGTGGGCGGGGCCTGACCCGGAAGTGGGCGGGACCTAACCCGGAAGTGGGTCTGGTTGTCTTGAAATGAGCGAGGTTTTAACTGGTATGTTATTTTAAGCATGCAATTGATATGGGCTGATCAGAAATAGTTATTTATTGCTGATTAGAAAACTGTTTACAGGACAGCATCAGCATTGAGCTTCAGAGATCAATGGTTTTGATCACGATAGCAAACGAACTATTTACAGAACAAGTTTTGCAACAATGCGGTTGCAATTATCAAGTAAAATGTAATGAACAAGAGTTTTCATGCTCAACAATAACTTTCTTATTTTAACTTGAATTTTTTTTATGATCAGTGTGATCTTTTTTATATATATATATTTTTTTTTGTTTTTTTTTGTTTTTCTTTTTTTCCCACACCAGGTGTGTGTGTGTGTGTGTGTGTGTGTGTGTGTGTGTGTGTGTAGCTTGATTTCCAATATTTATACCACTACTAGCTTTGTTTTTTCACGAAATACAGCAAGAAAGTGTTAGAGCCAGGCAGCCAGATGACGGTTAAAAAAAGAAAAAGAAAAAAAAAATCTCCGACAGGCAGAGACGCAACGCGAGTCGGCACGACGTCTGAACGAAGTACCAGAACTCTACTAGTTCATAAGTAAGTACCAACCTAAGTAATATAACCTGAAGCTGAAGAAAGAAACCCTAAACATTAACGGAAAACGTCCCGCGAACCCGAGTGACTGAGGGAGAGACAGAGAGCTGTTCTGTGTGTGAGTGATCAGAGCGGACACAATAACACATCTGCGAGTGTGTAGGGGAGGGGCTGTAGTCTATCACAGAACGCAGACACAGTCAGCTACCCAATGAGGATTTTTATTTAATCCGAGCACAGATATTGACTCGTATTACTCGTATAATACTCGTACTCGGCAAAAGTGCTTTATCCGTACCGGATACTCGTTTCAGCCGAGTATCCGGCTCAACTCTACTGATCACAATCGAACATTAAAAGACATTTAATATTGGAACAATGGAAATTAAAATGGCAGGTCACATAAAATTAGAACCACATTGGTTTTATGGGAAAAATGGTTAAATAAATAACAATTTTTAAAAAATGAAACAAGAATCAGGAGACAAAACAACTGGAAGGCATTAAGGAAGGAGTCGAAGATGGTGACATGATCAAGTTCTTATCCGGCTTTAAACCTTTAAACTTCTAACCTTGACTTCCTACTGGAAATTGACAGACCATATCATGTGGCCACAGGCCATTATGGTCCAGAAGCATTACCACACAACAAAACACAACAAAAAATACTGGATCGCAAGAGGAAAACTACACTGTCTGGCCAAACAAAGTCACCACCTGGATTTAACTAACCAAATAGGTACACGACTAATGGGTACTGCATGGGCGATTGTCTTTCAGCTAGCAAGTTATTTAACTCCAATGATGCAATAGCTTCTCATTTCTTAAACAACCATGTCTAAAGACACATCCTGTGGTCATGGAAAAGATGTTTGAAAGTCTGTTTGAGCGGGGTCGAATCATTGGCATGCATTAGCCAGACAAAACATTTAAGGAGATTGAAGAAACTACTAAAACTGTCCAAAGCGTTATTAAGGATAGTGTGGAACCATCGTCTTGGAGGAAGAAATGTAGTCAGAAAAAAGTCCTGACTGACCATGACTGACAATCAGTTAAACGTTTGATCAAATTAAAGAAAAACAAGAGTAGAACTCAGGGCAATGTTTAATAATGAAAGTAGGAGCATTTCTACACATACAAAGTGAAGGCAAAACAAGGGATTGGGAATGAACAGCTGTGTGGCCTTAAGAAAACCACTAATCAGTGAGGCTAACCAGCAATAAAGCCTTCAATTTGCTAGGGAACATAAAGATTGGATGCTGGAGCAATGGAAGAAGGTTATGTGGTCCATGATCATCAGGGTAAGAAAAGGGGAAGATGAAGTGATGGACCCATCATGCCTAGTATCTACTGTACAAGCCGGCAGTGCTATGATCTGGGGTTGCTGTATTTGGTCAGGTCTAGGTTCAGCAAGATCATGTTGTGTTAGATATAAAAGAGTTATGGAAAGAAACAGTACAGGACTGAAAGAAGTGTTCTTTTGTCCTTCTTGTACTACAGATATGTGATTATTTACTGCTTCGCTTCAGCTTGCTCACTAGATAAGAGGCACCACACTCATAATTCACCTTGAAGATATCAGCTAGGGCCTGCCTCGGCCACACATAGAAGACCACCTCCTATTGTACCCGGGTGGAGCCCAGATAGAATAAAACCTGTGTGCAGAGTTAGTTAGGGGCTTCTCTTCTCTACCCGTAAGTCGAAGTCTCAGTGCTGATGCTGTACCTATTCTCTGCGTGTCAAATAAATTGTTGATTGGAGAGAAGTTGTCAGGTGATCTATTCATACACCGTGTCCCAAAAGTTCATGCACCACAGAAAAAGTCAACTGAGATTGTGAATATTCAACAGAATGCAGTTATTCAAAAGCCAGTGTATCCCCCCCCCCCCCCCCGCATCTTAATTACTGCCCTCAGCCTGAAAGAAAAGATATAGAATGCACTAAGTTCTTTAGAACGGAAGGCTAAATGTTGCCCCACTCCCACACAGCCCTCGCGTTGAGCTGCTTGATGGTAGTAGGGGGTGGGCTGTGGAAGACCCGATTGTTCAGGATACCCCAGCAGTTCTCAGTTTCCTCTTTGTGCAGAAAGCCAGGAAGCTGCTCAGAACACCACTGCTGAGTTGTACGAGCAGTATGTGCAGGGGCACCATTTTGCACGAAGACCATTTCCACACGCCTGTTGAACATCTTCCTAGCTGTGATGGGGCCCAATTTCTACTTTCTGGTGAGTATGGGAAGTAGCACTGGCTGGAGAATGTTCTTAACATAATGCTCAGTGTCGATGGTGGTGCCCTGGGGTACAACATGCAACTCAGACAGCCCTGAAGATGACATCGTGCCCCAGACCATGCAATGGGCGCTGAACTTGAACTGTTCAGAAGGTGGAACTTCCATTCTGTTATCAGTGTAAATGCGGTCATTTTGTCTGTTGGGAGCTGGAAAAGTAGAGAGGGCACTCATCAGAGAAAACCCAGTTTTCCCAGTCCCTTGGGGTCATTTCAGCATACGTCTTTGCAAAAGCAAGCTGCTTCTCCTTTTGCTTTCTGGTAAGGCGAGGAATCAGCTGTCTTCTGTATGCTCTCAGACCCAGTTTATCAGTGAGAAAATGATGGATGGTACTCTTAGAGACTGCTTCCCCAAGATTCTTCAGTCTTCGACTCAGAACTGAGGGGCGACCTGTACGGGGCATGTCTTCAAGGGTGTCACAGCTCTGGTATCTCTGCCACCACTTCTTCACCCATCGTATGCCTCTGTCAAGGTCCTGAGCTACCTCCCTGCAAGTTTTCCCTGCCTGCACAAGGCAATGGCTTGAGCACGGACTTGAGACTTTGAAAGTCCAGCTTTTCCAGATTTGTGTTTGGCCATCGTGGCAACACTTCCAAATAGGCTCTCTCAATGACATGCTTCATGGTCAACCATTTAATGGAAATGGAAATTTATAGGCCTATCACAAACAGATGAACTAATTAAACAACCTCACAACACGCAACCCATTTTGGAGACACACAGACAAAAATGTTGCCCATTGGGGTGCATGAACTTTTGGGACACGGTGTAGTTGGACCAGTGCCCTAGAGAGAGAGAGTTGCGACGCTCTTTAATGTCCCCGATATGGCTGTCACATGGTTTATGTAAACCCAATTAGTTTCAAAACATATGCTGGCTGTCATGTTTTTCTATGGGACAGACAGCAGCGATTGCATTACTGAACAGTAAATATAAAATAAAACACACCCAAGTACTTTTTCAGCTGTTATTACATTATTGCATTTTTGTTAATGTCAGTTTTGCATTTGGAGAGGCAGGGTGAGAACGAAAACTACATTTTTGGAGGGAAAAGCTTAGTGTTCATGTTTGCATGTGTAGTAGCACTGGCTTTAGATGCTCTAACTTAACTTTTCCATATCATTCATCTGATGGTAGACGTCTCATGACATTCATTTGAGCACAACTGGGCTGTATTAGGCTATTGATTCCTGTGATTCCTTTGTTTCAGAAAGAAATCGATCAATTAGTGACATAGTTAGACAACACTCGACTGATAGATAGATATAGTTACATAGATAGTTGGTAAGAACAAATCACGTGTTTTGTGACGTATGAACCATTTCACTGCTTCATTCGGAAAACCTGTAACTGGTTTGGTTGTACCGGCTCTTCGGGAGAGATGAGATGAGTCTTAGAAGCAAATACTGAGTCAAGAAAGATTTGGTTTGACACTGTTGCATTCAATACAAATATTCTCTAACACTACGAAACCATGATACCAAGAGCAAATGAAAATAGTTGATGTAAGCGCTGAAACATAAACATTAGTGTAAATCAGCGAAGGTTCATAGAGTGTACTGACGTAATCAAAATGATCCACCGACAACAGTGGATCACTGATGAGGTTCGTGGTACACTGTGAAGTCACCGGTCTTTCTTTAGCGAAACAAGGGTTCGAGTCCCATTTGTACTTTGTTATTTATTTTGTTATATGTAGCCTATATAATTTTCCTATAATAAACTTTAAACCACATATCCATGTAATGTAGTCGAATAGGAATCTGCATGGCAAATCAAGTCTCATACAAGCATGAACCAACACGTCTCCATTGCACTACATTTTATTGTCCACTAGATGTCCTAATAGAGCACTGTGTCATTGAAGCTTCGAGTAATGAACCTTTTTTTGAATCACATGTCGAGGCTTCAACAAAGCCTCGATTGCCCATCACTACTGAGAATGGCTGCCTGGGCAGGACTCTGACTCTCCCTGGGAGGCACTGGCAGATGGAGAGAGAAAACAACAAAACACCAACACAGGAAACCCAGGATCATAACAGTTATAAAGGTGGTAGCGATTCATCACCGAACTACCTTCACAGCAGGCTAGTTTGCTAGTAGGCAATGCTAGAAAATTGGTTGAAACAACCAAGATAAAATATAAATAATTACGCTGTGCATATACAAATGAAGACCAGTATAAGCATCGCAAAGGGCCTCTGATACAATATAGAGAGTTGACAATTCAAAGGATGAATTCAGAGGTTGATATTTCATCAACTTAACTCTGGAACAACTCAATGCGCAGCAATGTAAGTGAATGAGGTCCAACGCCCAAATGACAGTGTTTGGAACTAATCCGATTTTCAAATCTGGAAGTAGGCGGTTAAAAGCGCCGCCATTTTTTACAACGGAGGTCTATGGGAGTGTCGCAACTCTCTCTCTCGATGGCACTGAGTTGGATTAATCTTTCCAATAGGTATAAAGAACCTGGGCTGAAGGAGAGGAAAACATTCCCCCTTCGACAGTTGCCCAAAGAATGAGGTCAGCTGACTACCTGAATATACTCAGTGACCAGGTTATTCCATCAGTGGATTTTTTCTTCCCTGATGGCACAAGTATATTCCAAGATGACAATTCCAGGATTTCATGGGGCTCAAATTGTGAAAGAATGATTCAGGGCCACCACAGAGTCCAGACCTTAACCCCGTTGAGAATCTTCGGACTTGGACTCTCCCATTATCAGTACAAGATCTTGGTGAAAAATCAATGCAACAGTGGATGGAAATAAATCTTGTGACATTGCAGAAACTTATCAAAACAATGCCACAGCGAATGCATGCTAAAATCAAAGCCAAATATTAATAGAGTTTTTTGCTGGCGACTTATTTTTTGACCAGGCAGTGTTTTTAACAGGGACTCAGAACACATTGTGACGATCCCTCCCACTCTCTTCATAATTTGATGCTGGTTTTAAGGTGAAGCTGGATGGGGTCTGCTGTAAGCACCTGCCCATGTGGGTTTGGCTTCTTAGAAGGGCATAAAGGACGGCCCTTCTCATCGTCTTTGTCTCTCTCTCAGTGAGGCCTGCTGCATCCTCGTCATCCTGATCATTTGTTTGGTTTGTTGTGTTCTCTGACATTATACTCATTTTCTGAGTTGAATTAAATAAACTAATTTGACAGTTACTTCAGTGTGTGTGGCCTCCCTCTTTGTTGCCGACTTTGAGACTAGCGGTAACAAATGGGAACTCGTCCAGGATAAATTTTCCTTTTAGTTTGTCTTCTGGAGGGAAGTTAATGCTGGGAACCTAGTAGAGTTATTGTGTTCTTTAAGGGAGTGCTTCACACACATTTTGGTTGGCTTTAATAATGGGTTGATCTGTTGGCTTGATGTTACCTGGACTCTCTGCAATCTGGTAAATGTATTGCTCTATAGATTTTGGCCTAGTAAATCTAATTTTTTCAGGTGTCAGTGGTGGTACGGGCTGATGAGTCATATGGAACCTTCATTCCTGGTAGGCAGCAATGAAAGGCACTAACTGTCTCCATTGATCCTTTTTTTTGTTTTAGTTTTTTGTTTTTGTCCAGTAAGTGGTTAGAGCATTTGCTCGGGTGCACTTCCATGACTGACAAGGTGATTTTCAGCATGCATGAAGACAAGGGGTTGAGTGTGCAGCTTGTGGTTATTTTCTTCAGGATGGCCTTTTGGTGAGGAAATGGGTTCCCCAAGGAGAGTGTTTTGTGGGGGAAGAGATTATACAAATTGTGCTGCCTTCTTCATTAAGACTTTCTGTGCTTCAGACTGCTGAAGCACAGAAGGTCATCTAGGTGTGAAGAAAACCTATGATCGAGTCCTACGACATTTTTACTGGCCTCGCTTGAACAATGACATTTCTGCTTTCATTAAGACTTGCCACACATGCCAGTTGACTGGAAAGCCAAACCAGGGAATCAAGCCTGCCCCTTTGTATCCCATTCCACTGCCACATTCTAAAGCTGGCAGTACCTTTTTGCTTACAGTGATGTGCCAGGCTACACGCTATCCTGCTACGTACCCCCTCAGAAACATTACCACCAAATCAGTGGTGAAAGCGCTGACACAGTTTTGGTGTCCCAAAGATCATTCAGTCTGGTCAGGGATCTAACTTTTCATCAAAGTTGTTTGCAGAAGTGTTAAGAGTTAAACATCAAACATTCTCAGTCCAGTGCCTATCATGCTCAGAGTCAGGGTGCCCTAGAAAGGTTCCACCAAACCTTGAAGTCCCTTCTCCGTGCATATTGCACCGAGTTGGACCGTGACTGGGAAGAAGGGTTACCGTGGTTGATGCTAGCTGCTAGGGAGGTGTCCCAAGAGAGTCTGGGTTTTAGTCCAAATGACTTGGTTTTCGGTTATACGGTTCGCAGCCCTTTGGCCTCCCTACACAGTGATTGGCAGGCTAAGGAAGCTCCAAAAAATTTAATAGACTATGTAAATGGACACCGTCTCTACAATGCGAATAAAATGGCATGGGAAAATCTTCAGGCAGCTCAGAGTAAGATGAAAAATCTCTATGATGGACGTGTAGAACTCCGTGATTTCAGCCCTGGTGATCAGGTTCTGTTAGATACACCCCTGGGCTTGATTGGTGCATCTGAATGTGGAGCATTGGATGTCTTGCAAATCGCGCTACAGGCTCTAGGTGGGGCCAGAGGAGACGATTTTTTCTTTTTTCTTAAATGACCTGCTTCATGCAATTATACTTGAACATAGGGTCAGTTTCAGCAAATATGACAGAGAGTTAGTTTTATAAGACTTGTCTGCTGCACCTTTTAAGGACCATCTTAGCAACTGATGTGCTACTGCATAAGCAGAGATTTGTATCATTCATTCAGGAACAAATTCACCACTGCTAATAAAAGTCGGTTCATTAATAGTGTAAAGGCAATCGAACCTCCAAAAAACTTGCCAGTGAGGAATGTGGCAGTGAAGCTCTTTCCATACACGTGGTGTAGTAGAATTGAAAGCAAACAGGTCCTTGAGTACGTTTTAAAATGTTTATTTTACTTTGCAGGGTGCCTAACAAAGGCCGGGTAATTAGCTGTTACTCAAAATACTAAAGTGGCTGAAAATAAACAATAAATAACGCAAATAACTGTGCTCAAACAAAAACCACCTCACGGTTGAAAACTGTGTGGCTTCCCTGGTGATTGCCAACACTCGACACCTGTGCCCCCAGTCCCCCTGAAGTAACCTGTGATTTCCTGACTGAACCCCGCCTACACCTTGGTAGTCATAGCAACCTCACAAATCACAGTACTTAATACATTTCAATAAAAAACATTCAAATTGGCTACAACAACTAGTGAGAACCATTTAAAATATTCTCTTTGTTATCGGTAACTATACAAAAAATTTAAACAAGAATTAAGAAAGTATAGAATATAATGAGGCTGTGCGCAATATAGCTGCTTGTGGTTAATGCCACTGTGGTTAATGTTGATGTATGTAGCTCTAAGTGTAGTAGGTAGCCCCATGGATTTATAATATGAGGTGCAGGTCTCTAAAATAAGAATGTCATGGCACACATTCAACAAAATGACCTTCAGATCAAGCAGTAGAAAGAAATGCATTAGAAACAGCAGCTGTTACAATATTCTACTTCATGCCAAATGATGTCAGTGTCCTTTTGCATAGTGTTTAACCGATTAGATCTCAAATACATAGTCAAGACATATATGGAGCAAAACTGCAATTCCAGGAGTGATCACAGGTACTTGAAGCTCTAGATAATGCAGAGGGAATGTTAAAACCAGGTCTGAAGAGTGTCAAGTCAAGAGCCTGGTGGTCAGGAAGCTACAGTCGAGGCCAAAATTATTAGCCCCCCCAGGAATTATGGAACACTTTCCTAAAATTCTTCCCAATGTTTGCAGCATTGATAAAACTTGATATAATCAAACATTCACATGTGTTATTTAGTAGCTTTTGGTACATTTTGGAAATGAAATACATTTTAAGGCCTGCTTTATATCAAATATAGTAAAAAATGGGTGGTCAAAAATATTAGCCCCCATGTGAATTTTTGTTTTCAAAACACACCTAATTAACCAATCAGGTTTCAAACCACACCTGTGCAGTCAACTGGCTTCCTGACAACACCTGAGCATTCAATCAGCCTAAAAGGAATCCAAGGAACAGGGCACCTGTGCACATTGAGAGGGATTGATTTTACTCATCATGCCAAAGACAAAGGAAATCAGTCTTCAACTCAGTGGAGGCTCGGGAGAAGGAGGAAGATTATACTGCCATTTCCAAGTGTTTCACAGTGTCCAGAACCACTTTACGTTGCATCATTTCCAAGTACAAGGAGACAAATTCAGTAAGTAACAAACCTGGGTGTGGTCGTAATTGCAAGATTTCAAGAACTCTGGAGAGGAAAATCATCAGAGATGTCAGCAAGAACCCCCGGACATCTGCCAAGATGATTGTTGCTGACCTGGGGCCTCATGTACTAACAGTTGCGTAGATTTCCTACTAAATCGTGACGTAAGCTCAGATTTACAAGCATTTCGAAGCACATTTCCTTTGTACATCCCGATCGAACGTACAGGACTCCTCCCCGTCCACGCCCCTTTTAAATATGTAACTCCGTGTCCACGCCTCTTTTAAATATGCAAATTATATTTAAATTGACCCTGCACCTGAGATTCCCCTGTCTGCGCGATCAGAAAACGAAAACATAAGAATGAGCCACAATGTTTACTTGCATTTGCGCATTACGTATTACAAATTCATGCGATGGCGCTTTTATAGAAATGTGTGTGCAGTCGATAGCTCCGATTACATTCAGAAAACCGCCTCTCGCTGCAGATTGCTCTTAATGTTGACCTGTTCAGATTATATGGGAATTTGATATACCTGGCTGACATGCGTATAATTCTATCCCACATGGCTTGTATGGTTCTGCACAGCGCCGGCACAGTCCCGATCGGTCGGCCAGCTCCCTCTGGAATGCCCCGGTTGCGAGGAACCCCAGTGTGGTCAGTACCTGTACGGACACAGGTAACGTATGGCTCCTTGCCGTGTCGCGCTCCAATGCCGGCCGAAGCTCTGCGCACAGTTCCAGAAGGATTGCCCTCGGGAACCTAAAGCGGCTGATGAGCCAGTTGTCGTTATTAGCCAGGAAATCATCTCTGTCTCTGAATGCACGCTCTCTTCTTATTGCACCGTTTGCGATATCTTCGAATAATGCTAAGGCTGCCATTGCTGTTAACGACATTTTCTGCACCTCTTTGCGCATGCTTTTATATCCACTCATATAATTACGGACACCTGGGTGTGTTAATTGTTCATCAGTGCAAATTTGTCGTGTTTCTCTGATGTGCACATCACAATAGTTTTCACAGTTTTATGATGACAGTTTCCCGGCATGACCTCTAAGTGTCGCCAAAGGATCCACATCTGTAGAATCATACGTACGCCAGCCACGTAGTTGCCGTAGGCACGTACAAAATTCACGGACATTTCTCTCTTGATACATCTGAACTTTTACGTGAGCGAGTACGTACGGAACGTTTTTGTACGTACGCAACGTTAGTACATGAGGCCCCTGGCCTCTTCTGGAGTTAATGTTTCAAGGAACACAGTTGTGAGGGCTCTTCATCATGGTGGGCTTCATAGACATTGTTCAAGAAGAACCCCTTTACTCAAAGAGCGTCACATCACAGCAAGACTGAAGTTTCCCTGTGAACATTTGAAAGGTAAAGATGAGCTTTGGAAGTCTGTGCTTTGGTCTAACGAGACTAAACTGGAACTTTTTGGGCACGTGGATGTGGCGTATGTCTGGCGAAGAAAAGGAGAGGCCTTCAACCCAAAGAACACAGTTCCTTTGGTTAAACATGGTAGGGGGAGGGTTATACTGTGGGGCTGTTTTGCAGCCTCGGGCACAGGGAGCCTTGTTCGGGCTCAATCCTATTGAGAATCTGTTACATTTTATCTTTGTTATTTTGCAAACAAATGCAATATAAACACTCGTTGTTAGTGGTCATTTCCAGAGAAATCAAGAGTTTTGTCGAATTTCACAAGGGGGGCTAATAATTTTGGCCTCGACTGTACGTGCTATGTTTAGCCCAGTAAATAGATGTTAATGTGACCTGCTGTTCTGCTTAGTCAAACTTGTCATTATTTTGAACAGTCATTTAATTCCCCACAAGCTGTGCAGGATTTCATCAGCCAGAAGATTGCTAAAATGAGGTGAAGGCATATGGTTTGGGACATGGAGCCCATCCGAGCTACAAGAATTTAGATAACAGTTACTCATTGCGCGGCTCCCGAGCCGCATGCGGCTCGTCAAGCTATAACTGGCGGCTCGCATGGTAGCTTACAGTATCACACTGACACTTTAATTGCAAATTGTAATCCACAATTTACCGGCAATGCTGCTTAAACTGCCATCTCGTGGCGATAAGTTGTAATACATCTCACGCAGCTGAATCACGGAAAGCGCGAATGAAGGTGGCCATGTGGCATTGTTTACAAAACTTGACTGCAACGCACGTTTGCAGGCAGGCGACGTAAGCTCCACTAGCTAGTGTAAAACAGAAAATGGACCGGTTTTTAATTTAAAAAAAAGAGAGACAGAAACAGGCTCATTTTAGTAAATCTGGTCTTAAATGAAAATGTATTGGCCGTGTTATTTATTTTTTGTGGGATGTCCAATTTATATGTAGAAATGCACAAAGAACTCGTAAAAAGTGGCTCGCCTTTTGATTTTGCACTGCCAATGTGGCTCTTGTGAAAACGATAGCGAGGATCACTGGTTTAGGGCCTAATACAGCAAAAGGCTGCCCCCCCAAAGCCTTGTACTTGGACCTAGGGATGACCAAGGTGGTGTGATCTGCGGAGCGCAGATTCCTAACTGGGTTGTATAGGGTTACAAGTTCACTGAGGTAGGCCGGGGCCAAGCCATGAATGGCTTTAAACACAAATAAAAGTCCACACTGTACTGCACCGGAAGCCAGTGAAGGGAATGTTTGACAGCAGCAGGGAACAACACCCAAACTCAGACAGCTGTTTTAGAAGAGGATGAAGCAGGGGCCTAAGGTGTCAATAGCCTCCTTTATAATTCTGGCAGGGATCGTGTCGAGAGGGTAGGTGGTGGCATTCATCTCCTGGACCGGTACATGGCACCTGAGTGCATCCTGCACTCTCAGGATGCCTCCTGGTACACTGGCATGTGGTCCCTGGGGGCCACCTGTCTGGAATTGTTCAGGTCATCCCCTTGGCTCATCAGAAAACAATGAGAGCTGGCTGCTCTCATGGTATCGAAGACCCCTCCCACACGCTCTCCAAAGTCTCAACGAGAAGTACCACTTTTTGGGTACATTGCTCAACTATGAGCCGCAATCCCAACCGAATGCCTCAGAAGCAGTAGAATTTCTCACGTCAGGATTTAGAGAGTCAATATGGGTATAAGTCAGTGATCCTCACTATCTTTTTCACAAGAGCCACATTGGCAGTGCAAAATCAAAAGACGAGCCACTTTTTACGAGTTCTGGGGCCCCCCCTCTATCCTGGGCCCGGGACAGCAGACCCGTTTGTCCCCCCCTATCGACGGGCGTGAAGTCACCTTTGTGCATTTCTACATATAAATTGGACATCCCACAAAAAATAAATAACACGGCCAATACATTTTCATTTAAGACCAGATTTACTATAATGAGCCTGTTTCTGTCTCTTTTTTTTTTAATTAAAAACCGGTCCATTTTGTGTTTTACGCTAGCTAGTGGAGCTTACGTCGCCTGCCTGCAAACGTGCGTTGCCCAACCAACCAACCACCCACCACCCAAGGAATAACAACCATTAGTTAGGTTCTCTTTACTTCCAAAATAACTGCTGCAAATAAATAATTTTACATTAACAATGGCACCAAACATGAAAAGAAATAAATATATAAAGGTTAAAATTGTAAATACCAAATACCACCACAATTACTAAAAACACAGATTTGAAACTGAACAATGTAAACACAGAAAGTTAAAAGTGCAAAAATAAATTTAAGGTGTATGTATGTAAGTATGAATTTTAAACTGCAAATAACCATACATAACTAGATGCTTCTTCCTCCTGGCCTTGAGCTGCTCCTTGCATGTATGTTAGCATTGGCCCTGCATTCAGAAATACAAGACAAAATATTCAGGGATTCTACTGAAATGCATTTTTGATTGAACCAACATACGAAAATATTGCACACATTAGTCTTTTATATAGGCCTATGTGTCACTGGAACATTTAAACTTCAATACTCTATTTTAGCTTTAAAAGAGGTCTGATGAGGCAGAATATAATAAATCTGTACATAATTTGACAACTCTGTGAATATTAAAATATACAAACACTGAGGTTGTGTTTTTTTTTTCTAAATGCAGTTTCACTAACAGATGTCGCCCTTGGCCTATGAACCTCTTGAAAATGACCGCATAGAACAACGAAACTTATCTAAAACGGTCTAAGTTGGCAAATGCAAAGCATACGCTAATAGGCTAACGTTACTCACCTGACTAAATCTCTGATGGCTAAAAGAAATAGCAAGCCCAGTTTAAGCATAATCAAACATAGCATTGCTAGCTAGCAACCCGAGCAAGGATTGCTAGTCTTATGCGCCGATTGCTAACGTTAACAGAAAACAGCCGAGTGTTGAATTGCATTCAATAACCCATAATCCATAATCCATATCCACAACGTAAAATAACTAGCTAGCCAGCATCAATAATTTGCAACGTAACACTGAACATGAACATGGCTAGGAGCTTATTTACGTTATAAAGTTTATTGACGGTAGTAGTATTACCTAGCATAAGCATAGACATGCATACACGCAAGGGCTACAAACTAACATTTTTATTTGAAACATTGTCGTACCTGCAAGCAACGCGCAAGTATCATCCCGCTGTCTCTTCTTAGGTCTACATCAGCAACAAAAAATAGACTTGCCACTTTCCCTGTTGCTCACTGCAGGTGTACCAGTTTCCTTAGAAATAGACCACATGATACAATTAGCCATACTGTAACACTATGAGATCACAACACACATTTTTGATTGCATACTTTTTCATCCTCACATTAAAACCATGATTGTCCTTAATGGGCCTCACCTTTGACCCTGACTCTTCCCCTGTACCTGTCAGGATTGCCACCTGATAAAGTAATACATTGATATGCCATACAAAAAATGAGACATGTCTATTCAAATTCGGTCAAGTATACACTAATGAATCACTTTACATCATCTGCAAACATTCATGATGCTAGAAATACTAGTAGGCCTAATCTATAATCAACACTCAAATTCACCTGTGATCTTGCCTCTTCACCTCTGTCTGAGCTACAACCTGGCTGAGCTGCTTCTGTCACCTGTTAAATAGCAGTGATGTCGCATGAGCAGTCACTCAAACACAGAGATGAACCATCATCAGCCTATCATTGGTCACAATGGCAAATTACAGGACAACTAGCCTACATCAATAAATCATCATTCAAATTCACCTGTGGCCCTGTCTTTCCATCGCTGTCTGATTGCGGTGTTGGCTCTGTCACCTGACAACAAAATAGGACACGAATTCCGGTTGATTAGCATTAGAAAACGGATAGCTATTTCAGTCTTCAGACTGTCACTGTAAATCATTAGCCTAGCTGCCATCAGCTGCGTTCACTCACGTTTCTTCAGCTTGCAAAAGCATACTGATAAATGTCTCATTAACTTAGTAACGTTACCATTAGAATGAGAAGTTATTGTGTCACAAAACCTCTAACGTTAGATATGTCAATTTAACAGCTACTGTAATAATAATATTCTTAACTGGAAGTTAGTTGCGCTATCATATCATATCAACTTCACCTCCAGCACCCGGTCCCTCAGCACTGGCGCCCCCCAAGGATGTGTTCTCTCCCCACTGCTCTTCTCCCTTTACACCACTGACTGCACCTCAAGGGACCCTTCTGTGAAACTCCTGAAGTTCGCAGACGACACCACCGTCATTGGACTCATCCGAGACGGAGACGAGTCTGCTTACAGAAGGGAAGTGGAACAGCTGGTCCTCTGGTGCAGTCAGAACCACCTGGAGCTGAACCCACTCAAAACTGTGGAGATGACAGTGGACTTCAGGAAGAGACCCCCATCACCCACTCCTCTCATAATACTCAACAGGACAGTCCCAACAGTGGACTCATTCAGGTTCCTAGGGTCCACAATTTCACGGAACCTGAAGTGGTCCACCCACATAGACTCCGTGAGGAAGAAGGCCCAGCAGCTCAGAAAGTTCAACCTGCCTCAGGAGCTGCTGATCATACTCTACACTGCAAAAGTCCAGTCTGTCCTGACCACGTCCATCACTGTCTGGTTTTGATCCTCCACCAGGCATGACAGGGACAGACTGCAGAGAACAGTCAGGGCTGCAGAGAGGATCATTGGCACCGATCTTCCCTCCATCCAGGACCTGTACCGGTCCCGGGTCAGGAAGCGGGCCAGGAAAATCTCCACAGACCCCTCACACCCTGGTCACAAACTGTTCAGACTCCTCCCCTCAGGCCGGCGTTACAGAGCACTGTACGCCAAAACCACCCGCCACAAGGACAGTTTCTTCCCCCGGGCTGTCGCTCTGATGAACTCTGAGCAGTCACAGAGTGAGAGACCATCCACATGAACAATAAACAATGACTCTGCCCTGTAAATATTCACTGTACTATAACCCCGGTGTATATATTACCTATATTTTATATGTACAGATTGAGATTTATTTTATTGTGTTTTATTTTATTCTTATTTCGCTATTTAAGTTTGTACTGTACCAGAGAGTAAACGTTACCGGAGTCAAATTCCTTGTATGTGCACATACTTGGCCAATAAAGCTGATTCTGATTCTGATTCTGATAGATAACTTACAAACCATTTCCCCCTGCTAACGTGCTGTGTTCCAAAAGATTCTCACTGACGTTACAACGTTAACGTTCAGACTAATTTCATTAGCGATAGTGTGACTTACAGCTTTCTTTGAGAAATAGGTCCTTATGTCCACTTTTTTCTTTTTCGCTGCCATTCTCACTCGCTTCACCTTCCAGTTTTTGCTTAGAGAGTAGAAGAAAACGATTTTTTGGCGCTCCTAGCAACCAAATAACTCCAGAGTCTCGCGTGAAAGAAGGGAAAGGCACAGCCAATCACGTTGGTCGTATGTGTCTGCACTTCAGTGAACGTGATTTAACCCTTTCTGCGCTGCTAGGTGAATGAGACGTTTACCGATAGTTTTTATTTTTTTTAAGTGACCAAATAATATTGGTGGGGACATAACAATGATTGCTGGATATTGGTGGGGACACGTCCCCTCCGTCCATGCCAAATCTACGCCCTTGCTTCTTCTTCCTTTTTTCCGCCCCCAGCTCTTGGTGCCTTTTCGAGGCCATGTCTAGGGTCGGTGTCTGCCAAATTTGACATTGAAGCATAATTGAACAAACCACTGGGAGGTGGGGAAGGGGGGCATCAGAGGGAGACTGGAGAGAGGGCCGCACAGGAGATTCACCTTTTTCTCGACTAATTTGGTCTAGGCCTATACTTTTGTATTGCTTTTGTATATTAACATGATTTAGACATATTTTATTTGTTATTTATACTAGTAGCCTATTGTGATGATTTTTCATAACCCAGATTTTTTGGTGCCCCCTCAGGCACTTGGTGCCCTACGCGCAGTGCGTGATGTGCGTGTGCGGAGTGCCGGCACTGTTTGCAGAGCGATCCCATATGTCAAGTTGCACTAGCTAGCAAACTATGTGTGTAATTAACATGAAACTAGACCAATTAGCATCGCTGAAAATATCTTTGCTATATTATCTAGTTTGGTAGCTAAGAGTCACACAGACACGAGAGAATATTGTCTGATGCCCTACAAATTAGCAGCTAGCCTTGGACCTGAGAGAGCACATAAGTTATAGAATCAAGGAATTATTACACTTTTCATTTGACTGTCTTGACCAGACTTTTTGGTATAGTCAAGGGAATGTGATGTGGTGGTGAGAAATATTTCTAATGCATTAACTTTCAAAGTCCCTGGTTTAATATCTTTGTGCCTAAAGCTAAATAAATAATTCAGGGTTGTCGTAAAAGTAAATGTAGTTAGGTTTTTCTGTAGGGTCAGGATCTTGGGTTATGCTGTAAAGCCATAAGTGCAGTTGCAGTTTTCCATACTGAATGTATTTTTATGACATTTAAAAGACTGTAGGTCACTTGCAAGATCTAATCAATATTTTTTTGTATGAGCTATGTACTGGCGGCTCTTTTAATAATGACATTTTCTTCAACTTAATGAGAGAACTTAACTTCAAAATGAGAAGACTAAACAAAAAATAACAATAATACAATATGAATAATACAGTAATACAGTATGAATAGAATACAAACAATATGCCCAATATTCTATGAATATCTGCCCAGCCACAAAAGGCCCAAAAAGGTTGCTATGCAACACAACCAACATTTGCTGGCATGTTTATGCCAGACTTCTCATACAGCTGACTGTTAAAAAACAGAGAAACTTCATCTGGTGTTAATGATACCCTGCACACATTCAACTGTGGTGATGTAAATGTTCATTCCATGACAATCAGAGGGGGCACACGGATCTATTGATCTTTTGAGGTACTCCATTTCCTGTTCATCCAGTGGGCTCACAAGTACTGGCACATGGTTACGAGGTTTCTGGTCAGTGTGAAAGCCACTGGACTCCCACTCGATCTCTAGTACAGTGGTATGCAAAAGTTTGGGCACCCCTCTAAGATTTCATAATAATTTGTTCTAACTTTATAAAAGACGATCACAGCAACAAGATTTTATTTCCTACAGAGATGTAGACATTTGAGTGTTTTCCAGACCAAAATTCTTAGAGTATCATTACAAAGTTTTATTATAATAAATTAAAATGTAAAAAATGGTATGTGCAAAAGTTTGGGCACCCTTTTAATCACATTGATTTCAAGACCTGTAGGGATTTGTAGCTGACGTGTTGCAGCCCAAAACTGCTTTGATTAGCTTGTGAGACCTTCAATTACAAAGACAGGTAAAACCAATCATGAAAAAGGCTATTTAACAGAGGCAATTGCTGGCTGTGCTTGTCCTATGCTCCTGGCAACATGGGGGCATCGAAACAACTCTCCACTGACCAAGAAACTAAGATAATTCATTATCATGAATTACGAGAAGGGTACAAGAAATTATCAAGAAGGTTTGGGATGTCTATTTCCACAGTCAGAAATGTCGTGCAGAAATGGAAGGCCAGAAGAACAGTCCTTGTGAAGGAAAGATGTGGTAGGCCAAAAAAAATACTGGAAAGACACAGACGAAGGATGGTTAGAATGGTCACAGACAAGCCACAGACCACCTCCAGAGAACTACAAGAACATCTGGCTACTGATGGTGTAGTTGTTCATCGTTCCACAATCCAGCGCACTTTGCACCAGGAAAAGCTCTTTGAAAGGCTGATGCGCAAAAAGCATTTCCTGAGTGTTCGTCACAAGAAGAGTCACATGAGGTATGCAAAAGCACATCTGGACAAGCCAGAAGCATTTTGGAAAAAAATACTGTGGTCAGATGAGACTAAGATGGAGTTATTTGGTCAGAACAAGAGGAGGTATGCATGGTGAAAAAAACACACTGAATTCCATGAGAAGAACTTATTGCCTACTGTGACATATGGTGGAGGGTCCATCATGTTATGCTGCTGTGTGGCTAGCACAGGGACTGGAAACCTTGTTAAAGTTGAGGGCCATATGAATTCCTCTCAGTATCAGCAGATTCTTGACAAGAATGTTCAAGAATCTGTCACAAAGTTGAAGCTACACCAGGGTTGGATTTTTCAGCAGGACAATGATCCCAAGCACTGTTCAAAATCCACCGAGGAATTCATGCAGAAGCACAAGTACAATCTTCTGGAATGGCCATCCCAGTCCCCAGACCTTAACATCATTGAAAATGTATGGATTGATTTGAAGCAGGCTGTTTACACACTGAAGCCAAGAAACCTGACTGAACTAGAGGCGTTTTGTTTGGAGGAATGGGCCAAAGTACCACCTGCCAGACTTCAGGGACTTGTCAGTGGCTATAGGAGGCGTCTACAGGCTGTTCTTGCAGCAAAAGGAGGGTCTATTAAATATTAATGGAATTATTTCTTTGGGGTACCCAAATTTATGCACATGCCTATTTTTGTTTAAATATACATAAAAATGTTTCTGTTGGACCAATGAAAATGATTTCACTACCCAGATGTTTCTGTTTCCATAAGGTATAACATTTGTTAAAATAAAGTTGGTGCTTCAAAAGCTCAGCAAGTGACAAACTGATGCAATGATTTTCCTAAGGGGTGCCCAAACTTTTGCATACCACTGTATGTGCACCTCCTATTGAAACAAAGTGTTGAGGTGACATAAAGATGTATAATGATGTGAATAGTAGACATGATGACCCACTATTTTTGACATAAAAGGTGTAATGTTTGGCAACTGGCTCAACAAAGAAAGGGTTCAATTTTAATACAATTACAAAGTAATATTTCATGTGTTTGTAGTGCAAAGGAATTATATCATTTTACATACATTTGGGGCCTCAGGGTCTGGTACTGGACACTGCAGTTGTCCTAGTTCCCACAGTTGGTTGGGTGACATGTTCTACTCTAATTTCAATGAATGGTTGTCCCACCCTTCACGGAACGTATCAAGGGAGGCCTGGAGCCGTGGAATGAAGACATAGTGGCAACAGAACAAGTGTAGTTCACTGGACAGATTAAGATGTCTATCATCTTCTAAGGTGCGAAGAACACTGTAGAAGACATTTGTCACTGCCATGTACACATCTCTCCAAAGTCTCTCAATTCTGTGAAATTAGCAGAAATGCCCTGTTAAAAGGGGTTGATTTCTCACAAACATGGATGTGTCATAAAAACATAGAATATCACCAGTGGATTCCAAAGCATTGTTAGGCCTTTATAGGTGGATAAAACGCTGTGACCACATGCTCCAGTTTGTGGTGGATGAAGATTAAATGTTAATAAAGCCTACCTTTGATTGTGTACACTTTTTCCAGCAATGAAACTCCCGATTCCAGTGCCACGAACGGAGAACATTAGGCGTGCAACATCCACATTCTCCACTCCTTGATCAACTCTTACTCTGAAAAATGTACACAAAACCTACGATACAATTTAGTGTAAAAAAAACAAAAAACAAAACAAAAACTCACTTTGTGGAACAATCGATGCAAAGTGCTTAAGAAACGTAGTTGATAGCGCTGCACTACTCTTGTTGCTGTGCCCAGGCTGAGTTAGCAACATTGACATCCATAGTACCTCAGTGGAAAGCCATATTTTTCCACAGATTCTTAGAAGAATGCCTGGGTTGTAGAGGACAGATTGTTGTTTGAAGCCCCAAGGTACATTATCTAGAAGATTGGACACAAAATACATGTTATAAATTAATACAAGTCTACAAATCTTTTTCTGTGTTTTTCTTTTTCCCCCAAGCCTATGTTTCTAGCCTAACACGGCCCACTGTAATCATTATTTATCCTCATCACTGACAGCAGTGAATTTGCACTACAGAAATGTTTGGATCATTAAAAAGTAAGTAAGTAAGTATTGTCCAAACTGTTCAATGCAGTGATGAAGTAAAATGATAAGAGTACTGAATGAGTGAACAGGAAAGTGGTTTCTGACACATTTTTAGTAGACATTGTACAGAGTATACAACACTATATATCCATTAAGGTGTCCCTAATGGAACACATGGATCGGGACAGACTGAGAATATCTATAAATTATAAAATCAAATAAATAAATAACAAATGAAAAAAAAATGTAGGTTTTATACAAATTTTTATTCACAAACCCACCTTCCTGGAATATCCATCTACTCCACCCGAAAATAACAATGCTGTACCTGTGTGAAAAAAAAGATGAAATTATTCAACAAAATAAAAAAATGGATCAATATGGATTACTGGATTGTCTATCAATGTTTTGAGCATGATTTTATCATTGCTGCTCTGTCTACATTTAGTTAGAAAAATTAACATGTTAACTTGTTCCTTCAGGGTACACTTACAAAATACATATCTTACCTAATCAACTTGTGGTTGGTATCAATATGGACAAGAGATCTTGGGCAAGGGACCGAATATGTGCGTCTCACAATACATCCCATGGAGGTCAGTCTTGTCAGTACTCCCAAGGTGTCAACTCGGTGCATGGAAGCCCTCACACGTTCCCACTGAACCAGACACCCCCTGGATTTCAGAGCCCTTTTGACCAGACGATACCCAGTGCGGCATTGTCTGCTTTATTTCTGCAATATAAAGTGTAAAGGAGACGTTTTCTAGGGGCCCATGATTGAGCCAGAGAGGCCCCTAATGATGATGAAATTATAATAATACAGAAAATAATCACACTAAATGATTAACATATTATTAACATATAATCACAAATGTTTTAGTTTAAATGCCCTGGTAACAATAACTTTATTCACCACAGATTGTATGTAAAATAGCATCAAAACATTTCGCAGCTGTGTTGGTGGGTTCTTTTCATGGGGCCCAAAATCCCTAGCGGTGCCCCTGCTAAGGCACTTTACACTAATGATGTAATGACAGCCACTATTAGGTCAATTACTAATCCTGGGAAAGAAGGTGTTACTACATAAAAATGATTATGTCCTCCAGTTAACTATACCTAAACAAAAAAAACGGAATCCATTATTTCAGTTTTAACGTTACTGCACAGCGTAATATAGACAAATGCACTACAACCAGTGGCGTGCGGTGAGGTCTGTGGCAGGGTAGGCAGTGGCCACTCACATATGTAAATTCCGACCGTACACTTACAAATATTAATATATTTTCATGGTAATACTACCACTTAAGAATTTTACAGTATAACTGTTCTCATTTCATCATGAGGCCTCTATGCACATCCTACAGAAGCTGAGAAAGCCTAATTGATGACTACAGCTTCAGTACATCTTTAAAAAGGGGAATGTGAAGAAAATACAAGAATATTTCTTCAAAAACATGAAATTTATTGTGACATTTTAACTTATGTACACACCACCATTAATCAACTACTCATAAACATGTAAAACTGAACAATATACTGTATAAAGCATTATGAACTTGCAAGGCCTACATAAGTTGTTGGCAACACTACTGTAAAAGTGCATTAAAGAACAGCACCTGCCAATGAATGCAGGCTGTATAGATTTGTAAAAATGAACAATAAATAAATGAACAATTGTGAACTTGCAAAATAGGCCTACATAGGTTAGGCAACACTACTTTAAAAGTGCATTAAAGAACAGCACTTGCCTATAAATGCAGGCTGTATAGATTTGAACAAATTAACAATGAAACTGATTGCATATTGAACTAATTAGAGAAAAAACAACAGTGTGTGTGGCTTTGGGATGTCTTCCCAGTGAGGGAGGGGGCCTTCTCTGGTACAGTAGCCTAATGGTCACTCTAGCAGAGCAGCATTCTGTAAAACATTTACAGAATTAGGTGGATGGATAAAAAACAAGGCACAATTCATTTAGCACCGAAATGAACACAGATTTGTAAAATCAGCTGCTTACCTTCATTTGAAGAGGAAGTCCATGCGCCTGTCAGACGCACAATGGTCGACATTATCGCTTTCGAATCTCTGACTTTTGCTAAAATGCTCCAACTCTAGTGTGTGGTGATAACAATGGTACGGAAGGCGCTATATCGGACATTGTAACAATTTTCCATCTTGGCGGCTATGATTGGCTCGCACTCCCGCCAGAGCCTGTCTTGGTAAGGCATTGCCATATTTGGCATTGGCAATAATCAGTGCCTATGCTCGCCCATATACTTTCGCGTAAATTATATAATACGCATGCGCAACCCTCAAAATTTGTTGCATTGAAAAATCAGTGCTGAGGACAGGCAAATCGGGCACAGCCTACCCTGGCCTTGAGAATGCATGCAAGCCACGTCGGGAAGGCTTGCTTGCGCGTTCTCATGGCAACCAGACTGCTTGCTTTGCGTAGTTCAACGTTGTGAATTGCTGTTCGCGTAAGCCTTCACGTCTGGGTTTTTGACATGGTTTTTGATCGGTTTTAATAATTAGACATAAATTTACTTTTTACAATTGAAATTGCATTCTAAGCTCTTTGTTTATAACTTGAATGTGAACTTTAAGAATAAATTTTAAAATATGTGGTTTTTTTTTGGTTTTTTTTATGAAATTTACTCAGGGTAGGCACTGCCTACCCTGCCTATCCTGACTGCACGTCACTGACTACAACAGGCAGCAACTTCAGTAAAGTTGGAAAGATATTCACAGATTTGAACTTCCGGGATCAATAAATCGGAAGTGAAACGTTTTTCAAAGACAACTGATGCCTCTGTTCCACCGTTATAGCATAGACTATGAGCTACAAGGACCAAAACTCAGATGTTTTACAAAAAGAAGTCGTCCTTCGAGCTCGACGAACATTTTTTCCATTTTTATAGATTTTGGGGAAGGCTTGGTACAGTATAACAGAATGGTTCTACAGGCAAGCACATCAGTGCAGGTGTTTCAAAGAGTTTTTCTCTGAAACAAGAGATACATGGTAGTATATAAAATTGTAAAATGACTAATTCAGTCAGGTCCAATCTTGTCAAAAATTAAAAAAAAATAGGAAAATAGGAATTTACTCTTACTCTTACTTTTACTCTAAGTACATTTAAAAGCATTTACTCTTGAATACTTAAGTACATTTAAAAGCAAGTACTTTGTTACTCTTACTCAAGTAATGTATTGACTGGGCTACTCTTACTTGTAGCGGAGTAAATTTTGACCAAGAGCATTTGTACTCTTACTCAAGTACTGGGATCCAGTACTCTGTCCATCTCTGGTGGCTAGTGACCTTATTAACTGGCTATTGTCTCTAATCGCAGTTTTCATTCCACCTGGAAATGATCGCGACCGGCTACTGTAATTACGCTGTTCTAGTATGTGCGTACCATGCTTAATTGTGTCTCGTACCTGGCTACCATAATTATGGAAACGCATTGCTGCCACACCAGGAAAAAAAAAATTTCAGTGTTTCACGTTCGTACAATAAAATTATATTGTACGAACGTGATAATTTTATTGTACGAACGTGAAACTATATTGTACGAACGTGATAATTATATTGTACGAACGTGATAATTTTATTGTACAAACATGATAATTATATTGTACGAACGTGATAATTTTATTGTACGAACGTGATAATTATATTGTACGAACGTGATAATTTTATTGTACGAACGTGATAATTATATTGTACGAACGTGATAATTTTATTGTACAAACATGATAATTATATTGTACGAACGTGATAATTTTATTGTACGAACGTGATAATTATATTGTACGAACGTGATAATTATATTGTACGAACGTGATAATTTTATTGTACGAACGTGATAATTATATTGTACGAACGTGATAATTTTATTGTACGAACGTGATAATATTATTGTACAAACGTGATCATTTTGAACGTGACGTAAGGAGGAGGTGCACCCATGCACCCACTCCAGCTGCAATGGACATATATGCATATATGTCCATTGCAGCACACATATGCTCTCTAATGAACAAAAAGGGTGAGTGGGCTGTGGAGAGGTCTTTTTTTTGGCCCACGAGCAAAATGCTTAATGACACACCCCGTTGCTATCAAGAAAAATCTCAACTAACATACCTAAATTTGATCAGGAATATTTCCTCAGCCACAAGGCTTATATGCATACTTTGATAGTGCTTTGATAGGTTAAAGAGCTAAGGAATGCTTTGTAAGTAAACCTATTTGTTGTTTGTTGTTGTGTTGTCGCTGGTTGCCCCAGTAGGTGGCGCATGAAACAAAGAGATGCGGGGAGAAGTACGGTGACCGAGACGTGTACACGCTATGCGTAGCACGTTGATGAGATATTATTTGATTACATTTGACACCAGTCTAGTATATCACTTTACAACGCTACACGTTACACGACGTAGGTTTGGAGCACTTCAGGTGCCATCAACGCGATGCAAATTAGTACGTGCATATTAAGTAGCCATGTGCACTCCGGGGACGTGTGGAGTGACGTCAACGCAAGGTTGGAGAAAGGCCGTTCTTTTTTTAAATTCAAAACAGAAAAACGAAAGTAGCTGGAAGAAAGTTGCGGCATAGCATTTCTATCTATTCTATCTAATCTACACTACATAGAAAAGACTATACACACAAGGGAGAGACAGGGGCGGACATTATAATCAAAATTATCACGTTCGTACAATATAATTATCACGTTCGTACAATAAAATTATCACGTTCGTACAATATAGTTTCACGTTCGTACAATAAAATTATCACGTTCGTACAATAAAATTATATTGTACGAACGTGAAACACGGATTTATTTATTTTTTCCTGGTGTGGCAGCAATGCGTTTCCATACATAATAACTGTTGTTCTAGTCTGCATGCATTTTTCATAAAAAGATAAATCGGGGACATTTTCGGGGACAGCTTTAGCCAGGGACAGGTCACCCAAAACGGGGACTGTCCTCGGAAATCGGGGATGTCTGATCACGCTAATTTATGATCACTTTTATTGTGTAGAAACACCATTCCTCCATAGATGTAATGCACCGCAGGAGCGAGTGGCCCTGTTCCAAGATGGCCGCCCTGTAGGCACGCCGCTCCAGTAGGCGGCAGCGCTCAATGCGGCGTCTATGATCACCACTAGCTGTAGAAAGAAGAAAGGAAGTGTGGGCGGAGTGGCGTAAAATACTAAAAGACAAAATGGCCGCAACCATGAATAACGTGGAAGAAATTCGGACTCGAGTTATACTCGGGGAATTTGGAGCGAAAAATGTAAGTAAGTTTCAAACTGTAGTCTTATGAACAAATCATCTGTTTAGCTGTATCATTTATCACAGAACTGGTTGACTGTGCTAAAGAGAAAAATGTAATGTCAAGAATCGTGAATGATTATTGATTATGAATATCTTTGATTAACGTTAGTCAACAGAGTATTTGTAATAGTAATATTATTGTTATTTTTGTTTTGTATTATTGTGTGTTGCTTGAAGGTCCATACAACAGATTTTCCTGGAAACTACCCTGGGTATGATGACACTTGGGACATGCAGAAATTTCAAAAGGTAAGGGTAAACTAAATCTATTACTGTTACCAATCAATAAAGCAAGATTTATCTTTATCTTAGCATACAGTAGATCTAGAGTTCTATTTTCCTGGGTTATACAATGAACACACTGGTGGAAAGTGAACAAAACATTGTCTAATGTGATATGATTAAAATTCCCAGACATGACAACAAGGACCTCTGGGTATTTTGACTGTTGCATGGCAACAGTGGCGTGGTGTCATATGCTACTGTGTCCACTGAGGAAGGGTTGTATAGTCTACTGATTGTCATCCGGGGGTCCGTGGACCCTAAGTGGCCCGTGGTTTAATTGCAAGGGGTCCGTGAAAATAAAATATCTTTTAAAAAAGATCCTATGACATTTATACAAAAAGTATTATTTTATTTAAATGTGACTGAGACCTTTATCTACCTAAACTGCAGTGGGTAACATGACTTTTTTTCTCTCTAATTCCATCTGTTTCACAAGTGTTATTCATTGTATTTTAATAAGAGATCCCTCACCCGTTTGCATTGCTAAAGTTACTGCATTATGCTGTTAATACAAACGTAGCAGGATCTGCATTCTTTTCAAATTATGGGCATACACCATTAATTTCTTAATAATGCTTTTTTGTGAAATATTTGCAGGAAGCTGCTGTGGTAAAACTCATTAGTTGCAAGGTTCAGGTTAGCGCTTGAAATTATGCTAATGTCACAAACGAACAAAGAAGATGATAAGCACAGTTACACAAAGGACGACGACATTTCAACTTAACAACATGGAGACATGGCTCAAATAAAAAAAAAAAAAAAGACCGCTTGTTTCGGACGGATCAGACTCTGGGCCACCGAAAAAGAAAACAGACGTGCGTTCAGGGGCAGTGCCTCAACTAGCATCAAGAAAATAATGACGATAAAATAAATTATCCTACTGATAAAATAAATCATACTATTTGTCCGTTGTCCACAAGAAACACGTAAGTAAACATTGTGGCAGCTGCCAAAGAGCACATTTTTGCATCTCCACTCCAGTGAGTAGCGTCTCCAATTTGCTTTCTGTGAAGTTCTTCTTTTTTCCCATCTTACTCATTTTTATGTTTTCATTTTCTGATCGCGCAGAGAGGGGAATCTCAGGTGCAGGGTCAATTTAAATATAATTTGCATATTTAAAAGGGCCGTGGACAGGGAGGTGGGTACGCTCGATTGGGATGTACAAAGGAAGAACGGCATTAAACAACCTCGCCCCTCAGTACCTCACTAACGTGCTTCAAATAAACATTCCTGCCCGCACTCTTAGGTCATCCTCATCACAGCAACTCACCATCCTACCTGCTCGCATGACCACAATGGGGTTTAGAGCCTTCTCCCATTCAGCCCAAAAAAATCAGACTCAGTCACTACCTTCAAATCTCAACTCAAAACTTATTTATTCAGACAGGCCTACTCCATTCCATAGTCTCACTTCTATCTCCCATGCTACCTGTAATTTGTAAGTATATGTTCTATATTATGTTTGTGTGTACTTTCATTGTGTTTATTTTGTGTATTTGAACTGTTTTATTTTAAACAATTTTATACGGTGACCCTGAGTGTCGTGAAAGGTGCCTATAAATAAAATGTATTATTATTGTTGTTATGCTGTTGTGTTACACTATGCCAAGAAGATACTGCATGTGTATGATTTTTTGTTCTGGAAGTTACAACTGGAAGCTCATATTTGCTCCAAAGACAGAATATGCCATAATGCAATTTAAAATGCAGTTTCTGCTGTTTCTGTCAAATTGCACCCCCACCCACCATATTGGGGGTCCTCAGCATCAATCAGAAATACGCAGGGGGTCCAGGACCCCCAAAAGGTTGAGAACTTGTCCAACAAAGATAATCTCGGTAAATAATATGGATGCATTCCCACAGCTAAAGGTCCAATGTACGGTGTACAGACATGGTCCTTCACAGATATATGAGCAGGATTGCACCATCTCTCATCTCTCATACATGTGTATGATTCCAGAGAGTCCAAATGGAGCAGAACGAAGAAGAAGAAAAAAAAAAAAGAGAACAAAAAGTTGACCTGAATGCCTGTAATTGGTTAAAACTCTGAAGAGTGGGTGACACAGCAGTGCAGTACAGAATAGTTTCAGAATAAAACTGCACCCTTTAGAAAATGTCAATGTTTTAAAACGTAATTACACACATATTAGAATCAGAATCAGAATGCCATTTGTTACCATTTCATGTGCTGTATACACACACATCACTGAGTCAGACTGTGCACCTCATCTCAGTAGGCAACCTTGTTCCATTTTGAAATGAACACCACCACCACTGTTGTATCATCTGCAAAGTTGATAATCATATTTGCGTGGTGGAAAGGAACACGGTCATGAGTGTAGGTCGCAGTGGAGACCCTCACTGAGGGTCAGGGTGGTCGAAGTGTGGGGACCAAGTTTCATCTTCTATGGGTGTGCATGTAGATTGTAAACAGATGGACAATGGAACATCTTCACAAATGTGAAGCTAAAGCAAATAGCGCTCTGCATGATGGCTGGCTGCAGAATAGGTCATGAACTCCACCTCCTCCATGTTTGTGGATGGGCCAACTTAAAACACTTAAGTATATATCAAATACATTTTTAAAGATGTTTAAATAGTGGTGGTTTTCAGGCAGGCTGGCATGGTGGTCTGTTTACAAACCTGGAAAACACACTATACATCAAGAGAACAGTGACAAATTAGACATAAAGAATGTGCTACAGTTGTTAAGAAGGAAAACTAATTTATTATTTACAATAGATTTTTAGACTTTTAAAAATACCCACTGTCTGGGCCCTGTTGAATTATCTACCATCTTCTGGACTTGTTTTCCCTTCTCCTTGCATGAGATTTTTTCCATAGAAAATGTTATAGTTCGTTATGTCTTTACCATTATCCAAAAATCCAAATCTAAAGAAAAATATTTTCTTGGCGCACACTCGGATGTCCTTTGCTTGCGATAGATAGATAGATAGATAGATAGATAGATAGATAGATAGATAGATAGATAGATAGAAAACTTTATTTATCCCTTTGGGAGGTTCCCGCATGGAAATTGACATCTCCATCGCATACAGCACTATTAGACATATATGTAGGAAAAAGCAGTACAGTAAGCCCAAATACCAAAAAAACACCCAATAAAGAATAATGGTAATGAAATAATAAATACTGTGACTATACATAGATGGTTGTTGCATAAATATAGAAATACCGGGTACAGTGTATTGCACATTACTGTTGTAGGTTGCATTTAAAAAGTCATTCAGGCCCTTTCCTTTCTGTCCTCCTCCCCCCTCCTGAGTGGTGGTTAAAGAGTTTGATGGCACAGGGGACAAAGGAGTTCCTCAGTCTATTAGTCCTGCACCTTGGGAGGAGCAGCCTCTTGCTGAAGGTGCTTCTCTGGCTACTGATGGTCGTGTGCAGAGGGTGGGTGGCATTGTCCAGGATACACGTTAGTTTTTTTAGTGTCCTGCTCTCTGCTACAGTAGCCAGAGGGTCCAGCCTCGTGCCAACCACAGAGCCAGCCCGCCTGATCAGCTTCTCCAGCCTGGAGAGGTCTGTCTTTGAGGTGCTCCCCCCCCCCAGCACACCACAGCGTAGGTTAGAACGCTGGCGACCACAGACTGGTAGAAGATCCCCAGGAGCTTCTTGCAGATGTTGAAGGATCTTAACCTCCTCAAGAAGTACATCCTGCTCTGGGCCTTCTTGTACAGCTGCCCCGTGTTGCTCGTCCAGTCCAGCTTGTTGTCCAGCCACAGCCCAAGATATTTATAGGTCTGCATTATGGAAGATCAGATAGATTGTTATGGCATGAGTGGCCCCAGCAGCAAGTCCATGGTTTGATTCTCAGCTGTTGCTTATATTTTTTACACAACATTAAATGGAGTGCTCTTTTTTGTTTGCAGAGTTTTAGAATTGAGGTAGTGCATCTGGATGAGAGCAGTATGGAGTTTGACATGGTGGGGATTGATGCAGCTATTGCCAATGCCTTCAGAAGGATCTTATTAGCAGAGGTGAGATTCCCATTGTTTTGTTGTTTGTTTTGTCATATTTCTGTGGGATACATTCTGTGCATATATTTGCCATTTTTTTTACCTTTGAAAATGTGTTTGGTTTATGTGATGTATTGCAAATAATTTGTAATGGCTTCTTTACAGGTACCTACCATGGCTATAGAAAAGGTGTTTATCTATAACAACACATCAATCGTCCAGGATGAAGTCCTGGCCCAGCGACTAGGTCTCATTCCCATCAAAGCTGACCCTCGTCTATTTGAGTACAGGAACACTGGTAAAACACATTAAGTCTAAAACAGGTTTAAGCTAAATCATAACATAACTTTTGCACATTTAATGTAAGAATTACAACCTTTGTGGTGAAAATCAATGTGATACATTTCTGGGGGAAAAAAAGATATCAAAAACGTAGTATGTGTGCTGTGCTCAGACTCAGACTCTAACCAAGAGTGCATGAAATGGTCTTTGCCTGAAGTGACACTGATTCATCAATGAATATAAAGTCATCATCTTAAATGCATGATAGACACATGGGCCATCACACTAAGCATCATCGACATGTCCTTAATGAAAGGAATTACTCAGGTGATGGCTACAAACATTTTTCAATTAAATAAATTCCACACAAGTCATCAACAAATGAAGAAAACTTCATATCAAAGTTATCAAGAACAGGAAGTACCACCAAAATTGATGTAAAAACTAGTTCAGTTGGGCTGTCAAGAGGCAACAGCTACATCTGCTGGCCACCTCGTAACAGTTTACTGTACTCAGAGTGGGCAGTTGCACCTGCAGGTCTCGAATCTGATGGGTTAATATAAGAATAGCCCACTTAATTAAGTAATACTGGGTAATCTTAAAGGCAACTGACGTGTGTTCAGATGGGGAAAAAAAACCTTCGAAAGATTTAGGGAAAATCGTGGCTTGTATCTCTGTACTGTCTTTTTGCAACCAACTGTGTTCTTGAAATTTGTGAAGGGTTGAATGTGGCTTCAGTGATAATTTTTTTCTGGAGAGTTAAGTTTTATTAATGTCAAAGCGTCTCTTTGTTCTTTTGTGATTTTTCTTCCCATGCTATCCATGGTTGAGATAGAGCCCAACCGGTCACTGGGTTTAGACACTGGACACTGTTCTCTTTCTCCTAATATGCCTACTAATATTCCTGGGTTCCAGTGATGAAAATTTGCCGAAATGAATGTGAAATATAAATGATATCAATATCAACTGTGAGGGAATAACCCTCTTTAGCCCCCCCCCCCCCCCCCCCCATTTTTTATTTAGGCCTGTTAGGGTTAGGGTTAGGGTTACCCTGGCTGGGCCATTCCAAAACATTAATGTGTGCTTTTGCTGAAGCCATTCTTTTGTAGTTTTCATGAGCAGCTGCCATGAGGCTCTCCGACCAAACATTACTGTAACTTGGAGCTCCTCAAGATATCCTCCACCTTCACTTAATCCTCATTTCCACCTCAAGACAAATGGCCCCAGAACAAAAATGATATAATGTGTATGTGTGCGTGTGTGTGTGCAGAGTACATTGTATCATTGTAACCAGATTTGCAAATGTATAAAGAAACATCTGTGTCTATAACTAGATTTGCAAATGTGTAAAGAAAAATCCACAAATGCATACATTGATCTGTATGCGTAGATAAATCTGTTAATGTGTGATCTGTAAATATCTGGCCTCTCCATTGGATGTGTTCTTACATGTGACTTTTGCTACACTTTTGCCGCAGCAGATCCGCAAATGCACGCAGCGATTTGCAAATGCGTGGAGATTTGTCTGTGTGCCTCCGTAGCTATACAGCTTCAAACCACCACCAGTGGGCGCTAGGCAAGCACCCAATGATTTTAGCTAGGCTATCTGGGCTGGCTGGTACCACAGACTGTATGGCTGGGACGAACACTGGTCCCGATGACGATGCAATGGAGGCAGGATGGCGTGCTGTAACTATATGGGGATGGCTAGCGTGACGTCACCAACCACTAGGAATCACTTCCGTGTCCAGTCATTTTTAGGTAGCGTAAACAAGTATGGCTACAGCCGCTACAGCACAAGAACCAGTGACCTTTTATACAGTGACAGCCTACTTTACTGACCAAAGTCTGTTCAGAAGGGTCTTAACTCCTAATTCTAGCATTAGCTGCTAATGTTAGCAATTAGCATGACACGCTAGCCACTAATTTTAGCATTGGCTAAAATTTACGAGGAATGTCCTCACTAGGATCCCCATACTTCAAACAGGAATACAATTTTTCAGTTTGACACAGATTCGATTTGTTTAAAAATATCTTCCCTTTAAATTGTAAAACTTCAACATTATGTTTTAACTTCAGTGCCGGTTTGATGACTGTAATCCATGCGAACCGTGTTGGCCCAGCTACTTTGCCATCAGGAACATGCCAGACCCTTGAGTTGTAGTTCGGGGTGAACTTGTCAAGCCTGCAAAACGAAAAAATTAAATAAATTAACCAAGTGGCAATTGACAGCTTACATCTCAGGCTAGCGGTAGCTAGTAGTACCTAGCTAGTAACGTTAGCTCGCTAGTAATCGCTAGCCGGTTATTATTATTATTATTATTATTATTATTAACGTTCATCATTTGAGATCCAACTTCAGCCATCTCTTCTTCTCTTTTTTGTCGAGGGGAAATCGGTAATAAGAGATTGTTTTGTTCATGTCGTTTCTGTTATTGCAACGGGACACAGCACTGCACCATTTTAAAACCGTTTTAGTCCAGTTTGACACAGCGCTGTGGACACGGAAGTGACTTTTTTGGACATGATGATGTAGGGCCTAGCCATCCCCATAACAGGGCTCTCACGCGTTAAAATAAGTTCATCCTCCCGGGCTTCCACTTCCAGCTCTTCTTTGACGTGTGTGCGCGTTTATGGCGCTATTTCACCTAGCGACTAAAATAATATTTTGTCCCATCGATTTGCTGATAGGGCTCTGATTCAAGCAGAGGAGTCTGCTTTTGCCTCATCCATTCGTAGATTACTCATTTTATACCGTCTATGTTAATAATTTGCGGCGAATTTTATCACTTCTCAGCGTGGCGTGTGAGCGTGTGAACTTATTGAATGTGTGAGTCTCATTCGAGAGCCCTGTTATGTAGTTACAGCACGCCATCCAGCCTCCATTGCATCGTGATCGGGACCAGTGTCTGTCCCAGCCATGCAGTCTGTGGTACCAGCCAGCCCAGGTAGCCAGTAGCTAATACAGTGGTATGAAAAAGTTTGGGCACCCCTTAGGAAAATCATTACATCAGTTTGTCACTTGCTGAGCTTTTGAAGCAGCAACTTTATTTTAACAAATGTTATACCTTATGGAAACAGAAACATCTCAGTAGTGAAATCATTTTCATTGGTCCAACAGAAACATTTTTATGTATATTTAAACAAAAATAGGCATGTGCATAAATTTGGGTACCCCAAAGAAATAATTCCATTAATATTTAATAGACCCTCCTTTTGCTGCAAGAACAGCCTGTAGACGCCTCCTTTAGCCACTGACAAGTCCCTGAAGTCTGGCAGGTGGTACTTTGGCCCATTCCTCCATACAAAACGCCTCTAGTTCAGTCAGGTTTCTTGGCTTCTGTGCGTAAACAGCCTGCTTCAAATCAATCCATACATTTTCAATGATGTTAAGGTCTGAGGACTGGGATGGCCATTCCAGAAGATTGTACTTGTGCTTCTGCATGAATTCCTTGGTGGATTTTGAACAGTGCTTGGGATCATTGTCCTGCTGAAAAATCCAACCCTGGCGTAGCTTCAACTTTGTGACAGATCTTGAACATTCTTGTCAAGAATCTGCTGATACTGAGAGGAATTCATGTGGCCCTCAACTTTAACAAGGTTTCCAGTCCCTGTGCTAGCCACACAGCCCCATAACATGATGGACCCTCCACCATATGTCACAGTAGGCAATAAGTTCTTCTCATGGAATTCAGTGTGTTTTTTTCACCATGCATACCTCCTCTTGTTCTGACCAAATAACTCCATCTTAGTGTCATCTGACCACAGTATTTTTTTCCAAAATGCTTCTGGCTTGTCCAGATGTGCTTTTGCATACCTCATGCGACTCTTCTTGTGACGAGCACTCAGGAAAGGCTTTTTGCGCATCAGCCTTCCAAAGAGCTTTTCCTGGTGCAAAGTGCGCTGGATTGTGGAACGATGAACAACTACACCATCAGTAGCCAGATGTTCTTGTAGTTCTCTGGAGGTGGTCTGTGGCTTGTCTGTGACCATTCTAACCATCCTTCGCCTGTGTCTTTCCAGTATTTTTTTTGGCCTACCACATCTTTCCTTCACAATGACTGTTCTTCTGGCCTTCCATTTCTGCACCACATTTCTGACTGTGGAAATAGACATCCCAAACCTTCTTGATAATTTCTTGTACCCTTCTCCTAATTCATGATAATGAATTATCTTAGTTTCTTGGTCAGTGGAGAGTTGTTTCAGTGCCCCCATGTTGCCAGGAGCCTTGGACAAGCACAGCCAGCAATTGCCTCTGTTAAATATCCTTTCTCATGATTGGTTTTACCTGTCTTTGTAATTGAAGGTCTCACAAGCTAATCAAAGCAGTTTTGGGCTGCAACATGTCAGCTACAAATCCCTACAGGTCTTGAAATCAATGTGATTAAAAGGGTGCCCAAACTTTTGCACATACCATTTTTTACATTTTAATTTATTATAATAAAACTTTGTAATGATACTTTTAAGAATTTTGGTCTGGAAAACACTTAAATGTCTACATCTCTGTAGGAAATAAAATCTTGTTGCTGTGATCGTCTTTTATAAAGTTAGAGCAAATTATTATGAAATCTTAGAGGGGTGCCCAAACTTTTTCATACCACTGTATCATTGGGTGCTAGCCTTGCGCCTACTGGTGGTATGTAGCTGTATGTAGCTACGGAGGCACACAGACAAATCTCCACACGCATTTGCAAAACTGCTGGGTACATAGGGGATCTGCCCCGGCAGAAGTGTAGCAAAAGTCACGTGCAAGAACACATCCAATGGAGAGGCCAGATATTTACAGATCACACATTTACAGATTTATCTATGCATACAGATTGATGTACGCATTTGCAGATAGTTTTGCTACAATAATGGCCCCATAATATAGACTTTTAATCCACTGTATTTTTTGAAGACTTTGGACGCACCAAGATATTTTTTATTTTTATTATGTTTTTTAATCTATATTAGGTGAAGACGCTGCAGAGGAAGAAGGTTCAGAAATAGACACAATTCAGCTGCAGCTAAAGATTAGATGCAGCAGGAACCCCAGAGCCAGCAAAGATTCTTCGGACCCACAAGAGCTGTATCTGAACCACATGGGTATGTTTCAAGTCCCACCAAATCCATAGGAAAGTTTTGTTGGCAGATTCAGTCTCACGAACAACAGCTATGACAATAAAAACAAATGAGTTATTGTTGTAAACAATAATTAATGCTGAATTTAGAGTGCATTTTGAAAGGTGGTTTCTAATAATAGAAATTACTCTGGGTTAAATTCAAGTATTAATATAATCACTGCCCCCTCTATCTGGTTTCAGTTTATTCCAGGGACATTAAATGGGTCCCCATTGGGAACCAGTCAGATGTGTTTGCAGAGTTCAGCATTGGACCTGTGCATGATGACATCATGATAGCTCAACTACGACCAGGACAAGAGCTGGATATCATCATGCATTGTGTCAAAGGAATTGGTAAGAGATTTTAAGTTTCAGATGCCACTCAACTTAATGCAGACGTGTCTACAAATCCAAAAGATTTACTCAAAGATGGAATGTGATTCTTGACCTTGGTAACCCCATAACATGCTGATAGACATTCTGTGGCAAACTGTTCCATATAGAATATAAGCATTTCTTCCAGAATTCAATGTTAAGTATGGTTTCATGGCAAATTTTCATACCCATTACACTGGACTTCTGTGGAACTCATCTCAATGGGAAATCCTTGCCTAAACGTTTCAAAACAGCTTACTCATATCTTGTCAGTCCAGATACGGTAATATTTTCTAATACTGATGGATATTCTGTGTTTAGGCAAGGATCATGCTAAATTCTCTCCAGTTGCCACAGCCAGTTATCGGCTCCTTCCAGAGATCACCCTTCTGGAGATGGTGGAGGGAGAGAAGGCAGAGCGCCTAAAACACTGCTTCTCACGAGGAGTTATAGACCTGGAGGATGCAAATGGTAATAATAAAATAGTTAAGTTTGATTTAATATTTATTTCCAGCAGCAACTTCCTTAATGGTACAAATGTATTTTTGTGGTGTCCAACTCAGGGAAAAAAGTTGCCAAAGTAGCAAACAGTCGTCTGGATACATGCAGCAGGGAAGTCCTCCAACATAGTGACCTGAAGAATGTGGTGAAGCTTGGAAGAGTGCGAGACCATTTTATCTGTATGTTCATAAAAGACAAATGTTATATTGAAATATGTATCTCAATGCAAGCAATTTCAAAAACAATGTTCAGACTCGCTGCTAAGTGTTAAAAGAAAATCTGCTCAATCTCCTACGTATATAGCTACTATAAACATTAAGTGACCACAAGGATATACCAGGGCAAGGAGCAAGAGTGGCCTGTTTGCAAAAATTGCAAAAGCAAAGGGGAAAAATTACAAGTTATGTGCTAGACTATTTCTTGGACAGGTATTATAAGGCATTGTTTCCCAGAGTGGTCTTCTCACTGTAAGATAAAACCTAAAATGACATTCAACCCTAAAATCACAATGACTTTTTCTGTTACTATACTTGCTCAGTCATTAATGTTAATTTTAAGAAGGTATGTGGTAAAATAGGAATGTCTTATACTAAGGATCTCCTCTTTTACAGTTACTGTGGAGTCAACTGGTATCTTGCTTCCTGATGTCTTGATCACAGAGGCCATCAAAATCCTCATGGCGAAGTGTCAGAGGTTTCTCAATGAGCTGGGTTCGTCTGACATAGAGTGAAGTGATGACTGAGCATGCTCTAACCCACTACAGAGGATGTGGTGTTAAAGTGTGCCACTGCATATCAGGGCTTGGAGACCTGATGCCATGCTCTCAGTGGGGTGTTCAGATGTGTCTGTTTTGATGAAAACTGCACTGACTTATTAAAAATCATAATATGGTTAGAAATGCATACCTTTGTCAGTTTAATTTTTTCTGTGCAAACCGTTTTCTTTAAACAAACATAAGATAATCTTTTAATAATCCCACAGTTAATAAAAACATAATATTCATGTCAAAATATACTTTGCAATAATATTAGAAAGTATATTTCATGAAAATAATAGAAAAGCAAAGGTAGTATTACAGGATAAGCAGCGTACATTTTTCAGTACATAATAAAGGCCCAGTTTATTCTGTTTATAAATGTTTATCATACATTTAATTAGGCCTGGTTATTATTATTATTATTATTATTATTACAGTGATTTAATGTATCTGACTCCATCTTTGTCGGCTTCAGGGTTGTAGGTATCCTGCCAGATGTGCATACATCCAGACCATTAATTTTGTCTTTTAATGTTCCATAGAATGTTAATGCCATATGTTATACAGTGATCAGCTATGACCCGTGCCTTATATATAGGTGCAGTTTCTGTTTAAGTCTCAGTACTGTGTTATGTTCTCAACCCTTGATATACTGTGTGAACCCTAGGAATAGCTTTATTATTCATATGGTTTACTTTTATTGTAAAAAAAAATGACTGTTGTCTTCAATATAATTTTCGCACTTTGCAAAATTCGTCCCACTTCCCTGGCGGTCCCTGGCCATAGTCTATAAAGCACATCGCATGAAAACGCTATTCAGAACTTAAAGGGGTGGTATTGCCTGTCTGGGGTCGGCTTAGCTTTGTGTTCGAGTCGCGTGTGGGTGCTTCGACCCCTTTAAATTTTCTTTCAGTCTTATTTTCCTTTTGTTTCTGCTTAAAACAACTTTTGAGAAATGGCCTGCGCTTTCCACTAACACGTCACATCCGCCCTGCTCCTTCGCAAAGCAAGATGGCTACCGTCGTAGAGCGAGTTGATGGATGTGTCGGGTCCTTGGATTCAGATTCGGTGTCACTGAGACAGTCCACCCCCTCACCGGACCAGCCGCATCAGAACAACCCACTGTTAGGCCTGCCTATTGTGGCTATTGAGACTATTCTCAATTTTTTGTCCTATGATGAAATCAGCTTACTGCGCTCGGTAAGGAGAACAAAACAAGTTGGCTAGATGGTGAACAAAGCTAATTCTAGCCACATATACTGCTTACATTCAGATACTAGTACTGCAAAACCTTCGTAGAAATAATGTATTTAAGGATTGTTGTGCATCCGTCTGTCTGCAGCCATGGCCTGCAGTGACATGTTCTAATCAGCAGTACAAACTATTCAAGCACAGGCTGTGATACCCGGCACAAAACCGAGCCGGACTGTTAAAATCAGGTTGTGGTTATGTTCATTCCCGACCACATACCTTTCGCACATTGTCCATTTTTGAGAAGTTAGCAAGTTTAACATGAAATCGTTCATTAGTCTGGTCTCACATCCTGTGCATTTCACTTAATATCCTCGGTAGCAGCAGCTCCGCTATTCTACACCATTCATTGTGCGTTACATAAACTGTTCTGCGATATGCAAGAGACTTTTCCTATGTCTATCATGTGATCCTTTTAGTGCTAAGGCAAAATAACTCATGGTTCCCTCAGCAGAGACAATGGCCCTCTAACTAGTGAATCACATTGCTCTTGTACGTTATTAGTTACTGCCAAGTGTTTGCGCAAGCTACTTGAAACAGGTCCAGGTCCAGGTCCAGGTATACAACATGTATACATGTATATATGGTACAAAAAAGACTTGCAATGTAAGAAGAAAATATTGATCTCATAAGCAAAACAATTTTGTGATTGGTTATACTTTTAGGGAAAATTATATAAATATAAATATATTTAATAAAATCATAATAAAAGGTGAGTGGCTGCTGACTCTCAGTTAAGCAGAGATCCATGAGCAGCGGTTATGAGTCGGTTACGTTTCTTTTCTGTGTGTATTGTGCATAAATGAGTGAGTGGCTAAGTGTCTTAGTTTGCTTGTAGTCAGGTCAGGTGGTATGCTCTGTTTGAATGGTGATGTAGTCCACCAGGAAAATTGCTCGTTCAAAGAAAAAGTAAATGCAGTTCTAAAGTTTAAATAATAAACATATTGTTTTATTTAATACGTTCTTTAATTCTGAGGGTGATTTTTATTTTATTTTTTTTGAATAATCCCTATTGATTATGGTAGGCATAGACAAGACATTACCATTGCTGTCATAGATCACTGGGTGCACAGACTTGTCTTCAGTAATGTGAAGAAAATCTGTCTTGTAGAGGCTCATGAGTCTGGGTGGCAGTGTACAACGAACAAACCAAACCTGATTTTTTGACTCACCACAGTAACTTAGAAATGCAAAAAAAGCAAGATATTTCACATGGCAGCAGATCTCAGTGTTTTTAAAAACATGTACACATTCCCTGAAGTGTCTTTGCTTTTGCCCTCTAGCAACATCAAATATCTGAAATATCTCCACCAAAGTAGAAATGAAGAAGTTTAATTTGAAATTGGATGAGTAGTGCTGGAATAGGGTTAGAGGATAGTAGTGAGATAGTTTTTTTTTTTTTTTTTTTTTTTTTAAACATGGAAAATGTCTCCAAATGTAATCATAAACACTAGTGATTCACTTCTTATTATATTATGATACAAGAGGACATCCAAACTATAGTGGTAAGAAGAGCTGGTAGAGATGACTTTCTTGGTATTCTTAAAAATGATAACTTGCCACAGGATGTTTTGTTTGTTGTAAACAGAGGTATTGTATATTTACAAAGTACCTGTTCACTTATTTTTCCTGATTGGTCTTCTCCAGGTGTGTAAGCGCATGGACATGATCTGCCAGCGTGTGCTGAATCAGGGCTTCTTGAAGGTTGAGCGTTATCACAGCCTCTGCCAGAGACAAGTCAAAGCCCAGCTACCAAGGTCAGTATCACACTGGCACAATCTCTATCCAAAAAAGTTCTTATTGGTATTTATTTCCATGCTGTGAAATGACATTATAACACCACACACATCACATGCTTTTTTTTTTCTCATAAACATTGTGGAGAGAACCTGATGAGACGTCAGTTCCAGCCACTGGAGGTTGACAAAGCTCAGATTGTCATTTTTGGTTGCGGATGAACTGAGAACAGGGTAGAGGAATTTGTGCAGTGTTGCTAAGAGGATTGGCCAAGAATCCTGTCCAGCTTTGTGGCTTTATTTATGATTGCATTGAGTTTGGGATTCCACAGGACTTGATGCAATTTTTGCAGAACTGGGTGCATTTAACTTTGCTGTGGATGGGAAGAGCTGCTGGTAATAAAAACAGACAAAACTCCCATTAGAGAAAAATAGGAAGAAAACCCTGAGCCAGAACTACAAATCATTCTGGGGATGTAGTCAAAGGAAGGGCTTTAGCCTCTCGACCTATCACGGCCCAGCTAAGGCAGGTTGGTTCCATCAACAACAAATAAAAAAGAACAGTGTGGAGTGAAAGGAGAGTATGAATGCAGCACGAGAGGTAATTGTAGATAAAAGTTTGGCAGTATTTTGGTTATTTTAAGTCAGACAAGAGTCAGACTGATGTCTGCAAACTCTGCAAAATTAGCTTTTGTCTCTCTTGATTAGTGGTGTAAGACTCGGTTAAGTTGGTTAAGTTTCGTTTATCTGTCGGCCAAGTGAGTGGCTGCTGACTCTTGGTTAAGCAGGGATGCATGAACAGCGGTTATGAGTCGGTTACATTTCGTTTCTGTGCGCATCACTATTGATACGCTTCTCTATGTTGAGATATGCAGCCATGTGACTTTTTCCTGGTCGTCTAAGATATGTTACCTGCATAGGAATAGAATAGAGTAGAAAAGCACAACTTAGGCAAAACAACTACAAAAATAAAGTAAAATCAGCAGGTGCTACAGCAGATAAAACAAAATTGATTTGGCTACTTCAGAAAGTGCATAATAATTGTTTAAAAAAAAAAATTAGAACTTGAACCTCTTAATCTGATTTAAGGTATCGTAGCATAGTTATGTTTTATAGCTTCAAGTGTTAAATGCCTTTAGATATGTTTCTGCAGATGCGTTTGCACAGCTGGATTTGGAAAGAATATTCTATTCTTCCAGGGAAAATTATAATTTTTTTTTTTTTTTATGCTTTTTTGTTTGTTATGATTTTTAACATATTTGAAGAATAATAAAGCAACAGGATACAGTTGACTCTAATGTCTAATCAAAGGTTATAAATATTTTTGTAAATGAAACATTGTGATTATTTTCCAAAATTTCTAAAAGCATTCTTTCATTAATTGTCATTTAAAATGTAATCTCCGAACGATCTACGAGATCGAGAATCTACGAGTAGTCAAATGGTATTTATTGTTTTAATAAAAGTGGTCCCTATTAGATAATATAAGAAACCCATTGAGTAACATGCATTTCTCAAGACATATGAAGACAGTAGCTGTGAGGACAGGCCTGAAACACTCCTTGTAAAAGAAGCTTGTTTGCTTTAAAGTCCCTGGTATTAATGTTGAATGGTGAATGTTCCAAGGAACTTCAAGTCTGAAGATAAAATCAAACCTTCTGTTTTGTGTCGGAGATGCAAATGAAACCATCCTCCTGGTTCCTGTCCATACTACAGTTCACCTGGAAATTCCAAATAATCCTTTCCAGTAACAGATGGCCAAACCCACTCAGAGGACTCCAAAATAAAAAGGCAATTGTTATGTTTCAGCTGTGAGATCTTAAAAAAAAAAAGAACAGAGATTACAGCAAGGGCAGAAAAATTAATCCAAGTAATTTGATACCACCTCTATTCCCAAACATCTCCTTGTACCAATGTCTATTGGTACATGATGGGGAAAAGCCATAATTGATACAGGAGCAAGTTGCACGAACTAAAAGGATCAAAGACTGACCTTCAACGATGAGTAAAATGACTCGTACTTGGCTAATTGTTAGGCAGCTGTTCCCATGGGATGGGCTGTCCTGTCTAGTAGATCTTAAAGGAAAATTGTCCATTCTATCTCTAGCTGTACTCAGGTCAAAAGCTCTAGCCTATAGTGTAGTTCTTCGCCTCAGTTTCATTTCTAGTGTTGGAATGATAATCAGTGTGACTTGATATGGTGTACCGTCCAGGCCCTCTGTTAGCTGTCCCTTCACACCATGCTCGCCTTTCTGGGAATAGATATTATAAAAACAAAACTACTTCCCAAATGACCAACCAGTTCAGAACTTTTCACTGATGAACCACATCCCACCTCCAATTCTGTGTGTGACTGGAACACAGATTACATCAATATGGCTGTGGTTGGTGCTCACCTGCAAAATGGGGCAAAAAAAGGGACAATTACGACAGTTACTGGAGTTTAACCCACAGGTCTGTACTAATCAGGCAGGCAAAATGGATGTTTTACAGCACACCATCTATGCTACTAACTGTCTACCAATAAAGCAAAGAGCTTACAGAATCTCCCCTTGTAAGCAAGCTATTGTGGAAGAACACAGTGGCGGCACAGTGAAGAGGTGGTTAGCACTGATGCCTCACAGCAAAAAGGTCCTGGGTTCGAATCCATGGGCCGACTGGGCCTTTCTGTGTGGAGTTTGCATGTTCTCCCTGTGTCTGCGTGGGTTCTCTCCGGGTACTCCGAGTTCCTCCCACTGCTCATTAGGTTAATAGGTGATTCTAAATTGGCGTGCATGTGAGTGTGAATGGTTGTCTGTCTCTCTGTGTTAGCCCTGCAATAGACTGGCGACCTGTCTTGGGTGTGCCCTGCCTCTCGTCCAATGACAGCTGGGATAGGGTACAGTAGACCAAGCGACCCTTCACAGGAATAGGCGTTTACAGAAAACGAATGAATGAATTGCTTCTGAAGTTGGTGAGTCTTCCCATTCTGCATGGGCATTTACTGTAGTTCTCCCTCCAACGAAAGATGGAGGCCATTGATTTTGTGTCGACTTCAGCAAAGTCAATGCAGTCACTGAACGGATGTTTATCCTCTCCCAAACACCAACGAAAACCAGGAATCAAGTGCCCATGGATCCTGATAGTCAAACCAAACCAAACCAATTCTGGATTGTATCAATTTAATGTCATGCCTTTTGGTCTGAAGAACGCATCAGCCAATTTCCAGTGGCTATTGGAGAAAGTTCTGGATGTTCACAGGGAGACATCTGTCTGGTCTAGCTGGATGACACAATGATAGATAGATAGATAGATAGATAGATAGATAGATAGATCCCTTTGGGAGGTTCCTGTTTCTGGTAAAGGAGTTAGCAGACCCTGATAAAGCTGAGGCAACCCTATCCAGTGCCAATGAATCCCAAAGAAGTTCAAAGATTATTGTGGCTTGCTGATTGATACCATACATTTGTACAGATCTCGCAGCTGTGTTAACCCAGAAACTAGTCGCTGGACTTGAAGTGATCCTTGCCTATGCAAGTCGTACCCTAAATCATTTGGGCACTAGAGAAATGGCAGCATTTCAAAAACCCGAAACTCTTTACCATCATTACAGTCCTCTCATCAACAAGTCACTTGATCCGATGGGCACCAAGATTGCAGTGGTTTGACTTCATTGTGGAATACAGGAAATTAAACTTTTTCTGTGCACCTTATGCCCTTTCATGGATTTCTTCTCATGTAAGATGCTGCCTATACTCTACACAAAAAGATGAAAATATTCTAATATCTCATTTCACATTTGCCATCAGTTCTGCTGTATAAGAAACAACCGGTGTAACACCTGCATAGGGCTGTGCAATTAATCGAATTTTGATCACGATTTCGATTCTTGGTTCAAACGATCTCCAAATTAATAAAATCGAGTTGGAACGATTCTTTTGCCATTTTCCGTTGTCTGTGAGGTTTTTCCTGAAAGAGAATGCGCAATTCATTCGCTCCCCCAGAGCATTCCATGCGGGAGGACAGTCCCGTTTGGTCGATAGAAAGGGTAAAAAAGTTATCTTGTATGGCAACACTTAGGATTTGAAGAATCCGACAGGCACAGGCACACATAATGTGCAAAATGTGCTACAGTGTGACATCCAGTGTTGTGCCTGAACGCGTTCAATGAACGAAAGTTCATGAACTCGTTCATATTTTGGTGAACTAAGAACTGAACCGTTCGTATTTCCGATTGAGGAACTTTATTGCGAACGCGTTCATTCTGACGTCTGTGAACGGCGTTCATACACGTTGTATTTTCGTTCAAAACTATGCCAGATTTCCAGTGACCCCCCCAAAATAAAACACACCGTGAACTGTGCTTAACGGCGCTGCGGAAAACCATCCGATGTGGCAACCACTGACTGCAACAGATTTGCACCGCGACACCGCTCGTCGCCCTGTCGCACAAACAAAACGTCATCACAACAAAGCATGGGCTATGGAGGAGGAAGGCAACAGTCCGGAGCTCTCAGACTGCACAGAATATGAACATTTAAAATAGTTTTTCGGCAAAGACCGTACTGACGCAGACGGTAGAAACGTGACTTTTGTCTGTAAACTTTGCCCGCCCGGTTTGAAAAAGAAAGTCCCCACATCGAACATGATAACATGTATTTTTGCAGTCTTTTTTCTTTAGGTTCCTTTTTTGGAATTTGATGTGAGTTGTTTCAAGTTTGTAAAAATACTGAAATAGAGAGCATACAAAACATTTGCACCTTAAGGACTACAGTTCTGATTGTCTTTATAATAAAGACCATTTAAGCAGCACGTTTGTCCTCATATTTTTATTGCAGCTGCTACTGGTGTAGACTGAATGGGTGGCAACAACGCATTAGGCAAATACCAGTATCCTGAGGGCTGTCCGCTCGATGCTAACTTAAATTCTCATTCAAAAGGTGTAGAATTGCTGTCTGTGGTGCTACGGTCGGCAGTGACAGTAATTTTGACAAATAGCTTGCAGCAATGTATTGGAGGTAAAAAAAATAAAAAAATGTAAAAAGAACTAAAATAATACAGTCACCGTTTTTTTTGCCGAAATGCCGAATAAATGCATTTTATTTTCAAACTCAAAAAGAATCGTTTGAAGAATCGTGATTTCAATCTTGACCAAAAAAATCGTGATTCTTATTTTTTCCAAAATCCAGCAGCCCTACACCTGCAGAACATCAAATTGAAAGGAAGTTAAATAATCCAATGGAAACGATTCTGAAAGAAAATATTTACTCCCATAATGTACCTGCTTATGATGTTGTCCATCAGCTAAAACAACTTCAGACAAAAGTTGGGAAAAATATCACATCAAGATAATGGCAACTTTGGAACTATAAGAAAAACAGCTGTACTATCCATTTTAAATCCAGAAAAAGTTCAAAAAAGGCAATTGGACGTTTCACCGCTCATCCAAGTAACTTCTTCAGTTCTAGGGGACTGGTGGAAAGTTTGAGGTTTAAATAGGAACTCCTACTGAAACCTGCGTGTTGTGTTAACGACCAGAAACCGGTGCACCTATTTTCTGCATGTGGATACATAGAGCATAGAGGCAGAACAAAGCATTCACACTCATCCACAATTTCTTGTTCTTTAGTTAGACTTTCACTTTGTACATTTTTATAAATGGCACCAATAAATTATTTTCGAATAAAGGCTTTTGAACATGTAGGCCGGTCTGTTTAATATATCATTGTATGTTGCCAATCCCTATTATGTATAACTCCAAAGCCCTTAAAAATGTAATGACACTGTTGATGACTAATTATTAATGTGGTAATTTTGATTATTATTAATAATTACATTTTACTAAATGCCATCAAATTGATCTAAATAACACTGTGCTACAGCATTACATTACGATTAATTGTCGAAATATATGTGTGAGCCCTGTTTTTGTAAGTAACATTTATAATAAAAGTTCTACCCATCATTGTGTTTCTCATGAATTGTTTGCAGGCGAGAGTCAGAGAGGAGAAACCATTCACTGGCACGGCATGCGGACATCCTAGCTGCTGTGGAGACACGGCTGTCACTACTCAACATGACTTTCATGAAATACGTTGACTCCAACCTATGCTGCTTCATCCCCGGAAAGGTTAGTTCAGTTGCCAGTGGCAAAAAAAAACTGCTGCAGCAAGAGTCTTTGACAAAAGTGTAAATATTTGTGTGTCCTGTGTGATTTGCAATACCCATATCATATGCTGTTGTGTGTTATAAGGTGATAGATGAGATTTACCGTGTACTGCGTTACGTGAACTCCACCCGAGCCCCCCAGCGAGCTCATGAGGTTCTGCAGGAGTTGAGGGATATTTCATCCATGGCCATGGAGTACTTTGATGAAAAGGTTGTCCCCATTCTGAAGAAAAAGCTGCCAGGGGCTGACCTGTCTGGCCGCCTTATTGGCTCGGCACCAGGTAATGATGTGATGTGTTTCTTCTGAATTATACAGCCTTCAGATGAAAAATGAAAATATGGATATTAAAATGTTAACAATTAAGCACTACAATTCTTTTTTTCTTTTTTTTTAGTTTTTAAGAAACAACAAAAAAAGAGTCTTGGCATAGAGTCGAGATTTGTTGTAGTATGAATAACATAAATAAGCAGATAATGCGCCTTTAAATTATGATTTCGCCACTGTTTAAAATTTTTAAAGTTTTTTTAATGTTTTATCCTTTAGTTTCTTTATCTTTCAAAAATGTGCATTGACTTTATTTTCATTTACAAAATGTAAATAAAAAAATGAATGCAGGGATTTACAAATAATTTAAACCCTGTATTTAAATATATATGCTTCTTGTTAAGTTTGCTGCCCTTTTTCTAAAACAGTCATTGGAAGAATATGGTATCCATGTTTTTTCCCCAATGTAATTAAACACTGATGAAAGCAACACAAAATCACGATTACTTTGAGTGGAATACCAGTCTGTTTCACTTTATATACAGAATGTCTTGATTTTACATTACTTTTATCTTTTAAATTAAATCAGAAGTTTAGGAGAGTAACATGGTTGACAGCAATTACAGTTGTTTGGTTATTCTGCTGTTTGGTTGGACAGTAATAATGCTTTAATTCAAAATGACAAAAATATTTTGGATATTTATTGATATTTCGCACGAAGGGACTGAAAAATATTAAACCACAAATGTAAATGTAAACCAAATATTTAATTCATGACATAAGGCAGGGGTCTCAAACTGATCTGTGAAAGGGCCGCTGTGGCTGCGGGTTTTCATTCTGAAAGGGGTCCCAACAGAAAAAGTTGGTTTAACCTGTTTGGCCTTAACGGCATAAGCAAAATCCCATTTTTTTTCCCCACTTGAGTTCAGATAGTGGTGCCCTTACAACAGTGGTGAACTGCTGCATTCAGCAACAACAGAACGATTCCCACCTTCAGAGAAACGATCACTAAACCTGCACATGTTATTATTTCTCTATTTAGTGGGATGCAAACCCATGTGGGTGGGCTATAGATTTAACATGATGAGAAACCTGGAGCTGGAAGCTTGTTTGTATCCAAAAGCATGCAGCAGGAGAACATGAAAGTTTTAAGTATAGTAGCTCTGTACCTGACCATATGAGGTTATTAATAAAAACATAAGAATAGCATCACTTGCAGCCTTTGTCAGTAAAATAAACGGTCAGTCTTAATGGTTTTGCTGGTCCCAAGTTGATTAAAACATCTTCTACCACTGTACTGCAGTTGTCATACTCGTGTTTTGCTCTACAAATTGGGTAAGGCTACTGCCACAAATACACTGCCTGGCCAAAAACAAAGTTGCCGCCTGGAATTGCTGGTTTGTTGAAGTAGTTAATTGACTGCTGTTGACAGGATTAAAAGTCATGAACATTCATTCATATTTAGATTGATTTAGATTGGTGATGCATTCACCTTAATTATTAAAAAGTATTAATATCGGCATCAGTGATAATGGCCCTGTATTTACTTGGTATTGGAGCAATATCAAATCTAGCGGTATGGTACACCACTAAAATAACAATGGTCAGAAAACTGTTTTTACGACAGTTGTAAGTTGGCATGTAATGTACGGCATACAACATAGCTGGTGCAGCTGAAAAAGACAATATATAGACTCAATGGTCTTTCAAAAAAAAAAAAATGATGGGCTGGAGATGGATGGTCAGTCAGAGATTCTATTCTTCTGTTCAACAAGAATAGTTCGAAGCTGCACATTTAAAAAAAAAATGTGAACTGTTCATTTTGGAGTCTTATGAACTTCAAAATTAAAAAATGTGAACTATGAACTTGAACTAGTTCACTTTTATCTGTGTGAACTGAACTATGAACTAGTTCTTTTAGTGTGAACATTGAACAGTAGATGCTTAAAGCATCGTGGTACAAGACAGAAGTTGTAAAATTTGCAAAATGTACAATGCTGACATTTCAAGAGGGGGTGCATCTGCAGAATAAGTTGGGTTTACTTTATTCAGATCGCTATGCTAAATATGAGAGGGATGCGGCAGCGGCACAGAAAAGGAAAATCCCTCAGAGCACACGCACTACACAGTTAGAACAAAGTTATTTTATTTAAATTGTAATAAAGTTACACACGACCAACAACATAAACAAATATAGCTGCAAGCAGCAATGAAGGGTTCAAGCAGTTCGTTTGAGATAGAGTTGCACAAAAACACAATGTTTTCTAATTTAATAGTCTCCCTAGTGGCCGAACGAGACACCATTTGGAGCCAAAAGGAGACTTCTGCTAATTGCAGCGCCCCCTATTGGCCAAATGACGCCAAATTTGACATGTCAACTCGGGACAGGGTCTGGAAACATACTTCCAAATTTAATTTTGATACGTCACACCGTTCCCGAGGTATGAGCTTGTATCCTGTTTGCCGCCTTCGCCGCTGTTTCTGATTTGATATAGCGGCCAAACGGTTTTGAAGCTGAAGACGGCTGATAGTAACTTTTGTACGCATTGGTCAGAAGACGCTGATTTTGGTGAGAATTAGACAAATTTTGCGAGCGCTGAAAATTTAGTTTCGCTTTCAACACAATCCAATATGTCAGACAATCCAATGGGGCGAAATTAACATCATAGGTATTGCTAATCTTGGCATGATCCAAGGCATCCAACAGTACCAGGTTTTTGAATATCAGGCATACAGGTCAAAAGTTATAGACAAAAACGCAATGTTGCCAATTACATCGCCCTCTAGTGGCCAAATGACACCAAATTTTTATTGCGCACTTCTAAGGGAGTGTCAAAGTGTCTGACCAAGTTTAGTCTTCGAAAGTCAAAACGTCACTGAAATATAAGCAAACTTCCTGTTTGACGTCTTCGCCGCCGACTGCGATTGGCTAACACAAAAAGTTGGCATCAACTGTCACTGGGGCAACCCACGGTATCGTTGGATATCACAATTTCATTTCAAATAAAAACACATCAAGAGATATGAGCAAAAACAATGTTTTTCCAATTATAGCGCCCCCCAGCTGCCACATGACACCAGATTTTGTTCGTGCACTTGGGACAGTGTCTGGAAGTGTGCTACCAAATTTGGTTTCATTGCATCAAGGCGTTGTCGAGATATGAGCTCAAATGTAAAACGCCGCCTCCAGCCGCCAATTTTGATTGGCTGTAGCGGCCAAACGGTTTCGAAGCTGCAGACGCCTGATAGTAACTTTTGTGCGCATTGGTCAGAAGACAGTCTGTGCTAATTTCCGTGAGAATTTCAACAAAACCGTAAATTGCGAAAAATCTATCATGACGCATTATGATGACGTCATAGGATGCGTTGCAATCGCCATGATCCAAGGATTCCAACGATACCTTGTTTTCAAAAATCGGACATACGGTTCAAAAGTTACATGCACACATGTACTTCAAACTTTGACCAGTTGGTGGCGCTAGACCGTACTTAGTGCTTACATTTAACCCAGTCAAAGTAATATTGAGACTGCCCTTAAGCTATGTGCCAAATTTCACAACTTTTTACCATACGGTTCTATGGGCTGCCATAGACTCCCATGGCGGAAGATTTAGGAATAATAATAATAGGAAAACATACAATCACAATAGGGCTTCTCGCAGCTTCGCTGCTTGAACCCTAACAAAGAGCATAGGCACAGGAACAGTTTTTAAAAAAAAAAAGAAGAAAAAAAAAAGAGACAGATCGTGCACCCCCACCCCACTTTAAAGTTACTGATGGAATAACGCACAAAACTAACGTGTTACATTACACGAAGACAACACACTCCCTGCCTTAGATCATCAGCCGTTATCTGTTGTAGAAGATGTGGGATTTTTTTGGCCTAATAATTTCTTTCATTTTTGTCGTCACCAGATGCAAATTCACGGCCCTTCTACCCAGTTGGGACATAGAAGGGAGTGTGCGGCCAAAAAAGTTTGGGATGATATACAGTTGAAACCAGATATTTACATACACTGTGTTAAAAGACACATAAACCTTTTTTCCTCACTGTCTGAAGTTAACTGAAGTTAAATCAGACTAATCCTCTCCTATAGTTCAGTTAGGAAGTTAGGATTACCAAAATTATCTATTTGCTAAATGCCACAATAATGAGAGAGAATTTCTTCTGACTTTCTTCAAAGTCAGAAGTTTACATACATTTCCTTAGTATTTGGTAGCATTGCCTTTAAACTGTATAACTTGGGTCAAACGTTTTAGGTATCCTTCCACAAAAGCTACTCGCCATAGTCTGATGGAATTCTGATCCATTCCTCCTGATAGAACATGTGTAACTGAGTCAGGGTTGTAGGCTTTCTTACTCGCACATGCCTTTTCAGATCTCCCCTCAAATTTTCTATGGGATTGAGATCGGGGCTTTGGCCGCTTTGGGTGATGGCCACTCCAAAACATTGATTTTGTTATCCCTAAGCCACTTTGTAACTACTTTGGCAGCGTGCTTAGGGTCATTGTCCATTTGAAAGACCCTTTTGCGTCCAAGCTTCCTTACCGATGTTTTGAGATGTTGCTTCAATATTTCCACATAATGTTCTTTCCTCATAATGCTGTCTATTTTATGAAGTGCACCAGTTCCTCCTGTGGCAAAACAGCCCCACAACATGATGCTACCACCCCTATACTTCACAGTTAGGATGGTGTTCTCAGGCTTACAAACTAGAAACCAGTGCTGCTAATTTCCATTAAAGATTGGGTACTTACCTGTTGTTGAGGGGGGACTGTTTTTGCCCTTGTCCTCTTCCTTATGAATGGTGCTCTAACAGCTCTTGTCCATCAGAGGCTCCAATGTCGAGGTGTGAATGAGATTGAAACTTCTTGGGGACAGAAGTTAAAAATGTATTGTAAATAGATGGCAGATTAAATCTCAGTCCACCTGGTCTGTTTAGAGTCAGTAGAGCACCATTCATAGGGAAGAGGACAAGGGCAAAAACAGTCCCCCCTCAACAACAGGTAAGTACCCAATCTTTAATGGAAATTAGCTCCACTGGTTTCTGGTTGTTAACATAACACACAAGTTTCAGGAGGAGTTCCTGTTTAAACCTCAGACTTCCTACCAGTCCCCTAGAACTGAAGAAGCTACTCAGATAAGTGGTGAAATGTCTTCTCAAAAAAACTCTACCAGTCCAGTCGCCTTCTTTAAACCTTTTTTTTGGATATTCCCATGATGTCAAACAAGGAAGCTGTGTATAGCTTTAAAATACATCCACAACTGTGCCTCCAGTTAACTCCAATATTGTCTGTTAACCTATCAGAACCTTCCAAAACCAAAAGACAATCATCAGGGTTCTGCTTCATTGTTTAAAGGCATAGTAATCTTTGTGCATGTAAACTTCTGACTTTGAAGAAAGTGATAATTTTTTTTTTATAATTCTCTCTCTCATTATTGTGGCATTTAGCAAATTAATCCTAACCAGGGACATGCACAGGAATTTTGAGGGGCAGTTGCTCTGACCTGAAAAAAGTCTAATTTAACTTCAGTGAGGAAAATTTTTTGTGTCTTTTAACACAGTGTATGTAAACATCTGGTTTCAACTGTAGAAGAGCAAGATTAAAACTCCTCACCTCCTCACCTCTGTCTTATTCCTTCAGTGGCAGGACCATCTACCTCCTTGACCACCATGTCCCTGCTAGCCAAGAACACGCCTTCACGCTCTGAGATGACCAAGGTGCAACAGCAGGTGAAGGTGAATGGGGCGTCAATGACAGTACTGCGGAGGGAGATGCAAGAAATCCGTGTCAAGCAGTTGGAGCAGCAGAAGCAGCTACAAGACCAGGAACAGAAGTTGCTGGAACAGACACAGGTGATTGGTGAACAGAATGCCCGCCTTGCTGAGCTGGAACACAAGCTCCGCGAACTGATGGACAGTAGTTCTGCTGCTATGGGAGGACCCAGGCCCACCCCAGCTGCCCCCTCTACATCTAGTAGTTCTGCTGTGTCTTCCAGTATGGGAAGTACATCGGCAACTGTGTTGGCATGTGGAAGTGTGGCTACAGCCTCACCAAGAGAGGCAGAAGGTGAGGGAGGGTTATCATTAAAACGCACAAGAAAGAGCTCAGACCTTCCACGACAGTCTAAACGGCTTCGCAGCAAGAAATGAGAGACTTTGTCATTTAAAGTTGTCTTTTTGGTTATAAGGTGTGACTAAACACGCATTGCAGCAACTTCCCCAGATAACTTATGCATATAATAAAATCTTCAGTGTTTTAACACATTCAGTGTTGTGCAAAGTCAACTAACACTTAGTAGGATAGGGGCCAACATTTTGTCTCTTACAGTTAAACCGTACCACTGGACTGTTAAAGCCTGGAGTTACTAGTATTTTTCTGCTTATCAACAAATTCAGTTAAAACACCCAAAACTAGTGTAATTTGAAAAGTATTTTATTATTATTATTATATTGTAGATTTGATCATTTCTTAAAGCAGCTTAAATTTTCTAGTTTCTATCACACAGTTTTGTGCATCTGTTAGAGACATTTGGTTCTCAATGACTATTTCTGGCAGCAGAACATTTTATGTTAATGTTCATGTTAATGAATGAGCATGTCAGAGAGTGCAACAGTGTAACTCGGTGAGATGATTTAATGTTTCACAATAATAGATCTATGTAGTGCAGAGGAATAAGGTGGCACAGTTCTTGTTGGAGGGATGAGTTCATGGTTGGCTCTGCACATTGGATTTGTTGACTTGGAAGAAAAAAGAAAAAGAAAAAAAAGCAATTCTTGTTCTATTTATTGAAAATGGCATTATAATGACGGTACAAATTAATATACTTTTCTGTTAGGCTCATTTTAAATTTAGATAATCAGTCAAGCTAGCTAATAGAAGTAACATTGCACATGCGATAAATTTATGTTCCTAAAATAAAACTGACCAAAGTAATTTACTTACATATACAGCTACACAAAATCACAGTATAGCAGTCCTTCAATCACATGTTAAAACTGAACTGAACTGAACTTGCATGTAATCGGAAATAAAGGAACCTTGCATTCGATTTTCATATAGGTCTACATACACTACCTGAAGTTTGGACACACCTTCTCACTTGGATGTTTTTTCTTTATTTACATTATTTACATTGTAGATTCTCACTGAAGACGTCAAAACTATGACCGGACACATATGGAATTATGTAGGAAACAAAAAAGTGTGAAATAACTCTAAATATGAATAATATTTTAGATTCTTCAAAATAGTCACCCTTTGCTATGCACACTGCTTTGCACTCTCTTGGTATTCTCTCAATGAGCTCATCCCAAACCATCGCGATTGGGTTTAGGTCAGGTGACTACGGAGGCCAACTCATCTGGCACAGCATTCCATCATACTCCTTCTTGGTCATATAGCCCTTACACAGCCTGTAGTTGTGTTTGGGGTCATTGTCCTGTTGAAAAATAAATGGTGGTCCAACTAAACACAAACTGGATGAGATAGAATGTAGCTGCAGGATGCTGTGGTAGCCGTACTGGTTCAGTGTACCTCAAATTTTGAATAAATCCCCAATAGTGTCACCAGCAAAGCACTGCCACGCCATCACACCTCCTTCATGCTTCACGGTTGGAACTATGCATGTAGAGACCATCCAGTCACCTTTTCTGCATCACACAAAGACAAAGCGTGGATTTACACTGGTCTGATGTCCATTCCTTCTTGGCCCAAACAAATCTCTTCTGATTGTTAATTTTCCATAGTAGTGATTTTCTAGCGGCTATTTGACCATAAAGGCCTGATTGGCACAGTCTCTCTGAACAGTTGATGTAGTGATGTGTCTGCTCGGATGAACTTATCCTCAGCAGCAGAAGTCTTTATTTCCTGGGGTAGTCCTCATGTGAGCCAGTTTTGTTGTAGTGCTTGATGGTTTTTGCAACTGCACTTGGGGACACATTCAAAGTTTTTGCAATTTTCCAGACTGACTTACCTTCACTTCTTAAAGTAACGATGGACAGTCATTTCTCTTTACTTAGCTGATTGGTTCTTGCCATAATACGAATTCTAGCAGTTGTCAAATATGACTGTCAGCTGTGTACCAACACAAGTGATGGTCCCAACCCCGTTAAGAAGGCAAGAAATTCCACAAATAAATCCTACATCATGTAGCTCATTGAGAGAAGTCCAAAGGTTTGCAGCACTGTCAGCAAAGCAAAGGGTTGCTACTTTAAGGACTCAATATGTATCATATTAGGAGCTATTTCACACTTTTTTGTTTACACAATTCCATATGTGTTCATTCATAGTTTCATGCCTTCAGTGAGAATCTACACTGTAAATAGTCATGAAAAAAAAATTAAACGAGAGGGCGTGTCCAAACTTGACTGGTAGTGTACATAACCATAATTTCTCTTCCGCATAAGTTTGGCAAGTGCAATATAAATAATAAAATCATGTAGTTAACTAATCATTTATATATATATATATATATATATATATATATATATATATATTTTTTTTATTTTTTTTTTTTTTTTTCTTCTAATAGCTTTAGAAGCTCCTAAACTGCTGCACAGTTTTATGTTTTCAGTGTTCAGGTACCATTAATCGGAGCGTCATGTGTTGGCATAAGCTGGAGGTTGATGTTTGTAAGTGGTTTTCTTTTCCACTGTGCCTCAGAAATTCCTGACAGATAGTAGTATCATAGTCCTCTGATCGGTTTAAAATGCCACAATGACAACAGAACATGTGGCCCTGCTGTGTGTGTGAAAACAATCTTTTCTTTAAAAAGTATCTTGCAAGAGCAGACTACTTCTAGCCCTGGTGTGCCTGAATGTACCTGATGTACATGCTTCACGTTTATGTAATATTAATGTATATGTTGTGCTAAGGAGGACAAAAGAAAGGGGGGAAAAAAGTCACCCTTGATGACCGTGTTCGTTGAGGATCATACCAGTATTTTTGCATAATTAACATATTGATTGTATTAACTACAAGTAATATACAGCTCAATAATGATAAACATTTTAGCAAGTACACTATATAGTATGTTACTGTTTATTTTTTTTCCTGTATCTAGACAGGCACTGCTTTGAGTTCATTTGATGATTTGATTTTCAAAGAGTAAATACTTCAGATGTGTCTTCTTTATGCTAAAGTTGGACAATAAAGTAAAATAAATGGAGTAAGCACTTGCACAGTCATGTTTAATATTTCCCTATTATTCATAGTTGAAAGCTTTCTTCTTGGGGGTGACAAAATATTTATGTTCCACTAACTTTTCCCTGAGCTTTTAGCCATAACCCATATTTTCATTTTTGTAGTTAAGTAAGACTGTGAGCTGTCAATCTTGACGTACAACTAATTAAAACCTAAAGTCAGTTGCTAGCTTTTATCAACTCTTTCAACCACATTTCAGTCATCATGGCATTTCTTTACAGTGCTTTCAGGTACACCTTTCAGAAGTCTTTGGTTGCTGCAGTATATACTGTACTGATTGCACTTACACTAAATAATTATAAAATGTGGCGGAATCTATGGTTCTGATAAGTAAAAGTAGAAATTATTTGAAATAAAAAATAATTTGCAAATTAAATTAAATTACATGAAATTTCACATTTCTTGCTTTCTTTCACATGTCATGCAAATTGCTTTAGATTCATGTTTTTGATATCAAGCTGTGAGACTTCACAACATGAAATTTTGAACTAAACAGAGAGCAAATCAGGGGGAAAGTGAGAAAATGTGTATATATATATATATATATTTTTTTTTTTTTTGATCTTTGATTGAAATGAAAACCATTGCATTTAATGTAAGAGATGTGCCAGAATGCATGACTGGTTTAAACCAGTGCTCAACAGAATTTCTGCAAGTGAGAGTTTCATTACTCCATCTGTGGTTTAAAGAGTCATGCAACAGCTCCCTTCTCCTCTGTTGTAACAAACTTGCCTTGTGAATACTACGTTAGATGTGGGCCCATATTCTGGCTGCATTTTTGTTTTCTTTCCATTTTAAGCATTTCAACTGAATGTTTGGTAAAGAGGTCATTAAAATGCAGTTCACAAGTAGGTGTACACTAGTGTGTATCATATCCATCTAGCAAAACACAAGATGATGTAATCTAGTGGCTTAATTTGAGACTGCGTCTCAGTTTAGAAAATGGTACTGTAATCTTCATGTATTCAAAAGTGTATATTGTTAATTATTCCATGTATGTATACCAAGACAACTTGAGCTGGCCTTCTTGTGGCCAGCTGTACGGTTTGTTGCACACAATGCTCTTATAAATGTACAAATCAAATATTAAATCTCAACTACATGTATTCACGAGTCTCAGTATGTTTACACCCATCAAGCTTTATTTTACTTGCAATACATTTTTTAGTGTATCTGTGTTAATTGATATGATTAACAGTAAGGAGCCTATAGTAGTCAATTGCCATTTTTTGGGTTTGTTGAAGAAAAAAAAATCCAAGTCTAGTTCCAAGTTTGCTTAAGTAGTTTATTGGAGTTCCAGGTCATTATCGTCACTCCAAAAGTGACACCTTTCTGTGTGGAGTTTGAATGTTCTCCCTGTGTCTGCGTGGGTCCTCTCCGGGCAATCTGGTTTCCTCTCATTATCCAAAGACCTGTTCATAAGATAGGTTTAGATACGTTTTTATTTGTCACATGCACAGTTATACATAGTACAATGCACAGTGAAATGTATTTTTGTACCTGCAACCAGTAGTAAAAAAAGAATGTAAGTACTACAGTAAACAGTAGTAATATAAGTGTAATGTACACCAATAGAGAAGTAACACCAACAGAGAAATAAAATATAAAATATAAAATATAGAATTAAAAAATAAGATAAAAAGAATAATAGAAATATAGACTGAATAAAAATTATATAGAAATATAGACTGGTAAACAGAGGGAGTGAAGGTTAATTAGGTTAGGTTAATTAGTGATTCTAAATTGCCCGTAGGTGTGAGTGTGAATGGTTGTCTGTCTCTGCGTTGGCCCTGTGATGGACTGGCGACCTGTCCAGGGTGTACCCCTGCCTCTCGTCCGATGACAGCTGGGATAGGCTCCAGCAGACCCCCGTGACTACTAACGCTAAACGTGTATAGAAAATGACTGACTGACAACTCCTCCACAGGGGTGAGGGCCCAGAACCGGTCCTCCTCTCCTCTGCTTTCTTCCTTTTGGCTTTGTACGCAATGAATGTACGCAATGAATGTACGCATATGGCAATTCAAGAAGATAATACTGGATAAGTGATGTCTAACCTGACCACATGGTGCGCTGACAATAACCTGCTCCTTAACACCAGCAAGACCAAGGAGCTCATTGTGGACTTCAGGAAGGAGAGAAGAAGCACGCATGACTCCATTCACATGAACGGAATGGCCGTCGAACGTGTCTCCAGCTTCAAGTTCCTGGGGACCCACATCTCAGAGGACCTGTCCTGGACCACCAACACCTCCAGCCTGGTCAAGAAAGCTCACCAGCGCCTTTTCTTCCTGAGGACTCTGAAGAAGAACCATCTGTCTTCAGCCATCCTGGTGAACTTCTACCACTGCGTGATCGAGAGCATCCTAACCAACTGTGTCACAGTCTGGTACGGAAGCTGCTCTGCTGCGGAGCGCAAACACCTGCAGCAAGTAGTGAAAACTGCCCAGTGTATCACAGGAACTCCCTTGCCATTGAGGACGTCCAGAAGAAGTGCTGTCTGCGTCGTGCCCGCAGCATTCTGAAAGGCTCCTCCCACCCGGCACATGGACTATTTTCCCTCCTGCCCTCAGGCATTTCAGAAGCCTCAGGACAAGGACCAGCAGACTGAGGAATAGCTTTTTCCCCAGAGCTGTGACCTTACTGAACTCGAACCCCCGATGACCCCCACAAACCAATTCACAAGTCATTCAATCACTGACCAAAGACTTTTACACCATCACCACTGCACTATTGGACTACTCTGCACACGCTCACTTTCACTTTATACAATCTGTTTGCACAGTACTATGTACCGATCATTGCACTAGTCTAGTAACTTAGATTATTTTATTTTTTGTACTGTAAGTTGCTCATGTTATCTGTTTTTGTATCGCCTAATTTATCATCTGCCATCTCCTCTATTGTAAATGATGTTATGCTTAATGAATTATGTTCAGTGGCGGCTGCTGGTCTTTCAAATAGGGGAAGCCCAGTTTTGTAAAATTGGCCAATTATTACATCATTAAATTTATGTCTGTGAAGGTTCTCAGTCATCCAGGTCATGGTAATCCAAAAAATTTCAAAAAAGGCAACTGTAGCCTCTACGACTAAATTATTATGCATAGGCTTAACTAATATATATTCATAGTAATGAATCAGAACTAAAATAAAGCCACATAGTCACGCAATATTTTATTTTTAATAATTTCAGTAACCTCCTTGGCCCCTTAAAAAATGGTTTGGTCCACACCACAGGTTCGAATTGAGCGCAAACGAAGTTAGCGCGAGCGAACTCCAGCAGGGAGTGAGGGAGATCAAGATGATGGCACCACACAAAAAACACAACTCTGGACACCCGAAAAGACTAGAGAGGGAGGCCAGGGCTAGGAGCAACAGAGCAGGGGCCTAGGACATCAACATTTTTTTACTAAGAAGGGTGAGAGTAAAGCTACCGAGGGCGCCTAGTTGTTCATTCATTCATTCATTCATTCATTCATTTATTGTCGGTATAGTTTAGTTTATCCTACAACATGAACAGAAGGGATTATGAAAATGAGATAAACGGGTCCAAAACGGACCCGGGCCGGATGAGCCTTTATATCCTGAGTGCATCTGGACCCCGATAGGGGTCCGTTTCGCGGGTCCGTTCCGGAAGCCGCCATACATCCGCGGCAGATCCGCTGCGCAGTCCTTTTGCTGTGTGGGATGATGCACGTTTATGCTTGTTGAACTAGTGGTACTTATTGCCTCTGCGAAGGAAGGTAATGTTTGTTGACTTTCAACTTGTGAAGGTTTTATTTCACTTACAATGACACGTATTGTCGTCCAGTCGACTTGTCTTCTCCACAGATCACTTAACTCATCTCTGCTGCCGCTGCACACGCTGCGTTTCTCTCTCTCTCGCTGTTTGTGAAGAGCAGCCCCGCCCCTCAGTTATCAGAGCGACAGAGCGGAGGTTTTTTGTTTTGTTTTTTTCAGAGAGAGACCAAGAGCAGTGCAGGGACATCTAATGTTAGCATGTTGGCATATGCTAACATATGCTAACTAACATATGCTAACTTCCGTCGAAGTTAGCATATGTTAGCACAGGGGTGTCAAACTGATCCATGAAAGGGCCATGTGGCTGCAGGTTTTCATTCCAACCATGCAGCACCCATGTGAAGGCAGTTAAGTTGATTGATTGAGTCAAGTCAGGTGTGCTGCTGCATGGTTGGAATGAAAACCTGCAGCCACATGGCCCTTTCATGGATCAGTTTGACACCTGTGTGTTAGCATGTTGGCATATGCTAACATGTGTTAGCATGTTGGCATATGCTAACATGTGTTAGCATATGCGCCCCAAGCCTCGCTCCGTCTGTGTGTGTGTGTGTGTGTGTGTGTGTGTGTGTGTGTGTGTGTGTGTGTGTGTGTGTGTGTGTGTGTGTGTGTGTGTGTGTGTGTGTGTGTGTGTGTGTGTGTGTGTGTGTGTGTGTGTGTGTGTGTGTGTGACACAGAGCGGGAACCACTCCCTCGAACCACTGCCATTTACTAAAAAGGTAAACCAGTTACTCACAAACTTTTTTCACAGTGACCACCACAAGGCTTCCATGAACACAGACATGTATTTTTTATTCTTCCTAGTGTAAAAAAGTGGACATTCTAGCGAGCTGAAAACTACCGTCCGTTAAATTTTTGTGACGAAAAACTTTGCTGAATTAACATTGGGTCCTATGGAGCAGTAAGTCTGTCCACTCCTCACTTCTAGGCTTCTCAATCAAAAACTGTGAATCCTATCGGTTAGGTAGACACATTGTAGGCATCAGGACAAGTATGACTACTACTTTGGAGAAAATTTTGTGTGTAGAGTGAAATTTGTGGAAGCAATCACAGTTTTAAAATAATATTTTGAGCATTTTTTCAGAGCAGCCCGCACTGTAACTGATGGGCCTCTCACTCTAGCGCGAACATTCCGACTACACACACAATCATTGAGAAGGCAAATTTTTACCAGGATTGATCATGGTAATTGATCTGTGATTGATCGAAAAGTATATAACCTAATGAAATGGTTGAATGCTCCATCAAGGCAGGAGAAGTTTGTCTCCGTTTTAAAGTTTGAGTGGTGTCTCTAGGTGCAAGTATGCCAGAGCAGTGGATGTTGGAAAAAGGGTTGAAAAAGTGCGATGTTTGCAACTTTTCCCATTCATTCTCTATGGGAAAATTTCTGCGAATTATTCCGACCTGTAGTAATGAAGTAATAGCACACCCGCTCCGATCGAGCCGCACGTTCTGATGTATTATTCGTGTATGTGCGATGAACTGTGCGGGACGAGTTAGCGACAGAAAACGCGTGGGAATAATAATAAAAACTAGAAAATTCCCGCGGAAATTTTTTAAGTGCCGAGTGGGCTGTTGCCATTAGCTGCTAATGTTAGCAATTAGCATGACGCGCTAGCCACTAACTTTAGCATTAGTTTAGTGTTAGCATGTCTCTTTAGACACTAAAAATTAAATACATGCTAATTGTTAGCATGCTAATGCTAACATGCTAATTGCTAATATGCTATTCGCCAACATGCTAATCCTGCCACTAATGCTACCACCAATTTCTACCCACTAAAAATTTGCATTAGCCGCTAATGTTAGCAATTAGCATGACGCATGAGCCAATGACAGACAGACACCTGTCATTGTTCAACTTGGTTGCCAAAAGCCAAAATGGCCAGTTACTTCAGTTAGAAGTTTCCCGAGTGGGCTGTTGCCATTAACATTGCCCCAAAATGGCCGCCCCACAGACCAGTTGCTTATGTCAGTTGGAAATTTCCCGCCTCTTTCTGTAGAGCCCCTCCTCTTCTGCTGCGTGTGAGCCCGTTGTCACGGTTACCAGTTTGAATTCCAGTTACGAAGACAGGCAGAGAGAGAAAAAATGCTGAAACCACGGCCTCGAACAGGAAGGCCTTGTGGCCAAACCGTGTGTCCAATCGTTGAACCGACTTCACTTTGGGCATCTTGAGGCTTTCCTGAACGTCTAGATATGCAGTTTGTGGGTAAAATGAAGAAATGTGAGCTATTTAAAGCGATTTAAAACAAAGGATTGCTTCTGCTTTCCTCCAGAAATTTAACATTGCAGTCTATGGAGCGAGGAAGGGGTTTGCTGGCGCAGCTTTGCGTCTCACGCCAAAACTATAAGACTTACAGCTTTAGCAGATGAATTGTGAGCGAGAAGACAAATTTTCCTACGTTTCTATGTATAAATTATGTCTGTGGTGTGAAAGTTGTGGCCACGGGAGCAGTTTCTATTTTATTTTTTGCCTAATGTTCTTCTCTCCTCTCCACTCTAGCTGTTGGTGTCACCCCCTCTAGCGCGAACATTCCGCGCAATACACACCCATTATAAACCCCGAAATTTAAAGTAAAACCCTACACCGCTTTGAGGCTTCATAGTTTAAAAACGGTAAAAGGTGTCGATAAGTGAAGGGAATCTCTGAAGAGAAGACAAGAGTGTCTACGTTTTAAAGTTTAAATTAAGTCTCTGGGTGAAAGTATGCCAGAGCAATTGACGTTTTTTCGCGAATAAATTTGCAAAAAACTCGTCAATCGCTTATCCAAGTAATAGCACAGGATTCGGGATCAAAACACACGTTTCGATATATCATGTGTTGGGGTCCTCTGGCCGGTTCGGGCCGCATTCATCGGCGAAAAAGGGCGGAAAATGAATATATAAAACTGCAAAGAAACACGCAGAAGATCAAGAGTGGCCTCGTGCCTATGGCACGAGGCCACTCGTGCCATAGCTTGCTATGGGAGGAGGGGCCTCGTGTCATAGGCACGAGGCACTAATAAACGAGAATAACAAGTAGTGGGCTATAGCTTTGCTATATGGGTCAGTAGTGGGCTCTGCGATGCACAGCACCACTAAAAATAGACGCGAGCAATAACAATAGTGGGCTCTGCGATCCACAGCACCACTAATTAAAGGCAAGTGGCAGTGTGATACTGTAAGCTGCCATGCGAGCTGCCAGTTATAGCTTGACGAGCCGCATGCGGCTCGCGAGCCGCGCAATGACTGTGCTATAGGCGAACTAGGCAACTCCCTAGGGTCCCAAGCCACCAGGGGGCCCCAAAGCTTCGGGAACCCCTTAAATTAAAATGAGAATTAAAATGTCCTGTCTTTATCTGTAGCTATCTCTGTTTGTTACGTCCTTTATATGCTTAAAAATAAACGTAGGATAAAAATAAAATAAACTTGATAAGCTGTGGCTGGTGTTTTTGTGGCATTATTGCATCATATTCGTTGGACCACACTGTCGCACAGTGAGCGACGTAGCGGGCCGCCGACAGGTATGATGGGAATGATTGACAGCTACCTATCATTACCGTTAGTGAAAATATTAAGTAAAAGAATGACTGACTGACTCCAGATCCGTTTATTCATATATTATTATTTTAAGTGTTCAGTGAAAGTTGTGTCTCAGATATTTGACACTTAACATTATTTTAGTGTTATTCAGGATTAATTTACAAAGTTTAGTGTGTGTTTTATATGCCTCTAATTAGAAGTGTGCTACTGTTAAAGGATTGTTTTTTAAGTGATCTATAAATATGAGGCATTGTGTTTATTATTTTAGACTATTATGGCAGTGGATCATTATCTTAGTTTTATTTCTTTAACTAGTCCAATGTGTAAATTGGTTTGTTGTATTTTTTTTATTTAAATAAACATTTTTATAAACATTAAGAATCTGTTTTTTATTGAAATATAGAGGACTGTTGTTTTCCTTGTATGGATTTTTTTTTTTTTTTTTATCAGTTTAACTTGCCTGAGTGGTTCAACTTAAGATGTTTAATTTTTAGTGTTATAGATTGTTTCGTCTTAGTGGACCATCAAAGGGTTAGGAATCTCTTTGACAAACTAGGGCCCCCAAACAGCATCTTGCCTAGGGCCCCCACAAAGCTAGAAACAGCCCTGTCCTCAACTGTCGACCAATCATAAGTTGAGCAGGACTCAACCCTGTGGCGGAGATGGGAGTGGCACGATAACTCATCAAGGCCAAGTGAGGATCTGGCTGATGCAGAATCCGTTTTGCTGTAGCAACACACCTTTCAGCAGCGCCGTTCGCTTGGGGGTAGTGTGGACTTGATGTTGTGTGTCCAAAGTTGTACTTTTTGCTGAACTCCCTGAATTCTGGTGAGGTGAACTGAGTGCCATTATCTGTTATCAACTCAAATGGGATGCCCCACCTGACAAACATGCTTTTCATCCGAGTGATAACTTGTTGACTGCTGATAGTCGGCATATGTGCAATCTCTATATCACGTGAATAATAGTCCATAACAACAAGGTATTGTTTACCATCATGTTCAAAAATGTCTGCTGCAATTTTCTGCCACAGACCTTCTGGCAGTGGTGTGGTTATCAGAGGCTCTTTCTTCTGGGTGGGTTTGTTTCTCAAGCAAAACTCGCATGTTTTAACCAGTTCGTCTCTGCCAAACTCTGGCCACCACACCGACATATTAGCTCTCCTGCGGCACTCAGTCAGGCCCTGGTGACCTTCGTGAATCTGAGAGAGCACAGTCTTTCGCAGTGAGAGAGGAACAACAATCCGGTCATCGTACAGAAGGAGTCCCTCAGCGACTGATAGATGAGCTCTGGCGATATGAAACTTGTGCAATGAGTGTGGCATTTGTGTTACCTGTGCAGGCCAGCCCATGTTGACGTAGCGAGCCACCGCTTGAAGGTCTGCATCCTGGCTGGTAGCCTCTCTGGTAGCATCTAGTCGATCGGCTGTTATTGGTCTCGTAGATATCACTGCCTGCACATAGGCTTTAACGTCATGATCTCTATCAGACAAGCAGATGTCTTGCAGAGGGTTACGTGACAAAGTGTCAGCCACAACTAGCTGCTTTCCGGGGACATGCACAGCTTCAGCATTGAACTTCATCAGTCTCATTAACAATCTCTTACATCTCACAGGTGCTTTGTCAAGATCATACGAGTTTATCAGTGGGACTAGTGGTTTATGGTCAGTTTGCAAGTAGAACTTTTCCATACCTTGTAGCTACCTCACAAACCGCTCACATGCCCAGACACTAGCAAGGCATTCTTTTTCTATCTGTGAGTAACGTCACTCAGTCTCTGTCAGCGTTTGAGAGCAGAAGGCGACCGGACGGAGCCCCTCTCCCTGCTCCTGATACAAGGCTGCTCCCAGGCCATATCTACTGACGTCAGCACTCACCACAGTAGGTTTGTTTGGATTAGAGGTCGACCGATAGTGGATTTTGGAATGCCGATATTATACCGATAGTTTGGAGCAGGAAAAAACCGATAACCGATTAATCGGCCAATAAATATCCAAATATATAATATCTCAAAGTGAAAATAACATAACAGAACATAATAAATATAGAAATCTGGATAACTGAACACCTAAACACCTTATCCATACTCTTTACAATCCTGTTCTTTATTAAAACTACAGAATTTACAAGAAATTCCCAAATTTTAAGATTCATGGCAAACTAAGATGAAGAGACTACAAACAGACAGCTTTCATTTTAGCCTTTTAACAAGCTAACTGTTGTTAGCTTAACAAGCTCATGTAGGCTAAATCATGCCGGTGGAGATGTGGCTGTTTATGCTGAAATATGATGCACGTTTATGCTTGTTGAACTAGTGGTACTTATTGCCTCTGCGAAGGAGGTTATGTTTGTTGACTTTCAACTTGTGAAGGTTTTATTTCACTTACAATGACACGTGTTGTCGTCCAGTCGACTTGTCTTCTCCACAGATCACTTAACTCCTCTCTGCTGCCGCTGCACACGCTGCAGCGGCAGCTCTCTCTCTCTCTCGCTGTGTGTGAAGAGCAGCCCCGCCCCTCAGTGATCAGAGCGACAGAGCGGAGTTTTTTTTTTTTTTTTCAGAGAGAGACAGAGAGCAGTGCAGGGTAGAAGCAGTTTATGGTACCGTGGGAAAAAATGGCAGCTATCGGCAACTATCGGCGCCAAATTCGGCCGATGCCGATAGTTTTTAAAACGTCCTATCGGCACCGATTAATCGGCCAAACCGATTAATCGGTCGACCTCAAGTTTGGATCATAGTACGCCAAGACTGGCGCTGTGGTCAACATGGCTTTCTCCTGTCTGTATGCCTCCTCTTGCATTTCGCCCCAACTCCACACAGCATCATTTCTCAGCAGGCTGTTGATCGGGTGCATGACAGATGAAAGGGCTGGGAGAAACCTTCCCAGATAGTTGATCATCCCGATCCTCTGGCGTAGCTCTGACACATTAGTGGGACTGGGCAGCTCTGTAATAGCTCTGACTTTTTCTGGGTTAGGCTTGATGCCGTCTTTTCCGATAATGTGTCTGAAATACTGAATCTCGGTTTTCCCAAACTGACATTTGTCCTTATTCAGTCTCAGTTCTGAAGCTCTAATAGTCTGCATGACTGTGCTGAGGTTTTGGTCATGTTCCTCTTTATTTTGACCAAACACCAGGATATCATCCATCACCACCACTGTGCCTGAATGATTTCTCAGGAGAGTGCTCATCTTTTGCTGAAATATTTCCGGGGCGGACGTGACTCCAAATGGAAGCCTCCGGAAACAGAAATGTCCCACACGCGTGATGAAAGTCATGAGCTTTCTGCTTTCCGCATCAAGTGGTATTTGCCAAAACCCGCTTGAAGCGTCCATAGCAGAGAAAACCGTTGCGCCTGAAAGTTTTGGTGCAATGTCCTCCAATGTCGGTAGAATAAACCTCTCACGTTTCACTGCTTTATTCAGTTTTGTTAAGTCCATGCAAATTCTTGGTTTCTTATTCTTTTTAATCACAGGCACCATAGGTGCACACCAGTCCGTAGCCTCCTTTACCTCCTCAATGGTGCCAAGTGACTGCATTCGTTTCAGTTCCTCTTCTACTTGTGGGAGAATGGGAAAAGGAATGCGTCAGGGTGTGGTGATACTATAGGGCTGGGCATCAGGCCTGAGCACTATTTTCACAGGATCACAGTTCAATAGTCCCATGTCCCCAAAAACATCCTCATATGCCTCAAGTCTCTCCACTCTGCGCACAAGCCCCATTTTAGTGGCAGTCTTCCATCCGAGCAGGTTAGTGGTGAATGGGCCTTACATCCGTATATCCAGAAAGTGTAATTCACTCCATTTTTCAAACAGTCAGTCTTGAATTTGCCTTTGCAACTGAGCTCTCCACCAGGACTTGTAAAAACAGCTTTGGTAGCCTTTAAAGGAGGGTGCTGTGGCAGGCTTAGATAGGCATTTTCTGATATTACAGTTATATCAGCTCCTGTGTCAACTCTAAACTGCACAGTAGTCCCATTAATACAAAGATCTTGTAGCCATTTGTCATCATCAGGATCATCCTCTTCTGTGACAGTCCCTAAAAACCAAGCACTGCCGTCATCAGTGCCGGCGCTCCGCACACGCACATCACGCACTGCGCGTAGGGCACCAAGTGCCTGGGGGGGCACCAAAAAATCGGGGTTATGAAAAATCATCACAATAGGCTACTAGTATAAATAACAAATAAAATATGTCTAAATAATGTCAATATACAAAAGCAATACAAAAGTATAGGCCTAGACCAAATTAGTCGAGAAAATCAAAGGAAGTAGCAGTGAGGGATATGGTTCAATACTATCTGGATGTACACTTTTTTGATCACACATTCATATTTACAGATGGTTCCAAAGATCCAAAGACAGGACGTGTTGGGTCAGCAGTGCATACTCCAAAGAATGGGGTAATATGTCAGGAAAGAATAACAGATCATTTGTCAGTATACACAGCAGAGCTGGTTGCAATTTTGTTGGCCTTGGAATGGGTAGAGGGAAATGATTTAAACAAACCAGTGATTGTATCTGATAGTTATTCAGCATTAAAAAGCATAGAATCTGGGAAATCTATAAGAAATGATATAATTTATAAAATTAGTATGATTTTGTATATTCTAAATGCAAAGGGTTTAAAAATCAGATTTCTTTGGGTACCTGCACATGTTGGAGTGAAAGGGAATGAAGAGGCTGATAAACTTGCAAAACAAACACTGAAATACAATAGAATATTACAGGTTCCATATAGCAAGTCTGAAGCTAAAATGTTCATTAAAACATATGCGAGAACAACATGGCAGGAGTATTGGACGGACCATGACAAAGGGAGACATTTATATAATATTCAAGCAGAAGTGAATATTGGAAAGACAGAGTGTAGGAGTCGAAGGGAGGAGAGCATGATTACACGATTAAGAATAGGACACACAGGGCTCAATTCTTCATTGAAGTTAATAGGAAAACATCCAACAGGAAAATGTCAACATTGCAGTCATTTAGAAACAGTAGAGCATATTTTAATCCATTGCCCAAGGTATAGCCAAGAAAGAAATCAGCTTTTTCAGTCACTCAGAATGGTCAAGCAGAACAATTTTACAATGAAATGTTTATTAGGGAAAAGATCCAGTAACATTTATCACTTCATTATTAAGTTCCTGAGAGATACAGACTTAGTTAAAAGGATTTAATTTAGTTGCTTTATTGTGTTTTTTTTTTTGTTTTTTTTTGTTTTTTTAAGTTAGTTAGTAGTAAATTCCAATATCTCTTGATTCACAATCCAGCCCAGTCGGTGACGGTAATGCACCGTTAAGTTGGTTTGCCAACCGCCATAAAACACAAAAGATGATGATGAAGAAGAAATTAGTCGAGAAAAAGGTGAATCTCCTGTGCGGCCCTCTCTCAAGTCTCCCTCTGATGCCCCCCTTCCCCACCTCCCAGTGGTTTGTTGCTTCAATGTCAAATTTGGCAGACACCGACCCTAGACATGGCATCGAAAAGGCACCAAGAGCTGGGGGCGGAAAAAAGGAAGAAGAAGAGACAACGGGATGATACTTGCGCGTTGCTTGCAGGTAAGACAATGTTTAAAATAAAAATGTTAGTTTGTAGCCCTTGCGTGTATGCATGTCTATGCTTATGCTAGGTAATACTACTACCGTCAATAAACTTTATAACGTAAATAAGCTCCTAGCCATGTTCATGTTCAAGTGTTACGTTGCAAATTATTGATGCTGGCTAGCTAGTTATTTTACGTTGTGGATATGGATTATGGGTTATTGAATGCAATTCAACACTCGGCTGTTTTCTGTTAACGTTAGCAATCGGCGCATAAGACTAGCAATCCTTCCTCAGGTTGCTAGCTAGCAATGCTATGTTTGATTATGCTTAAACTGGGCTTGCTATTTCTTTTAGCCATCAGAGATTTAGTCAGGTAAGTAACGTTAGCCTATTAGCGTATGCTTTGCATTTGCCAACTTAGACCGTTTTAGATTAAGTTTCGTTGTTCTATGCGGTCATTTTCAATTGGTTCATAGGCCAAGGGCGACATCTGTTGGTGAAACTGCATTTAGAAAAAAAAAAAAAATCTCAGTGTTTGTATATTTTAATATTCACAGAGTTGTCAAATTATGTACAGATTTATTATATTCTGCCTCATCAGACCTCTTTTAAAGCTAAAATAGAGTATTGAAATTTAAATGTTTCAGTGACACATAGGCCTATATAAAAGACTAATGTGTGCAATATTTTTGTATGTTGGTTCAATCAAAAATGCATTTCAGTAGAATCCCTGAATAATTTGTCTTGTATTTCTGAATGCAGGGTCAATGCTAAGATACATGTAAGGAGCAGCTCAAGGCCAGGAGGAAGAAGCATCTAGTTATGGTTATTTGCAGTTTAAAATTCATACTTCATAAAATTCATACTTTCAATGTTATTTGCACCTTAAATTTATTTTTGCACTTTTAACTTTCTGTGTTTACATTGTTCAGTTTCAAATCTGTTTTTAGTAATTGCGGTGGTATTTGGTATTTATAATTTTAACCTTTATATATTTATTTATTTTCATGATTGGTGCCATTGTTAATGTAAAATTATTTATTTGCAGCAGTTATTTTGGAAGTAAAGAGAACCTAACTAAGAAATTCTGAATGGTTGTTATTCCTTGGGTGGTGGTTGGTTGGTTGGTTGGTTGACCAGTCTTGTTGCATTTACGGCATCGTTTTCCTGTTGGAGGACGGCACCATAATCATGCATTCTGCCACACCTTGTACAGTCTTTTCCATTAACGGTTTTTGTTGCAGCTTTGTGGATTCATTCTATTTTTAGCATGTCTCTTTCCGAACTTCTGGAATTTGCTTGTAACGGCACTTACTTCATTTTCCGCCGATCTGTCGCGGGAATTTTGCACTTTAACGAGTTCAGACTGTCGAGCAATGCTGATGGCTTTTTCCAGCATTAAGTCCGGTTCTAGCTGTAGTTTCTGTGACACATCGCCATCTGTGATCCCGATGACGATCCGATCCCTTATCTGTTCATCCTTTGTAGCTCCGAAATCACAATGTTCTGCGAGTTCGTACAGATGTCTCATGAACGCCTCCACGCTCTCTCCTTGTCGCTGAGAGCGTCTGTGGAAACACGCGCGCTCATGTATCGTATTCCTCTTAGGCACAAAATGTTCATCAAACCTCTTGACCACTGCGTTGTAATAATCAAAATCTTCCCCCTCCATCTCAGGGAACGTGAATGTGCTGAATATGGGTTCTGCTTTCTTCCCCATTGCATATAACAAAGAGTTCACTTATACGTCGAAGCCTTCTTGGTCTAGCTTAGTAGCAATCCGATAGCAAAAGAAACGCTGTCTCCAGGTCGGCCACGCCGATGGCTGGGTGAAGTCGAACGACTCCGGCGCATGAAACTTTGCCATGATGTCGCTGCTCCAAACAATATGTTTGCTTCTTCTCACGTTCGGCCAGGAGAGTCACTTCTGACACCATGTCATGAAGTTCACAGACACTTTTGGTTACTTCATGTACGTACTTTATTCAGAGCTATAGCTAGAGCTAACAGTTTACATAGCCTACGCGTGTTCGAACCAACGTAACGATGCTCCAAGCGTTACCCGGAAGCCCCCCTTTTATGTTACGCAATACGAACAGTGACATCTAGTGGTGTAACACAAAATAGCAACTCTTAACTGAATCACATCAAAACTACCGAGATGTTTCTGTTTCCATAAGGTATAACATTTGTTAAAATAAAGTTGCTGCTTCAAAAGCTCAGCAAATGACAAACTGATGCAATGATTTTCCTAAGGGGTGCCGAAACTTTTGCATACCACTGTAAATACAGCTGGGTGTCGCCTGCGTAGCTATGGAAGTTTATGCCATGTTTTCTAATAATCTTCCCTAATGGCAACATGTATAATGTGAAGAGTATTGGTCCTAGCACAGAACCCTGAGGAACTCCATACCTTACTTTTGTGTAAGTAGAGGAATCATGGTTACATGAGCAAACTGGAATCTGTCAGACAGATAGGGTTCAAACCAATCTAACGCAGTTCCTTTAATCTGGATCTCACTTTCAAGTCTCTGCAGTGGTGTGCAGTCAGGTGAGGCAGGGTAGGCAGTGCCTCACCTGGGCTAATGAGAAAAAAGAAAAAGAAATAAAAAAAAATAATTAAATATATTTTTACAATTTTGTTTTGATTGTTGATTTATGGTTTTAAAACTAAAAAATAAAATGTGAAATGTGTTGTTGTAACGGTATAAGGACTGCCACTACTCAGGAGAGCTTGTTTTCAAAGCTGCCGTATGTGAATAGAGGAGGCTGAGGCAGACTCAACCTCTGCTTCTCTGCGCTGTGTGAAATGAACGCAAACAGTTTAGGAGGCTTCTAGTCGGGACCTGTCGGGAATCTCGGCGGGAATTCCGAATCGTCCCGAATCCCTCCAAGGTCTCGCGATGTTGTTGTCACCGCTGTGCAGTGTTTTCGGCTAACGAAGATGGAGATTTCTAAACCTTGACTTTTGAGGGGAAAAAAATAATAATTTTAACTGGGAAACCAAGCCCTGAACTAAAGGATTTCATCCAAAGGAAAAAAATTGAGGACTTTCCAAACAGACTTTTATAAATTTTCACGCTGTAATCAGCTGATGTCAGTAATTAGCTACATTTCTGACAGCGGCATTTGACTGACTTTGCAGTGGTTTTAATATTGAGTTTTACATAATATATATTTATGTATGCGATTTAAGCTCTGGCTGATCCTGCCTACCCAGCCATGGACATCACTGCACGTTACTGAGTCTCTGTAGTAAAATATTATGATCAATAGTGTCAAATGCAGCACTAAGATCTAGCAGAACTAGTATAGAGACAAGTCCACTATCTGAAGCCATGAGGAGATCATTGGTAACTTTAACCAGAGCTGTTTCTGTACTATGATGAACTACAAAACCTGACTGAAACTCTTCAAACAGATCATTCCTGTTTAAGTGGTCACACAACTGATTAGCAACAACTTTTTCTAGAATTTTGGAAATAAAAGGAAGGTTGGAGATTGGTCTATAGTTGGCTAAAACATTTGGATTTAGAGTGGCTTTCGTAGGGTCTTAATTACAGCAATTTTAAAAGACTCAGGCACATATCCTGTTAATAAAGATAAATTTATCTGGTTCAATATACAGGTGCTAATTAATGGAAGAACTTCTTTGATCAGTTTAATTGGGATTGGATCTAGAAGACAGGTTGATGGTTTAGATGCTTTAATTATTGAAGATAGCTCGAGAAGATCTACTGGGGAGAAGGATTCCAGATGTTGATATGGTCTAACAGAAATTTCTAAAATCACTGTACTTACATCCTTGACAGCCGTTGGAAGGATGCCTTGAATGTTTTCTCTAATACCAACAATTTTATTGGTAAAGAAGCTGATGAAGTCATTACTACTGAGGGCCAAAGGAATAGATGGCTCAACAGAGCTGTGGCTCATTGTCAGCCTGGCTACAGTGCTGAAAAGAAATCTGGGGTTGTTCTTGTTTTCTTCTATTAATGATGAATAGTATGCTGTTCTAATACTACCGAGAGCTTTTTTATAAGTCATTAAACTATCTTTCCAGGCTATGCGAGCTTCTTCAGGATTAGTGGAATGCCAAATTCTTTCTAGCTTTCGGGCTGCCTGTTTTAAACAGCGCAACTGCGAATTATACCAGGGAGCTAGCCTCCTCCAATTCATGACCTTCTTTTTCAGAGGAGCAACTAAGTTAAGAGCTGAACTAAGCGATGCTGCAGTGCCATCGACAAAATCATCTAATAGTGCAGGAGTTAAATTGTGGTTGCTGTCGTCCACATAATTGACATATGGCACTGGGATATATAAAGAACAAATTAATTCTTTATATCTAGTTACAGCATAATCAGATAAACATCTACTGTAATGATATGTCTTTTCAGTTCCTGCGTAATCCATTATAGTAAATTGAAAGGTTATGAGGTAATGGTCAGACAAAAGAGGGTTATGGGTAAATATTGTTAAACCTTCAGTTTCTATGCCGTGTGTTAGGACAAGATCTAAGGTGTGATTAAAACTGTGAGTTGATCCATTTATATTCTGAGAAAATGTTAAAGTCACCTACTATAATGACTTTATCTGTTCTAAGAACTAAATCAGATAGAAACTCAGAGAATTCAGCTAAAAACTAAAAAAGAATTGGTTTTTGTGTCTTCTGGTCTGGATGAGCAAGACTAAGGGTAAGACTTTCAAATGAATTAAAGCTCTCCTTAGGTCTAGGATTAATAGATAAATCAGAGTGGAAGATTGCTGTCACTCCTACTCTACCTGTGCTTCTAGGAATGTGATAATTACTATGACTGGGTGGCGTAGACTCATTTAAACTAACATATTCATCATCCTGCAGCCACGTTTCAGTCAAACTAAATAGATCAATCTGATGATCAGTTATTGTTAGAGAATAATTTCTCTTCCCTACAGCTGGGGTCAGTTATCTGCCCTATTTTCTCTCTGAAGACGCCATAAGAGGGACCATGGCCTTGGCATGTTCCTCAGTCTCACTGTCTGGCTGTCAACAGACACAGCTGTAGAGTTAGATGATAATGTCCTCCGTCACTGTCTGACAATTTGTATTTCCTAGTTGCTGTGAATCCTTATCTTCATGTTTATGTACAATAACCAATGGGATATTGACACATCTCCCCCTGCCTCGGTCCACCTTCTTAGTATAAGACTTTGAGTTTACTGTTTGTCCCTTAGAATTGAGGTGGACTCATGCACTTATGCTGTGATGACGAATCTTCTGTTCTCCTTGTACAAGCCTAAATAAACTCCTTCAGGCATAAGACATACAGGACTCTGGTACTTCTTCTTCTACATCGGCATCACCACAAATTTCTCCCTAACAGTTATCAGATCATTCACTAAAAGAGATTTGGATGAGAAATATCTGATAATTAAAAGACCACATTTAATTTTCCTATTCTTCTGTTCTGCCAATGAAGATGTTCTGATTTGTACCAGGTTCAAATGAGTAACTCCTCTGTTGTTGTTTTTTGGTTTAAATAATCTGGGAGCAGACAGAGCATCTATAAAGTTTATAGAATTTTGGTTGTGAGACAGTGCTAGAGAAGCGGCAGAGAAGTGTGTACGACTACAACTCCACCTCCTTGTCCGAACTCTGGGTTGTCAAAGTTTCGGGGAGTTAATAAATTTAGCCATATTTCTAGAGATAAGTGCAGCCCCCGCTAAAGTGGGGTGGATGCCATCTCGCCTAATCAGACCAGGCTTTCCCCAGAAAGTGTGCCAATTATCAATGAAGGCCACGTTGTTTTCTGGACACCACCTAGATAACCAGCGATGGAATGATGACGTGCGACTAAACATGTCATCGTTGGTCAGATTGGGCAGGGGACCAGAGAAAACTACGGAGTCCGACATGGTTTTAGCAAACTTACACAACGATTCCACATTAAGTTTTGTGACCTCGGATTGGCGTAAACGGGTGTCGTTACTGCCGACGTGAATAACAATTTTACCATATTTAACCTTAGCCTTAGCCAGCAGTTTCAAATAAGATTTGGTGTCGCCCGCTCTGGCCCCTGGAATGCATTTAACTATGGTCGCTGGATTCTCTATCTTCACGTTCCATAAAATGGAGTCGCTAATCACCAGAGTTGGTTTCTCAGCGGGCATGTCGCTGAGTGGGGAAAATCAGTTGGCGACGCGAAGGGTTTGGTGGTGATCCACGGCCGAGTGGGACTATGCTGCCTTCGTACCGTCACCCAGCCGCCCTGGTTTCCCGGCTGCTCGGGAGCTGTCGGGGGACAGCTAACTGGAGCTACGCTAACAGGAGCTACTCTTGGTCAGTCTGCACCAGCTACAGGGCCCTGGCTGGTTGTTTTTCGTCGGTGCGGAACTGTGCTTCCAATTCGGAAAGCCTCGCCTCCAGTGCTACGAATAAACTACATTTGTTACACATATCATTACCACTAAAGGAGGCAGAGGAGTAACTAAACACGTGGCACGAGACGCAGGAGAGAGAAGGGGAAGCAGAGGGAGAAGCCATGGTTAAGTCGCTAAAGTTAGCAGACAAAGTTTGGTAAGAAGAGGGATTATGTGTGGTTCAAAAAGTAGCTGTAGAGGACAGGTGGTTGAAGATACGTAAGAAGTTCTCACTATAAACTGAACGTTTTTGGAAATTAGAGCGAAGCTAACAGTGTGTAAACAGCAATACCACACGGTGCAGAAGCAGGAAATGACGCAATACGCTTACTCGCAGCCAACGTAATGGCATCCAAAGAAACAAAGTGATTAGATAAGGAATCTCTGAGATGCTTAGGACCAAATACAATAACTTCTGTTTTGTCTGAGTTTAAGAGTAGGAAATTACAGGTTATCCAAGCCTTTATGTCTTTAAGGCAATGCGTGGAGTTTAACCAAACTTAGTTTGATTAGTTTCCTGGAAGATTAATTTTCCCTAAAGGAAAGATATAGCTCACTTCGCCCCAAAACCCAGATTTCCCATTATCCCAGTGACAAGGCACCATTCTTTTATGGATGTGCGAAATATCAGAGTATCAAAACTCTGTCTGTCCGTATGTAGAGGGGTGCCCACACATATATGCAAAAATGCCAGTGAAGGCAAAAAAACACAACTGCATCCAGTGAGGATCCTTGGGCAAGATCCTTAATGTATCAGGCCTACCTCTGCAACTACTGAGAGTACAGACAAATGACAGAGTCACACTGGCTCGGAATGAAACAGTTGTTAGCACAGTGTTCCAACATCCGCAATCGAAAACTCCTATCGCAACTAGAGATTGATGAGATACAACAACAATGTTACGGCGCCAGGATGACAGGTCACCGGGGGGATGTCACCATCACCCCCACAATCAAAGAATATATATATATGTGGGAAAAAGAGGCATCACACAACCCAAATGCCCAGTGGCTAGTGGACCTAAGAACAAGAACAAGAACCAGTAACCAACTCAGTGGCAGACATCCAAGAAAGAGTGTCAAAGATGAAGAGCTGGACAGCACCAGGCCCCGATATGATCCATGCCTACTGGCTGAAGAAGCTAACAGTACTCCATGAATGCCTAGCAGCACAGATGAACCAGATGAACCAGCTGCTAAGGGATGGGTCCCACCCAGAGTGGCTAACCCAGGGCAGGACAGTCCTAATCCTGAAGGACCACCAGAAGGGGCCTATCCCATCCAACTACCGGCCAATAACCTGTCTCTTCACAACATGGAAGGCCCTGTCAGGCATCACTGCAGCTAAGATGTTTTTTTGTATTTATACTGTATATGTGTGTATATATATACATCCCTCTCACCCTCCTCGGGTGGCATTTGTGTCATCCTCAAGCTCGGGTCCTCTGCCAGAGGCCAGGGAGTTTGAGGGTTCTGCACAGCATCTTAGGTGTTCCTAGGACTGCGCTCTTCTGGACTGAGGCTTCTGATGTTGTTCCTGGGATCTGTTGGAGCCACTCCCCCAGTTTGGGGGTCACTGCCCCGAGTGCTCCTACTACCATGGGGACCACACTTGCCTTGACCTTACACATCTGCCCCAGCTGTTCTTTCTCATGTTCCTTCTTTCTGATGTTGGCATCTGCTGGTATTGCCACATCTATCACCACCGCCTTCTTCTGCTCTTTGTCTACCACCGCCATGTCCAGTTGGTTGGCCAGGACCTGTTTGTCAGTCTGGAAGTCCCACAGCACCTTGGCCCTGTTGTTCTCAGCCACCTTCTGTGGTGTGGCGTATTGGGACTTGCGTACTTCTATTCCATACTGGGTACAGATGTTCCTGTACACTATTCCAGCCACTTGGTTGTGTCTCTCCATGTACGCTGACCCGGCTACCATCTTACATACTGCTATTATGTGCTGGACTGTCTCAGGGGCATCTTAGTCTGCACCTTGGATCTGATCTACTCTTGTAGATCTTGGCCTCTATGGCTCTTGTTAACTACAGCTCAGCATTCAATACTATAGTTCCCTCCAGACTGCCTGCTAAGCTGCATGACCTGGGTCTGGGCTCCTCTCTCTTCAGGAGGATCTACAGCTTCCTGACCAGCAGTGAAGAAGGCCAGACAGCGTGTCTACCTCTTCAGACACCTCAAAGACTTTAAGCTCCCTCTCAAGGTGCTCAGGAACTTTTACACCTGCACCATTGAGAGCATCTTGTATGGGAGCATCACCACCTGGATGGGAAATTGTACCAGGCAGGACTGGCCCTCAAGAGGGTGGTCCGTTCAGCGGAGCAAACCATCAGAACCCCCCTCCCCAACCTGCAGGACATTTACACCAAACGCTGCAGGTTAAAGGCCAAGAAGATCCTGAAACAGCCCAGTCACCTCGGACACTCATTGCTGCTTGTGTAACCCACCTGGCAGGTAAGTAGACACTGGACCAGAATTCTCTAGATTCACAGGGAGGCGTAATGAACAATGATATGACACAGACGAGTAAAAGGAAGCACAAAAGTGAGTTTAACCAGAATGACTGTATTAAAACACATGAAATAATAAACAATTTACAACACTGCCGGCCTTAAGTAGTGTTTGTTTTGAATGTCTTTTAATTGTGTCTTTGAATTGTGTCTTTTAATCGGGAGAAAAAAAATTGTTCCAATCATTTCTGCAAGTCTTTCCCACCGTCCTACCACATCAACAGGACGAATGATGGAGCAAGGTGAAGGTTCTCTTCAATCCAAATGGGTTGGCTCGCCATCCCCCTCGTCAGGTAAAGAATTCACACAATCCAGAGTCCAGGGTATCAAAAAAACCCAGCCTGTAGGGCTGCACAATTAATCGAATTTTAATCACGATCACGATTTTGGCTTCCCACGATAAAATTTGCGTGAACGAGCGATATTTATAATGCGTTATTCCGTTCATAGAATGCTCCACGTCAACTTTTTTTTTCTTTTTTTTTGCAAAGCCAGTCTAGTGCTCCGTAAACCAATGTCTGATCACGTGCCTCCATTAGCCAGTCAGAGTTGGCCCCTGCACCACGCAGCATAGTTTTTGGATGTGGACAGTGACAGAGACCAGAGTAACATGGGGGAAATTTTGCAACAGATAGCAGTCGGTCATTGCCTGGGCCCGGATAGAGATAATGATAAGATTTTGATTAGTGGCCAAACCATTTTTGTGTTGGGAATAGGGGGTTCTTGACCATTATTTCAAGGACAATTAGGAAGAAAATAAATAAAAGGCTTTTATGTAACTCAAATACTACGTATTTTTTCCCACAAATAGCCCCTTTTTTAATATATATAATTTTTTGAATTATTATTTAATGACAAAAAATGTCTAAGGTAGCAGGATCGTCTTCCATTGTGTGGAAGCATTTTGGGTTTAGCATGCAAAATATGGATGCGAAAGCAGTTAAAATATGTGACAATAAAATTTGTTTTGGTTGAAATAAACAAATAATCGTGATAATCGTGATCTCAATATTGATCAAAATAATCGTGATTATCATTTCGGCCATAATCATGCAGCCCTACCAGCTGGTATAATATAACAGGGCTTAGATAAATCTACTCACTTCAATCACTACTGTACAGTTTTATACTTTTCAAATATCAATGTGTAACAACGCTGTTAACTCATGGAAAGATAACTGTTGTATTTCAGTGTTAACATACGAAATGTTACCCTTATTTTTCATAGTGAACAAAATCATTGAATCATCATCATCATTAATTAATCATTAAATGACTGAAAACAATCAGAAATCCTTATGCAAAAGATTAGGAAAATGCTCAGTTCAATAATGAATTCCCACTTACTGTGGATTAAGGTAAGTAAAATAATGGAAAGTGCTACGCAGAATTTAAGAGTTTCACAATTCATGAAACTCAGCTAAATGATAGCTCTCTCTGTTCATACAACGTAAACGATGTACACACACGAACTCTTTATACACACACACACACACATTCCCATTTTCGTTTTTTAACATGAACCCAAGACTGAGAGTAAATGCTCTGTTTCAGTGGTTACTCCGCCATGAGGCTATTATTCATTACAATATCATTTTGAGATCAGAATATGCATACTTTTGTTGATACTACAAGTCTCGTGCATTACACTATGACATCCTGCGTTAAAACCAGCCTTCAAACAACCAAGAAGTCAGTCGTATTTAACTAAATTGCCCTGAACAACTACTCAAAGCTGCTTAGCTAATTTTTCTAATACTATGCAGGTTTCCCAATGAGCTGAGAAAGCGGTGGGAAGTTGCTTTGAGAAGGGAAGGGTTTTCTGCTAGCCCATCATCCAGGCTCTGCAGTGAACATTCTAGTCCGGAGGACTTTGACACAACAGGTCAGACCATCAAAAAAAATGATCTCGTCCCGGGCCCAGGCAAGACTGTCAGCTGGCCTGGTGGTTATACATATTTTTCCAGTCATAACTGTAATGATAAAACATGTGACAGGGACTGCTTCAGTTTACATCCTTCTCTGTGCTCCCAGAATACTGTTAAGGATGCATAAAGTAATAAAGTAAAACAAATGACAAAAATAAAATAAATACTCCCTGTCCGACCTTGTGTGCACTCACACACATGCTCAACTTTTGAGGTAACTTTAAAACCCTTGCGCTTTATGCATTACAACTGCCTTACGTAGCTCTTTTCAAAATATCATTACAATGCTGTGCCTTAAACAACTGTTAGAAGCAAACCTGCTCCGTGACATACCTGCCTCTTTCAGCTCCAAATGCAGACTGAGAGAAGACGTCTAGTGCGCATGTACCACAGTGAGTTGAGGGCCGTTCACTGACCAAAATAAAAACATGTTCTCACGAAAATAAAAGTACATAAAATATTACTCCCCTTGTTGCTGGAAACAGTCTCACGACAGTGGTATGATTGGCTTAATCTAATTGTTGGGTATCAAATAAGATTATAAAAGTGAGTGTGATAAATCTGGATACTCCTTCTCTCACTGTCACAAATTAGAACATACCAATTCACTTATTGAACAGGGGGGTATTCCAGAAAGGAGGTTTAACAAATACTGAGATAAAACTTAACCTCTGGGTTGTCTGAAACTGAGGCGACTAAACCCAAGCTGTCGGTTCCAAAACACCGGTTAGCAATCAGTTCAATCAACCCCATCTCTGGACACGGGAAGGACAGTGGAAGGGGCCCAGAAGCGGGAGACCGTGAATGGGCCAATGAACTGAACCTGTTCTTCAATAGGTGTGCTCCTGCCTCCTCCCCCACCCCTCACAGCCCAGACAAAACGATGCCCAAATAACCACCCCCTATCCTCAACCCCCCACAACATCTCCACCCCCGAGAGCATCTCTGAATTGTCACCAGCAACACACCTCCTCCCACCACACTTTACTGGGGTGATCCATTCACCTCAACCCCCACCCAACACAACAGGGTTTTCTTTCTTCTCATCTGATGAAGACAATGGAGAGGATCATCCTGGGCCACCTCCGTCATCTGGTGAACGACAACATGGACCCGCTGCAGTTCGCCTATCGTCTAGGCATAGGTGTGGAAGACGCTGTCATCTACCTGCTGCACAGATGTTTTTCCCACCTAGACGACACCGGTAGCACTGTGAGAGTCATGTTCTTTGACTTCTCCAGTGCTTTCAACACCATCCAACCATCACTGCTCAGGGGGAAGCTGGAGGGAGCTGGAGTCAACAGTAGCCTGGCTTCATGGACCATCGACTACCTCTCCAACAAGCCGCAATATGTGAGGCTTTGCGACTGTGTGTCTGATGTGGTAGTCTCTTCTCCCTGTACAGCTGCACCTCCAGTCACGAGTCTGTCAAGCTCCTGAAGTTTGCGGATGACACCACCCTCATCGGGCTCATCTCAGGTGGAGATGAGAGCGCCTACAGACTGGAGATTGACCGCTTGGTGACTTGGTGTAGCCGCCACAATCTGGAGCTGAACGCCTCCAAGACAGTGGAGATGATCGTGGATTACAGGAAGCACACAGCCCCACTCCTCCCCATCATCCTGTCTGACTCTACAGTCAACACTGTGGAGTCCTTCCGTTTCCTGGGCACCACTATCTCCCAGGACCTCAAATGGGAGATAAACATCAGCGTCCTGATCAAAAAAGCAAAACAGAGGATGTACTTCCTGCAGCAGCTAAAGAAATTCAACCTGCCAAAGACAATGATGGTTCACTTCTACACTGCCATCATTGAGTCCATCCTCACCAGCTCCATCACCACCTGGTATGCTGCAGCCACTGCTAAGGACAAGAGCAGACTGCAGCGTGTCATTCGCTGTGCAGAGAAGGTGATTAGCTGCAGTCTGAAGTCTCTCGACGAGCTGTACGCTTCCAGGACTCTGAAGCATGCAGCTAAGATTGTGGCTGATCCCTCTTCACCCTGTACACATCGGACTTCAGACACAACACGGACAGCTGCCACCTCCAGAAGTTTTCTGATGATACAGCCATTGTCGGGCGTGTATCTCAGGGAAACAACGTGGCCTTCATAGATAATTGGCACACTTTCTGGGGAAAACCTGGTCTGATTAGGCGAGATGGCATCCACCCCACTTTAGTGGGTGCTGCACTTATCTCTAGGAATATGGCTAATTTTATTAACCCCCCGAAACCATGACAACCCAGAGTTCAGACCAGGAGGCAGAGTTGTAGTCTTACACACTTCTCTGCCGCTTCTCTAGCACTGTCGCACATCCAAAATTCTATAAACTGTATAGATGTTCTGTCTGCTCCCAGATTATTTAAACCAAGAAACAACAACAGAGGAGTTACTCATTTGAACCTGATACAGATCAGAACAACTTCACTGACAGAACAGAAGAATAGGAAAATTAAATGTGGTCTTTTAAATATCAGATCTCTCTCATCCAAATCTCTTTTAGTGAATGATCTGATAACTGATCATCAGATTGATCTATTTAGTTTGACTGAAACGTGGCTGCAGGATGATGAATATGTTAGTTTAAATGAATCTACGCCACCCAGTCATAGTAATTATCATATTCCTAGAAGCACAGGTAGAGGAGGAGGAGTGGCAGCAATCTTCCACTCTGACTTATCTATTAATACTAGACCTAAGGAGAGCTTTAATTCATTTGAAAGTCTTACCCTTAGTCTTGCTCATCCAGACCGGAAGACACAAAAACCAATTCTTTTTGTTGTGGTATATCGCCCACCTGCTCCTTATTCTGAGTTTTTAGCTGAATTCTCTGAGTTTCTATGTGATTTAGTTCTTAGAACAGATAAAGTCATTATAGTAGGTGACTTTAACATCCATGTTGATGTTTTCAGTGACAGCCTTAGCTCCTCATTTACATCATTACTAGATTCAATTGGCTTTTCTCAGAATGTAAACGGATCAACTCACAGTTTTAATCACACCTTAGATCTGGTATTAACATACGGCATAGAAACTGAAGGTTTAACTATATTTAGGCCTAACCCTCTTTTGTCTGACCACTTTCTCATAACCTTTGAATTTACTATAATGGATTACGCAGGACCTGAAAAGACATATCATTACAGTAGATGTCTATCTGACGATGCTGTAACTAGATATAAAGAATTAATTCCTTCTTTATATATCCCAGTGCCATGTGTCAATGATGTGGACGACAGCAACCACAATTTAACTCCTGCACTATTAGATGATTTTGTCGATGGCACTGCAGCATCGCTTAGTTCAGCTCTAAACTTAGTTGCTCCTCTGAAAAAGAAGGTCAAAAATCAGAGGAGGCTAGCTCCCTGGTATAATTCGCAGTTACGCTGTTTAAAACAGGCAGCCAGAAAGCTAGAAAGAATTTGGCACTCCACTATTTCTGAAGAAGCTCACATAGCCTGGAAAGATAGTTTAACGACTTATAAAAAAGCTCTCCGTAGTATTAGAACAGCGTACTATTCATCATTAATAGAAGAAAACAAGAACAACCCCCGATTTCTTTTCAGCACTGTAGCCAGGCTGACAAAGAGCCACAGCTCTGTTGAGCCATCTATTCCTTCAGCCCTCAGTAGTAATGACTTCATCAGCTTCTTTACCAATAAAATTGTTGATATCAGGGAAAACATTCAAGGCATCGTTCCGACGACTGTCAAAGATGTAAGTACAGTGACTTTAGAAATTTCTGTTAGACCTTATCAACATCTGGAATCCTTCTCCCCAGTAGATCTTCTCGAGCTATCTTCAACAATTAAAGCATCTAAACCATCAACCTGTCTTCTAGATCCAATCCCAACTAAATTGCTCAAAGAAGTTCTTCCATTAATTAACACCTCCATATTGAACCAGATAAATTTATCTTTATTAACAGGATATGTGCCTCAGTCTTTTAAGATTGCTGTAATTAAGCCCCTACTTAAGAAAGCCACTCTAGATCCAAATGTTTTAGCCAACTATAGACCAATCTCCAACCTTCCTTTTATTTCCAAAATTCTAGAAGAAGTTGTTGCTAATCAGTTGTGTGACCACTTAAACAGGAATGGTATGTTTGAAGAGTTTCAGTCAGGTTTTAGAGTTCATCATAGTACAGAAACAGCTCTGGTTAAAGTTACCAATGATCTACTCATGGCTTCAGATAGTGGACTTGTCTCTATACTGGTTCTGCTAGATCTCAGTGCTGCATTTGACACTATTGATCATAATATTTTACTACAGAGACTTGAAAGTGAGATCCAGATTAAAGGAACTGCATTAGATTGGTTTGAATCCTATCTGTCTGACAGATTCCAGTTTGTTCATATCAACCATGATTCCTCTACTTATACTAAAGTAAGCTATGGAGTTCCTCAGGGTTCTGTGCTAGGACCAATTCTCTTCACTTTATACATGTTGCCATTAGGGAAGATTATTAGAAAACATGGCATAAACTTCCATTGTTACGCAGATGACACCCAGCTATATTTATCCATGAAACCAGATGAAACTAATCAGCTGGTTAAACTCCAAGCATGCCTTAAAGACATAAAGGCTTGGATGACCTGTAATTTCTTACTCTTAAACTCAGACAAAACAGAAGTTATTGTATTTGGTCCTAAGCATCTCAGAGATTCATTTCACATGGTTTCTTTGGATGGCATTACCTTGGCCTCCAGTACTACTGTGAAAAACCTTGGTGTTATATTTGATGAGGATATGTCCTTTAAATGTCACATTAAGCAAGTAACCAGGACTGCCTTCTTTCATCTACGTAATATCATCAAAATTAGGAACATCCTGTCTCAGAGTGACGCTGAGAAACTAGTTCATGCATTTGTGTCTTCCAGACTGGATTACTGTAATTCATTACTGTCTGGCTGTCCAAATAACTCTTTAAAACGCCTCCAACTGATTCAAAATGCTGCAGCAAGAGCATTGACAGGAATTAGCAAGAGAGATCATATTACTCCAGTTTTAGCTTCTCTTCACTGGCTCCCCTTAAAGTCTAGAATAGAATTTAAAATCCTCCTCCTTACATACAAGGCCCTCAAAGGCCTAGCTCCATCATATCTTAAAGACCTCATTGTACCATATCATCCCTTCGGTCTGAAAGTGCAGGCCTACTTGTGGTTCCTAGAATTTCAAAAAGTAGAATGGGAGGCAGAGCTTTCAGCTATCAGGCTCCTCTCCTGTGGAACCAGCTCCCAGTTTGGGTTCAGGAAGCACACTCTCTCTATTTTTAAGGTCAGGCTTAAGACTTTCCTTTTTGATCAAGCTTATAGTTAGGGCTGGACTAAACCATCCCTTAGTTATGCTGCTATAGGCCTAGGCTGCTGGGGGACAATGCACCAAACACATGTTCTCCTTCTTTCTTCTCTCTCCACTCTTGTGTCCTTCACTTTCTTTTCTCTGGCAGAGCTCCTGTCCTCTAAATTCCTATCTGCTACTAGTCCTCCCTATAAAGTCTAGAATAGAATTTAAAATCCTCCTCCTTACATACAAGGGCCTCAAAGGCCTAACCCCATTGTATCTTAAAGACCTCTTTGTACCATATCATCCCAACAGATCACTTCGGTCTGAAAGTGCAGGCCTACTTGTGATTCCTAGAATTTCAAAAAGTGGAGGCAGAGCTTTCAGCTATCAGGCTCCTCTCCTGTGGAACCAGCTCCCAGTTTGGGAGGCAGACTCTCTATTTTTAAGTTCAGACATAAGACTTTCCTTGTTGATCAAGGTTATAGTTAGTTCTGTACAAAACCATCTGTTAGTTATGCTGCTATAGGCCTAGGCTGCTGGGGGACGATGTACCAAACACTTGTCCTCCTTCTTTCTTCTCTCTCCTCTCGCATCCTCCACTTTCTTTTCTCTGGCACAGAGCTCTTGCCTCTAATTTCCTATCTACTACTAGTCGTGCAGTTCTGTGTTATTACTATATAGAATGTTCACTGCTGTGTGTTCCTCTTCTTTCCTCCCCTCCCCTCCTTGCAGTGTGCTAAAAGGGAGCAGGCAAGAAAATACTGTTCAATATGTCAAAATGATGACATGTGTTAACTCACCGATACCCAATGTAATTGAGATAATCAGTTGCCTCAAAAGTTTTAAGTTCTGAGTCACATGTTTTTAAGTATACTAACTCATATAGTACACATATGTGAGTAATGTGTACTTGACAACACAATGGCAACACAAATTAATAAACAGTTACGTGAGTTACGTGAACATAAAAATGATGTGGTTGTGTACTTTTAGTTGCCTTAACAAACTATAAGTCATATTAACTGCAAATAGTTGAATTGACCATTCTGAAGAGATACGGGTAGCATGTAATGTAATGTAATATAGGTCTCCAAGAAAATGATAAGTACATCCCTTTGTCTAGAGTTTTGTCTCTTGTCAATGTATGATTATATGTTTTTTCAACTCAAAAAGTTCAGCTATTTAACTCATGATTCTGTAGCATTTGGACTTGATAATTTGAGTTCAAACAACTAGCTATATAACCCATTGGGTTAGCATACAATTACACACCCTTTCAACTTACATTTTTCAGTTTAACCAACTATATATATCCACACCAATTGCCTTTTCAAGTTATTTTAACTCTTGTTTTTAAGGCAGCATTTGAACTTAGAGTTGGACATTGAACAAACTAAAGTTTTCAATTATTGATTTCGTCTTGACTCATAAGCGCAAGTTAACCAGTTTCCTAAATATTACACTGAATAAACTTACTGTATACATTTATTGAACAATAATAACAATCAAACATAACCATAAGAATAAAACAATCTTGGCCAAAACGAATTCCTCCACTCAAAATAAAGTTCAAGTGTGTGTGTGTGTGAGAGTGAGAGACAGTCACACAGTGAGAGGCTTGCTCTGCTTTGACTTCCATAACAACTCTCTGAATGAATGAGATGTCTTTCAGGTTGTGGAAAGCAACTGTCTCCTCAACCACAACACTGCAATGTCGAAAATGTTCTGTGGAATGGGTCCCTGTTCATTCCCTTCGCAAGCGATCAGCAGGCCCAGCTGTATACCCTTCATCGCGTCGTCCAGCATGTGCCTTGAAAAGAAAAGAAACAGAGTAAGACCATTTTCATAATTCAACACACTATATGTATAGGAAAAAGAAAATGAGTGAGATAGGGCGTAAAGAAGAAAGAGACAAGGAGGGAAAATGAAGAGCGAAGGAGGGATAGAAAAAGGAAGAGAAAGATTAGGAGCTAGACAAAAATGTACAAACACTTACAATTTGTCATTACAGACAATTATTCTTACATCGCACATCCTGATGACATTAGAAGAATCCTCACCCGATATATATGGTGCGTTCCATTTGTCCATCCAACTCGGTTTCCGGAGTTACGAGCCGGAAGTTGCAAATAGAACGCGCCCGAGGTCGTATATACAAGTCGTCAACTCGGCGAGCTTCAGAGGACCCCGAGTTGTCACATTGTGGTTTTCTACTATTTTAAGCACTTCAGTTGTCTTTGTTGTAACCAAATGTAGAAGTCGTACACACAGCAGTATACGGTTACCTAATAGGCATGTCGCTACAGCTAAATACCGCTTAATAAGTTATTTTGTAGCTTGTGCAGTTTAAATTGGCTAGAGACGCTCCATGTTGCTATGACAACAATGCCGAGTCTTGAGCAGAAAGCGGCGCAGTAGCCTGTCGTTAACGTTAATCATAACGGAATATTCAGATATCAAACTGTGAAATATGTTTGTGTAACATATAATGAAGCGACTGCTTCCTTCCACTCCTGGTCGCTGCTCTGTAAAGTGGCAATAGTCTTGGCGCAAGGCCATCCAGTCCTGCAAAAAACTTCTCCAGGAGGTCCTCAGTCACAACACACTGGAATTCTGTCCTAATCTGAGTAGAATGATAGAAAATATTAATCAACAAAATTCTCGACATAACTTAGGAGATAGTGTTACTCTCATTCGCTCCTCTCTGTTTATTGTGCTTAGGGAGGTCCCTGGTTACATAGGTGCATTTAGTCTACAAAGGGAAGACAACTCTCTATTTTCGTTAGTCACACATAACACAGGTAGTGCTCAAGGTCAAAACAGGAACTCCTCAAAGACGGAAGGAATGTGTTCAGCCATGCTCCCACAGCTGGAACTTCTTCAACACTATCCTCCCTGGCACAAATCAACTCAGCACACAGAAAACAAGTCATCTCAGGGTCGAACTGACCCTTCACAGTTAAAGAATAGATCAGCACATAGCGTTTGATTCTTGCAAGAAGATACACGATAAATGTAAAAACAGAAAATTCTAACAGGTAGAGAGGGAGAAGAAAGGTTAGAAGAGGGGAGAAAGGAAAAAAGGAAAAAGAAGGGGGGTAGAGAAGAAGAGTGGGGAGTCGAGGAGGGAGAGAAGAAGGAAGAGAAAGAAGGGGAGAATGAGGAGAATGAAAAAATTATAACATTTCTGGGGATTGCATACAAAGTTGTGATTACCTGTCTCTCATCAAACAGCGCTGGCCACCAGGAAATTACTTCTGTGATGAGTGGCTGATCTCCCAATGTTCTCTTTTCTGTCCATGTTCATGTCTGTCTTTGTAATGAGTGACTATGGTTTTTTGATTGTATGTGGCAAAACTGCAAAACTTACAGCTCCACTTCATCCAAATGTTGCCAAACTTCTATGGACAGCAGCACCTTAAAAAAAAGAAAGCATAACATACATTAGACTATGATATAAAAGCCACAGTCATGTGAAATGGAAACATGAGCAAAAACGCTTATTTTTTAATTTATTTCACATTCACGTGTTAGTGGTATGACTGAAAAGTGTGTAGATGGAAAGTGTGTGGGAAAATGTAACAGTGGACATATATATATACGCACTTGTAACGAAGTTGATACATAAAGAGGATTGCATTTACCTCTGCAGACTAGGGTCTTGCTAGCAACAGTTGGGCAGTTGCTAGCAACTGTCTCACTGTGAGAGAGCAGTACCTCTGCAGTACCATAAATTAGGCTTAATGGCTTCCCTCTTCTACTTTTAATTAGCAGCAGCAACCGAGTATTTTAAAATTATTTGTCCCTTATCAAATCAAGATGAAATTTTAAGCACTATTTTTACGGCGCAATAATATTGCTATCACACCAAGGGAGGTCCAGTAACCATTGTATAACTCATATTGTCAAATTAGTTTGACACATTGAAATTTCTGTTTCATTGAGCTGGCTTAAGCCCTTAAGTTGTAATACCAAGAACTAAATAAATTAAGTTGAAAATTTTTAACTCATTATGTTAAGTTCATTTAGATGATAGAAACATGCCAGGATAACTTATTGAGCTGGTCCCTTTTTAGAGTGTGATGTTCCCATTTGAGGTCCTGGGAGATGATGGTGCCCGGGAAACAGAAGGAGTCCACAGTGTTGACTGTAGACTTTACAGTCAACACTGTGGACTCCTTCTGTGGACTCCTTCCGTCCTGTGTGACCGTTCTGATATACAATAGAGTCACACAGGACGAAGGAGTACAGTGTAGAGTCACACTTTAAAAGTGTTGCGATTAACTCTTGTGGTGTTGATTCGGGAATGCTGATTTTGCTGTGTTCTTGCTGTGAAGCACCATGGGATAAGTGTATTATATCAAGGTCTTGGCATAATTTATACTTTTTAAGTTGGCAAAAGTAAAAAATGACCAGTTATTAATTATTAACTAATGCTGAAGGTCACTAAAATATGTCTTTAATCACTGTTACCTCGATATTCTCTGCCAAACTGAAAGGCCTCAGCCAGTGACCTCTGGGTCTGTTGGGGCTAAGGGGTGGGGAATTGTTCTCCTCCTCTCTCTGTTTCTGTAGCTCTGTGTTTTCTTTTCCATGATTTTTCAAGTTTGTTGTGTTACCACCAGTGTTGGGCATGTTTCTTGTAAAAAGTAATTAGTTATAGTTATTAGTTACTTCTCCCAAAAAGTAACTGAATTAGTAACTGAATTACTCCACTATAAAAGTAACTAGTTACCGGGGAACGTAACTATTACATTACTTTTAAAAAAAAAGTTTAAATATATTGAATTCGAATTTTGTTCCGACTGTAATGTATCTGTATATGTTTAGTATACCTACATTAAACAATTCACATTGCATATTGACTTATAGCAATATATAATGCATGATTAAAAAAGTTTATAAAATAGTGTTGGTGAAGCTACTTTGGAAGTATAGCTTTCCAAACTACCATTACTTTATTACTTTACAGCAAAGCTACACCAGGGATAAATCTAGTTTGATTAACTAAAGCCACTTAGAAAAAAATGTTCAGTAAATGACAAATTGAAAATGAACATATGATATAAATTATAGCAAAAGAAATGGCCCATTCATTGCAATTAAACTATAAGTGCAATTTCTTTCCTCACAGTTCTTAAATAAATAAAATAAACATATCTAAAAATGAAATGACACTGGGGCATGGTAGTGGGGGGAAATGGGGACCTGACTACCCAGGGCCCCAGTAGGGAGAGGGCCCATGACAATCCTGAATTCATGGTTTTAATGGTAAATGGCCTTGCTTTTATATAGCGCTTCTCCACCTATTGGTACTCAAAGCGCTTTTACAGTCAGAGACACATCTACCCATTCACTCACACAAGCACGCACACATTCACACACCAGTGCCACGCACTGGGAACAGCTGGGGGTTCAGTGTCTTGCTCAAGGACACTTCGTAATGTGGCACATTCCGGGGATCGAACCGCTAACCCTCTGGTTCGTGGTCAACCCGCTCTACCTACTGGGCCCTCTTATTAATTGGTGTCATAATGTATTTCAAATATATTTATAACATCAACTGAGAGAATGAACTTTGTGTCACCCCAGAGGAAAAATTTACTGCTCAGAGCTTGCTCTTCTGTAGCTCTGGAGACAAATTTGAGATTCTCATCTCAGCCTCATTTTAGTTTCTATTTTGACTAAAATGTTTCTCATATGTTTCTCCTAAAATTCACTAGGAGCAATAGGTGAGACACAGTAATTAGGGGAGTCATACTTGAGAGTTAAGGGAGATACCTTGCTAATCTCAATTCAGTGTTTTTAATGTGTTCCTTTATTTCTCCTTGGAGAAGAAAATGAGCAATACTGGAGCTACTGTGGAGCAATATGGCAAGCACGCACATGCATGCACACACGCGCGCGCACGCACACACACACACACACACGCACACCCACACACAAGCTATAATTCTATACACTGAAAAAAATAACTTGTGAGATTTACTTAATAAAATCCTCGTAACTATTTGCACTCACACTAAGTAAGTACATTTTTTCAAGTAAAATATACTTGCCACTAAATCTAACATTTTTGAAGATATTAAGTAACTCTTACTACATTACAGTAAGCAACATTTATCAAGATATTAAGTAACTCCTACTCCATTACATATTTGAGTTTAGTTCTATTTAGTTACAGTAATCAAGTTACTCTCATCCTAATACTGAATAAATCTTTTTTTTTAATAACCCCAACCTTTATTAGGTTTTTGGTTAGTCTTCACGTTTGAAATAATTTGACAAAGATCCCAACGCAAAGTTCACTTATTTGCTTAGCCTTCAAAAAGCTTTATTGGTATGGGTGATAGATGCTCACATCACCAAAGCAAGTATGAAATCAAAAGAACTTACATAAAGACAAGCACTGAATTTTGATAACATCTGGAATAGTGCTTTAAGTAAAAGTCTTTATAAAAAGCGCACTAAAACACTGATGCATTCGAACTGCGCAATCACAAAATTGTCACCAATGACGCATTTTTTCCATCACATCTTAACTTGAGAAGCAAATGAGCAAATGCAAACAAGTGCCTCAACACATTTCAGAAAGACAACATGACAACAAGTACAGAAAAGGGAACAGATGAATGGGTGGGCATGTGTGTGCACCATTCAAGACAGCAACCTAACCTTCAAAGTGTGCACTTTTGGGGAGAGCTTAATCCCATCCAATTCAAGGAAAAGTTTCTGAAATGCCTCAAAAGTGTAGCGCAGTGCAAAGGTTGTATATATATAAGTGCTATAGTCACACCCTTTAAAAACACACTGGATAGTTTCGTGTTTTTTCAAATGAGTCCCAAGGTATTCAAAATATTGTTTCTCTGTGTGAAAACCACACAAATTACAAACAAGACACGAAAAAGAAACAATTTGCCCTAACTGCTCAGGTTCTGGATGATCTCGAGACAAATGTGTTTTAAGTGCACCCCAACCTTTAAAGGAACAAAGACAATCAGAGTACAAACAGGGAAGTGTGCAAATGTTTCAATCTATAATGCTTTAAGAGCTCTAAACATGTTGATGTCCTGAAATTGCAACTTTTGCATGACCATCTCATTGCATTGTTCAGTCAATCTTGGACCTGTTCAAGTCTCCATCATTTCTAAATAAAAATACTTAACAATAGAGAAACTAACTGTCCAGCACTGGCTCCTCCTAAAGGTGACGCTGTCCACAGCACTGGCTCCTCCTTACAGTAACCCTGTAAAAGAACAAAAAAGTGTCATATTAAAACAATGACCTAAACCTTTTGATCGCGTGTATGTGTGTGCACGTGCGCAGACCCACAACGCTTGACCCACGCAAGGGTCTGCGTCAGGTATTTGAAATGAACATGTGTCAGGGGCAGGGTATAAATACAGCAAGGAAGTGGGCAGGTATAGTAATCAGAAAAGTGAGAACACTTCAAAGTGGCAAACAACAATTACAATCGGGGGGATCACAAAAAAATACAATCATAAAAACATTTTTTGGGAGCATATGGAACAGTGTGCAGACGTATCCTTTTTCCTCTCTTCTCGTATGTATTTTTTTTTACAAACAATAATAAGGTACCCATACTGGGTAGTATATATATATATATCTACCTGCTGTAAAACGTTTAAGCCCCCTGCTCTACACCCTGATCTCTCTCAGTTGCTCTCCCCCTCTGCATCTGATGCTGATGGTCACGGTGACGGTGCGTCCTCCCGTCCGCCGCCCGCCACGGTACTACACACATCTAAAGTGAATCGGTAAAAACGACCGAGGCTGTAAAAGTAAGGAGTTCGGTAACGTCACTCCGTTACTCACCCCTGCCTCTAATGCTGCTAATGCTAGCCGCCATTTTGCGGTTCAGCGCACACATAACGTTACCGAACTGATATACACAACGAAGCAAACTCCGAAGAGTTTTGCACGTCATTACAAGTCTACAGCAAGTCATAAGTAATTATCGACATAAAACATTTATCAAGACATTAATATCCGTACTTAATCATACACTGTCAGAAAAAAAGGGTACGACGGAGGTTCATTTTTGTTCTCTAAGGTACATCTGCTGATGATGTACCCTCAAAGGTTCCAAGTTGATCCTCATGGAACTTAAATGTACCCTTTTTGGGTCAAAAGGGTACATTTAAGTTCCAAAATGATCAAGGGTCCACATCTGTACCATTTTTTTCCACAAACAGGGGTACAATGGCAATGTGAGGCTGTCTGTGACTGACACAGTTGGGGGAACTTAATATTACAAGTGACACAATATATTTATGAATAATTAAGTATAACCATTTCTATTATCTTCACACATGAACTATTAAATGGATCAATGAATCAGTGTAATTACACATCACTAATATTTAAGAAAAAAAATAAGATTTTACAGTAAAAAGCCTAATTTCAAAAATGCAACCTTGAGATAACGTTGAATCGCAATGATGAAGGGCCTATATGACCCAGAATGGCGCACACACGCGCGTTCCTTACGCAGCTGCGTACGCACGTGCACCAACGGCAGGTCTCAACCGTCGACAGTCACTCACCAGCAGTTGGCGCTCAAAGTCAAAGACGGAGCTCTCCTCCAAGGAGGTCCTTCAAAAGTCGTACGAAGCCGGACTATGTTTGACAGAGGAAGCGGCCCAGAGATTCAGAGGTAAGTTAATTTTATTATTTGATTGAGCTGGAAAGTTTATTTTTCTGGTTTCATACTATATGCAGCCTTTTTGTCAAACTTAATAAACCGAGTTACTATTGCATTAGTTAGCATTGACCTTATCTAGAAACTGACGTTTGCTTGCTGTCAGATATCAAATTTCTAAAAATCTAAAAAAATAACAGGTTAACATGACCAAAGATATGCTTTAGAGACATCTCTTGTGCCTTGTAAAGTTACGTTTTATTGACTAATTTTGTGTTGCTGGATGAAAAGGATGTTGCTAATGCTAACTGTTCGGTAGCTAATGTTAGCTAAAAAATACTGACCTCATTCTCTGGCTAGTTAACATGGATGCAGGGACTAAAATGTCCCCTGAAGTTCCAAATTTGTACCTCTCTGTCTGAAAGGCAGTCCGTTTTCTGGCTAACAGGAGATGTGAAAAGTGAGTTAGAAAACTGAAATAATGCCGTTTGTTGTGGTTGGAAAAGTCCGCTAGCCGCTAGGCTAATTTTTTTATTGAGCTAAATTTCCCCTCTTTATTAACCTTTTCAGCTGTCGGAAGAGGTTGACAGGATACGATCCATCCATCTGCTCTGAACTTGCGCGATTTCTGGAAAGAGCCACCACCAGGTATTCTCCTGTTATTTTGTTTTGTGTCTGCAAGTACTTTATTTTTTAAAACTAACTTACTTATTAAAGATACTAATGTTAATTTACTAAGCTCTACTAATCTTGCTGCCCCTCATCTTTAAAGAGAAATTGGACCACTTCACTGACAGGTAATATAGCCCTTTATAAAAAAATAAATAAATAATGTTTTTTGGATAAATTATGGTGAAAGACTAGAGCCTTGATGTTGGAGCCATTATATATTTTGTATTTCTTTTTGGTTTGGGTCATTGTGTTCATGTGTTTGCGTGCAATTCTGGGGTTTTACTTAAGGGGAGCACGAGTGTGGAAGTGCTTTTATATGAGTGACGGGCATGGGAAATCAGGTGTGTGTTTGTTGTAGAAGCACACAGTTTTTTGACCGTGTGAAGTGGAGAGCGTCAGAATGGCTGGCAGCTTAAAGTATATCAATTTGGAACAGTGCTTTGGTTTTTTCAACGTGGTGAGAATTTAATTTGTGACTGAAAATAAATGGATTAAGAATCCAACTATAGGAACGCACTGGACATTGTTCATTGTTTATCATATTACACGCGTCAGAACAAGTACACCTGCACACTACCTCAGTGGCTTTTAAGTTAGTTTTGGTTTCTTTAAGTCACTACACTTGATAATGAAGCTGAATTTGTTTATCTGCTTCACCATTGTTTGACTTTTTTTTTGCAGTGTACCAGTCAGAATCCCAACTGTACAGCTGGGAGACAGTGACTGGAAAATGGCCTTTACCAGGATGGTTCCGGTTTCAGTCAGGGTGGATGGTGTCGATCTGTGCCAAGGAACAGGAAAGAAGGGCTTATTGCAGCCTTTTGAGCCTACTTTGTTTTCAACCTGGTTTACCCACACTACATGAAGACAACGTTGACCTTTCCAACACAATATAATGAACCTTACTGAGGTGGGTGACAACCCAAACCAGGACAAGAAATGGACTTTCAGTGCCTCGTCTTGTACCATATTGAAGACAAGTTGTATGTCACCCTGAGAAATGTTTGAAGCTGGAGGGATTTATAAATGTGATCTAAAAAAAGTTAAATGGATTGTTTTGGGTTGCAAATTGTTGCATTAACAAATGATAAATTGAGTAATGACATTCTGTAATGAAATGTTAGATTTTTTTTAAAAAAAAGTGTGATTATTTAATATGTTAAAACTTTTTTTTCATATGAATAAACTGGATGAAACATTTTTTGACCATTTGTGTTGTTTTGAGTACAAATTTGCCATCATAAGGTACAAACGGTTTGTCACTGGGGCAGTACCCCTTTTAGAGACCAAATTTGTACCCTTTTCAAGGGTACAAATTTGGTCTCTAGTGCATTTAAGTCCATTTTTGTACCCCAGGGTACATAAATGTCCCCATGAGGTACTAACAGCAAAGGTACGAAAATGTTCCCATGGTAAGGGGTACAATAGTTGTACCTTTGAGGGTACTGCCCCAGTGACAAGCTGTTGGACCCTTAAAGGAACAAATTTAACACATTATTTCTGAGAGTGTACTGGTGACAAGCGACTGCCGCCAACCGTCCTTAAGTTCAAAGTGGGGTATGGGGTGGGGTAAAGCGAAAAAGTCAAATAGGATGAAATAAAACAACTAATATTAACGTCTTGCTACAGCAAACATAAATGGACGTATCTTAAACTCACCTCTTGGCACGGTGAAGAAATTTTGTGCAGTAAATTCAAACGGCATTCAGATGACGGTGATCCGTTGGATCTCTGCTGGCGGTAACTGGTCCCAGGAGCATGCGCGGCACGTTGTTCATTGCGCATGCGCAGATATCAAGCGGGCTGCATTTTCGAGTAAAATGTATTTCATATTTTTAGGTTTATGCGCAAGGACTATGAAATGAGTAAATATTACTAGAAAATGTATGACAAATCGTACTCTTATCTTGCAGTACATTTATTACATGGAAAAAATATGTATATATTCACAATTTAATTATGTTGTCACTGAAACTTAATATTATAATGTAGATATTATGACTGTTTTCTTGATATATATTACTAGACCTAAAAGTTCGTTTTTTCAGTGTAGCAAATGAGCTGACAGACAAATTGATTTCCCTTTTGGAATGAATAAAGCAATCTCTTTATTCAAATTCAAAACAGCAGACTTAACAGACTTAAATGTTTGGTACAAAAACTGAGTATTTTGACTATATTCTGATATTGGACTTGTTGAAATATTGCTCTCAAATTACCAATAAATTACTGTTGATTTTATTTTATGTTTTATGTGGTTCATGAAAATGAAAATGAATTATGTGCATTGGAATACTTAAAATGATTCATAGAAAATATAATTAATATAAAAGCAGAAGGTCTTTGCAACCTACAATCATATATTTTCAATCATTCTGATTACAGTACAGTTTTATATCATTTAAAAAAAATCATGTGGATTACATATAAAGTCAACATCCAAAACATTGATCTTAGTCTGAGAAATCAATGAGTGCTTGTGGAGAGCTCTGTCTGAGCTTAGTATGAGATGGATAAACTGAAGCTAGAATGAGAATAGTTTGAGTTTATAGAGAGAGCTCTCTGATTTCTCTGCATGATATCACAAAGAGACATAAAAGTTGAGAAACTCTGAGAATTATATTAGAGCTTGTTGAGATCTCGTCTGAAACTTAAGAGGAGACTAAACTGAGATTTAGTGCATCTTATTGCTCCAGAGAAAAAGATGAGACACAGGAGAAATAACCCTTAGTCTCAGTTTGCTGTCACACAGATCTCATAGTTGTCTAGGAGAAGTAAATGAAACATTTTTGAGATCTCTTTTTGAATTTTCTTTTCCTCTGGGACAGCCCCCCAACATATTGGACATTCTGGGGGGCCCCCTCTTGGAGACGCAAAATGACAGCGGCCGGCAACGCGTACGTCAGTGAGCTCAGGTTGAATGACCTGGAGGTTAACAGTCATCATGCCGCCCAAAATACACAAATCGGGGTACCAGGGAAAAGAAAGAGCGTTAAAAAAAAACCAGAAATAATTATTTCAGGCAGAATGAGGGCAAGCAATTATTTACTGCTTTGTTTCCTAAAGGTGAACCGAGTTTACCTGTTGTAACTGCATCCAGTTAATATTAACGTTGTCGTAGTAGTAGGCCTACAGACGGCATGTAGTTTGTCAGTTGCCGATGTTTGTATACTAAAGTTTGCCAACCAGGCTGCTTGCTGTTACAAGTAAAGGCGATTATGGGCCAACTAACGTTAGTTGTCAACATTAACCAGTTTCGGAAATGGGGCTGCGTACAGTTGTTGGCTCCTGTTCAAGAATAAATGTTTTTAAATCAAAATGTGTCAAGGATCAAAACGTTAGTACAGAAACCAGATGTACACACACACAATATGCTCCGCTCATGGAACGTTATTAGGCTACATTCCTTTGATGGGCCCATGTTACTAACACGTAACGTGAGGAAAGCGTTAAGAACTGCTCATTACTTGAGGCCAGGGCGATACTTTTTTTGTATTATTCATAGAGCATTTGTGATCTCCGTAACTTCTAAAACTCACCTGACTGACAAACCTTCCCTCTCATACACCCACCCGCAGTGTTCAGTGTGTCACGTGACGAAGGGCTGAGGACATCGTTGACGTTGTCAAAATAAAGTTGTTTAAGTGGCTAAGACTGTGTTATTTCCTGAGGTTATTGCACATAGGCCGTTATAACCTTATTTTTAAATGCACGGTCATAACGTTTATGGCATGGTAATTTGTATATACTTTGTACTTTGTACCTGCTGCGTTTCAGTTTTTTGCACCTTAAATGTCTGTAACCCCCCCCCCCCCACACACACACACACACACACGCACACACACATATACACGCACATATACACACACACCTCATCTGGCAACACTGAATACGAATGCACGTTCCTGTTATGTAACTGCAATTGTAGCTGGTAGGAGGACGCACTGACATGGGAGGAGCTGACTCAACTTCGGGCAGGTCAAGCAGGCGGTCCAACAGACTGAGGCGAGGAAAGAAGGACAATTGGGGAAGTTCGCTTTTGTTTTTTAAAAAGCGACATTGTGATTTTTAAATATCAATCTGCCTGATAACTGCTCACCGCAGTATTCAAAAAGATGGGGAACCGAGTCGCTCGTGAGGACTACGAATGGGTATACACGGACCAGCCGCATGCCGACAGGAGAAAAGAGATTCTGGGTGAGCTAGCTAATCCATTAGCAAGATTCGGACACACTCACAGCTAATTTAGATACAAGAATAACAACTTTATTCGATTGTTATTTTGAGGACTTAACTTGGATAAATCTATATTGGTAGTAACGAAGATTAGCTAACTTCCGTCGTCTAACGGTTCCACAACGGTCCTCACATTTGCTAGCTTGGGTTTAACATTGGATAATAGTTTACGTTAGTTATTGTACAAGACCTATCATCCTTGGCCAATACGCGAATTCGACGTGGTTTTATATAGAACCTGGCTACAGTTAGCTAGCTTAAAATAACCATGTAATATGAACGTTATGTTAGCAATGTGAAACCACATTCAGCTCCTGTTGTCATTTCGCCACTCCCTGAAATGACGTTCTCGTAATGAGTTTCTCTCAGTAGTGTTCCTTTAAAGTGCCCGCAGATGGCCTAAAATGGGGGGCTGGGTTTATACAAGTCGACGACACATGTCTTCTTTTAAGGGAAATAAATAAATTCTTGTGCTTCCCTCAGTTAGTTCTAATGTACGCACACAATTTAAGCTTGTATGAAGGCAAGCTCAGCTAAGTAAATATTGGAATTTTGAAAAAACAAATGAAAATAAATTGTACGTGCAGGCTGTAGCTTCTCCTTCCTTTATAACGCAATGAATAAACAAATAATAAATTAATACGCACTGTACTTAGGTTTATTGAAATACTTGTAATAATATCAATAATGCAGTGCTGTTGAAATAAGGGCTGTAACAAATTATAATTTCCTCAATCGATTGATCTAAAGATCTTTTTTTGATTAGTACATTAGTCAATCAATCGTTTTTTATGAATAGTTGATTCATCTTTTGGTTAATTTCATTATGTATGATTTGACTTGAATGTCTTGTGCCGATTGTAATTATGCTGTAGAGGGTCACCAGTAGGGCTGAACGATATGGACAAAATTTCATACCTCGATAATTATGGCAGATAGCGAGTGTCCGAACCATTTTTTAAAAGCCCTCCACGGGTACCATGTCTTTTGCAATGTGGTATGTTTTAGCGTCTGTAATGTACGCTGCGCTTTGAGTACCAATAGGTAGAAAAGCGCTATATAAAAGCAAGGCCATTTACCATTTACCATTTACACTGTGCGATATTTTAAATCCTTTGATTCAGCTCCATCTCAAACTGCATGACTAGATCGCTGAGTTCAAAAGTCCACAGCCTACGAATCATGTTCTCACACTATACGGCCTGAGGCGACTTGACCATATACCACACTTGGACTTTTACATCCGCAACTGCAACAGCAAAAAGAAGTAGAAGAAGTAGATCAACCCAGATGTGCGAGACGCAACATTGAAGTTGTTTTGATGTTCTTTCTTATGTAAAGTGTCTTTGAGTATTTTGAAAAGCGCTTTTAAAAATGTATTATTATTATTATTATTATTATTATTATTATAGACTCAAGAATACATCCATTCCAGACACGGAAGACGCTGTTTTGAATATACAACAAATTTATTTTACTAACCAAATACGGTAGAAGACATTCGGTTTTATTTTCCACAATTTAAAGATTTTCCAAATGTCTTCTCTTCTTCTTCTACCAAAGACCCCCGGCCATCGTTGCCTTTGTCACGCTACTCAGTACTCAAAGTTCTCTCGCTACTTAGTACTCACTCACGCAGAGTCGCCACAGTCAACGAGAGTCGCAGACTCACTGCAGCAGAGCATCTCCTAAATAATGCCGCGAGTGGAGCTTGAGGAAGTGACGTTGCTGGACACAGGAAACAAAAACTACAAAATAATAATGATAACGCGACTAAACAAGACAAAATAACGTCGTAACATTTCGTCTCGTCTCGTTTTGGTCAACGCAAATAGAGAGACATTTTAGCATAGTTTTTATTTTGTAAACCAAATTTAGTCTCGTTTTTATTCGTCAACAATATTGCATTATGCATTTAATTATAGTCATCATCGCATGACCAGCATTTACGTTACGTCTCGTCTCGTTTTAGTCACGTGATAAAGGTTCGTTGACGACAATATTTAGTCATAGTTTTCGTTGACGAAAGCAACACTAGTTGTGAGGTGTTAATCTCACCTCGTTACCCCACGTATACTGCACGAAACACAACACACGATTGAGCCGAAATTGGCCCTGATTCAAAAAATAGTCGCATGAGGGGCAAATCGTCTCAAAATGAGCCGACAATCGCACAGTGTATGCCCGGTTTAACGCTCTTCGTGCAGCACGCAATGGTTTTGTTTCATGTGGTGAAACATCTTTCTTGTGCTATCTTGCTTCGTCGCAATTTTTGCCAAGCGACCTGCGCGACACCTCACTCTGGTTTACATCATCATTTTTAAATCCATACCTGCAAATAATGGAGGACAATTTGTTTTTGCACCAAATTAGATTTTGCACTAATGACATGAGAATCAATTGTTGCTTCTGTCATATCCCAATCACGTGACTGCCCCCCAACAAAAATCCTGTCCCGCAAAAGCATCAGAGAAATACTCTTAAATCCCGTCCCGCTTCCTATGTTGTTGTCTAAAGTTGGGCGCACTCACCACATTGCAGCGTAATTTTTAAATTAAATCTCCAGCTCCGTCCCGCTCCATTGATTATTTGCTCTATCCCGTCCCGATCACGTTACCAACAGTGAAACTGACTCCTGTACTGCGGGACTCCCACAGGAATACCGTGACCAGCGGGAGTCCCGAAAAATTGTCACCCTCTATTCTGCACCGCCACCGGCCGCATTATCTTCCACGCTCACTTTACTTTCTTTCTTTTTAAATTCCCCACCGGTGTTTGTAGTTTGTGTGCGTCTCGGGCCTCCATCTCCCTCACTCCCACCCTCATATGTTTGTCATTGGTCTATATAGTTTATATCGTTGCTTTTTCGATATTAATATCTTTCATGTTCATATTGAGATATGGATACGATAACGATATATCGTTTAGCCCTAGCCACCAGACACATTTGCTCACACTAACATGCCTGTCTATGGGCCTGTTCAGACCTTGCATTAAGAACTTATCTGGGCAATCCGATCACAGGTTATCAGCAAAAAAGACAGGCATGAATATCCCGTGGTTTTGGACACATGTGTCCGCATTTTCCTTTGGTAGTGTGAACGCAATCTGTCCTGAGTCACATTAAAGACCTGATTCACAGCAGGAATGCTCCTGTGTTGGCTTAGTTTTGCCTCATTCATTCAGAAAAGTCATGTCTGTTCATTAAACATTTTACAATATAAACTAAATAAAAATGAATTTCATCAAGAATTAACAAATTCTTTAACTTATCAGCATGTGGTCATGTTGATGTATGAGGAGCCATATATGGTTAAGTATTTCCTCATTTGCTGATTTATTTATTAGGGCCCGAGCACGCAAGGCGGCGAAGGTCCTATTGTTTTTCGAATGTTTATTATTTATTTTTTTATTATTAGGGCCCGAGCACGCAAGGGCGGCGAAGGCCCTATTGTTTTTCGAATGTTTATTATTTTTTTTTTATTATTATTATTTTTTTCTTTCTTCAGTTTCCCCAAAGTAAATCGCCTGTTTGAAAGCCTATAAGTACTCAAAAACTCACGAAAATTTGCCTATCCCCCCAAAGTTGGGTGTAAAATTACGTATTTTGGGGGTCTCGCACAAGGGCGTAACAAAATGGCTCAACAGCGCCACCTAGATGTGCGTTTTCGGAGTAGCCCCTCGACACGGTTTCACGCACGTCTACGACATTTGGCGGGAGTATGTAACAGACAGAGACGCACAAAAAAGCCTCCTGGAGCCATACTCCAACTCCCAACAGGAAGTCCGCCATCTTGCATCAATAATCATATTTGGTCACAAGTGTGCACATTTCCACACCTCGTATTTGAACGAACTCCTCCTAGAGCTTTCGTCCTATCTGTTCGAAACCTGGCGTGTGTGTTCTTAAGGCCTTGACGATGAAAGGTTGCTCAAGCCGTATTCCTTGGATTTACTGTGGGGGAGGGGCGTTGCCACGAAATGGGGTGTGTTTTCATGAAAATTTGACGTGCTGTAACTTTGCCGAAAATACTCCAATCGTCACTAAACCTCTGATATATAATGCCATTCTTGCCTAGTATACATTTCCATAACAACATTTGGTGATTTTCAGAGCGCCACCTACTGGCGATAGAAACATTTCATTTTTACAAGATGACGTCCAGCTCGGACAATATCCACCATACGGGGCTGAAACTCAGTGAAACTATCGGAAACAACTTTGGGAAGAAACCCTCCAAAAATGGAAACTTTTCCAGAAACTATGTGGCCACGGTGGCCCATCAAAGTCAAGCGTCCTGATTTTTTTCCAAAAATCCAAGACTCCATTGACCTTTTAGGATCATTTTGAGGCAAAAGTGTGCGGCTTTAATATACTTTCTCAGAGCTGTCTAAACCTTCTTGAGGTTATTAAGAGCAATATTCTCTAAAATTCGGCGGCATAATTAATTAGGAGGCGGGGCGTAATCGCTCTATAGCGCCCCCTAGAGATTTTCTTTCAGGCAGCCCCCCCACAGTTTTCGACACAGAGTTATTGAACCTCAGCCGAAATTGTAGACCGTGGTAAGACCTACAAAATGTCTCTTGGAGCAACGGGCTACAATTAACACGAAGCGAGATATTAATGAATATCACCGTTTTTGGTGATTCGGCCTGGTTGACAAGGCGTCATATTTGAACCAACTCCTCCTAGGGATTTTATCCAATTGACTTCAAACTTGGTAGGTGTGTTCATTAGGTCATCCTGATTAATCCTTATCAGAAGGATTTCACCTTGAGGAAACTGTGTGGGCGTGGCGCTCCATCAAATTTGACCCTCTGATCCAAAATTGTAACTCTATTGACTTTTTGGCTAGTTTTTAAGGCAAAACCGTGCGGCTTTAATATACTTTGTCAGAGCTGTCTGAAACTTGTTGAGGTTATTAAGAGCAATATTCTCTAAAATTCGGCTACATAATTAATTAGGAGGCGGGGCATAATCGCTCTATAGAGCCCCCTGCAAATTTTCTTTGAGGCAGCCCCGCCACAGTTTTCGACACAGAGTTATAGAACTTTTTTATAGTATAGATTTTATTCAATTGTCTTGGTAGGTGTGGTCATGTAGATTTTCTGGGTAAGCAATATCAAAATTCCATATTTTGTTGAAACTGTCGGGGCGTGGGAAAGTTCGATGTTCTGTGATGAAAGGGGAAGCACCTGCCGATGGGCTTGTCGTGCTCAGAAATCCACAAAAATTGGCCTAATGCACCAGAAGGTCAAATCTCCCACCCAACGTGCCGCATCCCCCGACGGGCACGGAAGTGCGAGGGCCCGTCCAATGCTGCTCGCAGCTTTAATTAGGGCCCGAGCACGCAAGGCGGCGAAGGCCCTATTGTTTTTCGAATGTTTATTATTTTTATTTTTTCTTTTTTTTTTTCTTTCTTCAGAATCCTAAAAGTAAATCGCATTTTTGACAGCCTAAAAGTACTCGAAAACTCACGAAAATGTGCCTATCCCCCCAAAGTCGGGCGTAAAATTACGTATTTTGGGGGTCTCGCACAAGGGCGTAACAAAATGGCTCAACAGCGCCACCTAGATGTGCGTTTTCGGAGTAGCCCCTCGACACGGTTTCACGTACATCTACGACATTTGGAGGGAGTATGTAACAGACAGAGACGCACAAAAAAGCCCCCTGGAGCCATAGTCCAACTCCAACAGGAAGTCCGCCATCTTCCATCAAAAATTATATTTGGTCACAAGTGTGCACATTTCCACACCTCGTATTTGAACGAACTCATCCTACAGCTTTCGTCCTATCTGTTTGAAACTTGTCTTGTTTGTTCTTAAGGCCTTGACGATGAAAGGTTGCAAGCCGTATTCCTTGGATTTACTGTGGGTCAGGGGTGGGGCCACGAAATGTGGCGTGTTTTCATGAAAATTTGACGTGCTGTAACTTTGCGGAAAATACTCCAATCGTCACCAAACCTCTGATATATAATGCCATTCTGGCCTAGTACCCATTTCCATAACAACATTTGGTGATTTTCATAGCGCCACCTACTGGCGATACAAACATTGCATTTTTACAAGATGACGTCCAGCTCGGAAAATATTGACCATATGGGGCTGAAACTCTGTGAAACTATCAGAAACAACTTTGGGAAGAAACCCTCCAAAAATGGAAACTTTTCCAGAAACTATGTAGACATGGTGGCCCATCAAAGTCAAGCGTCCCAATTTTTTTTCAAAAATCCGAAACTCCATTCACCTTTTAGGATCATTTTCAGGCAAAAGTGTGCGGCTTTAATATACTTTCTCTGAGCTGTCTGAAACTTCTTGAGGTTATTAAGAGCAATATTATCCAAGATTCGGCTCGATAATTAATTAGGAGGCGCGGCATATTTGCTCTATAGCGCCCCCTAGAGATTTTCTTTCAGGCAGCCCCCCCCACAGTTTTCGACACAGAGTTATAGAACCTTGGCCGAATTGTAGACCATGGCAAGACTTACGAAATGTCTCTTGGAGCAATGGGTTAAAATTTTCAGGAAGCGAGATATTTATGCATGAATATCACCATTTTTGGTGATTCGGGCTGGTTGACAAGGGGTCATATTTGAACCAATTCCTCCTAGGGATTTTAATCAATTGTCTTGGTAGGTGTGTTCATATAGACTTCCTGAGTAAAACTTCTCAAAAGTATGAACCTTGAGGAACATGTGTGGCCGTGGTGCTCCATCAAATTTGACCCTATGATCCAGAACTGTAAATCCATTGACTTTTTGGCTAGTTTTGAAGGCGAAACTGTGTGGCTCTCATATACTTTCTCAGAGCTGTCTGAAACTTCTTGAGGTTATTAAATGCAATATTCTCTAAAATTCGGCCGCATAATTAATTAGGAGGCGGGGCATAATCGCTCTAAAGCGCCCCCTGCAAATTTTCTTTTAGGCAGCCCCGGCACAGTTTTCAACACAGTTATAAAACTTTTTTAGATTATAGATTTTATTCAATTGACTTGGTAGGTGTGTTCATATAGACTTCCTGAGTAAGCGTGAAACTGTCGGGGCGTGGCAAAGTTCGATGTTTCGTCATGAAAGGGAAGCACCTGCTGATGGGCTTGTCGTGTTTAGAAATTCTCAAAAATTGCCCTAATTCACCAGAAGGTCAAATCTCCCACCCAACGTGCCGCACCCCCCGACGCGCACGGACGTGCGAGGGCCCGTCCAATGCTGCTCGCAGCTTTAATTAGGGCCCGAGCACACAAGGCGGCGAAGGCCCTATTGTTTTTCGAATGTTTATTATTTTTATTTTTATTATTATTAGGGCCCGAGCATGCAAGGCGGCAAAGGCCCTATTGTTTTTCGAATGTTTATTATTTTTATTTTTATTATTATTAGGGCCCGAGCACGCAAGGCGGCGAAGGCCCTATTGTTTTTCGAATGTTTATTATTTTTTTTTTTATTATTTTTTTTCTTTTCTTTCTTCAGAATCCTAAAAGTAAATCGCATTTTTGACGGCCTAAAAGTACTCGAAAACTCACGAAAATTTGCCTACCCCCCCAAAGTCGGGTGTAAAATTACGTATTTTGGGGGACGCACAAGGGCGTAACAAAATGGCTCAACAGCGCCACCCTAGACCTTTGTTTTCGGAGTAGCCCCTCGACACGGTTTCACGCACGTCTATGACATTTGGAGGTAGTATGCAACAGACAGAGACGCACAAAAAAGCGCCCTGGAGCCATAGTCCAAGTCCAACAGGAAGTCCGCCATCTTGCATCAAAAATCATATTTGGTCACGAGTGTGCACATTTCCACACCTCGTATTTGAACGAACTCCTCCTAGAGCTTTCGTCCTATCTGTTGGAAACTTGTCGTGTGCGTTCTTAAGGCCTTGACGATGAAAGGTTGATCAAGCCGTATTCCTTGGATTTACTGTCGGGGAGGGGCGGGGCCACGAAATGTGGCGTGTTTTCATGAAAATTTGACGTGCTTGACGTGCTGTAACTTTGTGGAAAATACTCCAATCGTCACCAAACCTCTGATATATAATGCCAGTCTGGCCTAGTACACATTTCCATAACAACATTTGGTGATTTTCAGAGCGCCACCTACTGGCGATAGAAACATTTTATTTTTACAAGATGACGTCCAGCTCGGACAATATCGACCATACGGGGCTGAAACTCAGTGAAACTATCGGAAACAACTTTGGGAAGAAACCCTCCAAAAATAGAAACTTTTCCAGAAACTATGTAGACACGGTGGCTTGTCAAAGTCAAGCGTCCCGATTTTTTTCCAAAAATCCAAGACTCCATTGACCTTTTAGGATCATTTCGAGGCAAAAGTGTGCGGCTTTAATATACTTTCTCAGAGCTGTCTAAAACTTCTTGAGGTTATTAAGAGCAATATTCCCCAAAATTCGGCTGCATAATTAATTAGGAGGCGGGGCATAATCGCTCTATAGCGCCCCCCTGGAAGTTTTTTTTCAGGCAGCCCCCCCACAGTTTTTGACACAGAGTTATAGAACCTTGGCCGTCTTGTAGACCGTAGTGAGACCTACAAAATGTCACTTGGAGCAATGGGCTACAATTAACAGGAAGTAAGATATTTATGCATGAAAATCACCATTTACAGTGATTCGGCCTGGTTGACAAGGGGTCATATTTGAACGGATTCCTCAGAGGGATTTTATCCAATTGACTTTAAACTCTGTAGGTGTGTTCATATGGTCATCCTGAGTAAATCTTTGCCCTTGAGGAAACTGTGTGGGTGTGGCGCTCCATCAAATTTGACCCTCTGATCCAAAATTGGAACTCCATTGACCTTTTAGGATCATTTCGAGGCAAAAGTGTGCGGCTTTAATATACTTTCTCAGAGCTGTCTAAAACTTCTTGAGGTTATTAAGAGCAATATTCCCCAAAATTCGGCTGCATAATTAATTAGGAGGCGGGGCATAATCGCTCTATAGCGCCCCCTGGAAGTTTTTTTTCAGGCAGCCCCGCCACAGTTTTCGACACAGAGTTATAGAACTTTTTTAGATTATAGATTTTATTCAATTGACTTGGTAGGTGTGTTCATATAGACTTCCTCAGTAAGCGTGAAACTGTCGGGGCGTGGCTAAGTTCGATGTTTCGTCATGAAAGGGAAGCACCTGCTGGTGGGCTTGTCATGTTTAGAAATTCTCAAAAATTGCCCTAATTCACCAGAAGGTCAAATCTCCCACCCAACGTGCCGCACCCCCCGACGCGCACGGATGTGCGAGGGCCCGTCCAATGCTGCTCGCAGCTTTAATTATTATTATTATTATTATTTTTTTTTTTTCTTTCTTCAGTTTCCCCAAAGTAAATCGCCTTTTTGACAGCCTAAAAGTACTCGAAAACTCACGAAAATTTGCCTACCCCCCCAAAGTCGCGCGTAAAATTACTTATTTTGGGGGTCTCGCACAAGGGCGTAACAAAATGGCTCAACAGCGCCACCTAGATGTGCGTTTTCGGAGTAGCCCCTCGACACGGTTTCACGTACATCTACGACATTTGGAGGGAGTATGTAACAGACAGAGACGCACAAAAAAGCCTCCTGGAGCCATAGTCCAACTCCAACAGGAAGTCCGCCATCTTGCATCAAAAATCATATTTGGTCACAAGTGTGCACATTTACACACCTCGTATTTGAACGAACTCGTCCTACAGCTTTCGTCCTATCTGTTTGAAACTTGTCGTGTGTGTTCTTAAGGCCTTGACGATGAAAGGTTGCTCTAGCCGTATTCCTTGGATTTACTATGGGTCAGGGGCGGGGCCACGAAATGTGGCGTGTTTTCATGAAAATTTGACGTGCTGTAACTTTGCGGAAAATACTCCAATAGTCACCAAACCTCTGATATATAATGCCAGTCTGGCCTAGTACACATTTCCTTAACAACATTTGGTGATTTTCAGAGCGCCACCTACTGGCGACAGAAACATTTCATTTTTACAAGATGACGTCCAGCTCGGACAATATCGACCATACGGGGCTGAAACTCAGTGAAACTATCGGAAACAACTTTGGGAAGAAACCCTCCAAAAATGGAAACTTTTCCAGAAACTATGTGGACACGGTGGCCCATCAAAGTCAAGCGTCCCGATTTTTTTCCAAAAATCCAAGACTCCATTGACCTTTTAGGATCATTTTGAGGCAAAACTGTGCGGCTTTAATATACTTTCTCAGAGCTGTCTGAAACTTCTTGAGGTTATTAAGAGCAATAATCTCTAAGATTCGGCTTATTAATTAATTAGGAGGCGGGGCATAATCGCTCTATAGCGCCCCCTAGAGATTTTCTTTCAGACAGCCCCCCCACAGTTTTCGACACAGAGTTATAGAACCTCAGCCGAATTGTAGACCGTGGTAAGACCTACAAAATGTCTCTTGGAGCAACGGGCTACAATTAACAGGAAGTGAGATATTTATGCATGAAAATCACCATTTTGGTGATTCGGCCTGGTTGACAAGGGGTCATATTTGAACGGATTCCTCAGAGGGATTTTATCCGATTGACTTCAAACTCGGTAGGTGTGTTCATTAGGTCATCCTGATTAATCCTTATCAGAAGGATTTAACCTTGAGGAAACTGTGGGCATGGCGCTCCATCAAATTTGAGCCTCTCATCCAAAATTGGAACTCCATTGACTTTTTGGCTAGTTTTTAAAGCAAAACTGTGCAGCTTTCATATACTTTCTCAGAGCTGTCTGAAACTTCTTGAGGTTATTAAGAGCAATATTAAGTCGGGCGTAAAATTAGAAACATTTCATTTTTGGCGATAGAAACATTTCATTTTTACAAGATGACGTCCAGCTCGGACAATATCGACCATACGGGACTGAAACTCAGTGAAACTATCGGAAACAACTTTGGGAAGAAACCCTCCAAATATGGAAACTTTTCCAGAAACTATGTAGATATGGTGGCCCATCAAAGTCCAAAAATCCAAGACTCCATTGACCTTTTAGGATCATTTTGAGGCAAAAGTGTGCGGCTTTAATATACTTTCTCCGAGCTGTCTGAAACTTCTTGAAGTTATTAAGGGCAATATTCTCTGAAATTCGGCTGCATAATTAATTAGGAGGCGGCCCAAAATCGCTCTATAGCGCCCCCTGGAATTTGTTTTTTCAGGCAGCCCCTCCACAGTTTTCGACACAGAGTTATAGAACCTCAGCCGAATTGTAGACCGTGGTAAGACTTACGAAATGTCTCTTGGAGCAATGGGCTACAATTAACAGGAAGCGAGATATTTATGCATGAAAATCACCATTTTTGGTGATTCGGCCTGGTTGACAAGGGGTCATATTTGAACGGATTCCTCAGAGGGATTTTATGTGCAGCTTTCATATGCTTTCTCAGAGCTGTCTGAAACTTCTTGAGGTTATTAAGAGCAATATTCCCTAAAATTCGGCTGCATAATTAATTAGGAGGCGGGGCATAATCGCTCTATAGCGCCCCCTGCAAATTTTCTTTGAGGCAGCCCCGCCACAGTTTTCGACACAGAGTTATAGAACTTTTTTAGAGTATAGATTTTATTCAATTGTCTTGGTAGGTGTGGTCATGTAGATTTTCTGGGTAAGTAATATCAAAATTCCATATTTTGATGAAACTGTCGGGGTGTGGGAAAGTTCAATGTTCCGTGATGAAAGGGGAAGCACCTGCCGATGGGCTTGTCGTACTCAGAATTTCACAATAATCGGCCTAATGCACCAGAAGGTCAAATCTCCCGCCCAACGTGCCGCACCCCCCCGACGGGCACGGACGTGCGAGGGCCCGTCCAATGCTGCTCGCAGCTTTAATTTAACTTTGTTACTGGAGATTACTCTGCACAAGAAACTTTCCAGGGTTGGAATTATAATCTGAGTTTTATGCAGGTGTAATTAACAGCAGGGTGGAGATCAGCCAGTAAAATCTTAACGCGTGCGCCAAAGTCATAACACACACACAAAAGCGCTGTCACACAAAAGCAGTGTCAGAGATTAGAGACAGTAGTTGTTAGAATATTCTGCAGTATTTATTTACATCCAAAGCAAGAAATTGAGATTGGATCTGGAGGCGCATTTGGAGTCGCATTTTCTTGCTAGGTCTGAACATCCTTGCCTAAAGCTGGTGACTTACGTTTGGATTGCCCAGATCAGATATTAATGCCAGGTCTGAACAGACTCCACGTGGAAGGAAAAACAACAGACACATAAAGACCTGCACATAAAGACCACAGCAGGTTAGAACCCAGAATGATCATACAACTAAAAAGGTGTCTTTCATCCATTTAGAGTGTTATGGCTGCACATGTAGATCAGTATGTGCTGAAACAATCTGCTTACCATTGCCATGCCGATTAGCATCGCCATAAGCATCTGCTCTTCTTTTCTCAAAACAACTCATAAAGATACAATGACTTCCAGGCTCTGACTACCAATCAGTAGTCTAAGTATTCAGAGGCTCAGCTGCAGTGGGACGTTGTTTAAATTTTAGTAAGTGCGCTACCACCTTGTTTTGTTCTTTTTGAGTTTTGGCAGTTTTGAGATTTTCTGTTTGTATCCTTCTCAGGATAAATATTTACAGGACAAACATCTCAAGTGTTAAAGGTGCAGTAGGCAACTTTTACAAAACTAACTTTCTGTCATTTGCTGAAACTGACCCTATGTTCAAGTATAATTGCATGAAGCAGGTCATTTAAAAAAAAAAAAAAATTGGCTCCACTGGCCCCTCCTACAGCCTGTAGCGCGATTTGCAAGATTATCACCGCTCCACTCTCAGATGCACCAATCAAGCCCAGGGGTGCGGTGCAGCAAACGGCACATATAAAACAAAAATGCACACCGGGTACTCACAGTATCGAAGTTTTGAATGTAGTCAGTCGGTCAGTCAAAGTCAGACGCTGCTCCACGGAACGGTATCTCCCGGCTCCTGAGCCAGCTGATCCGACAGGGAAATAAACAAATCCAAGCGGCAATCGTGCCGACGGAACTCCAGCGAGAGGATTATGTGGACCGCTGTCGCTCTTCTCCTCCACGGACTTTCCTATTTCTGACTGTCCTTCTAACTCGGGGGGGCTCACCGGTGACTTGCACTCTAAATGCACTTCCTGGGACGGATTCAAAGTACGCGCTGATCGGTGGATTATTTCCATTGGAGTAAATGGTAAATGGCCTTGCTTTTATAAAGCGCTTTTCTACCTATTGGTACTCAAAGCGCTTTTACAGTCGGAGACACATCTACCCATTCACTCACACAAGCACGCACACATTCACACACCAGTGCCACGGACTGGGAGCAACTGGGGGTTCAGTGTCTTGCTCAAGGTCGAGTAGGAGATGAATGTGGGTGGATGACGGAGGAAGCCATGGAGGTGTGTATTATCGGGCAGGTGTCTGTGATTTGGGCTTTGCGGGCGCTACAAGATATTATTAACATAGAATTTCGTTTTCTTTGAGCACATTATCTGCTCCATGCCTGTTTTTATCAAAGCCTGTTTGGTCAGCATGAATTATCTTTGGTATGACACCTTCCAGTCTAATAGCAATTAGTTTGGTTAGTATTTTATAATCTGCATTTAAGAGACTGAGGGGTCTGTATGAGTCACATTTCTGCTTGTCCTTGTCTGGTTTTGGAAGTAGTATGATTGTTGCGATTTCCAATGAGTCTGGTAATTTTTTATTTTCTAGGGCTTCCTTAATCATGTTCGTCAGTAATTTTTTTGAGAAGGTCTTATAATACTCGACGGGGAAGCCATCTGGTCCGGGAGTCTTATTAATTTGTAAGGAATTAATGGCTTGAAGTACCTCCATTTCTGATATGTCTGCATCAAGCAGTTCTCTATCCTCATCTTGTAATTTGGGAAGGGTTATTCCATCCATGAACCTTTTTGCTCCAATATTGACAGCGTCCTGCTCAGTTTTGTATAAATTTTCATAAAATTGTTTGAATTCCATGTTTATGGATGTTGAATCATCATGGAGTCTGTGGTCCTCTGTTATTATTGAGTGTATAAATTTGTCAGATGTCATTTTCTACACCCGTTTAGTCCTGTTAGGGCTCACGGGCAAGAGGCAGGGGTACACCCTGGACAGGTTGTCAGTCCATCGCAGGGCCAACACAGAGACAGACAAACATTCACACTCACACGCACACCCACGGACAATTTAGAATCACCAATTAACCTAATTAGCATGTCTTTGGATGGTGGGAGGAAGCCAGAGTACCTGGAGAGAACCCACGCAGACACAGGGAGAACATGCAAACTCCACACAGAAAGGCCAGCCGGCCATGGATTCGAACCAGTGAGGCATCAGTGCTAACCACCTCGCCACTGTGCCGCCCAATTTGTCAGATGTTTCCTTTCTATTTTGCCATGCCAGGAGTTTGCTTGTTTTGTTCCCAAATTCATAATAATGATATCTAGCCTTTGCCATCGCTGCTTCCTCTTTGTTGGTGCATAGATTATTATATTGCATTCTTGCTTTCGTTAATGCGTTAAGTAGGGCTGCACAATTAATTGAATTTTAATCACGATCACAATTTTGGCTTTCCACGATCAAATTTGCCTGATCGAGCGATATTTATAATGCGTTATTCCGTTCATAGAATGCTCCACGTCAAGGTTGTTTTTTTGTTTTGTTTTTTGGCAAAGCCAAGCTAGCGCTCCGTAAACAACGGTCTGATCACGTGCCTCCATGAGCCAGTCAGAGTGGATCCCTGCACCGCGATGTGGACAGTGACAGAGACCAGAGTAACGTGGGGGAAATTTCGCAACAGATAGCAGTCGGTCATAAGGCCAGACCGGCTGACCGTCTTGCCTTTGCCCATTTATCAATAATCAGATGCAGGTTTATCATCGTTCATTATCCCATTCTGAACATTAGAAAGTAACAAAGTAACAGTGGGAATTGCAGTCCTCTGCATCATTGTCTAAAGGTAGACAGTCACTTTAGTCAGCTTTAGGCTACTCACTTGGCAGGTCTTTCAGAAAACGTTGCACTTCGGCCGGAGTGGAGAAAAACCTGACGGATTCCTGATGCTTAACGCGAAGTTGGGCTGGGTAAATCAGCGCAAAATCCACCTCCTTTTCTCGCAGCATCCGTTTCACGTCAAGGAACTCGCTTCTCCTACGCTGCAACTTTGCGCTGTAATCTGGATAGAAAGATATCTTTTTATTCTCGTATGTCATCTCTCCCTTACGTCTGGCGAGCCGAAGGACTTTCTCTTTGTCTCTGAATAGGGTTGGGTATCGTTTGAATTTGAACAATTCCGATTCCGATTCCTTGTTTATATTCCGATTCCGATTCTTTTAAGAGGCAGGGTCAAAAAAAGTTTAGGATATTTTAAATGAGATAGCTAGCCAAGGAAATAGTCTGACCTTCTCCATCAATTTTTATTCGATTAACTTTTTCCTTTTTATGAGCCTACTATGAATTTCTCACAGGGCTGTTTTCAACTACAATATAAATATCAAATCTATGAACTGAAATATTATAATTTATGAAAATATTTTCACAGGGGTACACTTCCCTTGCAAGCTTTATTTTTGAAAATCTCATGAAAACACATTTGCACATGAGTGTATGCTGCAGGTACTTCTTTTTGCCGCTATGGTGAACGGAGTAGACGCAGCACATCGCGGAGTCGTGGAGTCATCAGCCTGGCTAACGTTTGCAATCTCAGGTCGTAAATTGTCTATGAAAAAAAATATGTGGGCTAATTTGTTAGCTGCCGCAAGATGTTAATGTTGGCGCAAGACATTTAATGTATATGTATTGTTTCGGACTGCAGTGTAGTCACTGCGGTGCCAGAATGGGGATCGGAGCTAGAGCCAGAGGAAGAGGCAGCGGAGGACGGCCGGCGCAGCGCGCCAAAGACGGGGCACACATTTATTTGTACTCCGTGCACACTCCTATGCACGAAACAACCTAATTGCAGATGTTGCATTTTGCCGAGACATTTTGTTTAGAAAAGTGAAGCCACACTTTGGACCTCCGACGCACATTATCCATGTTCAAATAGACGTTCGGTTAAGCCAACACTTCCGGTGGACGCTTCTTCGTTGGTGTTCAGCGGTTTCTTCTTCTGGTCGGCGGACTGGGAATCGAAACTAGGAATCGAAAATTAAACTTTTAAACGATTCCGGGAAAATCGCAAAGCTAGTCCCGGTTCCAATCGATTCTCGATTCTCGATACCCAACCCCATCTCTGAAGTTCAGGAACTTGGTGATGATGGCCCGCGGTCTGTCTGACTTCTTCCCGATGTGGTGTGCTCTTTCCAGGGTGATGGGTGAAGTGAAGCTGCAGTTTTCTTTAGTTTTGGATGTCGGAGATTGTAGCTTGCCATACAAAAGTGATTATAATGGCTTCGCCTCTTGCATATGATTAAGTTATGAGTTTTTTTTTTCAGGATAAAGACAGATGCTAGGGCCTACCACCGAGAGCTCACGAACACATGTCTGCACTCCTCCACTGCATGCCCGGAAGTCTACTTTTCTCTTCCTTGCATGCAAAGTAACTCCACACAGCTGACAAGATAGGAGTGCTAGGCTAATTTACTGTCACAACGTTCTGTTTACAGACGCTTGCAGCAGCTGCTTTCTGTTTACGGCACGTCTCGCAAAGTTAAGTTGAGCATTTGGGCTTAGGTATCGGATGGGACGCGCTATTGTTGTTTTTTTCTGTGTTCGATCCTGAAATTTTGACCAATATCGGACCATGACCGATTCTAAGTGTCGGATCGAGCCACCCCTATTAAATAATAATGGAGCAGAAGCTTTTGCAGCTGGAAATCAACATAAATCACATGTTTTGCAAATCGCTATCAGTGGGTCTTTATATAACATTGATATAATACTTTATATACTGAAATACGTAAACACGGCAGACATGTCTGTGCTGGCTGCAGTTGTTGCTTGTGTCATCACAGCATCCTGTTTCGGCCGTGGTCTTTCGGTGGTAAAAGTGTTGGCTGAAAACCGAAAATGCCCTTTTGGGCCATTTTTGGCCTAAAATTGTTGGTTGCTGTATATTCGGTGCATCCCTAAAAAACACATGCAAACTACTTTGGGATGTGCACAAAATATATTGTTTTCTTACCCAAAATGTGTAACAAAAAAAAAAATTATCACAAAAGAGCCATACTGCTATTTTAACAACAACTTCTAGTTCTAGCTTAGTGTGTGATTTTAGCTAGAGGTTAGAGTTTTGTTGTTCCACGTAAAGAGCTGTATGCAGTCATGTGTCTCAGTATCATGTGTCCCTCTCAGCATTGTAGGAGGGGCCAAATATTGTAGGATGCAGGATGTGATTTTTGTTGAGACTTGTCTTTCAGCTCTGACATTCCATATAGTCTGGAGGCATTCTTTGTTTGCTCTTTGCATCTTTTTAGGAACATGGATTAAAAGCCTGTAGAGCCAGAGCCTTGGTTAACTTCTGTTTTTATCATGATGACAAATACAATTGCGATTTTGTTGTAAATTTCCTTTTCCCCAGGTGGAACATCTCTTCTTTTGGTAGTTTGATGGTATATAATCCTGCCACTTAAGCTAGAGCAAGCAAGAACACGTTTCCCCTGTGCTCCCCTCACTGACTCCCAGTACGTTATAGGATTATTTGTGATGATTTTAGTGTGTTTAGTGCATACAAATCTTTGAATGTCTTTCTGATCTCCTACAACCACACGTTGCTCAGGTCTGCTGACCACTTGGTTGTGGTTGTCTCTAGAACAAAACTGAATCACAGGGGCTACAGCGATCATATATTTACATGTTATTACAGAGGTAGTATTACCTACAATATATAATATATAGTCCTTGTAACTACTGTTTATACTCTGTGTGCACTCTACCCACGTTATCCACTTTATTTACTTGTTTACTTTATTCATATAGAAATGTTTCGAGTATTTATAGCATACTTTTTTTTTGTTTCTTGTGTGTTTTGTTTTGCATGTCATGTCACATGTGCCTTAAATTGCCCCAACACACAAAAAATGCAATTTAGTATTTTTAATCTCTTACTCTCTCTCTTTCTTTTTGACAAAGTCATGTTGACTTTTTGTTCATGTATTTTTGCATTCAGTTTGTGTGTTTTGAGTATACGTTGTATGTGCAGGTGTACATTTGTACAGCACTTAGGTAACCGTTTTTAAAAAGGCTAAATAAAACTCGCATTGACAGCTTATGTACCAGCAGGCCCTGCTAGAATAAAGTATATATACTTACGATTATCTTAATTTATAATTAATCATTGACTTGTTATCCTTGTCCATTATTTTGTTAACTTCAGCCTCTTTTTCCGTGTTGAGCTATAGGCTATAGGTTGTCACAAGTCAAATCATAACAGCAATAACTTTTGGAACTTTCACCTTGAACTGTTACATTCATTTACTGCAAATTTATGATATGTCAATCATTCATAAAATATTGTAGAAGAAATTAAGCGCCCTTAAAATCTCAAATTCAGGAGTGTACATGTAAAATTTCCATTAACCTTGTGAAATTAGGTTTGCTGGTATTGACCATCAGATATAAAGTTAGTGTTGTCATTGTATGACTCTTCACTCAATTTACCTAGTCTCTTCTATTTCTCCTACAGCTAAATATCCTGAAATCAAATCGCTGATGGGTCCTGACGTCAGACTGAAATGGATTGTGTGCATGATGGTGGCGGTTCAGTTTTTAGCTTTGTATCTGGTCAAAGACTTGGACTGGAAATGGGTTTTGTTTTGGACTTATGCATTTGGCAGCTGTATCAACCATTCGATGACCCTTGCTATTCATGAGATCTCCCACAATACTGCCTTTGGAAACAACAAGGCTATATGGAACCGCTACTTTGCCATGTTTGCCAACCTGCCAATTGGCCTGCCCTACTCTGCTTCCTTCAAACGCTATCACCTGGACCATCATCGCTACCTAGGTGGCGATGGTATTGATGTAGACATTCCCACTGAATTTGAAGGCTGGTTTTTCTGCACACGCTTCCGCAAGTTCATCTGGATTATTCTGCAACCCCTGTTCTATGCTATCCGCCCTCTCTGTATCAACCCCAAACCCATCACTCAGCTAGAGGTGGCCAATGTGGTCTTTCAGCTCACCTTTGACATTCTGCTTTACTGGATGTGGGGAGCCAAGCCTTTGGTCTACATGCTGGCTGGATCTATGCTGGGAATGGGATTGCACCCCATCTCTGGCCACTTCATAGCTGAGCACTATATGTTCCTCAAGGGTCATGAGACCTACTCCTACTATGGCTCCCTCAACCTGCTGACCTTCAATGTGGGCTACCACAACGAGCACCATGACTTCCCCAGCATTCCAGGACGAAGGCTACCCATGGTCAGTACAGCTGGTTGACTTTGAAGATTATAGTTACTCATTCACATTTTTCATTGGAAAAGTTGGCCGTTTGTTTTTGTTTAGAGACAAATCTAGGAAAGGCTAGTAGCCTTCATAGGGGTCACCATTTGAGACAAATCTGCCTGGGGGGTCTAAACCAAAGCCTATGACAAAAGCAGTATGTGCATGCATGTTACTCAGTGTAAATGTCCTGTCCTGAAAACCATTTAGTTATCTCACTGTTTTGTGTTAAATATAGTAGTCACACTATACTACGAGTATACTTTGTCTCTTTAGGCCCCTTTGGGTAGCTTCATGATACATCTACTACAATATTAATTGATATGATAAGGGAATACTTTGGAATGTTGCGTGTCATCAGAACTTTTAAGTTTATAAAGCCATCATATTGAGACATCTTGGGGTTGTGTTGAAAATAATTCAATCGGTATCATGATAGAATAGTATATATATAATATATAATATATATGTGTATCACTGTTTTTTTTTCCAGATAAGAAGATAAGTGTGGTCATGATGTCATAACTCCAAAAAGAATTGATGTTTTTTGCCTATTTATGTTTAGAATATAAACTTAAGTGAAAAAAATATAAAGCCTGGCATGTAACGGCTGACCTTCGGCAGATGGGTCCCTCCATATGAGCTAGGTTCTGTTCAAGGTTTCTTCCTGTAAAACGGGAGTTTTTCCTTGCCACCGTCGCCTTCAGGCTTTCTCTGGGGGTTTCAGGCTGAATTTTGTAAAGCGCCTTGAGACGATTTGTATTGTTATTGACGCTTCGGGCTGGGCGATGAAACGATAACAATATATATCGTGGTAGACACGTGGTCGATATCAATAGAAGATACGTTTGATAGAATGTTCAATAATTTCACTTGAACTCGGTTAGAGAAAAATAGGAAGAAAATGAACGAACTGCAAGTCATTCTGGGGAATGTAGGCAGAGGAAGGGCTTTAGCCTCTGGACCTATCACAGCTCAGCTAAGCCAGGTTGGTGGCAGTAACAACAACAACAAGGAACGGCGTGGAGTGAAAGGAGAATATGTGAACGACAGCGCGAGAGGAAATTGTAGATAAAAAAAGGAAACGTCAGCAGTTTGGCAATATTTTGGTTATTTTCAGTCGGACAAGAGTCAGACTGATGTTGTCTGCTAACTTGGTGGCGAGTGAGCATATTAACTGGATCTTGTCTCTCTTGATTACTAGTGTAAGAGTCGGTTAAGTTTCATTTATCTACGTATTGTGCGTAAATGAGTGAGTGAGTGCCTTAGTTTGCTAGTAGTCAAGTCAGGTAGTATGTGTTGTTTCTCTGCAGAGTGAGATGTAAGATGTCTGAATGGTGCCGTTTATTGAATATATATCAGTCAAACGTGGTAGGACTCAACTGAGCCGGTTCAATAAACATCAGAGCCACACGACAAAACATCAAAGCGATATAAAGAAATAGCAGATGCAGTAGCGTATCATTTAGTGAAGGACATGCTCCAGCTCAGCACAGCTGAGAAGTCTGGGTAGAATAGGTTAAAAGAACGAAGCAATAATTATTGATATCGACTGATATGAAACACTTATATCGTGATACATTTTTCAGCTGTATCGCCCAGCCCTAGCTGATGCTATATAAATAAAATTGGGAAAAAAAGTACAACATATAAGAAGTCTTTTGGACTTTGTATGCTGACGCACTGTAATAGTGTGATGAGGTGTATTTCAAGTTCTTTGGAATAGCCTTCTATGGAAGACCAGATGGACCACAAATAATTATCGCTTGGCTGTGTTTGGCTTATTATTTGATAATAAGCCAAATACTTTAAATTTGAACAGTAAAGGAGGGCAGTACACACCAGTGGTCACACCAACTCAGTATTGCTGTCACTCAGTATTTTTGGGTATCCTAAACCAAAACCCAAGTGTGCTATTGAGTCTGAATTCATTCTTCTTCCAGATTTACTGGTTAGACCACGTATAAGTCAGCACCTCATAAAAACTCAATATATCAAAGGGTTGAGAAGTTGACATATCTATATATAGTATTTTTTGCAAGTTTGTATTCGTTTGCAACACCTTCAGTGGCTGCTAACATCAGGCCCGGTTTAGACCTGGTATTGTAATGTGTTCTGAGTAATCTGATCATAATTGGCCAGCATAATGTGCTATGCACTGACTAAAACACTCTCACATGAATTGTGTGTCATGAAACATGAAAACATTTACATGCCAACTAAACTGCTGATTGTATTTAAAGGCAGGACTCACCAATGATTTTCCCTTTTTTTTGTTTCCAGGTGAAGAAAATAGCAGCAGAGTATTATGATGATCTTCCTCAGTATACATCTTGGGTGAAGGTCCTGTTTGATTTCATCATGGATGATACTTTGAGCCCATACTCTCGAATCAAGAGGAAGCTGAAAGGAGACGTGAAACAGGAGTAAATGCAGTGTCCACTACATTTACCCATCATCCTAAAACAGCTTCTGTGTATTAATACGATTAATGTGTGACTGGAGGTTTATTTTTCCATCATTGGAAGAGAAAATATTTTAGTTATTTTTTACTCATCAGAAATTTGATATTTTATTTTTTCAAATAGGCACTGATCAGGCCTAACATTAAAGCCCAATAACATTGACCATCTTGTGACAATGCAATGTTCTGCTGGGAAATGTTTTGACCTGGCATTCGTGTGGATGTTGCTTAGACATATAATACCCACCTAGACTAGACCAGGCACCTCCACCCAATAGCAATGACACTCCTTGATGGCAGCAGGCATGCCCAGCAGGATGAAGCCTGACACAGGCACATACACAAAAACAGTTTAGGAACAACTCAAAACACGTGAAAACGGTACAAGGTGTTGACCTGGCCTTCAAAGTTCCTAGATCCCAAACTGATCAAGTATCTGTGGGATGGAACAAGCCTGATCCACAGATCCCCCAAGCAAAAGCTTATGAAAGCACAAGCTTATTAAAAAAATCAAATATGAATTTATATGAATTGTAGAAGATGCTGTGCTTCTGAAAGACTTGCAGTGGACATTTGAACCATACTAAAGAAGAGCGATATTAGTATGCTTCCATTAGCATTTATTTCCAAGTGCCACTGTACAGCCATACTGTCGACATGACTGTACACTCTAAATACAATACTACTATCCTGTCATTACTAACTGAAGTGGTAAACCAGAAACGGAGACACTTAATCCTCTGCTTTCCGCCTACCACGTGTCTGCATCTTAAACATTTGACTGGTAACAACAAGATTTGCCTGACCAATCTAAGAAGTGCAAGACCCCCCCCCCCCCCCCCCCCAAAAAAAAAACTCCTTATGTTTGATTTTACAATTTATTCCTATATAAAAACTTAGTCCACATTTCCAGTATGTTGTCTAATGCAGTTGTCATAGAGATTAATTATATAACTGAATTATAGTGGACCAAAGTTGAACTCTGTAAGATTCCCTTATATGACATGGGTTTGTTGCAAGATGTGTTTTGCATTTTAATATGAAACTTGTACACACAATACAACATTATATAACATGTGACTATTGCAGAAAGAAGTTGTACTGTATGTGAGATTGAAGGTCACCATTAGAGCTGTATTTTCAGTTTTGTAATTGTGGTATTAATTTCAGTTTGATGAACTTATTCACTTAAAAACTGTGTTTGGTTGAACATTAAAATCTCCCAGCTTTATATTTCTATGTCTGCTTACTTTATCCAGGTTTAGGAAGGGATGTAACTGAAGTCAGGTCCTCTGTGTTTCATGATTAAAGCCCAGTGCAGCTTGGCTGCCCTTTCATTCAGTGTTAGGAACCTGAAATAAATCCCATAATAGACCCATAATAATAATGGGTCTGTAAGAAAATTAAGAAGTTGCCAATGAGGAAATGAGAAGACTACACAAACATTTGAAAAATAATTCCAAATAATAATATATTCCATATAATAAAAATAGCATAATACTGGGCTTCATGTAGGACTGGATGAGAAGAAGTGGCCCATCAACAACTTTTTACTACGTAGGTCAATTTTTCTAGTGCCAGACTGCAAGACATCTCCTTAACCCACTGAGGTCTCTGAGTATCCTTCCAGGTCAAAGCAATTACACATTTGGTTTGCAACAAACATAAATTGATTACTTTGCGTATCTTCGTATCTGCTGGAAAATCTTCAGGGTAAATGAAGCTGCGTCACGTGAGTAAGCGTATTGCGAGAAGTCACGCTGGGAGTCCGCGAGACTAGGTGGAGAGTGATGGCAGGTGGTAGTCGACAGCGCAAACGGAAGAAACTGAATCCGAATCAGGCGGTTGGTAACAGCTGGGCTGTGAATGGTCAGGAGATGGAGGAAGGGAGTGACGGAGTAGGAAGTGAGACAGGAGAGCTGGAAAGTACTGGAGAGTTGGAAGAAGGCGAGAGTAGCGAGGAGTGGAATACTAAACTAAACTAGAAAATTCCCGCGGAAATTTTGAAAGTGCCGAGTGGGCTGTTGCCATTAGCTGCTAATGTTAGTAATTAGCATGACGCGCTAGCCACTAACTTTAGCATTAGTTTAGTGTTAGCATGTCTCTTTAGACACTAAAAATTAAATACATGCTAATTGTTAGCATGCTAATGCTAACATGCTAATTGCTAATATGCTATTCGCCAACATGCTAATGCTGCCACTAATGCTACCACCAATTTCTAGCCACTAAAAATTAGCATTAGCCGCTAATATTAGCAATTAGCATGACGCGCTAGCCACTAATTTTAGCATTGGTTTAGTGTTAGCATGTCTTTTTAGACACTAAAAATTAAATAGATGATAATTGCTAACATGCTAATGCTAACATGCTAATTCCTAATATGCTATTCGCTAACATGCTAATGCTGCCACTAATGCTACCACCAATTTCTAGCTACTAAAAATTAGCATTAGCCGCTAATGTTAGCAATTAGCATGACGCGCTAGCCAATTATTTTAACATTGGTTTAGTGTTAGCATGACTTTTAAGCCACTAAAAATTAAGTAGATGCTAATTGCTAACATGCTAATGCTAACATGCTAATTGCTAATATGCTATTCGCTAACATGCTAATGCTGCCACTAATGCTACCACCAATTTCTACCCACTAAAAATTAGCATTAGCCGCTAATGTTAGCAATTAGCATGACGCGCTAGCCAATGACAGACAGACACCTGTCATTGTTCAACTTGGGTGCCAAAAGCCAAAATGGCCGCCCCACAGACCAGTTACTTCAGTTAGAAGTTTCCAGAGTGGGCTGTTTCCATTAACATTGCCCCAAAATGGCCGCCCTACAGACCAGTTACTTATGTTTTCCCGCCTCTTTCTGTGGAGCCCCTGGTTGCCACGGTTACCAGTTTGAATATCAGTTAGAAAACGACTAGAGTGGGCGAAAATGCTGAAACCACGGCCTCGAACAGGAAGGCCTTGTGGCCAAACCGTGTGTCCAATCGTTGAACCGACTTCACTTTGGGCATCTTGAGGCTTTCCTGAACGTCTAGATATGCAGTTTGTGGGTAAAATGTAGAAATGTGAGCTATTTAAAGCGATTTAAAACAAAGGATTGCTTCTGCTTTGCTCCACAAATTTAACATTGCAGTCTATGGAGCGAGGAAGGGGTTTGCTGGCGCAGCTTTGCGTCTCACGCCAAAACTATAAGACTTACAGCTTTAGCAGACGAATTGTGAGCGAGAAGACAAATTTTCCTACGTTTCTATGTATAAATTATGTCTGTGGTGTGAAATTTGTGGCCACCGGAGCAGTTTCTATTTTATTTTTTGCCTAATGTTCTTCTCTCCTCTTCAATCTAGCTGATGATGTCATCCACTCTAGCGCGAACATTCCGCGCAATACACACCCATTATAAACCCTGAAATTTGAGTAAAAACCTTCACAAATGTGAGGCTTCATGGTTTAAAAACGGTAAAAGGTGTCGATAAGTGAAGGGAATCTCTGAAGAGAAGACAAGAGTGTCTACGTTTTAAAGTTTAAATGAAGTCTCTGGGTGAAAGTATGCCAGAGCAGTTGATTGTTGAAAATGCCTGTTGATTTTTTTTTTTTTTCGGGGTCTCCCATTCATTTGAATGGGAAATTTTTCCCATTCAATTCGAATAAATTCGCGAAAAACTCACCGATCGCTTATCCAAAAGTTTGTACAGTTAGCTAATTTTATTCTCTATATTTATACTTTTTTATATTTATACGTGTTTTTTTCTTTTCTTACTGTGGCTTGAAACGGGACCAGAGAAACTATTTTCGTTCCTTCATATGTACCAACATGTGTAGAAATGACAATAAAGAATCCTTGAATCCTTGAATCCTTGAATCCAAGTAATAGCATAGGATTCGGGATCAAAACACACGTTTCGATATATCATGTGTTGGGGTCCTCTGGCCGGTTCGGGCCGCATTAATCGGCGGAAAATGAATAATATATAAAACTGCAAAGAAACACGCAGAAGATCAAGAGTGGCCTCGTGCCTATGGCACGAGGCCACTCTTGCCTATGGGAGGAAGGGCCTCTTGACATAGGCACTCGGCACTAATAAAAAGGAAACGAAAGGAAATAATACATCTGCTTCTTTAAACTCTTCAAATGATGATGGTGAAAAATATAAGGTTTGTTAAACTGGGGCAGGAAGGTGCTTCGTTCAGAGATTGGAATCCGATACAGATCACAAAAGGTCATATGGAATGAAATTCCTATCAAAATGCAAGAGCATTTTAAATTGTTGCGAGAGCAGGATTTATCAATTTCATTCTCAGATTTTGTGATATTATCTCTCAAAACTCTGCTCTCGCTCTCAAATTTGCTCTTCGCTCTCAAATTTGCTCTGCGCGTGCTCAAATGTGCTCTGCGTGTGCTCAAACTGTGTCCACGCACTCGTTACGATGTTGCTCGCGCAGATTTCCTGCGCTCAATCTCCAACTCTCCCTCTCGCTCTCACGGAATATGTGCGCTCACGGAATTTTTCTCTGCTCGCGGATGTTTGGTGTATCAACGCTGTCAACCAATAGAAGGCCGGCTGGTAGTGACCAATCAGATGATCCCTGTTTGTATACGGGTGCAATGCGTCGCATACGGGCGGGCACTCTTTCAACAGGTTTTATCCACTCCCCACCCCCGGGGCAGTAATAAATGTGATTTTTTTTATTTGTTGGACCACTGTTCGAATAAAATATCATTCAACACATTCAAGAGCGTCCGAGCTTCTCATTAAAATGGCTATATTGTATAATAATAGCCACATCGAACACTGCTCTTTGCGGTGTGCTGGTGCAGAAAACAATGTCACCATCCTGAAGCTAGCGGGACGATTCCCGACGATTCATTGTGATGAAAACTGTAAACTGTTTATTTGATCATATACCTTGTATTAAACATGCATGGACACCATACGAAATATATTTAGATAACCCAAACATCATGCTTATTAATGACTTAGCCAGTGACTTATACTTACAAACTATGTATGCTATATCCTCATCAGGAAGTGATGCTGAAAATGTTAAATAATAATAATAATACATTTTGTTTAGAGGCGCCTTTCTTGGCACTCAAGGACACCGTACATAGATTCATAAAAACAGCATAAGAATAAAAATAAATATAAGCATTCTTGTTTTTGGTCATGTTTAATGTGCAAAATAAGGTCAGTACACTCAGATAAGACAATCCGCCAATATGCGTTTTCCATCCACTTAACATAGTTTGTAAGTGGATGGATGGAATGGAATGCAAGAAGTTTGATAGCAAATGGCCAAGAATTTAAGAAATATTTAGATGACTTAAAAGAAAAACCTAATATAATTTGTGTACAAGAGACATGGTTGAAGCCAGAATTAGATTTTATCATTAAAGGATACTCGGCAGTTAGAAGAGATAGAGAGAATAGTAGAGGGGGAGGATTAATAACCTTCATACAAAATGGTTTAAGCTATAAAATTATACTTGTAAATGATAAGAATGAGTCAATTATGATTAGGATATGGACTAACAAAGGTTCTATAGAATTATAAATATAAATAAATTATTATAATCCTTGTGGAAAAATAGAGGACAGTATTTTGGAAAATGTAGGTTCACCACATAATGAAGTATTATGGTGTGGGGATTTTAATGCACACAATACATTATGGGGAAGCAACAGCACAGATGCAAATGGTTCAGTGTTAGAAGAATATATAGATGATAAGTGTTTGGTATGTCTAAATAATGGTGAGGGAACAAGGTTTAACTGTATAAATAATACTGAATCAGTATTAGATTTAACTTTTGTGTCCAGTGCAGGTATTAGTACATGGAGTGTAGATAAGGAAAGTACAATAGGTAGTGATCATTTCCCTATTCTAATTAAAATTGGATCAGTAGTGTGTCAAGAAAGGATTAAAAACATTCCAAGGTGGAAGCTAGAAAATGCGAATTGGGGAAATTTTCAGATCATTTGTGCAGTAAAATGTCTTAAACTTAAGAAAGTTAAAGATTGGAAAAAAATTAGTTTAATAAAGCATTGGTAAATTAAATAATATTGTCAGCTGAGAAAACAATACCTAAAAGTAAAGGAAATAGGAAATGTAAAAATGTACCATGGTGGAATGATGAGTGCAGTAAAGCAGTTAAAGCAAGAAACAAAGCCTTTAGACATGTCAAGAAATATCATTCTCAGGATGCTTTAATAGAGTATAAAAGAAAACAGGCAGTAGTTAGGAAGATGATTAAGACACAAAAACGCAACTTTTGGAGGGAATACTGCAATAGTATAGGAAGGGATGTGAAGTTAGCTGATATATGGGGTATGATAAGGAGGATGGGAGGAGTTAGAAGGAATTATGAATTACCTGTATTAAATAGTGGTGATAAAGTGGCAATTACTAATTTAGAAAAGGCTGAAATGTTAGCTCAAACAAAGTGCATAGTTCTGAGAATCTCAGTAAGGAAGCACAAGTGAATAGAAGGAAAGTGTTAGAAAGGTTCCCAGATGTTTTAGTGAAGAAAGGACATTCAGGAAATACATTAGACGTACCTTTAAATATGTTTGAGTTGAAAAAAGCAGTCCTTAATGCAAAATAAACCACTCCAGGAAAAGACATGGTATGTTGCAAAATGATAGCAAATATGACAGATGGAACACTAGAAATAGTGTTAAATTTTTTAAATAAAATTTGGGAAATTGGTCATCTTCCATCAGTGTGGAAACATGCGATTATAGTTCCTATTTTAAAACCAGGGAAAAACCCATCTGACCCGGCTAGTTATAGACCGATTGCTTTAACATCGCAGTTGTGTAAAATAATGGAAAGAATAATTACAGCGAGAATGACCCATTATTTAGAGAGCAATGACCTTTTTTCTCCATATCAGAGTGGGTTTCGTAAAGGCCGAAGCACTATGGATTCACTATTATGTTTAGAATCTGATATTAGGAAAGCACAGACCAATAGGGAGGTGGTAATAGCTGTATTTTTTGATGTTGAGAAAGCGTACGATATGCTTTGGAAAGAAGGGTTACTAATCAAATTACAAAGACTGGATATTGGTGGTAAAGTATACAATTGGATTTTGGATTTTCTGTTTGATAGGAAAATACAGGTAAGGGTAGGTGCAGAATTATCTGAGGAATACCCAGTTGAGAATGGAACTCCACAAGGTAGTGTATGTAGCCCATTATTGTTCAACATCATGATTAATGACATATTCTCGAAAGTTGACCAGAAAATTGGGAAATCTTTGTATGCTGATAATGGAGCATTATGGTTTAGAGGCCGTAATGAACTTTACAGTATGTTAAATCAAAAATGCAAGATGCAATTACTGAAGTGGAAAAATGGGTAAATGAATGGGGATTTAGACTATCAGTGTCTAAAATACAAGTCATATGTTTTTCAAAAAAGCACAAGATCACACCTATATCTTTAAAATTGTACAGTTATCCACTTGAGCAAATGAAGGTTATAAGATTTCTTGGAATGTGGTTTGATGAAAAATTGACATGGAAGATTCATTTGGAAAAAATGGTTAGTAAATGTAAAAAGATTGTTAATATCCTACGCTGTTTATCAGGACAAGCATGGGGAGCAAGCAGGGCATCTTTACAAAATATATATTGGGCATTAATGAGATCTGTCTATGGTTGTATAGCATATGCTGTATGTCATCTGCAGAGAGTAATCTCAAAGCACTGGATGTTATGCAAGCTCAGGCTCTAAGGATATGTAGTGGATCTTTTAAAACATCCCCAGTGTCTTCTATGCAAGTGGAAATGGGTGAGATGCCATTGAGTATCAGAAGGGTACAACTAATGTTAGCATACTGGATCAATGTGAAGGGGCAAGTTGATAGTCACCCAGCTAAAGCTATTTTAAAAGACTGCTGGGAACATAGCAAATCCAATTATAGAAGTTTTGGGTGGATTGGTGATGGCAAAGCTGAGAGCATTGGGTTACATAAATTACAGTACTGTTCAATGGTTTCAGTCCCTCCTATTCCCCCGTGGTTCTTCATTATGCCAGATGTAGATTTAGACATTCATAAGGAAATCAAAAATAAATCAAAGGAAGTAGCAGTGAGGGATATGGTTCAATACTATCTGGATGTACACTTTTCTGATCACACATTCATATTTACAGATGGTTCCAAAGATCCAAAGACAGGACGTGTTGGGGTCAGCGGTGCATACTCCAAAGAATGGGGTAATATGTCAGGAAAGAATAACAGATCATTTGTCAGTATACACAGCAGAGCTGGTTGGAGTGAAAGGGAATGAAGAGGCTGATAAACTTGCAAAACAAACACTGAAATACAATAGAATATTACAGGTTCCATATAGCAAGTCTGAAGCTAATATGTTCATTAAAACATATGCGAGAACAACATGGCAGGAGTATTAGACGGACCATGACAAAGGGAGACATTTATATAATATTCAAGCAGAAGTGAATATTGGAAAGACAGAGTGTAGGAGTCGAAGGGAGGAGAGCATGATTACACGATTAAGAATAGGACACACAGGGCTCAATTCTTCATTGAAGTTAATAGGAAAACATCCAACAGGAAAATGTCAACATTGCAGTCATTTAGAAACAGTAGAGCATATTTTAATCCATTGCCCAAGGTATAGCCAAGAAAGAAATCAGCTTTTTCAGTCACTCAGAATGGTCAAGCAGAACAATTTTACAATGAAAGGTTTATTAGGGAAAAGATCCAGTAACATTTATCACTTCATTAAGTTCCTGAGAGATACAGGCTTAGTTAAAAGGATTTAATTTAGTTGCTTTATTGTGTGTGTTTATTTATTTATTTATTTTTAAGTTAGTTAGTAGTAAATTCCAATATCTCTTGATTCACACTCCAGCCCAGTCGGTGGCGATAATGCACCGTTAAGTTGGTTTGCCAACCGCCATAAAACACAAAAGAAGAAGAAGAAGAAGTAGTAGTAGCAGAGACACTTGGTAGTAGTAGTAGTAGTAGAAGTAAGCGTATTGCGTAATTTCCTGTTTCTGCACCGTGTGGTATTACCTGTTTGCTTCGCTTTAATTTAAAAAAACGTTCAGTTTATAGTGAGAACTTTTTGGGTATCTTCAACCACCACTGCTACTTTTTGGCCCACACATCATCCCTCTTCTTTCCAAACTTTATCTGCTAAATTTAGCGACTTAACCATGGCTTCTCCCTCTGCTTCCCCCTCTCTGTCCTGTGTCTCATGCCACATGTTTAGTTACTCCTCTGCCTCCTTTAGTGGTAATGGCATGTGTAATAAATGTAGTTTATTCGTAGCATTGGAGGCGAGGCTTTCTGAATTGGAAGCACGGCTCCGCACAGTTGAAAACAAACCAGCAGCTAGCCAGGGCCCTGTAGCCGGTGCGGACCGACCAAGAGTAGCTCCTGTTAGCGTAGCCCCAGTTAGCTGTCCCCCTACAGCTCCCGAGCAGCCGGGAAACCAGGGCGGTCCAACCGATTTTCCCCACTCAGCGACACACCCGCTGAGAAACCAACTCTGGTGATTGGCGACTCTATTTTACGGAACGTGAAGATAGAGAATCCAGCGACCATAGTTAAATGCATTCCAGGGGCCAGAGCGGGCGACACCAAATTGTATCTGAAACTGCTGGCTAAGGCTAAGGTTAAATATGCTAAAATTGTTATTCACGTCGGCAGTAACGATACCCAGTTACGCCAATCCGAGGTCACAAAACTAAATGTTGAATCGGTGTGTAAGTTTGCATAACCATGTCGGACTCCGTAGTTTTCTCTGGTCCCCTGCCCAATCTGACCAATGGTGACATGTTTAGTCGCACGTCATCATTCCATCGCTGGTTATCTAGGTGGTGTCCAGAAAACAACGTGGCCTTCATAGATAATTGGCACACTTTCTGGGGAAAACCTGGTCTGATTAGGCGAGATGGCATCCACCCCACTTTTGCGGGTGCTGCACTCATCTGTAGGAATAGGGCTAATTTTATTACCCCCCCGAAAACCCGCAACATGACCAATCCAGAGTTCAGCCAGGAGGCAGAGTTGTAGTTTCACATTCTCTGCAGTTTCCTGTCTCACAACATAATTCTATAACTCTAAGATGTCTGTCTCTCCAGATATTAAACAAAAAACAACACAGAGAGTTTTTCTGATACAACACTTCATTGCAGAACCGAAAATGGAATAAGTGTCTTTATACAGGTTCTCTCATCCAATCTTTTTAGGAATGATCTATACTGATTAATCAGATGATCTTTTATTTGACTGAACCGGAGATGATTTTGTTAAAGGAGTTACGCACCCAGTCTAGTAATTTCATTCTATAAGCAGGTAGAGAGGAGGCAACAACTACTCTGATTTACTATATCTAGACCTAAGAAGCTTAATGTTGAAAGTTTCACCTAGCTTGCTCAGACCGGAAGACACAAAAACAATTATTTTTGTTGTGGTATATCGCCCACCGCTCCTTACTCTGAGTTTTTAGCTGACTCTCTGAGTTTCTATCTGATTTAGTTCTTAGAACAGATAAAGTCATTATAGTAGGTGACTTTAACATCCATGTTGATGTTGTCAGTGACAGCCTTAGCTCCTCATTTACATCATTATTAGATTCAATTGGCTATTCTCAGAATATAAATGGATCAACTCACAGTTTTAATCACACCTTAGATCTGGTATTAACATTTAGCCAAAACCCTCTTTTATCTGACCATTTTCTCATTACCTTTGAATTTACTATAATGGATTACGCAAGAACTGAAAAGACATATCATTACAGTAGATGTCTAACTGATGATGCTGTAACTAGATATAAAGAATTAATTCCTTCTTTATATATCCCAGTGCCATGTGTCAATAATGTGGACGACAGCAACCACAATTTAACTCCTGCACTATTAGATGATTTTGTTAATGGCACTGCAGCATCGCTTAGTTCAGCTCTAAACTTAATTGCTCCTCTGAAAAAGAAGGTCATGAATCGGAGGAGGCTAGCTCCCTGGTATAATTCACAGTTGCGCTGTTTAAAACAGGCAGCCCGAAAGCTAGAAAGAATTTGGCCTTCCACTAATTCTGAAGAAGCTCACATAGCCTGGAAAGATAGTTTAACAACGTATAAAAAAGCTCGGTAACACTTTACTTGACAGTGTCTACATAAGAGTGACATGATACTGTCATAACTGTGACATGACACTGTCATAAAAGTGTCATAAACTTTATAAACATGTCATAAACTTCTATGACCTCTGTCATTAAGTGTCATTCGGTTTTTGTTATGACAAGTTGACATTGCTTGGGCTGTCTCGATTATGACAATTTGACATTAATCAAAGTGACATTACCAGAAGTTGTCTTGGTCATGACAAGTTGACATTAAATATGTTTGGGACGTCTTTGTAATGACAACTTGACATTAAGCAGGATGACATTACCAGCGGATGTCTTTGTCATGACAACCTGACATTAAATTTGGTTGGAGTGTCCTTATTAAGATAACTTGGCATTAACAGTATGACATTACCAGAGGATGTCTTTGTCATCACAGCTTGACATAAACAGAAAACCCACCTCTTTTTGTATTCATGACATGTTGACATAATGATTATTCTAAAAAAAAAAATGATTCAGGAGGTTAGTTAGAATGACTTAAAAACATGAGCTTTTTCAGCATAAAAATACACAATTTGTTACATGTTCATTGTTTTATTAAGTTGATAACATATTTAAATTTCTTTATTTTTATTTTTAAAAAATTCTGAACACGTTTCTGAACAGCACTTTATTTATTAGGAAAACATCAGAATGTGTTTGTGTTCATGCCAGGAACCTGAGACGGTACAACATGTTTTGATTTATTGTAGAAATTACGTCGTCCTCCAAAGACAAGATCTTATCAGAGAATTGCATGAAGTTGGTTTGAAAGAAGTAACATTGAAAAATATATTAGAAGTAGGGTCAAGCGGGAGGGAAAAATGTTGTTTTTTCACATTTTTAATAGATACTGGATTACTGTCTATAGCCAAATACAGTGCACTAAGGTGCTAGTCCCGTAGATGGCAGCAATGCAACTTTTTGGATGCCGGCTGCCGTAAAACCCCAAAGAAGAAGAAGAAGAAGAAGAAGAAGCGGCCGTCTTATGCTGTCAGACTGCACCAGCAACAGCCAGGGAAAGACCAAGTGAAGGTCAAGGTTGGATTAACATTACTTGGTGAGTAAATATATATATTTTTTATTTTCTTAATATTATGTGCAACAGCAAGTAAGCGCTCAGTCGAGTTACACAACACTACAATTGAAATGTCCGCAGCATGCTTTGAATGTATTAGCTAGCTAGCTAAAAGCTTCACAGTAACTTAACTTTTAATGTTTAATGAAGTGCGTTGAGTCGGCTATAAGGTGCCTAAACTTGCGGTCCCAGAACTGCTGCGGGAATTAATCTTCAGCCCCCTGTTTGCAGACACAGGTATGAGCTGAGGAATATGTTGTGGAAAGGCGTTAGCCACTAGCCGCTAACGCTAATAATGATAAATTAACAGAGACGCGCTAACTGTTAGCCGTTAATGGGCCTTAGTGCCTTAATCGAAATGATTGAAGAAATATTACTATTTCTGTGTGTGCATTCGAGCAAAGTAGTTTTGTATTGCTATGTGTGGTATTTATTACATTTTGGGAAGGAGTAGTTTAACATTTTTGTCGTCTTATTCACAGGATGATGCTGTGGAAATGAGCAGAGGCTGCAACCTGTGGATTGGTGGTGTACCTCTGAGAAAAGGAGGATAATCTCTTTAAGGAGCGTTTGGTAGGTAATTCCAACACAGAAAAACTATACTTTGTGTTAGTCTTGTTTTTAATTGTTATGTGTTTAATTCTGACATTGATTATGGCCTATTTATGCTAGGTTGATGGAGATCTCACCGCTGAAGTGTTGAAGATCATTGTAACCAGAGGTGCCACATCGGTCAGATCCAGCCAGCGCACGGACTGTGGTTGAGGGAACAGAAGTCCTGGAAGACGTAGATCAACCCAGAGCCTGTGCCTTGCTAATGGGGCTGATCTACTCACAATCTCGGGTATTTTTCACAAGGTGAACTGAGTGAATGTTGATCAGATGGTTTCTGTTCTTCAAGTGTATATATTTGGCAGGGCTTTAGTGTTTACCACATCCTTCACCTGATATAGCTGTGATAAAAATTGTTATTGATATTGATGTTGGTTACAATAAATACATTTTGACAGTAAAACTTGAATTGCCATGTCTAATTTATTCTGACTTTAATGAAATAAGTTACTTATACTCAAATTTGAGGTAATAAAGCATTGACTTTTGTGGGTAGAAGGAAAGTTAAAGAAAGGAGTTATATCAACTTAAATGGAGTAATTTGACAACTTATTAACACTAAAACTTTGATATAAAAATTGAGTTGGTCAAAGACTGTATTTGTTACACTGTCATAATGGTGTCACGACAGACATTATCCTTCATGATATATTAATTACAAATCAAAATGGTACCACTTTACTTTAGGTCAAAGTATGTATTCGTTACACTGTCATAATGGTGTCATGACAGCCATTATCCTTCATGATATATTAATTACAAATCAAAATGGTACCACTTTACTTTAGGTCACAGAATGTATTCGTTACACTGTCATAATGGTGTCATGACAGCCATTATCCTTCATGATATATTAATTACAAATCAAAATGGTACCACTTTACTTTAGGTCACAGAATGTATTCGTTACACTGTCATAATGGTGTCATGACAGCCATTATCCTTCATGATATATTAATTACAAATCAAAATGGTACCACTTTACTTTAGGTCACAGAATGTATTCATTACACTGTCATAATGGTGTCATGACCGTCAGTTTTGTGAAATATCATGTCACATACGCTAGAATTGTTCTCTGATCTTGCACATCTAATTATAATAATCATTATGTCAACATGTCGTGAATACAAAAAGCGGTGGATTTTCTGTTTATGTCAAGCTGTCATGACAAAGACATCCCCTGGTAATGTCATCCTGCTTAATGTCAAGTTGTCATAACAAAGACGTCCCAAACATATTTAATGTCAACTTGTCATGACCAAGACAATTTCTGGTAATGTCACTTTGATTAATGTCAAATTGTCATAATCGAGACAGCCCAAGCAATGTCAACTTGTCATAACAAAAACCGAATGACACTTAATGACAGAGGTCATAGAAGTTTATGACATGTTTATAAAGATTATGACACTTTTATGACAGTGTCATGTCACAGTTATGACAGTATCATGTCACTCTTATGTAGACACTGTCAAGTAAAGTGTTACCAAAAGCTCTCCGTAGTATTAGAACAGCATACTATTCATCATTAATAGAAGAAAACAAGAACAACCCCAGATTTCTTTTCAGCACTGTAGCCAGGCTGACAAAGAGCCACAGCTCTGTTGAGCCATCTATTCCTTCGGCCCTCAGTAGTAATGACTTCATCAGCTTCTTTACCAATAACATTTTTGGCATTAGAGAAAACATTCAAGGCATTCTTCCGACGACTGTCAAAGATGGAAGTACAGTGACTTTAGAAATTTCTGTTAGACCTTATCAACATCTGGAATCCTTCTCCCCAGTAGATCTTCCAAAAGTATTCGCTCACCCATTCAAATGATCAGAATCAGGTGTTCTAATCACTTGGCCTGGCCCCAGGTGTATAAATTCAAGCACTCAGGCATGCAGACTGTGAAACAAGACATTTGTGAAAGAATGGGCCGCTCTCAGGAGCTCAGTGAATTCCAGCGTGGAACTGTCATAGGATGCCACTTGTGCAACAAATCCAGTCGTGAAATTTCCTCGCTCCTAAATATTCCACAGTCAACTGTCAGCTCTATTATAACAAAATGGAAGCGTTTGGGAACAACAGCAACTCAGCCACGAAGTGGTAGGCCACGTAAAGTGACGGAGAGGGGTCAGCGGATGCTGAAGCGCATAGTGCAAAGAGGTCGCCGACTTTCTGCACAGTCAATTGCTACAGAGCTACAAACTTCATGTGACCTTCAGATTAGCCCAAGTACAGTACGCAGAGAGCTTCATGGAATGGGTTTCCATGGCCAAGCAGCTGCAGCCAAGCCACACATCACCAAGTGCAATGCAAGGCGTCGGATGCAATGGTGTAAAGCACGCCGCCACTGGCCTCTAGAGCAGTGGAGACGCGTTCTCTGGAGTGATGAATCACGCTTTTCCATCTGGCAATCTGATGGACGAGTCTGGGTTTGGAGGTTGCCAGGAGAACGGTACATTTCAGATTGCATTGTGCCAACTGTGAAATTTGGTGGAGGAGGAATTATGGTATGGGGTTGTTTTTCAGGAGCTGGGCTTGGCCCCTTAGTTCCAGTGAAAGGAACATTGCATGCTTCAGGATACCAAAACATTTTGGACAATTCCATGCTCCCAACCTTGTGGGAACAGTTTGGAGCGGGCCCCTTCCTCTTCCAACATGACTGTGCACCAGTGCACAAAGCAAGGTCCATAAAGACGTGGATGACAGAGTCTGGTGTGGATGAACTTGACTGGCCTGCACAGAGTCCTGACCTGAACCCGATAGAACACCTTTGGGATGAATTAGAGCGGAGACTGAGAGCCAGGCCTTCTCGACCAACATCAGTGTGTGACCTCACCAATGCGCTTTTGGAAGAATGGTCAAAAATTCCTATAAACACTCTCCTCAACCTTGTGGACAGTCTTCCCAGAAGAGTTGAAGCTGTAATAGCTGCAAAAGGTGGACCGACATCATATTGAATTCTATGAGTCAGGAATGGGATGGCACTTCAGTTCATAGAATGAGTAAAGGCAGGTGAGCGAATACTTTTGGTAATATAGTGTATCTTCAATAACTAAAGCATCTAAACCATCAACCTGTCTTCTAGATCCAATCCCAATTAAATTGCTCAAAGATGTTCTTCCATTAATTAACACCTCCATATTGAACCAGATAAATTTATCTTTATTAACAGGATATGTGCCTCAGTCTTTTAAGATTGCTGTAATTAAGTAAATGGTAAATGGCCTTGCTTTTATATAGCGCTTTTCTACCTATTGGTACTCAAAGCGCTTTTACAGTCAGAGACACATCTACCCATTCACTCACACAAGCACGCACACATTCACACACCAGTGCCACGCACTGGGAGCAACTGGGGGTTCAGTGTCTTGCTCAAGGACACTTCGACATGTGGCACATTCCGGGGATCGAACCGCTAACCCTCTGGTTCGTGGACAACCCGCTCTACCTACTGAGCCACAGTCGCCCCACTAATAGATAGTGGACTTGTCTCTATACTGGTTCTGCTAGATCTTAGTGCTGCATTTGACACTATTGATCATAATATTTTACTACAGAGACTGGAAAGTGAGATCCAGATTAAAGGAACTGCATTAGATTGGTTTGAATCCTATCTGTCTGACAGATTCCAGTTTGTTCATGTCAACCATGATTCCTCTACTTATACAAAAGTAAGTTATGGCGTTCCTCAGGGTTCTGTGCTAGGACCAATACTCTTCACTTTATACATGTTGCCATTAGGGAAGATTATTAGAAAACATGGCATAAACTTCCATTGTTACGCAGATGACACCCAGCTATATTTATCTATGAAACCAGATGAAACTAATCAGCTGGTTAAACTCCAAGGATGCCTTAAAGACATAAAGGCTTGGATGACCTGTAATTTCTTACTCTTGAACTCAGACAAAACAGAAGTTATTGTATTTGGTCCTAAGCATCTCAGAGATTCATTATCTAATCACGTGGTTTCTTTGGATGGCATTACCTTGGCCTCCAGTACTACTGTGAAAAACCTTGGTGTTATATTTGATGAGGATATGTCCTTTAAATGTCACATTAAGCAAGTAACCAGGACTGCCTTCTTTCATCTACGTAATATCATCAAAATTAGGAACATCCTGTCTCAGAATGACGCTGAGAAACTAGTTCATGCATTTGTGTCTTCCAGACTGGATTATTGTAATTCATTACTGTCTGGCTGCCCAAATAACTCTTTAAAAAGCCTCCAACTGATTCAAAATGCTGCAGCAAGAGCATTGACAGGAATTAGCAAGAGAGATCATATTACTCCAGTTTTAGCTTCTCTTCACTGGCTCCCCTTAAAGTCTAGAATAGAATTTAAAATCCTCCTCCTTACATACAAGGCCCTCAAAGGCCTAGCGCCATCATATCTTAAAGACCTCATTGTACCATATCATCCCAACAGATCACTTCGGTCTGAAAGTGCAGGCCTACTTGTGGTTCCTAGAATTTCAAAGAGTAGAATGGGAGGTAGAGCTTTCAGCTATCAGGCTCCTCTCCTATGGAACCAGCTCCCAGTTTGGGTTCGTGAAGCAGACACTCTCTCTATTTTTAAGGTCAGGCTTAAGACTTTCCTTTTTGATCAAGCTTATAGTTAGGGCTAGACTAAACCATCCCTTAGTTATGCTGCTATGGGCCTAGGCTGCTGGGGGACAATGCACCAAACACATGTTCTCCTTCTTTCTTCTCTCTCCTCTCTCGTGTCCTACACTTTCTTTTTCTCTGGCACAGAGCTCCTGCCCTCTAAATTCCTATCTGTTACTAGTCATGCAATTCTGTGCTATTACTATGTAGAATGTTTACTGCTGCTCTCCCTTCTTCCGAGTATCTCTGGCCTGGAGTTGAGTGTTTCCTGTGGAGCGCCATTGTCTGTTGTCGTGGTCTCATCAGCCTGCCCAGTCTCCATGGAATCCTGCATAACAGCAGGATTCCTACCTGAATGAACAATTCTCCAACCTGCCTATGATTCCTCTTACATTTTCAAACTGTCATGTAACATCATTAGTTTGAATCATAGCATCCAACTTGTATGCTTTAGTCAGATATGTGTATTTATGACAGATGTATGTTTATCTTGCTGTTCTCTTTCTCTGTCTGTACCCGGCTGGCCTTAGGCAGATGGGTCCCTCCATATGAGCTGGGTTCTGCTCAAGGATTCTTCCTGTTAAAAGGGAGTTTTTCCTTGCCACCGTCGCCTTCAGGCTTGCTCTGGGGGTTTCAGGCCGGGTCTTGTAAAGCGTCTTGAGACGATTTGTATTGTTATTGACGCTATATAAATCAAACTGAATTGAATTGAATTGAATTGTCAGAGATAGAAAGCAGAGACAGATCCTAACCAAGTACAGGCTCAGTGACCACAAATTGGCAATCCAAACAGGAAGACACAAAAAATCATGGCAACCAAAAGAAAACAGAACATGTGGTCATTGTTCGACAGGTGAGGTTGAGATGCACTTTCTCCTACAATGTACAAAATTAAATGACACAAGAGAAATTTATTGGAACAAGTTCAGCTCTTTGGTTCCAGGTTTCAAAGAGCTGGACGACCTCTCCAAACTAAAAATACTCCTCGGAGAAGGAGAGCGGGCACACCTTGCTGCCCAGTATGTGTTAACATGCCACACAGAGAGAGAGAGACTCCTTGTCCCCCAAAACCACAGCAGCGATCAAGAAGGCCCAGCAGCAAATTCACTTTCTGGGGGTGCTAGGCCCCTCCTGAGTTAGATGCATTTATGTAATACTATTTATCTTGTTGGTATATCTCAATGCACTTCCACTTTATATATTCCAAACGCATGCTCAGGTTCATGTAACTGTTGAATGCTGAATGATGGCACTGATTGTTTATTAACTCGTACCAGGGTTCTGAAGAAAAATAGACAAATTGTATATTGAGACATGCGCCTTAATGGGGAATGGTGTGCTATGACTTTTCTAAGCAATTCGTCCAACAGTGCGGGAATAATCAGGAAAAATACGGACATTTTTTCCAATTGAAATTAATGGAGAAGGCTGAAAAAATCAGCAACATTCCAAAATGACCGCCATCGCTTGGTTGATCGATAACTCAGCCATGCTTTGCAGTAGAAAAATCACTGGAACTTTATACAAGGCAAGGGAAGTGTAGCTGTCTTTTCCTGAAAACGGGATTTCGATACCTTTTATGGTTTGGTCAGGGTCGCAGTTTACGTTTTGATGACATTTTGGAAAAATCTGAAAAAATTGTTATCGTTTATAATGGGGCCCTATGGCCGCACTCTAACTCTCACTTTAACTTCAGAGTTTTTTCGAAATCCTGAAAAAACAGGTTTCTATCTCAACAGGGGACCACAGTTTTTGAAGTACAGAGATAAATATGTAAAAACGTTGTGATTTTTGTTGGCTATCATAATTTCTTTCTGTAGGACGAACAATTTGGACTGTAGGCTCCGTCGAGCAAGGAGTGCGCCGACCAGGCTACAATTTTCGCAGTATGTACAGGAATAAATGCATCCTCTACTCGCAGCTGTGACCGGTACTTGCTTTTAACCATTGTCAATGCGGAAAATCCACACTCACACAGGTAAGTGGAGGTGAAGGGGATGGGGATGAACACTTTAACGGCCTTTTTGGTGAGGTGGGGGAACTCAGTCTCCACAGACAGAAGTGTGCAAGTCACACTTTACTCATCTTTTGTTTCAAGTCCATATTAAAGTTCAGCTCGACGAGGGCCTCCTCCTCTTGCAGGGTCAGTCCATCAAGGGATGTCACTGGGAAAGAGAACAGATTTCTCATCCACTGATTTGCCAAGGTCTCCTCTCCAAAATAGTCTCCAAACTGCTCACGCAACCGCTACAAATGTGCAATGACCACCTGCTGTACACAGTCCAGTTGCAGCCCTGTCTTCTCTACAACATCCTCCAAGGTTGGGAACATTTCCACCAAGCCGCGTTCAACATGAGCACACCAGAGGTCCAATTTTTCCTGAATGCAGAGACTTGATTGTGTGCGAAAAAGACATGGCACTCTTTGCTTTGCAGAGAAGTGTTCAGTGTGTTTATCCGGTCGAAGATATCAGACAGATATGCCAGCATTGCAACCCACTTTGCGTCCTCCATATGCTTCACCAGCGGGGAGTCAATTTCGTCAAGGAAGAGGAGGACTTCCTTGCGCAGATCACACAAGCGGGTGAGGACCTTGCCCCGCGACAGCCACCGGACCTTGGAGTGCAGAAGCAGCTGATGCAAGTGAGCCCCCATCTCATTGCAGAAAAGAGATGGGCATTCATGGCGCATGATTTAATTAGGTTTACAATTTTTACTGCCTCACCGCAGCTCTTTGGGCATCATCTTGGATGCCACTGGATAATACAGTGTGACCAAACAGCAGCGGGCGCAACCGCTTGCACCTGTTTTATAGACCACTGTGGCGGCCTGTCAATGCCCTCACACCATCAGTACATATTCCACAACAGCGGCTCCAGTCAATATGGTTTTCCTGAATGAAGTCATTCAAAGCCTTGAAGATTTTTGCTGCTGTAGTACGCGCCGGCAGGATCCGGGCTTGCTCGGTTGCCTTGGTATTACAGTCGCAAATGTCTGGATGGCTTTCTTCTGTGACCTCATTTCATTGAGTTTCCAATCAAACAACTCCCGCGGTTTGGTTGTTAAACTGTGGTGCTTAGTTTCAATATGACGCCGGAATTTACATGGTTGAATATTGTCGTATATATGAATATTGTAGCACCTCTTTACAAACAACACACTGTGGCCGCGGAGCATCATCAGGCCCAATGCATGAAAAACCCAACTTTAAATATTCAGGGACATACTTCCTCCGTTTTCTGCTCGCCTCTGTGTCCACTCTCACGTTCACCTTAGGTACTTAAAATCGGTACTGAAGTAGGGATGTATAACACTCCATGACCCCACCCGCAACTATAGCATTACAGACACAGACTGACAAAACATTAGGAACTCTCAGACCATTAATTACAGCACTACAGCAGGGACGCAGAACACTCCATGACCCCAGCTCATGGCCCCTCTTGAATTGGTGCCATCACACAACTGCTAGGCCTGGTAGCCATAGCAACTGAACCCTGAGGCCCACGTGATCCTCTCATTGAGTGACTGACAACTTGCCATGTTTGAAGTTTAGGTTTATTTTAAATACAAATTATACCTGGCTGCTTTGCTGTAACTCCTAACAGAACATCCCTGATATGTTTCCTTCACTTTATGAGGTAAGTGAATTTCTAGAATTATCTATATGTTAAGTGTTTGTGCCCAACACAGTTACAGGCACAGGTTGAATCTTCTATAAGTTAAAGCATGGTTATTAAATGTACTCCTTTAAACCAGATTAAAAAAAACAAACAAACAAAAATGTGGGGTTTAAAGTATAATTTGGACAATATTGATCAGAATGACAAAAACAAATCCCAGATTATATTAAATATAGGGACCCTTGGGAAGAGTCAACAGCAACAGTAAACTCAAAATGTTCTTACCACTCCATTAGAGGGTCATTTTACATTAGTCATGGTAGGGCATAGGGTTCCAAGTATTGGTTAAGGTCAGGCAAAGGGTTCCCAGTGTTGGTTAAGGTTAGGCATAGGGTTCCAAATGGTTAGGGTTAGAGAAAATAGAAACGAGGTAAGGAGGTCAAAATGTGCACAAAATAAAATTAAGAAAACTTAAATAAAATGTGATTCCTCATTTTTTCTTATGAATTTGCAGAAATGTCAAATAAAAAATCATGTCATTATGGGGTGATTTGTGTAGAATTTTTTTTTTTTTAATTCATTTTGGAATAAGGCTGTAACATAACAAAAGGTAAAGTGATCCGCTGTCAATACTTTACACTCTAAAATAAAAATGCTTAAAGCAATGTCAATTGATACTCCTCATATACAGTTATGTGTGCATATTTTTGGACACTGACATATCTTTTGTTGTAATTACTAATATGACATCAGCTTTTATTTCAAGGTAATCAAATTAAATTAGGAATTATCCCATTCTACCAGAAAGAGAATACTTCACAACATCAAAATACAGAAGGTATTCATAAGCCTCAAGAATAGAAAGACATGATTAGACACTACCAATAAAACATCTTCAAATTTTCAGTGACATCATCAGTGACCACAGTCCAGTTGGTTCCTCACGGGGAGGGATTTCAAAATTATTAATTCTTTAAGGCATAATTCAGCATTATGTTCTCATGACATGACAAATATTGTAGTGTGCCAGTTATCTTCTTCTCTGTCTTGATAAGTGAATCAGACAGTAGTGAAAGTGAAGCGAGTCACATGATGGTACTCCTCCCCAGGACGCAGGAGACAGTCAGGAAATGAAGGCTGAAAACACACACACACCCACACACCCGCACACACGCACACACACACACCTTAGTGAGGACATCATGACATAAAGCATTCCCTAGCCCCCTACCCTAACCATCTTAGCCAAGTGCCTATTGTTAGGCACTTGGTTGAGATGGTCAGCCAGACACAGCCAGACACACTGTTATGTATCCAAGAACATCACAATGAATTTATATTAATTTTATGCTTAATACTCTAAGCTTATCCAAAACTACTTGTCTTGCTTCACCATGAGGAAAACATATGCTTATAATCAACACGTACCTGTAACATACAAACACACTTCTGTACTGTTCAGGATGGAAAAAAAGCCACTTGGAGTCACTTTTTACTCTTAATTTGACCATAACTTCCACTGTGTTACAACAATGAATGATTTTTGCTGAGGATTTTACATAAAATTTGAAAATAGGTTTTCAATAGGTCAGTTATACACTTGTGGGCCAATTTACTACCCTTTCATACTGCCTGTGGCTGAAAACAGCCACTAACTCTTTAATCAACCTCAGTACTGATAAAAACTACTAAATATTAAAAGAGTTTCTAAATTCTAACCCTTTAAATGCCAATTAAAAGAATAAAGTATATAGGGAAAGATATAGGGAAAAATACACACAAAATGACATATTTTCAATATGAAAAAATGATCTGAGACAGGAGATATTTTACCTGTTATCACAGTCTTGGATATGCCAAAGATTAGTAACATCATTGATTTTGATGCATATTTAGTTTTTGTGCAGCACCAGCTTTTCAATAAAACTCCCTTTCATAGTGTTTGAGGCTGTTTTTGCCCCATTGACTCCCATTATAACCACATTATTTGAATGCACAGACATGACACTAAATAACAATGCATTTTACTGGTTATTTCCTTTGTTCAGAAAGGCTCAAATTTGTCAGTTTGGGTAGGAGTAACAATTGATTCCTGTGTCACCCTTTAGATGGAATGAATCCATAAAGTACACTGCTATCGAGATGATTTATGCTAGTTATGTTTTATGTTATGTTTTTTATTTTAGTTACACTCTATGTAGTAGTATGTCGAGTGTTGCAGAACTTTTGTAAACTTATGTAAAAACATTTACTTGCACATCTACACAGCATTCTACCAAAGAACCTGAATCAAATGACTTCACATTTAAGTCAGTCATTTTCTATACCCGTTTAGTCCTGTTAGGGGCAATTTAGAATCACCAATTAACCTAACCAGCATGTCTTTGGATGGTGGGAGGAAGCTGGAGTACCCGGAGAGAACCCACGCAGACACAGGGAGAACATGCAAACTCCACACAGAAAGGCCAGCCGGCCCATGGATTCAAACCGGTGACCTTCTTGCTGTGAGGCATCAGTGCTAACCACCTCTAACCACTGTGCCGCCCCCACATTTAAGTTATATTTTTATTATTTCATTCATATTTTACCCAACTTTAGTGGTTATGTCATTGAATATGTGTACTATCATTAATAAACAATGCTACATGTGCTGGTTGCTGTTCAAATTTCTTAACATAAATGACAGTATGATGTGAAAAAGACAGGTACATTTACACTACTCACAATAAGTTAGGAATTTTGTGAGAGACTCAGTGGATGTTCTACATACGGTGTTTGTTTCACTTCCGAGATTTTTGGGATAGGGAGGCAATTGTATTGGGGTGATAGACACACCTCATTTTGTGTTTTCCACATAATAGCCTCACTGTGTACTGTGTGCCTTACATACCAAAACATACTAAAAGACAACCCTTTTCAATGTGGCATCAATTTCAACATTCTGTGGGTATAAAAAGCTGGTATTGTCAGTAAGTCATTCCAGGTTCATCATTCAAACAGCCATGAACACACAACGTCACTTAACGGACGAGCAGCGCCACCTTGCCATAGCGTGCCTTTGGGTCGGTGGCAGGCAGTCAGATGGTGCTCGTGAACTTGGTGTGTCTCAAAGTGTCATCAGCAGTCTTGCATCAAGACATTACATTAAAATCCTGTTTGTATTTGCACTCCCTTTCTTTCATGCTTACAAATGTCACAAATGTCACTGTTAATCTGAAAGTTAAAAAAGAACAGGCATCAGTGTTCAACACACGAGATAGAGTATAGAACTGCAGTTTATGTAGAAAGGTAACAAAAAAAAATTGTTGGTCCGGCTTATATCCAGGTGTACTCAACAGACCAAAAAATTACATGCGTCAAAATCAGTGATATTTCTTATCTTTAATATATCCAAGACTGTGATAACAAGTACCTGTCTCCGATCATATTTCTAATTGAAAGTATGTTATTTTGTGTTATTCCCCTCCCAAAATCAGGGACTTCATCTATGATATTGAAATGCCATCATCAGTATTATCTAAAGTTATAGTACATTTACAAAGAATGTTATAATAGTTGGTTTTGAAAACAGATCTCTCCATATAACATCAAGGTATGACTGACTTTTCTATTCTTCATACCTGATTGACAGCATCGGGCCAGTTTTGTGTCTCTAGACAGAAGGAGCTGTGCTTTCCATATCTACACCCACCCTTTCCCATTATAGAGCCATCCAGGAAGTTGGCAGTGTAGAACTGCACTCCTGGTTGGCTGGTCCAAACGTCCAAGACACGGCCACTGCCTGGGTGACAGACTCTGAAAAGAGGGAAGATTTCCTTAGACTAAAGAGAGCAGTATGTGTGTAATGTAGGTGAGGGAGAAAATTGCTTCCTCAGCAAACCTGGCGACATGTCTCTCTTCCCAGGTATTGCTGGGTGATGACAGACAGAAGTTGTGGTCAAATCCTGGACCTGGAACTTCTTTCAGTCGAGGGCCAATAAGAACCGGCTTTCTGAGGTCAAAGGGTGTACCTTCTACTGATCTGATTTCTCCTGTGGACAATTGATTGATGAATGGTATTTCAAAACTATTATTAGATGAAATGACACATAACTTTCTCTGAAAATACCATGAGACATTTATGGCTAATTAGTTGTGCCAGTGCAGTAGAGATGAAAACAATACAATATCCCATTTTTACACTAACACTTCATAAAATGTTTCAAAACATCTGTGGATTTTCAGTCTCAAAATTGAGAAAACGGAACCCAGTTAAACAAATGAATCAGAAATACTATACTTGTGTATTTATTTGGGTAAATGAGCCAGTGTTACATATCTGTGAGTTGTTAAAGTAGGTGCTCCCCTAGGATTACAAGTTAATTTCAAATTCAAATTACAGTCCATCTGTTAAGAAGTGTTTCCAAGCTTTCCAAAGACCTCAGAAAAGGAGTTGTTGTTGCTGGAAAAGTATATCCAAAAACGGTTCAAAAAAGGCAATTGGACTTGTAGAGTTTCTTTAGAAGACATTTCACCACTCATCCGAATAGCTTCTTCAGTTCTAGGGGACTGGTGGGAAGGTTTAAATATGTCAACAACCAGAAACCGGTGCAGCTAATTTCAATTAATTTAAAAAATTCACTTACCTTTTGTTGAGGGGGCGCTGTTTTGCCCCTGTCCAATGTCAAGGTGTGAATGATGCTTGGAGACAGAAGTTAAAACTGTATTGTAAATAGATGGCAGATTAAATCTCAGTCCAACTCCTATGTTTAGTGAAGTCTGTCTGACATAGATGGCTTCCTTTACTCTTCCTTCAAACCATCGGTCCTCTCTGGCTAAGATTTGGATGTTGTTATCTTCAAAGGAGTGCTCTGTCATTCAGGTGTCGGATGAGTGGTGAAATGCCTTTTTTGAACCTTTTTTGGATATACCATGACCTGAATGACTGAGAACCTTTGCAGACACTTGCAGGAAAAGGTTACAAAACATGAAGAGTTTGGAATCCACAAATCCACAGTCAGACAGAATGTGAACATTCGAGGAGATTACCAACCAACAAAGATCACTCCGAAAGCAAGACACATAATAGTCTGAGAGGTCACAAAAGACTTCTGAGAAAAGAAAGGAAAGGAAAGGAATGCTTGTACATGAATTCACCATCTTAGAACACTCAACAAGCATGGTGCACATGGCAGATTAGCAAGAACAAAGCCACTGCATTGCAAAAAGAACATTTATGCCCATCTTCAGTTTGCTAAACATTATCTGAACAAACAAGATGACTTGATTACATTTTTTGGACAGATGAAACCAAGATGTTATTATATATGGAGAGTTATATATGGAGATGAAAAAACATGGGATGGTAATATCTTTGTGCAGGACGGTGTGAGGGAAATTCTTAAAATGTCCCTTATTATTTTAATATTATCTATGAAATCTAACATATGTAGATGCAACATTAAATTGTATGTAAGGTGGAAGCTTGTGGAGTGGTCAGAAGCTCTGCCTTATGATACTCATGTGGTTTTAAGGTATGAATGGATATGTTGTTATATTCTCCATTGGGTAATGTGTTATGTGAATTAACATAAAGAACTCATTCTAAGGAGTTCAACCTGAAGGGGAAACTGAGGTACCTCTTCTGTGTATATGTGTTCAGGGAAAAGGTCACAGTATATCACACGATGTGGGGTAAAGTAAAGGAGAAGTGTTATGTGTGTCATGAGTTGTATGCTGAGATGTTAGTACAATGGATCTTGTCAAGACATACACTACCGTTCAAAAGTTTGGGGTCACCCAAACAATTTTGTGTTTTCCATGAAAAGTCACACTTATTCACCACCATACGTTGTGAAATGAATAGAAAATAGAGTCAAGACATTGACAAGGTTAGAAATAATGATGATTTGTATTTGAAATAAGATTTTACATCAAACTTCGCTTTCGTCAAAGAATCCTCCATTTGCAGCAATTACAGCATTGCAGATCTTTGGCATTCTAGCTGTTAATTTGTTGAGGTAATCTGGAGAAATTGCACCCCACGCTTCCAGAAGCAGCTCCCACAAGTTGGATTGGTTGGATGGGCACTTCTTGCGTACCATACGGTCAAGCTGCTCCCACAACAGCTCAATGGGGTTCAGATCTGGTGACTGCGCTGGCCACTCCATCACCGATAGAATATGAGCTTCCTGCTTCTGCTCTAAATAGTTCTTGCACAATTTGGAGGTGTGTTTAGGGTCATTGTCCTGTTGTAGGATGAAATTGGCTCCAATCAAGCGCTGTCCACTGGGTATGGCATGGCGTTGCAAAATGGAGTGATAGCCTTCCTTATTCAGAATCCCTTTTACCCTGTACAAATCTCCCACCTTACCAGCACCAAAGCAACCCCAGACCATCACATTACCTCCACCATGCTTAACAGATGGCGTCAGGCATTCTTCCAGCATCTTTTCATTTGTTCTGCGTCTCACAAACATTCTTCTTTGTGATCCAAACACCTCAAACTTAGATTTGTCCGTCCACAACACTTTTTTCCAGTCTTCCTCTGTCCAATGTCTGTGTTCTTTTGCCCATCTTAATCTTTTTCTTTTATTGGCCAGTCTCAGATATGGCTTTTTCTTTGCCACTCTGCCCTGAAGCCCAGAATCCCGCAGCCGCCTCTTCACTGTAGATGTTGACACTGGTGTTTTGCGGGTACTATTTAATGAAGATGCCAGTTGGGGACCTGCGAGGCGTCTGTTTCTCAAACTAGAGACTCTAATGAACTTATCTTCTTGCACAGTTGTGCTACGCGGCCTCCCACTTCTTTTTCTACTCTGGTTAGAGCCTGTTTGTGCTGTCCTCTGAAGGGAGTAGTACACACCGTTGTAGGAAATCTTCAATTTCTTAGCAATTTCTCGCATGGAATAGCCTTCATTTCGAAGAACAAGAATAGACTGTCGAGTTTCAGATGAAAGTTCTCTTTTTCTGGCCATTTTGAGCGTTTAATTGACCCCACAAATGTAATGCTCCAGAAACTCAATCTGCTCAAAGGAAGATCAGTTTTGTAGCTTCTGTAAAGAGCTAAACTGTTTTCAGATGTGTGAACATGATTGCACAAGGGTTTTCTAATCATCAATTAGCCTTCTGAGCCAATGAGCAAACACATTTCACCATTAGAACACTGGAGTGATAGTGGCTGGAACTAGGCCTCTATACACCTATGTAGATATTGCACCAAAAACCAGACATTTGCAGCTAGAATAGTCATTTACCACATTAGCAATGTATAGAGTGTATTTCTTTAAAGTTAAGACTAGTTTAAAGTTATCTTCATTGAAAAGTACAGTGCTTTTCCTTCAAAAATAAGGACATTTCAATGTGACCCCAAACTTTTGAACGGTAGTGTATGTGATCGCATGATGAGGCTACAGATATGTATATTGTTTAGGATAGTATAAACGCTGAGGAGAGACTGCCTCTCTTCAGTCATCATCCGTCGCTGATGAGTGGCTCTTGCTTGCAAGCAATAAAGGTTTCCAGAAACTAAATATTGTGTCGCGACTTGGTATTTTGACCAACTCTCATCTGCACTAGACAAGTGACTGATTTTCAGTTGCCACGACAATGGTTTGCCATCAATGATGGACCAATAAGTTCTGAATTATACCAAAAACAATTGACATCTGTGACGTCTGTGAGCTGAATCTAGACTAGGTCATGCAGCAAGACAACTCCAAGCATGCAAGTTATTCTACAAAGGAATGGTAGGAGAACAAAATAAATGTTTTGAAATGACCAAGTCAAAGTCCTGACCTTAATCCAACACAAATGTTGAGGAAGGACCTGAAGCAAGCACTTCATTTGAGGAAATCCAGCAACATCTCAGAACTGAACTGAGGAATGGCCTAAAATTCCTCTAAGCTATTGTAGAAACTGATCGAAGTTACCTCACAGTTATGTACAAAAGATTAATTTTGCTGAATAAATAATCCATAAGTGTAATATTTCCGTTGCATTTGTTTAACTGGGTTTTCTTTGTCCACTTTCGAGACTTGGGAGAATGCCCGCAGAAGTTTTAACACATTTTTAAGCAGTAATGTGGGAAAACCATATTACATGGTGGTTAAGCTACAAGTATTGGACTAAAGCATAATTTTTGTACCTTGGCAAAATAGTTATGGTGTATGGGGTCATGCCGTTTAAAGCAATTATACCTGCACACTGGTGCAGCGTGTGCGAGCCCGAACAAAGGGGAACTTTCTTCAGATTCAATATATAAATGGGGAAGATGCCTTTTTTGGACAGATGTTAAGACTGTGTAAGTGGCTGATGGGTCACCTCTCAGTCCACCTCCAATGTTCAGAGAGGAGTTTTAACAATTTTACATAGAGGGCTTCATTTGTACCGTGACCTGGTGTGACTGCGATCTTCATAGGCCCATGGTAAACAGACAATCTCCCCAATATCTCTTCCATGTGTGATGAAAATATTTTACCTGTAGGAATTGATGTATCATCCACAGGAAGGTAGGACTGTGCATTAATGGACACTTGGTGGTCGTAGATATCTGTTGCACCCTACATCGCACACACACACACACACAAACACACACACACACACACACACACACGCACACACACACACACACACACACACACACATACTTTCAGAAACCACTCACACATAACCGTCACACAGTTAGGTGGAGACAAAAACCACAGAGCAGAACAAGTGATGACCGTTACCAGAATGTAATCTTATTGTGTTGTAGGGCACCAGGGTCTAAGGAGTAAAGTTATAAACTCCAAACTGAAATTTTGTTGTTTACCAGCTGCCATGCCGAGTCAAGTTACGAGAAACAAAAAATTGGCCCGAAGAGATAATCAAAAAATACTTATTTGCAGCTACAATAAATAGTTGTCTTGTAGGTTTGGTTACTCTTCTAAAGATTGTTGATAACTTCTAGTTGTATGTCTGCTCAGTTAGCTGTCCAGGCACAGCTATTGGTTGGGTTCACAATAATACAAGTCTGATGCATTTTTGTTTGTTTTCCAGGTTTGTGCTAGCTAGCTAGGCAAAACTTCGGCACACACAACACAAAACTCATCTTTGTCAGTTAAGTCTTGTTCATGATCATTGAGGACATAGTGGCAGCCATCTAAATATGTATATGCCTTGATTTTTAATTCAGTGTACATGCTTGATTTTTATCAATTGTAAATGTACCAGCTGTTGCAAAGCAGGTAATCCTGTCAGATCGTCCGTCCATAGTGTTATTGTGTACAGGTTGGACAATCAGATATAAAAAACAAAAACAAAAAAACTTGCAATTTCTTCCCCCCTTTGCCAAAACCAAGCCAATACAAACCGCCAGTCAGAGTTGACTAAAATATTCCTTGTGAGTCGTTTTGCCTCCTGCTAAGCCCCATCTTCCAAAAAACACAAAAAGGTTCTATACAGCTAATCATTTGACCATACCTGTCCAGCCAGGTTGAAGTAGGAGTGGTTGGTGAGGTTGATGGGGGTGGTTTTGGTAGACTTGGCTCGGTATTCAGCGGTTAGAGTCTCTCCCTGAACAAACAACTCAAGTCTTACATAACTCACACAGTCAATTCAATGTCAACAACTGGTGTACTTTTTCAAGGGTTGGTTGTTTAAAGAGGCCAACCTAATAGGTGGTTGACATAAACAGACATCATCCCAGCCAAAAGCAAACTTTGGTTGATAAATAAAAAAGTTTGGGATGATGGGCTATGAAGATCACTCATGTGTGTTTACCAGTAGGGTGTAGGTGACAGATGCCTGAACCTCTCCAGGATAACCTTGGTCTCCATCTGGACTGGTAAGACTCAGCTGCACACCACCTTTCATGGCTGTAGCAAGCCAGATAGCCTGAAAACACATGAATGCACGTGAACGTTCACACACACATACACACGCACCCCCACACCCCCACACATAAATAAGTCACCAGTAGTGCTCCCTATAGACCGGATTGCATGAAACTTGGTTAGCTTGTAAAGATGGCGCCGGTGAGGTCAGCGGCCGTCGTACCTGCTCCGACACTTTCTTTGTACATCGTGCTTTTTTCTTTTATTTTTAACTTATTCAGCTCACCTACCCTGTGTCATATCACTTATGACAGACAGGCACTCATAAATATCGGATTACCTTTTTTTACAACCATTTTCTTCCGACCCGGTGTGGCCCCAGGACATCCTGCGCCAGGGAGCCGACACAAACAATGGAGGACGCGGGAGCCCCAGGTCACGCAGACGGCCTCGGGGGAAAAGAGCTGGCGTAAGAGAAAGGCTGAGGCGTAGAGCACACCACACGCCACTGCCGAGTATCCTACTAGCCAACGTCCAGTCACTGGAGAACAAGCTGGACGAACTCAGGGCCAGGATACGGTTCCAGAGGGACTTACGGGACTGCAACATCATCTGCCTCACCGAGACATGGCTGACTCCTCTCGTACCGGACTTCGCCATTCAACCTGCGGAGTTCCTTACAGTTCACCGCATGGACAGAACCAGTGAGTCGGGGAAATCAAAGGGAGGTGGAGTATGTCTTATGGTTAATAACAACTGGTGTGACAGTAGGAACGTTTTCCCTCTCATACGATCATGCTCGCCTAACCTGGAGCTCCTATCCATTAAATGCCATCCCCACTACCTGCCCCGCAAGTTTACTTCGGTCATCATCAGTGCCGTCTACATCCCACCCCAGGCGGCCACGGACGCCGCTGTCCGAGCTACATGAGGCGATTTCCACCCTTCAGACTAGCGGTGGAAAAAAAGATTCGGGATCCGGCTCATTGAACCGGCCAACAAAAAAGACTCAAGAATCACGGATCGAGACGTCTATTGAACCGGCTCAGTTGAGTCCTACCAGATTTGATTGATATATAATCAATAAACGGCACCATTCAAACATCTTACATCACCCTCGGCAGAGAAGCAAAATGTAATACCACTATAGCAAACTACGGCACTCAGCCACTGGAGTGGAGTGGCGCTACTGAGTCCCTTCCTCACTCATGAATCCCTACAGATCCGTCACTCATGAATCACTGCGATCCGTCACTCGTGAATCACTGCGATCCGTCACTCATGAATCCCTGCGGATCCGTCACTCACGAATCCCGGAAGATTCGCTACTCACGAGTCCCTGCTGATCCGTCACTCACGAATCCCAGAAGATCCGCTACTCATGAGTCCCTGCAGATCCGTCACTCACGAATCCCGGAAGATCCGCTACTCATGAGTCCCTGCTGATCCGTCACTTACGAATCCCGGCAGATTCGCTACTCACGAGTCCCTGCTGATCCGTCACTTACGAATCCCGGAAGATCCGCTACTCATGAGTCCCTGCTGATCAGTCACTCATGAATCCGGCCAGATTCGCTACTCACTCGGCAGAGAAACGAAACTTAATCGACTCATGGATCCACGTACATTTTAGACCATAAGAAAATAAAATATTCTTTTGTAATGGTGACCCTGTACTCATTCATTTTATTTTTTTACCTTTTATTTTTATTTATTTTTTATTTATTTATTTATTATTTATTTATTGTTTTGCACAGCTTTAGGCTTATTTAAGCTACTTGATATGAATTAGTTGAGATGATTTACCGCGTTTACATGATTGATAAATGGCAATAACATGATTGTAGCTCAAGTTATGTACAATAAATAATATAATATAATATAATTATGTAATTACAATAATAATAATAATAATACATAATGTCCAATATTAGGAAAACACTTTCTTTTGCACTTGGGCCATTTTAGGTCAAGTGACTCAAGTGACTCAACTGATTCGCAAAACCTGGATCATATCAGTGAGTGATTCAGACTGATCCGAATCCCTCAAAAGATCCGGGTTTTACACCACTACTTCAGACTAACCATCGTGAAGCGGCCCTTATTGTAGCCAGGGACTTTAACAGTGCTAATCTGAAAAAGGTGATACCGGAGTTCACTCAACACATCGACTGCCCCACCAGAGGAGTACGGACTCTAGACCACTGCTACTCCCCATTCAAAAAAGGCTACAAAGCGAAACCTCTCCCCCCGTTTGGAAAATCGGATCACGCCGCTGTCTTTCTCATGCCCAAATACAAACAACGGCTGAAGCAGGAACCCCCTGCTGTGAGAGAAGTGACGCGGTGGACAGATCAAACGGAGGCCGCTCTGCAGGGTGCGCTGGATTCAGCTGACTGGGACATGTTTCACAGCAGTGCGGGTGGAGATATCGAGGAGTTTACGGACGCGGTTGTGGGATTTATCGGGAAAGTTGTGGATGATACCACGCCGAGGAAAACCATCAGGACTTTTCCCAACCAGAAGCCGTGGGTGGATCGATCTGTCCGCGACGCTCTGCGTTCCCGCACCGCTGCCTACAATTCCGGACTCGCCTCTGGGAACATGGAGGAATACAAGTCGGCCTCTTACAGTGCAGAGCGGTGAAAGAGGCAAAACACCGCTACGGCCAAAGACTGGAGAAAGTGATGGGACAGTCTGATTCCAGGGGACTGTGGCAGGGACTACGAACAATCACGGACTACAAAACAGCACACGTTTGCTGACGACACCGCTGTTGTACGACTAATCGCCCACGACGACGAGACAGCCTACAGGAGGGAGGTGTCCCACCTGGAGGACTGGTGCCGGGAGAACCACCTCCTGCTGAACGTCAGCAAAACTAAGGAACTGATAGTGGACTTCAGCAGGAAACAGCAGAGGGACTTCCATCCACTCATTATCTGTGGCTCTGAGGTGGAAAGAGTGGACACCTTCAGATACCTGGGAGTGACCATCTCACAGGACCTGTCATGGACTCACCATCTGAACATCATGGTGAAGAAGGCCAGACAGCGTCTCTACCTCCTCAGATGCCTCAGAGACTTTAAGCTCCCTCTCAAGGTGCTCAGGAACTTTTACACCTGCACCATCGAGAGCATCTTGTGTGGGAGCATCACCACCTGGATGGGAAACTGTACCAGGCAGGACTTCCTGGCCCTCAAGAGGGTGGTCCGTTCAGCAGAGCGGACCATCAGAACCCCCCTCCCCAACCTGCAGGACATTTACATCAAATGTTGCAGGTTAAAGGCCAAGAAGATCCTGAAACAGCCCAGTCACCCCGGACACACTCTCTTCTCTCTACTTCTCTCTACAGGCTGGCGTTTCCGATGCCTGAGGGCAAAGACTGAGAGGCTGAATAAGAGTTTCCCCCCCCCACGCCATCCGCCTGTGTTGTGTATTTTGGGTTAGAACAGGACCCGTAGTGGTCATGCACCAGGTGCATGATGGGCAATGTGCTTTTGTTGTCGTATCGGACTAGCCATGTGCTGGAAGTTATGCCGCTATTATTAATAAATACTTAACGTTACGTCGTGGTCCGAGAATCATTGTTATACTAGTAACACAGTGAAGATATAACAAAAAGTGGCGACGAGGACGACTGGACCGGCGCTGCAGTCTGCGACAGTACAGAGTTTTAACTTTTTTTTCCCCTGCCGATGCCTCGAGCTGACCCGGTGTGCGGCGCAGGTGTGCGGACGAGTCACCCGGTGTGCGGCGGTGGATGCCGATTTTGTTCAGCGAAACGGGGAGGAGTGAGCAGCGGAAAAGAAGACAAAGGAAAACTCCGTGAGTAACGCGGAAAAAAAGACGTTACGTGAAGGAACAGTTGAGGGGAATAGTGCCATTTAACCAGGAGCCGCGTAATGGCTGGAGTTATTGGCTCAATCGGTCCTTTCGACGAAAGCACGGAGCAATGGAGCTCATATACGGAGCGTTTTGGATATTTCGTTGCGGCTAATGACATACAGGATGATAAATTGGTGCCCATTTTTTTGAGTGTGATAGGCCCAAAGACTTTTAACCTGCTAAGGAGCCTTCTGCAGCCAGCAAAGCCAGGCAATAAAAGTTTCACAGAGATTGTGGACACACTGACCAAACATTTTTCGCCCAAGCCCCTCGTGATCGCTGAAAGGTTCCGGTTTCACAAGCGAAACCAAGAAGAGGGTGAGTCTGTCACAATGTACATCGCATCGTTGCGGAAATTAGCCGAACACTGTGAGTTTAAAGATGTTTTAAATGACACATTAAGAGACAGACTCGTGTGTGGGTTAAGAAATGAAGCGGCACAGAAGAAATTACTCACGGAAAGTGACTTGACTCTTGAAAAGGCAATTAATATCAGTGTGACCATGAAAATGGCGTCGAAAGAAGCCCATGCTCTGCATGCTACGGACAGAGTACACAAACTTGACAGTGGTAAAGCAAATGCACAAGGACCATGTTTCCGCTGTGGCAAGTTAGGACACCTTGCTAATGATTGCTGGTGCAAGGAAATGGATTGCAACAACTGTGGGAAAAAAGGCCATGTAGCACGGGCATGCAGGAACAAAAAGAGCAAGGATAAGAGCTCAAGGACTGGAAATAAAAGAGGTACTGCAAAATTCAAAAAGGAAAGACATGTTCGCACAGTTAAGCTTCATGAGGACAGAGCAAGTGATTCCTCAGATGAAGAAGTGTTGTCTGCAATAAATACTGTGCGAATACTGAATGTGGATGAAACCTCAGACGGCTTTTGGGTCAAGCCCAAACTGGAAGGACATGCTGTAAAAATGCAGATTGACACAGGTTCAAAAGCATCATTCGTGTCATATAATGTCTACAGGAAGTGTCTGAAGCACCTTCCACTTAAACCCTCCGACACAGTTTTTAAAGGGTATACGGGACATCGAGTGCCTATGAAAGGAATGACAGAGGTGACTGTTCAATGCAATGGTCAAACTGCTAAGCTGCCTGTGTATGTTACGCAGAAGAAATGCCCTGCTATAATGGGACGTGTGTGGCTCAAAGCAATCAGACTCAACTGGCAAGAAGTGAGAAAGCTGTCGCATGGTTCCTCTCAGCTGCAGGTCATACTGGGAAAGCACAAGGAGGTTTTTCGTGAGGAACTGGGCAGCATGAAAAAAATTACAGTGAAGCTGCAAACCTGACAGCAAACCAGTCTTTATGAAGGCTAGACCTGTGCCGTATGCCATTCGGCCCAAGGTGGAGTCTGACTTAGACGCACTGGTCAAGAATGGTGTTCTGGAGCCGGTTACAACCAGCGAGTGGGCCACGCCTATCGTTCCAGTTCCTAAAAAGGACGGAGGAATCCGGATCTGCGGAGATTTCAAGGTATCCGTGAATCCTGTATTAACAGCAGAGCAGTATCCTCTCCCCCTGATTGATGACTTATTTGCTGGCCTGAGTGGGGGACAAAAGTTCAGCAAAATAGATCTCAACCAGGCTTACCTGCAAATGCACGTTGAAGAGCAGTCACGTGAAATGTTGACTATCAACACGTATAAGGGACTTTTCAGATACTGCAGGTTGCCTTTTGGCATCACATCAGCTCCAGCCTTGTTTCAGCGAGCGATTGATCAAATCCTGAGCGGATTACCTGGTGTGCAGTGTTATTTGGATGATATCCTGTGTACAGGAGCAGATGATGAAGAACATCTGCGCAACCTGGATGCGACCCTTCAGAGACTGAAGGAATATGGATTGAGAGTCCGTAAGGAGAAATGTGACTTTTTCCAGTCATCTGTGGAATATCTAGGGCACGTGATTGACGCAAATGGACTACACACTGCACCTTCGAAGATCACAGCAATTGTGGATGCACCCCCACCATAAAATGTCAGCCAGTTAAAGTCTTTCTTAGGACTGTTGAACTACTATGGACGGTTCATACCCAACTTGGCATCACTCCTGAAACCACTGCATAACCTGCTACGCAAAGAGGAAGCATGGAAGTGGACAGCAAGCTGTCAAGAGGCCTTTCAAAAGGCAAAGGATTCACTGACTGCATCTGAGGTGCTAACCCACTTCAATCCTAAGTTCCCAATTCAGCTTGCCTGTGATGCTTCTCCTTATGGGGTAGGGGCAGTGATTTCCCACATTCTGCCAAACGGCGAAGAAAAGCCAATTGCATTCGCATCAAGGACATTAAACACGGCAGAGACCAACTATGCTCAGCTGGAACGAGAGGCTCTGAGCATTGTATTTGGTGTTCGGAAATTTCACCAGTACCTGTACGGTAGGAAGTTTACACTTTTAACTGACCATCGACCTCTCACAACCATCCTGGGACCTTACACAGGGATTCCATCTCTTGCTGCTTCTCGTCTCCAGAGGTGGGCGTTGATATTGTCAGGACATTCGTATGACATAAAGTATCGCAAATCGGAGTCTCATTGCAATGCAGATGGGTTGTCCAGGTTACCTCTCCCTGTTAAAAAACCCGACTCTGACACCGTTGAGATCCTCTACTTCAGGGAGGTAGAGACAGCACCTGTTTCCGCTGTGCAGGTGAAAAAGGCGTCCAGAAATGACCCTGTGTTGTCAGCAGTGATGGACTGGATCATTAAGGGTCTTCCTGCGGGTGAGGATGTAGACTTGAAGGCCTTCCTTGGAAAGCGGGCGGAGCTTTCTGTTCAGGCGGGATGTTTGCTGTGGGGGAGGAGAGTCATTATTCCCCTGTCACTTCAAACAAAACTGTTGAAGCAACTTCATGCAGGACACAGTGGAATAGTGAGAATGAAGGAAATAGCGAGAAGCTATTTTTGGTAGCCAAATATGGACAAACAGATTGAGGAGATTGCTAAAAGCTGTTCATCGTGTCATAAGGTCCGAAACAACCCACCACTAGCTCCTCTCCATCCCTGGGAGTTCCCACAGGAGCCATGGCATCGTGTGCACATTGACTTTGCAGGTCCATATGAGGACAAAATGTTTCTTGTAGCTGTTGATGCACACAGTAAATGGCCTGAAGTGACCATCATGAAATCAACCACCACTGAGAAGACCATAGAAGCACTAGGAGAAATGTTCAGTAGGTTTGGATCTCCTACACAGCTAGTCTCTGACAATGGACCTCAACTGGTTTCACAGGAAATGGAGGCTTTTCTGCAGGCTAATGGAGTACAGCACATTACATCAGCCCCATACCATCCTGCAACGAATGGTCTTGCAGAAAGGTTTGTTCAGACAATGAAACACGCACTGAAAACATCACAAGGCCAAGGAACACTGCATCAGAGACTGCACAAGTTTCTGTTTAACTACCGGAACAGTCCACATGCAACCACAAGGACATCTCCTGCCAACGCAATGTTCAAGAGAGATCTGCGCACTACCTTTGATCTTTTGAAACCCTCAACTGTAAAGGACACTGTACAAAAACAACAAGAGAAACAAATTATGTACAGGGGCCAACAGGTCAAGGACAGAGTCTTCAGCTCCGGTGAATCAGTGCTGGCCAGGAACTACCGAGGAGAACACAAGTGGGTTCCTGCAACTGTTATCGCACAAACTGGACCAGTTTCATACACAGTACAGGTTGCTGATGGAGTGTGGAGAAGGCACGTGGATCAGCTACTACAGACCGCACCAGTGTCTGCAGAAAGGTCTTTTGAAGATCTTAAAAATGCACTCATCAACTCATCAGTTCATCCACATATGCAAGTAGAAAACTCCACCACATCAGGGAAAGTGGTTCCCACTGTAAATGAGATTGCAAGAGAGACTGAGACATCTTCAGTGCCAGAAACAAAGGCTCCACAAGAGAGCACACAGACTGACGTTACCATAGACCGCCGATACCCCAACAGAGAGCGGCGGCCTCCTGTTCGTCTGAGTTATTAGATAGTACCTGACCCAAGTGAACGGGGCAGAATAATCCCCATGGGTCATGGGGGAGGCTGAGGTAGTCTACCCTCACTCCCAAGTTAGCAATTAAAGAGTTGTTGTTATAACCATACAGTTAATAAGGGACAAAAGGGGGGCGCTAGCGAGCAGGCGATGGAGTAGGACACACAGGCAACATGCTCTGCTGAATTTCGATTAAAAAGTTATTTTTGAGGCACCCCACTCCAAAATAAAACCACTAGACCAAGTCCTAAACTATTTCTACCTCAATATATTACCTCCGACACGACGCCACAGTGCGTATGGCCTACAATCTGCGTAAATTCGAGTTCGCCAGAAGAGCTAGCACAACTGAGCACAAAGCCTCGGGCTCGAGTGATTTACCATCTGTAGCTAACACACCGGTAACCGACGACCGGATGGACGCCGCGGACCTGAAAGCACAAATCCTCTCGGACCTGAAAACGGACTTAGTACTGTTGCTCAGGTCGGAACTCAAGACCGCTCTGGCCGAAGATTTTGAGAACATTAAATCTGAACTACAGGCAGTAAAAGCGGAGCTAGCCACCAACACCGCGGCTATCCGCTCCGACGTGGAGACGATGAAAACAACCGTGGCGCACATGGAACAGGGACTCTCCTCATGCTCCGATGATGTGACCACTCTGTTGACAAAAGTGGGGAAGCTCGAGACAGAAGTCGGGACACTACGGGAGAAATGTCTGGACATGGAGGGACGGATGAGGCGGTCCAATATCCGAATATTAAATGTCCCAGAAACCTCAGGCTCCAGCACACCTACAGCCGTCTCCAAGCTGCTAAAACAAGTGCTGAAAATGGATAAAGATGTCCTGATCGACCGGTCCCACAGAGGTCTACAGTCGAGAAACCAAAACAAACCCCGGGTTATCATAGCAAAAGTCCACTACTACCAGGACTGTGCTGACATCCTCCGCCGTGCCAGGGAGTCCGGACCGCTCCGTCTCAATGGGACCGACATCTCCATCTTCCCGGACTATCCTCCAAGTGTCGTGCAGGCCAGATCTACCTTCACCGAGGTGAGACGACTACTTCGCGGACGAGAGGGGGTTAAATACGGCCTCCTCTACCCAGCGCGACTTCGGGTTACACACGACGGAATCGAGAAGCAGTTTCAAGACGCCGGGGAAGCTATGGCTTACGTGAAAACCAAGATCCTGTTGGGACCCTCCAAAAACTGACCATGATTCAGAATGAATACGACTGTTTAATACGAATAAGGTTGGTGTTATCCATTTTGTTGTGTAATACAAATTGGCAGTTTACGTAGCCAAATAGTTCCAGTCTGTTTTGCATGAAGAAATGAGCACATAAGATATGAAAACTGAGCTGTTTTCATTTTTCTATTTTCATTTCTATGCAACAGTTTGACAAAGCAATATATGTTGTGGTTGTATTTGAAGCATTTTCTGCTTGCCTCATACGAAACTACGCTTTACAGTAAAGTAGGGCCTGTTCCTTCAGAGCTAGTATACCCTCCCACAAGCACTTCAATGTATTGTCATTACTGCGAGGGGTTTGGGAACCACCTTGTTCTTTCAGGTGAGGGTTGGGAAGTAACTATACCTGGGTTTATAATTAATCTCTTTTCCTCTTTTTTCTTTCTCCTTTGGCTCATTTTTGTCTCTTTAGGGGTCCTTTACACGATTCTCAAAGTATAAATGCAGGCAGACTTTATACTCCATTACCACTTTTCCATTTTCAAATATGTCTATAATTAACAAGATAACCAATTGTGACGTAACCTTTATAAGCTGGAATGTGAAATCTCTGAACCACCCCACTAAACGCAGGAAAGTATTGACCCATTTGAAAAAACTAAATGTGGGAATTGCTTTTCTCCAGGAGACACACCTCCGAACCTTTGATCATTTCCGACTCAGAGGAGGATGGATCGGGCAATCGTATCATTCTAACTTTCATTCCAAATCTAGAGGCGTGGCCATCCTGATTAATAAAAACATCCCATTTGTTATGTCAAACGTTGAATCAGACTCCTCAGGGCGCTACATAATTGTGGTGGGCAGATTGTACAATACACCAGTTATTTTGGCTAATGTATATGCACCACATTGGGATGACAGCTCTTTTTTAACAAATTTTTTCCCCCATATCCCCAACATGAATACACACCGTCTTATCATTGGAGGAGATATGAACTGCACATTATCGCCTACTCTGGATCACAGCTCAGCTAGGACAGTGCCTAAATCCAATACAGCAACTCAACTGCAACTTTTTCTTGATACAAACGGCATAGTGGATGTGTGGCGCTTTCAAAATCCTACAGCTAGAAGTTACTCCTTCTTTTCCCCAGTTCACAAAACATACTCACGTATAGATTATTTTTTTTTTAGACAAAAGCATGCTTTCGCTAGTTAAAAAGTGTGATTATCAAGCAATAATTATTTCAGATCATGCCCCCTTGCTGATGACATTATGTCTACCAATCTCCCAAGCTAACTATCATCCCTGGCGCTTCAACACTCTATTACTTTCAAATGAAGACTTCATCAAATTCATCTCTTCTGAAATAACCCTCTTTCTCGAACATAATCAGACACCAGGAATGTCTTCCTCAACAGTGTGGGAGTCCATGAAAGCCTACCTGAGGGGGCAAATAATATCTTATAGCGCACAACAAAGGAAACATCATAATATGAGACTTGAACAGTTAACGAACGATATTCTCAAATTAGATATAATACTTGCTGCCACGCCCTCTGATGATTTATTCAAAACGCGATTGACTCTTCAAACAGAATTCAATCTGCTATCCACGAGACATATTGAAAATTTAATGAACAAATTACAAAGTAAAACATACGAATGCGGTGAAAAGATGGGGAAAATTCTCGCGCATCAATTACGCCAGAAGACTGTAGATAGGACTATAGCCGAAATAAATGATGATTCTGGCATTAAACACTTAGATCATTCTGAGATTAATTCATGTTTTCATAAATTCTATTCTAAGCTGTATGATAGTGACTCTCTCGGTGACCATGCCCTCTTTAACTCATTCTTCAGGAAAATAAATATCCCCACAATTAACAATGAAACTGCATCAGATCTAGACAAGCCTTTTTCTGTAGAGGAGCTTATAAATGCGATTAACTCCATGCAAACTGGAAAATCTCCTGGACCCGACGGATTCCCAAGCGAATTCTTCAAAAAATTCTGTAACGAATTGTCTCCTATCCTATTGTCTGTATTTGAAGAATCATACACCGCTGGTTCTCTCCCTCCAACTATGCGTCAAGCGACCATCTCTCTCATTCCTAAAAAAGATAAAAATCCCTTAGATTGTGGCTCATATCGTCCTATCTCCCTTTTAAATGTAGACAGTAAGATTCTCTCCAAAATGTTGGCCTGCCGCCTGGAAACATTATTGCCCTCAATCATAGCCGATGACCAAACTGGCTTTATTAAAGGACGTCACTCCTTTTTTAACATTAGACGCCTACTTAATGTTCTTTATGGTCCCACTCCCCCCAACATTCCAGGAAACTTAATATCACTTGATGCTGAAAAGGCATTTGATCGGGTGGAGTGGGATTATCTTTTTTACACCCTTGAACAATTCGGATTTGGTGAAAAATTCATTTCATGATCAGGATTTTATATTCTTCTCCACTAGCAGCTGTCCGAACAAATAACAACCTCTCCTCTTACTTCCCTCTCCATCGTGGTACCCGACAGGGGTGCCCCCTGTCACCACTTGTATTTGCGATCGCAATTGAACCGCTGGCTTTGGCGCTACGTGGTGAAAACAACATAAAAGGAATACGGAGATATGACTTAGAGAATAAAGTCTCATTATATGCCGATGATATGCTTCTATACTTGTCTCATCCTTTAACCAGTCTGCCAATTACACTTTCTCTGCTTGAAGAATTCAGCAAAATATCAGGATACAAAATTAACTTACAGAAATCAGAAATTATCCCAGTGAATTAACTTCAGTTCATTCCCACTTACAGTCAGTCAACAAAAATTCAAATATCTAGGAATCTGGGTTACACATGCCTTTAAAGACATGTTCAAATTTAATTTTTCACCCCTACTGACTAATCTTAAACATGATCTGGAACGTTGGAGCTTACTTCCCCTGTCATTGGGGGGAAGAATTAATATAATAAAAATGAACATTTTACCTAAGCTCCTGTATATCTTTCAGTGTATTCCCATATATCTATCTAAATCCTTTTTCATCTCAGTGGATAATTTAGTGTCTGGATTTATATGGAACAAGAAAAACCCCCGAATAAGGAAACAGATTTTACAACGGCATCGTAAACAAGGAGGATTATCCCTCCCTAATTTCCAATATTATTACTGGGCCGCTAATATCAGATCTATGCTATTCTGGAAAGAGTCTCAATCCGTTGACACCATTCCCGATTGGTTGCAAATGGAAAACTCCTCCTGCTCCCATACTTCCTTACATTCGCTTCTATGCTCGAAACTTCCTCCTTCAGATCCCATATCTAAATTCACCTTAAATCCGATCGTGAAACACTCTTTTAGAATATTAACACAATTTAGACGAAATTTCTCGCTCAGAGACCTGCCAACTTGCACTCCTATAACTAGAAATCACCACATTGACAGGTTTTGTGTATTTGGGCGTGAAAATCACTCCTACCATTGACAAAATTGTCCCATTGAATTACAATCCCTTAACAGAAAGAGTTACAGAACTCATAAACAGGTGGACAAGATTACCTATGTCTATGATCGGGCGCATTAATGTCTTGAAAATGTCAATTTTACCTAAGTATTTGTATCTTTTCCAATCTATTCCACTTGCTCCCCCACTGTCTTTTTCCGGTCACTTGAGAAGCTCTTCTCCTCCTTCATTTGGAACAACAGACGTCCCAGGCTCAGGCTCACATTGTTATATCTACCATACGATAGAGGTGGATTACAATTACCTAATCTTATGTGGTATTATTGGGCAGCTCAAATCAGAGCAGGAATGTTTTACTTTGTGAAGGACCATCCCCCAGCTTGGGTCTCAATGGAATCTCACTCAGTTAATATTCCTTTGAATTTGTATATTTATTCAGCCAACAAAAATAAATTAATCAAACAGACCAAAAACCCCTTCCTCAAAAATACAGTAACGATTTGGCACGGTACATTGGAATATTTGGGAGAGACTTCCAAATTATCACAGTTTTCTCCTATATTTGGCAATGATGAGTTTCAGCCTGGAAGAGCGGACAGTGGCTTTAAAATTTGGGCATCTCGAGGTGTAGCCAAAATAGCTGACCTCTTCAAAGACAATAATACTTTCAGGTCCTTTGAAGACCTTAAGGCCACATATGGAATACCCTCAAATCACTTCTTTAAATATCTTCAATTGAGAAGTTTCGTACTGGCCAGGCAATGTAATAATTTGGAACTTCCCCGACTAACTTCTCTTGAAGACTTCTCAATGAGATTTTCAGACTCTAAGGGGCAGGTGTCCTTTCTGTATAATTTGTTTGTAAGTAAAGCCAAAGAGTCATCCCAAAACATATTGCAATCATGGAGATCCGATTTGCAAGAAAATCTAACAGAGGAAGAATGGGCCAGAGCTTGTTTAACAGGTCAAACTCAAACGGTGAATACAAACTCTAAATTACTACAATACAAATGGATAAGCAGACAGTATATAACCCCAAGTAAGCTGCACCTTTTTAACCCAAATATCCCAGATACTTGCATTAAATGTAAACAACAAAAAGGTTCATTATTTCACTGTATGTGGGAATGTCCCCTGATACTCTCTTTTTGGGGAAAAGTGCTGAACTTGGCCAGTCGAATCATTGAAAAAGAAGTACCTCTTAAACCAAAGTTATGTTTACTTAATATTTACCCAGACAACTTTGTGACCTCCAAAAATGAAAAATCCTTACTTAATGTTTGTTTTCTGGAAGCTAAAAGATGTATAGCCTGTTCATGGAAAAGGGATAAACCTTGTACTACTTCGCAATGGTTAAAAGGGATGTCTTTCTACTTGGCTTTGGAAAAGATAAGCTACATCACGAAAAATAAGCTTGACAAGTTTTGGAAAATCTGGAAGGTTTTCTGTAATTTTCTTGAGAAAAATGATATTGAAGTAGATGGCTGGAATGATGAGCTGAACTGAAGATTTATCTATCTTTTCATTTTATCGTGATTTAGCATACTCATTTAGACCTTTACATTATCTCTGTGTGTGTATATATGTATATACATAAATGTACTTATTTAATATTTACTTATGTTTTATTTATTTATTTTTCTACTAACATGATTTTAACATATGGAATGATATAGTGCCCTTTTTTTTTTTCAGTTTATTTATATATTAATTTTATTTTCATCACTATTGCTATTATCATTTTTGTTGTTTCCTTGTATGTGCCTCCTTGTTTGATGTTGTTCGCTGTTTGTAAAGCAAAAATGTGCAATAAACATATGTTTAAAAAAAAAGAAAAAAAAAAAGAAATCACCAGTTCATACCGTCAACCACAGACGGTGCATTCCGTGAATGGACTAATAGAGGAGTTGCTACAATAGAAGATCTATTTATTAATAATACTTTTGCATCTTTTGACCAATTAAAGTTTAAATTTGACATCCCAAACTCAAATTTTTTCAGATTTTTACAGTTACGTAGTTTCGTAGCAGCATCATTCCCTCGGTTCCCATCACAGCCTCCTAGTACTCTTCTAAATCACATTCTGATGCTTGATCCAAATGCCAGAAGAAACATTGGGAATATATACTCCTTACTAAATTCGTATAATTTGGAACCTCTGACATTATTAAAAACAAAATGGGAGGCTGATTTGGGGCTTGAACTTTCAGAGGAAACTTTCGAAAAAGCCTTGGATAGGATACACTCCTCTTCAATTTGCCTACGTCATACAGTTATTCAGTTCAAAGTAATACATCGCCTTCATTGGTCGAAAGTAAAACTATCAAATATCATACCTACTGTTGACCCCACTTGTGACCGGTGTATGCGGGCGCCAGCCTCCCTTTCACACATGTTTTGGTTCTGTTCGAAACTAGATAGCTTCTGGCAGTCAATTTTTAAAACTTTTTCGGATGTTTTACAAATCTCTCTTGAACCGTCTGCCATTATAGCCATATTTGGAATAATGCCTCAAGGCATTCATCTGAACCGCCAAGCACAGAATATGATAGCCTTTGCATCTTTAATTGCTAGGCGACTAATACTAATCAGGTGGAAGGAGAAATTTCCCCCAACCTTTAAAATGTGGATCAATGATCTTCTGCACCATCTGTCATTGGAGAAGATCCGTTATTCTACCAAAGGATGTATTCAAAAATTCAACGCTATCTGGAAACCATTTTTAGTCTATATAGAGAAATTAGACAAGTAAGCTCTTAATCAAAGAAAGTTGAAAGTTTCTTCTTTTTTTTTTTTCTTTTTTTTCCCTTCTTCTCTCTCTCTCTTTAAATTTATTTATCTTCTGCCTTTTTAATATAATTTTATTTACCTATTTATTTTTCTCTAAAGATCTGTTTACTACATTGTCTTACTAAGGTACAGTACTCTTGTTGCAGGGATGGGGGGTGGGGGGGGGGTGATTGTTGTCTTATCCATGCCATGTACAATCTCTTATCATTCACTTCTGGAATTCATGTACTTTGTATATCTTTTCATGTGTAAATATTAATAAAAAGACTTGGAGCAAAAAAAATAAGGGATAAAAGAAAAGGTGAAATGTTGTGATGCTATCACTGTCATGTTCCAGTGAAGACAGTTTTTGAGTAGATCACCTGTTATTCTGTAGTACATCCTTTGTAAGAGGGGAGGAGATGTTGTGTATTTTGGGTTAGAACAGGACCCGTAGTGGTCATGCACCAGGTGCATGATGGGCAATGTGCTTTTGTTGTCGTATCGGACTAGCCATGTGCTGGAAGTTATGCCGCTATTATTAATAAATACTTAACGTTACGTCGTGGTCCGAGAATCATTGTTATACTAGTAACACAGTGAAGATATAACAGCCTGCTCAACTCTGAGCCTTAACCGGACTTAAATATCTGCACTTTATTCATGTTAAAAGTAGCTGCTAAATACTTAATACTGTAAATACATGTACATATACAACTTCACTCCCTCTGTTTACCAGTCTATATTTCTATATTATTTTTATTCAGTCTATATTTCTATTTTTTGTATCTCTTATTTTTTAATTCTATATTTTATATTTTATATTTTACTTCTCTATTGGTGTACATTTCACTTATATTACTACTGTTTACTGTAGTACTTACATTCTTTTTTTACTACTGGTTGCAGGTAAATTAAAATTGATTTAATTAAGATCTGGATACAGACAACTGAAACTGATATTCTTGTTGTTCTGTTACCATAGTTTGTTTTTTATATTTTAGTAAGTTCGTAATACCACCACTAGTGGGTGATAGTATCTTATCCCAGATAGCAAACATTCTGGCTGTAGTTTGGCATATATGTGGTGTTTTTGGCTTTGTTTTGGCACAAAAGTAAGCAAGATAAAGCTTTCGTATTAACTTTGGCATTATTATGGTTTGCCATAAAAGAGAAAAAGGCGCCCAGCGGATAGATAACTATACGGCTGAGTTATGGTATGTCTGGGTAGCCATAACACTGGGTGAAGAGCGGGACCACACAGTCTAGAGCGGGACAGCGTCTACTGACGTATATGGGCTCGTTTTGGCATCTTTGTGGTTAGCCAAAAGACGGAGCAAAGACCGGGAATTTTCAGAATTACTACCCACAGAAGAGCCCGCCTACATCACTCTTCCAGCGTTAACACTGAAGGTAAGTACATTTTTTCATCGTTATCTAAATATTCTTTAGACTTGTATACAAACATAGCCTTTATTCACGCATTAAACATTACAGAAAATGTATGTGTATAGCTTCGTTTTGAGAAATCGCTTTGTACCGATCCCCTATGCAAACAATACCGTTATTAATGATGTTTTGAGTGTGCTGCTAGTGAGGTAGCTCCTGGTAACGTTAGCAAGCTAAATGGAAGCAAAGTGATTTAATAAATTAGGATTACGGACCCGACGGTGAGTCACGCTACTATAAAAAATTTTGAGTATCATACCTATTAGTTTGTGTGACTTTCAGTTACTGGCGTGTTTCTCCTGTATAAGCTTCAGTTACTGCTGCCGGTGTAATTATCCTTTCTGACACGTTCAGGACTTAATATTTATCTGTGCTTCGCTTTCGCATGCGTATTTCATTCATAGTTCAGCTATTGATACATGACTATTAACGACCTCTTGTGTCCGAGAGGTGCCTTATGTTAAAACACGGTGAAGCTGCACTTAAAAGCAGTTGTAACGGGTAATTTTTTTCCACTGTAACACCAAAGTAGGATGACCAGACGTCCTCGATTTCCGGGGACAGTCTCCGTTTTGGGTGACCTGTCCCTTGTTAAAGTTGTTCCGGAAAATGTCCCCGATTTAGCGATTTATGAATGAGAGAAAAAAAATGCATGTAGACTAGAACAACGATTATTACGGTAGCCGGTCGCGATCAGTTCCAGGTGGTTCCGCCCGTTTTATTAGTCTATCACTCACAGGTTGCGCTAGAGTTTTTCGTTGTCTGTCAAGGCTTCCATCAGTACTAACAACATGCTTTACAATATACAGTCAGTGGTTTTTATCGGATTGCTCCATTTTGGTAGCCGTTAGCCGCATTTACATAGACATATATATTGTATATGGTTAGCCGAGCTCTGATGTGTGCATCACTATAATCGGTGTACCAGGAAATCGTGCACTGACAAAAGTACTGTAATGTTTGGAATGAAAACTGCGATTAGAGACAAGAGCCAATTATTATTGTTTGAATATGAATAATACGTAAATAAATAATAAATTAAGTGGTACTGGTCCCAGTTTCTACATTTCATCCTGATAACGTATAATTCTTTTTTTTTATTTTTGGATTTCATTTCAGAAACCTGGTCACCTCACACCAAAGGCCCCTGCAGGTATGCTTTACGTTGTTATCTGAGATCATAAATGTACTCTGAATTCCTATCTCTAAAAATCACAGCTTGTTCAGTGACTTAAACAGGTTTCACTAAACAGTAATTATTTTTCTTTTGTCTTTGTGTTGTCTGTATTTCTTTCTTAGATGCTGTCAGAAGAAACCCTGCAACCGGCCACAGATGCAGATATTGCACAGTCCCATCAAACGATGGTTCTACTAGGCTGTGGATAGGGAAGGAGGTTGCCACCAGCCAACAGGAATCAGCCAATGTATGAATTTAAATGTAATCCAAGTTACATAATCCTTGTATACTGTTTGTCTCATGTATGTATGTTACACATTGTTGGGTTTTGTGGGGTTTATGGGGTTTTGTTGGTATTTGTATAACACTTTTGCAAAAACAATTGAATAAATAAATACAAATTACCATGACATGCATTTAATCTTTTTTTTTTTTACAAACTATAGACATACACAATATAAATAAACCTTATGAGCCTAGATACTAGGACATAGCAATTAATAATTATTAGCAATAAACTCCCACTGACAGATTACAATTTTAAAAAACATTTAAAAAAAAAATCATTTTTTAAGAGGAATTTTAATGTAGCAGCAATCATTTGGCATACTTATGGCCTCACTTTGGGCCACTTGTGGCTACTTTTTGGCACCTTTTTGGCTAGATTTGGGGGATTTTGGGCTCTTTTTGGGGCAGTTATGGACATATTTTGGAATGCCACAATTGGTTTTGGGTGAGTTTAGGCCTACTTTTGGCCTACTTTTGTTTTATTCTGGCATGCCAAATTTGGGCCATTTATGGGCCGTACATCCATCCAAAACTCTACCAAAATGGCAAGCCAGTTTTGGGCCAAATTTGGGCCATAATGATTTTGCTATCTACGCAGCAGGTAGAGAGAAGAAGTCATGTTCGATAGCTGTTGGAAGTACGTTGCCTAGGAAACAGCGAAGCTTACCGTCCGTTTACATGAGCGAATAACCGTTTACATCTTATGCTATACGAAGCATCGTCGGTATGTATTATTGTTGCATATTCTTATGTTTAATTACAGTTCATTATTTGTCATTACAAAGTTTTTGTGAAGTTTTAAGAAAAAATGCTGATAACAATTCTCAGTTGATTCCAAGCGAGTCTCTATTGATTTAATTGAATATATGCTCCGTGTATAGACAGCGGGAGTTTATAGTACAGTAAAGATCGATAAAATGTTAAGAATAAGAAAGTTATAGCTAAATAAAGTGATAATTTAAAAACGATATATATACACAATATACGTATATTGAGGGCGGCATACTTGTGTTATCTGAAACTTGGTTAAATAAATCAGTCTCAGATCATTTAGAAATACACAGGACAAGATGTTACAATCCCTTGTGCCGAAATCCCAGGCAAAACACGTTTAGAGGCCCTGTTCGACTAAGAGGCCCTACCAAGCCTACAGTCATGTAATATGACCAATAACCTATATTCTACCTAGGCTAACTAAAGGCTGCTGGCTTGTAAGCTATAAATGGTTATAATGTATTCCGCTGTGATCGTCCCAGGAAAGGTGGGGGTGTAGCCATTTATATAAAAAATAAGTTTCATACTACTCTCCTTTCCTCTGTATCAATTAGCAAACAGTTTGAATTTTTGGCACTGAAACTTGAATTTAAACAGAGACAGTCCCTTACAATCATGGGCTGTTACAGACCTCCCTCAGCTTGCAGTAAGGCTCTAAAGTCTTTAAACGACTGTGTCTCAGGGTTAAACTCTGGTGAGTTTGTCTTAGTGGGGGATCTTAACCTTTATTGGTTGTCATCAGCCTCAGATGGCCTGAAATTCATGTGTGATTCACTAAATCTAAGCCAATTAATAGACAGCCCAACCCGGCCAAACATTAAATACCCCATAAGATCATCGCTCCTTGATCTTATAATAACAAATACCCCCCACAGGTATACTGATGGTGGTGTTTTCGGAAACGATCTGAGTGACCATTGTGCCATTGCAGTGATCAGGAATGCCAAACTCCCCAAAACTAAACCACGAATTAATGATTTGTCCAACTTTGAGTGGGAACGAATCTCCCTCCTTGATGATGTTGAGCTGGCCTGGAATTTCTTTCATTCAGAATTTTTGAAGTTAATCAATAAACATGCTCCCTTACGTAAGTTTAGGATAAAGGGGCGAAACAATAGATGGTTTTCCGTTGAAATTGGAAATCTCCTCAAAGAAAGAGATCTTGCCTGGGCCAGAGCACGAAATACAAAATTGGAGGCTGATTGGCTCAATTTCAACTCCGCAACAAATGTACCTCCCTAATCAAAAAGGCTAAATCAGAATTTTATTTATCTGAAACTACCAAAAACCTAAATGATCCCAGGAAATTTTGGAATGTTGTGAGATCTGCTTCTGGTGCTATGCCCTTTACTGAACTGCCAATTTTTTTGGTTAAAGACACTGGAAACCTGACTGATAAATGTGCCATGTTAAATTATTTTAATGAACATTTTATCACAGCAGGGCACTTGTTTGATTCTTTTAACAGTGATTCTAAAAGCACCATTTTAACTGATGAAACTTCTGTTGAAAGCCGTCTCCCTGTTGATTGTTCTTTTCATTTTGAACCTGTGTCTACTTCTGAGGTCCATAGTGCGCTAAAAAAATTGGACTCCAAAAAATCAGCTGGCCCAGATAGCTTGGATCCATTTTTTCTGAAGCTGGCAGCTGACTTAATTGCTGAGCCTCTGACAAGTATTTTTAATCTAAGTCTCAGTACAAACAAACTTCCTAAAGTTTGGAAATCTGCTTTTGTCCTCCCACTGCTAAAAGGAGGTGAACCCTCAAATGTGAACAATTACAGGCCTATCTCAAAATTATGTATTTTAGCCAAAGTATTTGAAAAATTGATCTGTGATCAACTGAAGGATTTTTTGGAATTGAGGAACATTCTAAATCCTCTTCAGTCAGGTTTTAGGAAGCAGCACAGCACTGTTACTGCTGCCTTAAAAGTCCTTAATGATGTGTTTGAGGCATTGGACTCGAAAAAGTTCTGTGTGGCTCTATTTATTGACCTGTCTAAGGCATTTGATACTGTGGATCACAATATTCTGTTAGAAACTCTCTTCAAGAATGGCATCTCCAAACAAGCTACTTCTTGGTTTGCTAATTATTTGGCAAATAGAACACAATGTGTTCAGATGGCTGGAGTTAGCTCCACCTTTCTTGAGGTCACAAAAGGTGTACCTCAAGGCTCAGTCTTAGGACCCATTCTGTTCACAATTTACATAAATGATCTCTGTGCAAACATGTCAAATGCCTCATACCATCTTTATGCGGATGACACTGTAATTTACTGCTGCTCACATTCAATTGCTCAGGCATTCGAATTTTTGCAATCCGCCTTTGATGAAGTGCAGATTTGTTTGGAGAAATTGAAGCTGGTTTTAAATGCTGATAAATCCAAACTAATGATTTTTTCAAATTCATCTGTTCCCATGGAGACTATCCCCAAAATCAAAACTGTCAGGGGTGATACGCTAGAGCTGGTTACCAGTTATAAGTACCTGGGGTTCATTATTGACGAGGAGCTTTCATTCAAATTGCATGTTAAATATTTGATCTCCAAATTAAGGGTGAAGCTTGGTTTCTATTACAGAAACAAATCATGTTTTTCCCTTAGAGCTCGTAAGTTCCTGATGTCAGCTACTTTCTTGCCTGTGATTGATTATGGAGATGTTGTTTATATGTCAGCTTCAACCAGCTGCCTTCAGGCCTTGACTCCTGTCTATCACTGTGCTCTGAGATTTATCACTGGTTGTAGCCGCCTCACCCACCACTGTGAATTGTATGCGAAAGCTGGCATGCCTTCCTTGGAGATAAGACGATATACACACTGGATGACTCTAGTGTATAAGGCTCTTCTTGACTTGGTTCCCATATATTTGTGTACTTTTCTTCAGAGAACTAGAAGTCGTTATGCCCTAAGATCAAATGACATTCTGCATTTTTCTGCTCCTCGTGTACGAACTGAAACGGGTAAAAAAGCATTCAGTTTCTCTGCCCCCTCCGCTTGGAATGCTCTCCAATCTGAACTCAAAATGTCAGAACTTATTCCGATGGAAGCATTCCGCTCTATTTTAAAAAAACGGCAATGGAAATCATTCGAGCAGTGCCTATGTTCTTAAACTTTTACTGTACCAGCAATCTCTGCATTTTATTTCCTGCATCTTAAATTTTCGATTTTTATGTTTTATTTTTCACTGGTTGTTTGTTAAAATTGTTGTTTGTCTGTATTGATCACCACGACGTGTGCTGCTGCCTTTCTTGGCCAGGTCACCCTTGTGAAAGAGGTCTTGATCTCAATGGTTTTTTTTATCTGGTTAAATAAAGGTTATAATAATAAAAAAGGTACAAAAATACATTTCACTGTGCATTGTACTATGTATTAAGATAAGATGAGATAAGATATGTTTTATTAATCCCACGTATGGGAAATTTCCTTGTCACAGTAGCGTTTGGCAAAAAATATATATACCGAAAAACAGTGACAACTTAGACAGGGAAATGGTTACCTAGAAAAACACAAATACAGAATTTTTTGAAAAATATATAGCAAAAAAATATAGAAGAAATACAATACTCTGAAAAGATATATAAGGAAGGCACTAGAAATATAAAGACATTCTGTATATACAACATGGTGGTGGAGTGACTTTACAAATAAATAGTTGCTTCAAAAAACTTTGAAGAAAAAAAACTGAGCTGGAGAGGTAATGGTTTGTGCAAAAAATCAGTGCAAAAAGCAGATATATTTGTGCAAAAGTACAGTTATTATTGACTCAGGCTGGTGTTGTACAGCCTGATGGCAGCTGGAATGAACGACCTGCGGTAGCGTTCCTTCCTGCAGCGTGGATGCAGCAGTCTGCCACTGAAGGAGCTGCTGAGGTCTGAAACAGTCTGATGCAGTGGGTGAGAGGGGTTGTCGATGATTGATGTCAGCTTGGCTAACATCCTCCTCTCACCCACCTCCTCGATGGAGTCCAGAGGGCAGTCCAGGACAGAGCCGGCCCGTCTGACCAGCTTGTTCAGTCTCTTCCTGTCCCTCTCTGAGCTTCCACTGCTCCAGCAGACCACTGCATATAAGATGGCAGAAGCCACCACAGAGTCATAAAAAGTCCTTAGCAGTGTCCTGCACACTCCAAAGGACCTCAGTCGTCTAAGCAGGTGGAGATGACTTTGGTCCTTCTTGTACAGGGCGTTCGTGTTATGTGTCCAGTCCAGTTTATTGTTAAGGTGAACACCCAGGTACTTGTAATCCTCCACGACCTCGATGTCCAAGCCCTGGATGCTCACCGGTGCAGTCAGATGTGGTTTTCTACTGAAGTCAATCACCACCTCCTTTGTCTTGCTGGCATTGATGTCCAGCTTCCCCCTGAGCAGTGATGGTTGGATGGTGTTGAAAGCACTGGAGAAGTCAAAGAACATGACTCTCACAGTGCTACCGGTGTCGTCTAGGTGGGAAAAGCATCTGTGCAGCAGGTAGATGACTGCGTCTTCCACATCTATGCCTGGACGATAGGCGAACTGCAGCGGGTCCATGTTGTCGTTCACCAGATGACGGAGGTGGCTCAGGATGATCCTCTCCATGGTCTTCATCAGGTGAGAAGTCAGGACTACTGGCCTGAAGTGGTTCGGCTCACTGGGACGTGCAGTCTTGGGAACTGGAACCACGCAGGATGTTTTCCACAGGAGCGGAACTCTCTCCAGACTGATGCTCATGTTGAAGATGTGCAGAAAAATCCCACAGAGCTGATCTGCACAGTCCTTGAGGAGTCTTGAGCTGTATGCATCCTTGGTGTTTGCATACAGCAAGTCCAGTGTCTTATTGTCTCTGGTGTTGCATTTAACATACTGGGTGAATGTGGGGAGAGTGGAGGACAGGGAGGCGTGGTTAAAGTCCCTGGAGATCAGTAGCAGGGCCTGGGGGTGCGATGTCTGGAGCTGTGATACAACAGTGTGTAGGAGCTCGCATACTGCAGCAGCGTCGGCAGAGGGCGGGATGTACGTCGTTATCGCGATAACTTGCGAGAACTCCCTCGGGAGGTAGTACGGCTGCATGCTAACAGCTAGCAGCTCAATGTCCCTGTTACAGAGCTGCTCCTTTACCCTGATGTGTCCTGGGTTACACCATCTGTTGTTTACAAACATCGCAATGCCCCCTCCTTTCTTCTTACCGCTCTCCTATGCCTTCCTGTCCGCTCTCACGATGTGAAATCCGTCCAATGAGACGTGCGAATCCGGCGTCAGTTCGTTCAGCCACGTCTCCGTGAAGCACATGATGCTACACTGCCGATACTCCCTTTGCAGCCTGGTTAGTGCCGTCAGCTCTTTCATCTTATTGGGGAGAGATCTCACATTCCCCATAATAACAGACGGTACGCATGGTTTATACCGTCTGTTCTTCTGCCGACGCTTTACACCAGCTCTGCAGCCCCGTCTCCTTCTCCGTAGTTCCACGGGGATCTCCGGTCGTTGTCCCGGGAGCACCCTTGTGTTGCACAGGGCTACCAGCTGATCCCGTGTGTAAACAATGGAGCCCTGGCTGAACGGGTCTCCGGATGCCGTATTTAACAGGCAAAGAATTAAAAATACACATATTCCAAACCTCGCCATATGTATGTAAAAGTCCGACTGAGGTTGGTAACAAAAATGATGTGAGACAGCACGACAATACACAAAAACACGGCGAAACTCTCAGAGCTACTGTAACTAGCTGCCGGCATGTCCGGCGCCATCTTGAATAACAGTCGCTAAGTTTCATAGGGATTGGGTCAATATCTCAAAAGTTATAGGTCTTGGGGGTGGAGCTGAGCAGCGACATGTGAAGACGTACTTTTTCGAGCTCTGCTTAGATTGAACATTAATCTAATTTTCATTCTCCCCTTCCTGTCTTGTTCGGTGCGAACGGGTTTCTAAAGACTTAGCCTCGAATTAAAAAGAAAAAAATAAGAGTGAAAGCTGCTCATAATGCCCAAATCTCATAAACCGAAGCCAGGGCCTGAAGCCTCAGGCTTGCCTGACACGGACCCAGGCGCGGAAGCGGGGGCAGGGTCGGATCTCGACGCAATCATGGCTGCCATAAAACAAACGGAAAGAAGCGTGCTGTCCAGGATCGAGTCGTCAGTAGCGGCGGCTGCAGGTGAATTGCACAAGAAAATAGACAGCCTAGCGAGTGATTTAAGGGAAGAAATCCAAAATGTGCACGCAGAATTCACGAAGGTAATTGGAGAAGTACAGACACAAAACGCATTTTCAACCCGCATTGGCGACCTCGAGGAGGAAGCTAACAACCAGGCTAATCGGAATGTAACTCTGGAAGCTAAAGTCAATGCGCTGACTACACAAGTCACTCGGCTGGCTGATAAGACCGAAGATTTGGAGTCCCGGCAGCGACGAGATAACTGCAGACTAGTTGGAGTCATAGAGGGATTTGGGAATATAAGACCAGAGAAAGCCGTAGCTGAATTGTTGAAGGAAGCGCTCGCCCTTGACTATACGCCGACGCTCGATCGCGCGCACAGGAGCCTGCAACCGAGACCAAAGGATGGGGATGCCCCGCGGCCATTAATCGTCAAGTTCCACTACTTTCAGGAGAAGGCAGATGTTCTTCAGAAGGCTGCGAGTGCGGGTCCCATCACCCACAAGGGCAAGCGTTTCAACATCTACCCAGACTACTCGGCCGGCATCAGAAAAAAGAGAGCCGCTTTCACGGAGGTGAGAAGGATGCACGGGCGTGAAATACGGTCTCCTGTACCCAGCTACACTGAAGATCACCACCCCAGCCGGCGAGCAGGTATCTTTCGAAGACCCGATTAAGGCAAAGCACTACATCGAGACCAATCTGCGCCCACGGGAGACGGAGGGAGAGTGACAGTTGATTCACGGGACTTTAGCAGATATCACGCTGCGTGTCAACTTTTAAGTTTGCACATGATATATTTTGACGGGTAAATATCCAACACTACAGTTGGATGCACTTTTTGTTTGAACTATGGACAATGTCAGCGTACAATAATGTAAGGAAAGACAAAAACAAAAAACGGTCTGATGATACACGGCGAATAACCAAGCATAGCCTACTGCATTGTGCCGGGGTTCATGTAGACACCAGTTGCCGTGGAAGATATCTTTTTCTTTGAATTACTGTTTCTCTTTTCTCCTTTCTGTTTTTTATTTAACTTTTTATTATTATTTTCCTACCACGTGAATGCAAGTGTCTAATATTAAGTCTCAATCGGACACCTAAACCCTTTTATTTAATTTTTTAATGCCTCCCCCATTCTGTTTTATTATTGCTGTCATTCGAGGGGATATCATCCAACTGTAGGTGTTAGATTCATATCAGCCTGTCACTAAATAAGAGCCAGCATACATGCAGCTTTGATAATATTGAGAGGAAAGCCCTACTATATTATGTTCTAAACTTCGCGGAGTTCAAGTCGGAGTTCAAGTTAGAGTAGACGTGTTATATGCATAGGAGAGAGTGTCGAGTTGTTAGGGCAGTCTTAGGTTTAAGCAAGACCAGCCCAGGGGTCCAGGACGGTAAGGGGTTTATTTATGTCTATATGTTTGTCAGTTTTCTTTTGGGTCTATTTGTGGCTTATGGTTTGACTCAGACATATACTGAAACACATAGGAGTGGTCTATTTCAAAACGATGTACCATGGTACCATCTAATGTAAATAGTCAACAAGGTGCAGTTTCGTTCATTAGCTGAATAATATGGTTAAACGGAGCAAGGTATTTAGCCATTTGAAATCATTAAAACCTGACATAATATTGCTTCAGGAGACGCATTTAAATATTAATTCCCAAAAAAGACTGAACTGTAAATGGATTGGACAGATATATCATTCATGTTTTAATTATAAAGCAAGGTGAACAGCAATTCTAATCAGGAAAGGGATTCCGTTTGAACACTCTTGACGTAATTTCGGATGCAAATGGTAGATATACTATCGTGGTGGGCAAGCTTTTTAATACGCCCATAATAATAGCTAACATTTATGGACCAAATTGGGACAATGCACAATTCTTTACCAACTTTTTTTCAACCCTTCCCGACCTTAATTCCTACAAATTAATTCTCGGAGGGGATTTCAACTGCGTCCTCAATGCACAGCTAGATAGATCAAGTGCAAGGTTCAATGCTCTCTCATCAGCAGCAGTGGTTATTAACTCCTTTCTTCGTTCATATGGCTTATCAGACCCCTGGCGGTCAAAAAATCCAAATACGAAACAATTCTCCTTCTTTTCTCCGGTGCACCACAGTGACTCCAGGATTGACTATTTTGTGGTCGACAACCAGTTTCTCCCTTTGATTTCCAACAGCAAGTATCACAGTATAGTGATTTCAGACTATAGTCCAGTGCAGCTGGAGCTAATTTTTCCAGCCAATGTAGCTCCCCAACGAACCTGGCGGTTAGATCCGCAATTACTTTTATGTGAACATGCTAGAACGTTTCTTAATAGTCAGATTGACTTCTTTTTGGAGGTCAATGACACTCCGGACGTGTCAAGGGGAGTTTTGTGGGAATCTATGAAAGCTTACATCAGGGGCCAAGTTATCTCCTATGTGGCACATAGGAATAAAGAGCTGGCTGATAAAATTGCGGATGTTGACAGGCGTTATGCTACTCTACCTACACCAGATCTTTATAAGGAGAAACTACTGTTGCAAACTGAATTTGATACATTTATGACATGGAAAGCCGAAAAAAAATATTCTAAAATCCAGACAGGTATATTATGAACATGGAGATAGAGCAGGTAAGCTCCTAGCTCTCCAACTTAAACAACAGGCAGCAGAACAGATGATCCCTGGAATTAATATAGGCGCTGACTCTGTATCACAGAGCCCTCGTGTCATTAATGACCAGTTCAAGCAATATTATTCTACTCTATATCAATAATAATAATAATAATAATTAGTGATATTGGCCAAGTATACTTGTGTATACATGGAATGTGTTCTCTGCATTTATCCCATCCGTGAAATTAGTGAACACACAGTGAGGTGAAGCACACACTAACCCGGAGCAGTGAGCTGCCATGCTACAGCGGTGCTCGGGGAGCAGTGAGGGGTTAGGTGCCTTGCTCAAGGGCACTTCAGCCGCTTTCTACTGGTCGGGGGTTCGAACCGGCAACCCTTCAGCCACAAGCCCAAAGCGCTAACCAGTAGGCCACGGCTGCCCCAATCAGAGGTAGACTGTACCACATCTGAGATTTACTCGTTTCTTGACTCTCTCCAGAGGCACAGTCACTTCTGGAGCAGCCATTGTCGCTCGAGGAAATAGTGGGTGCCATTAGGTCAAGTCAAGTAGGAAAAGCCCCAGGCCCGGACGGATTCCCAATAGAGTTTTACAAAGAATTCTCTTCGAAACTTGCACCTATACTTAAATCGGTTTATGATGAATCCTTGGTCAATGGGAAATTACCGCAAACGCTTACCCAGGCTACGATTTCAGTTCTACTAAAAAAAGACAAGGATCCTTTGCAATGTAGCTCATACAGGCCAATAAGCCTCCTGTGCTGCGACTATAAAATTTTAACAAAAACTCTTGCACGACGCTTAGATCAGATAATTCCCACAATTATTAATGAGGACCAAACAGGTTTTATCCCCGGGCGGCAGTCTTTTTTTAATATGAGAAGATTATTTAATGTGATATTTTCCCCCCATTCAACTGTACAACCTGAAGTTATTATAAGCCTTGACGCTGAAAATGCGTTTGATAGAACTGAATGGACCTATCTTTTTGCAACCTTGGATAAATTCGGAATGGGGCCCACTTTCTGTAAGTGGGTCAAAGTTCTATATTCAACACCTATGGCCTGATTTCTGATTATTTTTCGCTCCACAGAGGTACAAGGCAGGGCTGCTGTTTGTCGCCCTTCCTATTTGACATTGCAATCGAGCCACTGGCAATTGCTATCAGCTCAGATAACAGAATTAAGAGCATATCCAGAGGTGGAATAAATCACAAAACCTTGCTTTATGCTGATGATTTGCTTTTGCAAATATCAGACCCAATTGAAAGCGTGCCCCACCTTCTCCACTGGTTGAAAAAATTCAGTAGCATATCAGGGTATAAAGTGAACTTGTCGAAATCTCTACTATTTCCATTGAACAACCTGGCAAAACAGATATCTCATGACCATTTCCCTTTCAAAACTGAAAAGGATGAATTCACTTACCTGGGAATAAAAATAGCAGGCTCAATTAAAGCTATATTTCAGCACAATTATAGATCGATCCTAGATCGTACCAAGACCGATTTTGATAGGTGGTCAAAATTACCACTCTCACTGGCAGGACGGATAAATGCGGTGAAAATGACTGTAATGCCCAAGTTTCTCTACTTATTTCAGATGATTCCTATATACACTATATTACCAAAAGTATTCGCTCACCTGCCTTTACTCATTCTATGAACTGAAGTGCCATCCCATTCCTAACTCATAGAATTCAATATGATGTCGGTCCACCTTTTGCAGCTATTACAGCTTCAACTCTTCTGGGAAGACTGTCCACAAGGTTGAGGAGAGTGTTTATAGGAATTTTTGACCATTCTTCCAAAAGCGCATTGGTGAGGTCACACACTGATGTTGGTCGAGAAGGCCTGGCTCTCAGTCTCCGCTCTAATTCATCCCAAAGGTGTTCTATCGGGTTCAGGTCAGGACTCTGTGCAGGCCAGTCAAGTTCATCCACACCAGACTCTGTCATCCACGTCTTTATGGACCTTGCTTTGTGCACTGGTGCACAGTCATGTTGGAAGAGGAAGGGGCCCGCTCCAAACTGTTCCCACAAGGTTGGGAGCATGGAATTGTCCAAAATGTTTTGGTATCATGAAGCATTCAATGTTCCTTTCACTGGAACTAAGGGGCCAAGCCCAGCTCCTGAAAAACAACCCCATACCATAATTCCTCCTCCACCAAATTTCACAGTTGGCACAATGCAATCTGAAATGTACCGTTCTCCTGGCAACCTCCAAACCCAGACTCGTCCATCAGATTGCCAGATGGAAAAGCGTGATTCATCACTCCAGAGAACGCGTCTCCACTGCTCTAGAGGCCAGTGGCGGCGTGCTTTACACCATTGCATCCGACGCCTTGCATTGCACTTGGTGATGTGTGGCTTGGCTGCAGCTGCTCGGCCATGGAAACCCATTCCATGAAGCTCTCTGCGTACTGTACTTGGGCTAATCTGAAGGTCACATGAAGTTTGTAGCTCTGTAGCAATTGACTGTGCAGAAAGTCGGCGACCTCTTTGCACTATGCGCTTCAGCATCCGCTGACCCCTCTCCGTCACTTTACGTGGCCTACCACTTCGTGGCTGAGTTGCTGTTGTTCCCAAACGCTTCCATTTTGTTATAATAGAGCTGACAGTTGACTGTGGAATATTTAGGAGCGAGGAAATTTCACGACTGGATTTGTTGCACAAGTGGCATCCTATGACAGTTCCACGCTGGAATTCACTGAGCTCCTGAGAGCGGCCCATTCTTTCACAAATGTCTTGTTTCACAGTCTGCATGCCTGAGTGCTTGAATTTATACACCTGGGGCCAGGCCAAGTGATTAGAACACCTGATTCTGATCATTTGAATGGGTGAGCGAATACTTTTGGTAATATAGTGTATATATATACAGTATATATACATATACATATATATACATATATACATGTATATATATATATACATATATATACATATATATATATATATATAAATATATATTCTTTATTTTCATGATTATTTACATTGTAGATTTTCACTGATGGCATCAAAACTATGAATCACGAGGGGGGCACTAGCGAGGTGCAACGGAGTAAGACACACTTTTGTGAGATGCTGCAGACCTCGAGTATTATGCTCGAAACCATAAATTAAATGTGGTAACTGTTGTTTAACATCATTCGGTGAGATCATTGGGTTACAGAACGGAAGTTGGTGGCAGCAAATCTCCGGAAATGCAAATACGAAGGTCGGCCCAACACCAGGCCTAAAACTTCCTCTGCTAAAAGTCCAGACATGTCCAACATGACCCCACTTGACTTGTACCTGAAGTTAGTGCAAGCATGGACGCCACAACAATCAAAGCTGATATCCTCTCTTCATTGAGAAAAGATATATCATCAGTTTGTTAGAGCAGAATTGAAGAGTGCACGTAAAAGACGTGAAAACTGAGATAGCTAACAACACAACTGCTATCCGTATGGAGATTGAGCATGTGAAAGCTAATGTGAAGGCCGTCGAGCTCATACTGTCAAGGTGGTCGAATTAAGTTATATCAGTGCAGACTGCGGTGGCGGACCTCAGGTAGCAAGTCAAAGACTTAAAAGAAAAATGTGAGGATATGGAGGGCAGGATGACGAGAGAAAATATTCGGATTACAGGTGTAGCCGAAGAGCTGGGGTCAAGCTCTCCCACTGCGGTCTCCAAACTCCTCAAAGAAGTGTTGCACTGTTGGACAGAGAGGTATTAATCCAGCACTCACACAGCAGCCTGACTCAAAGAAATCCAGGAGAGAAGCCTCGTGTAATTATTGGAGATGCCATGGTCATCCTGAGGAAAGCCAGAGTTCCGGGCAGCCAACTCAACTACAATGGAAACCCAATTGCTGAATTCCCGGACTACACTTCTAATGTTGCCAGAGCCAGAGCTTTATGACCTCCAGAAAGATGCTTCGGGGGAAACCTGGGATCGGCTACAGTATACTGTATGCAGCCAGGTTCCGCATTTCCAATGATGAGCAGGAGTTTGTGGATGCTACCTAGGCAATGGATTATATTAAGAAACATATCCTTTCAGCTGACGAACGAGAGCACTGAGCAACAGTATCCTTAACAGGCATCAGATCTGAATATTAAAAATAGGTGTCTGCCCTCTGTACATAGTGTAATTAATAAGTGTAATTAATAAGCGAGATCCCGAGATTTCTGACACACTACTTGAAAGTACACGATTGGCGCCGTTTTGGTAAAAGTAATTTACATTGATGTGCATATCTACTGACTCAGAAATATTGTTTGGCTTTTGCCCAGACTAAAGCGAACGTTGATCTTTAAGAACTGTTTGCACAACTGCATGTTCAAGTGCAGCCTGAAACTGTGCCTCACGAGACCAACCAGTCACTTACGTTAGCCAAGTTCTTGGCCATTGTAGTTCTATGTTCAGCTCTGTTTGCACTGATCCAGTAAGAATGAGAGCAATAGTGACAGTTTTCATCTCCATACTATTTCAGCATAAGAATCCTAAACTAAAATTATAATGTCAAAGCCCTCCATAGCCCAATCAAGAGAAAGAAAATTATTGATCAGCTAAAAATAAACAGTTGCCACATTGCATTCTTGCAAGAAAATCATCTGTCAGATACAGAACATGAGAAATTAAATAAGTCCCGGGCAGACAAAGTATTCTACTCATCACACCCATCTGGTAGGAAGAGAGGTGTATCTACTTTGATACATAGTCAGGTCAATTTTACACCAACCAAAATTCATAAAGACTCAGCAGGGAGATTTAAAATGGTGAATGGATTGATAAATGAAGTAGAAGTTTGCCTTATGGATATCTCCAAACAAGGATGAACCTGGCTTTATTCATACAATCTTCTCTACAATATTACAGCATAGCTCTGGTATTTTACTGTTAGGAGGAGATTTTAACTGCGTCATGTCCCAGCATTTGGATAGACAACATGTGTCTAACACCTCTACTTCTAGGATGAGCAATATGCTTAGGCACTTAGCGGCAGAATCTGGTCTGGTGGACATCTGGAGAAGTAAACACCCTAAAGGCAGGGAGTTTACCTGTTTTTTGCATAGGCATTCGTCATAATCCAGAATAAACTTCTTTTTAACTCCAAAGGCAGAATCTTAAAGAGTAGAACATCGGTAACAGACAATCATCAACTAAAAAATGGAGATTAAATGCGTCGCTCCTTAATCACAGAGAATTCACTATATTTATAAAAACTGAATTAAAAAACTATTTTGATACAAACACCTCACTGGTAGGGATGTGTGATATTTTATCATTCGCGATATATTGTCAAAAACATTCCCTACGGTAAGAATATGTCATTACACGATAAAAACGATTAAATTCCAATTGATGACATACTGTATATGTGTGTGACGCACACGTGTGGAATACTGACAAATTGACAATGGCGAAAGGCGGAGGAGATACGCCAGGCAGCGAGGAGCACGTTCCTATACGAGGCTACACCTCCATTATCTGGAACTGGTTTGGTTTTAAAAAGTCTGAAGCAATTTACAATATGCAAAGTTTGCAAACAAATAGTGCAAACAAAGGAGAGTAATATCACCAATTTATTCCACCACCTCAAACACACACAAAGCTGAATATGACGAAAGCTAGAAAATGCGCAAGGATGCATTAGAAGCGTCGACGTCATCCAAACCCTCCAGTAAAAAAACAACTCAGACCAAACTTGCCGATGCATTTGCTCATTCCACACCATATGATCAACAAAGCAAACGGTGGAAAGAATTAACGGAGGCAGTGGTGTTTTGCCTGGCGAAAGATATGTTGCCATTTCAAACTGTGGAGAAGGCAGGATTCAAACTAATGATCCATAAAATGGATGCTAGGTACAAGATGCCCTCAAGGACGTATTTTTCCAAGACAGCCTTGTCTAAGATGTACGAAGAGTGCTGTGATGGGTTACAAGCAATGCTGTCTACAGTTGAGTTTTTTGCTTCAACAACAGACATATAGAGTAGCCAGGCAGCTGAGCCGTACATTAGTCTCACAATTCACTACATAACGTGTGATTGGAGTTTGAACAGCTGTTGCCTTTAGACGAGTTTTTTCCTAGATGACCACACAGGTGAAAATATTGCGAGCGGTTTGAAGCAATTTCTGCAGGAATGGAAACTGGACGAGGCCAAACAGGTATGCCTGACCACGGACAGTGGAGCCATCGTGGTTAAAGCAGTCACCCTGAACTAGTGGACAAGGCTGTCCTGTTTCGGGCATAACCTGCATTGCTATTGGCGAGTAATTATCTCAATGTCCCTTTACTGTATACATGTGCATTTAACATACAAACACATTCACGAGTATAATATTTAATGGAGATGGTGCACAATAACAGCTTCAGACTCAAACTGAAATAAGTGTATTCTATTTACACAGAATTTAAAGGTGTGTGTGTTATGTTCTGCTAATTTAAACTCACTGACAAATACTAATGTGAACTGAAATAGAGTTAATTGATATAAAACAATTCTGGAAACAAGTGTCTGAATTTTCATTCTCTGTTTGTTGAGGCTGTCAGCAAGGCATTTGGACCACTCCTGGATTTCACAGATGCCCTCTCCTCAGAGACTTATGTATGATCAACATGGCATCATTTCTTGATTCACGGTTTCACACACAGCACCTGAGTCAGGAAGAGATCCTGGTCATCAAAGCCAGAATAATCACAGAGGGAGAATCTGTGTCTGCCATGCCTAGTGGCCGTGCTGCTGCTACCTCTGAAACATCACCTCAATCTGCTGAAAAAGGCCAAGGTAAATCCACTTACATGGTGGAAAGTACATGAGAAGAATTTCCCTGTGATTGGTCGTTTAGCAAAGACGTACCAGTGCATCCCTGCAACCAGTACAGCCTCAGAGAGGGTCTTCAGTGCTGGAGGGAATGTGGTAACCTATCAGTGGTCTTTTCTGACACCAACCACAATTAATATGCTAGTCTTTCTGACTAAAAATCTTAAGGTGTGGACCCTTTTGAAACAAGTACAGATATTATTGTGAGCCTCATTTCCACATTCTTGCACACCAGAGTATTTCAGCGTTTACATGTTCATTGAAATTTGTTGAAATTATATTTGTTTTTTTGTTTGTTTGTTTTTCAATGTTGTCATTTGCACTATTTTGTAACCCAACAGAAGAAATGGTTGTTGCATTTTGTTTAACATTTGTTCATTATATGTTTGAGTGAAGCGTTGTTTATGTGAAAACTTGCACTAGTATCTATTTTGTGGCATGTTCCATACATATTACATACATACATATTTTTTCATCACTATTTGGATTTCATTTTCAGTGAACTTTTATATATTTGTCTTGTTTCTTAATTTATCAGATTGTATTTGCAGTTGGACTACTTTGCGATTTTTATAACCCAAATTATTTTTGCTGTTTGGCATTGTTTGCACTGTTTTCTCACTGCCTGTGTACCAAAAAGTTTGAATACATTTTTAATAAATAATTGATTCTGTTCTCACATTTCAGACTTGGTTTTGTTTGGTGTCACTCTCTACATTTTTGCAGTGCAGGTGTACTACTTGAACTTAAACTTGTAGTCAAGACCGCCTAAACCGAGACCAAGACACTACCAAGACCAGAGAGTATCAAGACCAAGAAAAGAACAAGACCAAGACCATGACAGACCAAGTCAAGACCAAGACTAGTTCAGCTCAAGACTAGGGTTGGGTATTGTTTGAATTTGAACGATTCTGATTCCGATTCCTTGTTTCGATTCCGGTTCCTAACGATTCTCGATTCCGATTCCGAGTCATCAGCCTGGCTAACGTTCACAATCTCAGGTCGTAAATTGTCTATGAAAAAAATATGTGGGCTAATTTGTTAGCTGCCTCAATGTTGGCACAAGACATATTATTTAATGTATATGTATTTTTTCGGACTGCAGTGTAGTCACTGCCGTGCCAGGCTCGGGGTCGGAGCCGGAGCCAGAGGAAGAGGCAGCGGAGGGCGGACGGCGCAGCGCATCAAAGACGGGGCACACATTTAGTTGTACTCCATGAATTCGAAGGTGCTTTATCATGTTCGACGTGCACCCTCCTATGCACGAAACAATCTTATTGCAAATGTTGCATTTTGCCGAGACATTATGTTTAGAAAAGTGAAGCCACACTTAGGACCTCCGACGCACGCTATCCACGTTCAATCAGACATTCGGTTAAGCCAGCACTTCCGGTGGACGCTTCTTCGTTGGTGTTCAGCGGTTTCTTCTTCTGGTCGGCGAACTGGGAATCGAAACGAGGAATCGAAAATTAAACTTTTGGACGATTCCGGGAAAATTGCAAAGCTAGTCCCGGTTCCAATCGATTCTCGATACTCGATACCCAAGCCTACTCAAGACCGAGGCCGAGACCAAAAAAAAAAAGTGTTGCCATTTTGCATTTTCCTCCTGTCAGCCAACTAACTCGTGTGTATTGTTGATAAGAAATGAAACCAATGTTAACAGAAAATACACTTCTACTCTATAAGGTCTGATGTTGTTCTCTACAGAATCTGTAGCCTAAACCATTCTGCAGCTGTAGTGACATGATAGGCTCATAGGGCCACACAGAAGAGGACAACCATTATACATTCCACATCCAACATTTAATGAAATAAAATATATAATAATAAAATAAGGCTGCATTGAATGTTGATCATGTAGGCACGAGAGGGATTAAGCCTGTGTGTATTCTCACGGTCACGGATTGACGTACCCTTAAAACTTGCATATTGCAGAATGCTTCTTATTGTTAGTTGTGCAAACAAACTCTTTATGGTCTGTAAAACCAAACCTGACGACTGACAAATTCGCCGTCATTTTGCGTAAGAGGACGAGCGCCAATGCCTTCTGTGTCACAAAATGCATGTGATTTTTTAATGATATCAAAAAAAAAAAACAGTCTGCAAGACCGAGAGACCTGAGACCGAGACAAGACCGAGACCAAAGACTGTCGAGGCTGTGACAAGACCAGGACCACGAAAAAGTAGGTCTTGAGAACGGTCTCCGGAATTACAAGTCTACTTGAACTTAACTGATGTAGTTTAGTAGCCTTTATTCTTATTTTGGTGATAGATTTATAGTAAAAAAGATTAGGCTGAATTGGTGTTTTTTTATCGTCATTTTTATCGTTATTGTGACAAATACCAAACCTTATATTCAGATCTGCAATCCGCAGTGAAGGTGAACGGGTTTCTTTCAGACCGCTTCACCCTGGAATGCAGGTGTAGACAGGGTTCCTCACTGTCTCCTCTCTTATTCGGTATCATTATTGAACCACTAGTACAGCTAATTAGGGATGACGATAATATAAAGTGGGTTATGATAATTGGAGAACAGCATAAAATTTCAATGTATGCAGATGACATACTGCTGTATCTCACAAAACCTATAACAACAATACCATACCTGAAGGACCTTATTTTCATATATGGATACTTCTCGGGCTACAAACTGAATGTCGACAAAACAATATCTATGGATATAGGTGGCAACAATAAATAACTAAATCACAGAGTGGGTTTAAATGTAGATGGCATTAAGTATCTAGGCATTCATATTCCGCCTTTATTGGAAAAACTGTACAATTTTAATTACAAAAGTTTAATTCAAAATATTAGTAAGGATTTGACAGATGGTTAATAGTACCCCTATCACTGTCGGGCCGCATTGAGTGTCCGCATGAATGTGCTGTTGTCCTATTGACATCCCCAGAACCACATTTGACAAATTGGACAAGCTAATTTCAATATTTATCTGGGAAAGAATGTAACCAAGAATCTGACTAAAAGTGCTACAGTTACCTAAAGCAAAGGGAGGGCTCAAACTTCCAAATTTGACATGTTACTTTTGGGTTGCGCAATTAAAACCATTGATAACATGGATTCAGAACGTGTCATATACACGCTGGCTTGAAATTGAAAAGAGTTTATGTGAAAGATCTCTACGGGGCTTACCATTCCTGGGGTTCCTGTGGAAATTGATGAAAGTAGTATGGAAGAAACAGGTTATTCCCAAGGCATGGCGCAGGGCAGGGGTGATTTTTATTCCCAAAGAGAGAGACTCGCTGGAAATAAGCTAGTTTAGACCAATTAGTCTTCTTAATGTTGAGGGGAAAATTTTCTTCAGTGTTGTGACACAGAGGTTGTCCAGTTGGTGAAAAAACAAACTAGTTGATATGTCGGTATAAAAGGCTGGGATCCCTGGCTTCTCTGGATGCTTAGAGCATACCAGTATGATTTGGCACCAAGTTCAGTTAGCAAAGCAAGAGAAGAGAGACCCGCATGTTGTATTCTTAGACCTGGCTAATGCTTTTGGGTCAGTGCCACATAGTTTGTTATGGGAAGCATTTGACTTCTTTAGAGTTCCAGGTAGTATAAAAAACTTAGTCAAAGACTACTTTTTAGACATTCAACTCTGCTTTACCACAGCAGAGTACACTACAGCATGGCAGCAGCTGGATGTAGGCATCATGGCAGGATGTACAATCTCTCCACTAGCCTTTACAATGGCAATGGAGGTCCTTATTAGGGCTTCCAAATGGGTGGTAATAATAATGCATTTTATTTAAAGGCGCCTTTCTTGGCACTCAAGGACACTGTACATAGATTCATAAAGAAGAAACAGCAGAATAATATATATATTGTATATATTATAGCATGCCATTCAGGAAATTAATGAATATATTGAATGAAACTCTGAATATATGGAATGAACCTTTGAATATACTGAATGAAAGTTTGAATATATTGAATGAACTTTTAATATATTGAATGAAAGTTTGAATATATTGAAGGAACTTTGAATATATTGAATGAAACTCTGAATATATTGAATGAACTTTGAATATATTGAATGCACGTTGAATATATGGAATCAACTTTGAATATATGGAATCAACTTTGAATATATTGAATGAAAGTTTGAATATATTGAATGAACTTTTGAATATATTGAATGAAAGTTGACTGACGTCAGACTTCACGGCAGTGCCTGTGGCCATCTTATTTAGCGTGTGGATGCTGCAGCAAAAAGTGACAGAGCGACAACGAGTCAGGCTGCTAGCATCTCGTTACGGCAATATTAAACAATGAGGGCATGATAAACACACTGGCGAATGTGTGTACGGGCCAAAATCCTCCCGATACCCCTGCCCAATACCCTGCCAGTTCTTCTAACGAAGAAGTTCGCTTCTTTTTAACCATGGCAGAACTATTAATGGAACACTCTGTTGTGTGTAGAAGTGTGTATGTAGGTCTGTATGGTTAGCTTCACATCCATACAGTTTTCAGGTGATTTAATGAAGGCAAAACACAGTGAATGGTCGTGCGTAACGGGACTGCACTTTGAGGCGGCTCTTCTCTGGGACGGGAGAAGCTGCTGCGGCTACAGGGATTTCGTGAACTGAAAGAGAAGCTCTTCATACACTATATTACCAAAAGTATTCGCTCACCCATTCAAATGATCAGAATCAGGTGTTCTAATCACTTGGCCTGGCCCCAGGTGTATAAATTCAAGCACTCAGGCATGCAGACTGTGAAACAAGACATTTGTGAAAGAATGGGCCGCTCTCAGGAGCTCAGTGAATTCCAGCGTGGAACTGTCATAGGATGCCACTTGTGCAACAAATCCAGTCGTGAAATTTCCTTGCTCCTAAATATTCCACAGTCAACTGTCAGCTCTATTATAACAAAATGGAAGCGTTTGGGAACAACAGCAACTCAGCCACGAAGTGGTAGGCCACGTAAAGTGACGGAGAGGGGTCAGCGGATGCTGAAGCGCATAGTGCAAAGAGGTCGCCGACTTTCTGCACAGTCAATTGCTACAGAGCTACAAACTTCATGTGACCTTCAGATTAGCCCAAGTACAGTACGCAGAGAGCTTCATGGAATGGGTTTCCATGGCCGAGCAGCTGCAGCCAAGCCACACATCACCAAGTGCAATGCAAGGCGTCGGATGCAATGGTGTAAAGCACGCCGCCACTGGCCTCTAGTGGAAGAATGGTCAAAAATTCCTATAAACACTCTCCTCAACCTTGTGGACAGTCTTCCCAGAAGAGTTGAAGCTGTAATAGCTGCAAAAGGTGGACCGACATCATATTGAATTCTATGAGTTAGGAATGGGATGGCACTTCAGTTCATAGAATGAGTAAAGGCAGGTGAGCGAATACTTTTGGTAATATAGTGTATATTGTTTAGATGCAAAAAGAATTACCCACATTCATAGACCAATGCAGGCTTAATATTTACTTTAGTATTGAACGTATTTGATGATCGGCGACGGCGACACATTGTCAGCTTTGGGCACGTTACTCACACAGCGGAATGCAAAAATGAGTGAACTTCTTAGAACGGGCAGGGTATTGGGCAGGGGTATCGGGAGGATCTTTGGCCCTTACACGCATTCGCCAGTGTGTTTATTATGCCCTCAATGTGTAACATTGCCGCAACGAGATGCCAGCGACCTGACTCGTTGTCACTCTGTCACTTTTTGCTGCAGCATCCACACGCTAAACAAGATGGCCGCAGGCACTGCCGCGAAGTCTGACGTCAGTCAAAGTTCATTCAGTATATTCAAACTTTCATTCAATATATTCAAACTTTCATTTAATATATTCAAAGTTCATTAAAAGCACAAACTTAATGAAATATAAATACATATTCACTTAGTCTTACCTTATTGAAGGCCTGCAGGCCACCATGCAGTGAATTTGGTCCATTGTTAATATCGAGCTGGTATTCTTGTCCCTCCACTATAAAGCGCCCGTGTGCAATCCTGTTGGCCACGCGGCCCACCACAGCACCCAGATACCGTTTATCAGCCACATATCCTGTAACAAAGACACAAAACAAAGTATTCCAATTTACCTTCACAGAAGTAAAATATGTATCCACAATAATCCTTATGATGTTCAAATGCTGCTTATAATATTGTCATTGTGGTAAGAAGAAAGGAGGGGGCATTGCGATGTTTGTAAACAACAGATGGTGTAACCCAGGCCACATCAGGGTAAAGGAGCAGCTCTGTAACAGGGACATTGAGCTGCTAGCTGTTAGCTACTCCCGAGGGAGTTCTCGCAAGTTATCGCGATAACGACGTACATCCCGTCCTCTGCCGACGCTGCTGCAGCATGCGAGCTCCTACACACTGTTGTATCACAGCTCCAGACATCGCACCCCCAGGCCCTGCTACTGATCTCCGGGGACTTTAACCACGCCTCCCTGTCCTCCACTCTCCTCACATTCACCCAGTATGTTAAATGCAACACCAGAGACAATAGGACACTGGACTTGCTGTATGCTAACACTAAGGCCCTATCCACACGAAAACGCATTTTTTCGTAAACGCACATGTTTTTATTCGTTTCGGCCTATCGTCCACACGAATCCCGTAAACGCATAGCCCGAAAATGCACTTTTTTGAAACTGGGTCCCAGGGTGGATAAATTTGAAAACGCACTTCTCGCGAATCGGTGTGGACGGTTGAATCCGGAGATTTCTGAAAACGATGACATCATCGCCACCATCGCCACCATGGCCACACCCCTCGAGCAGTCTTCCACGTCGTATATCTCGCGAAACGTCTCATAACAACATCAACAACAATGGCGGACTACATGCTTGCGTTACTACTGGAGAACATATTGAGCCTGTTATGGTTACTAGGGCAAAATCTAATTTTTGGTTTCTTCGAAAGCCGATTTGTAAACAGCGCTCAAGCTTCATGCGCATGCGCCACCTCTTCCTCTCCATTTTTGGTGAATTTCTGAAACTGAAACAGCGCCGCCTATAGACCTGGGATATGAAGTAGTGTTTTCAGTCGTGTAAAGACGGATCAAGTGTGGACGCGGATTTTTTTGAAACCGTAGAGCGAAAACGGATAAGAAAAAGATCGTTTTCGTACGTGTGGACGGGGCCTAAGGATGCATACAGCTCCTCCCCCCTCCCCCCACTGGGTCGTTCTGACCACATCTTGGTTCATCTGATCCCTGCCTACATACCCATGGTAAACAGACAGCAACCCACCAAGAGGTATGTGAGGAGATGGACTGAGGAGGCCAGTATGGCGCTGAGGGACTGTTTTGACACCACAGACTGGGATGTGCTCTGCAGGCCACACGGGGAAGACATCGACAGCCTGACAACCTGCATCACAGACTATATAAATATCTGCGTTGAGAACACAGTACCTATGAAGAAGGTACGGTGCTTCTCCAACAACAAACCCTGGGTGACCCCGGAATTAAAAACTCTGCTGAAGGAGAAAAAGAGGGTTTTTAAGACTGGGAACAAAGAGGAGCTGAGGAGGGTCCAGAAGGAGCTGAAGAGAGAGATAAGGAGGGGCAAGGACAGCTACAGGAGGAAGCTGGAGGAGCGCCTCCAGGATAACAACACCAGAGAGGTCTGGAGAGGCCTGAAAACCATCTCCGGACACGGGAAGGACAATGGAAGGGGCCCAGAAGCAGGAGACCGTGAATGGGCCAATGAACTGAACCTGTTCTTCAATAGGTTTGACTGTGCTCCTGCCTCCTCCCCCACCCCCCACAGCCCAGACCAAACAGCACCCATTAACCACCCCCTATCCTCAACCCCCCACAACATCTCCACCCCCGAGAACATCTCTGAACTGTCACCAGCAACACACCTCCTCCCACCACACTCACGCTGGGGTGATCCATTCACCCCAACCCCAACCCAACACAACAGGGTTTTCTTCACATCACCCCTCTAACTATTCCATAACCACGGACCAGGTGAGGAGGGAGCTGAGGAGGATCAAACCAAGGAAGGCTACTGGCCCTGATGGCATTAGCCCCAGACTCCTCAAGGACTGTGCAGATCAGCTCTGTGGAATTTTTCTGCACATCTTCAACATGAGCATCAGTCTGGAGAGAGTTCCGCTCCTGTGGAAAACATCCTGCGTGGTTCCAGTTCCCAAGACTGCACGTCCCAGTGAGCCGAACCACTTCAGGCCAGTAATCTTGACTTCTCATGTGATGAAGACCATGGAGAGGATCATCCTGGGCCACCTCCGTCATCTGGTGAACGACAACATGGACCTGCTGCAGTTCGCCTATCGTCCAGGCATAGGTGTGGAAGACGCTGTCATCTACCTGCTGCACAGATGTTTTTCCCACCTAGACGACACCGGTAGCACTGTGAGAGTCATGTTCTTTGACTTCTCCAGTGCTTTCAACACCATCCAACCATCACTGCTCAGGGGAAAGCTGGAGGGAGCTGGAGTCAACAGTAGCCTGGCTGCATGGACCATCGACTACCTCTCCAACAGGCCGCAGTATGTGAGGCTTCATGACTGTGTGTCTGATGTGGTAGTCTGCAGCACGGGGGCGCCGCAGGGTACTGTGCTCTCTCCTTTCCTCTTCACCCTGTATACATTGGACTTCACACACAACACGGACAGCTGCCACCTCCAGAAGTTCTCTGATGATACAGCCATTGTCGGGCGTGTATCTCAGGGAAACGATCTGGAGTACCTGGAGGTCATCGCCGACTTTGTGGACTGGTGTGCTCTGAACCACCTGCACATCAACGCCAGCAAGACAAAGGAGGTGGTGATTGACTTCAGTAGAAAACCACATCTGACTGCACCGGTGAGCATCCAGGGCTTGGACATCGAGGTCGTCGAGGATTACAAGTATCTGGGTGTTCACCTTAACAATAAACTGGACTGGACACATAACACGAACGCCCTGTACAAGAAGGGCCAAAGTCGTCTCCACCTGCTTAGACGACTGAGGTCCTTTGGAGTGTGCAGGACACTGCTAAGGACTTTTTATGACTCTGTGGTGGCTTCTGCCATCCTATATGCAGTGGTCTGCTGGAGCAGTGGAAGCTCAGAGAGGGACAGGAAGAGACTGAACAAGCTGGTCAGACGGGCCTCTGGACTCCATCGAGGAGGTGGGTGAGAGGAGGATGTTAGCCAAGCTGACATCAATCATGGACAACACCTCTCACCCACTGCATCAGACTGTTTCAGACCTCAGCAGCTCCTTCAGTGGCAGACTGCTGCATCCACGCTGCAGGAAGGAACGCTACCGCAGGTCGTTCATTCCAGCTGCCGGTAGCCGTTGACTTTCAGTATTAATGTCTTTAATCATGCTTGAACAATAAACAGAGCTGAGTTGAGCATATCGCCAACAGGACGCTCATTTTGTTAACGTGGCATCAGCAAATAGAAAAGCACTGTTAGCCTCATACAAAGTTGCCCACCACACCGTAAAGTGCAAAAAACTCAATAAAACACGATATCCCAGAGAATAATTTCTTTCCCTTAACTTTACTGTTAACATTAGTATTTGTTATTCTAAATGTAAGATTAAGCCATAAAGTCTTAAACTATTTCTTGAATAGCAGTAATTTGCATAAAAGCATAAAAGTTCGAACAAAGAACTCAAAACGTCCACCAGCCTTCCTCCTCAAAAACATAAGACTTCCTGAGCACCACACCTGAATCAACGGGAATTACTGTTTTTTTACAACCTGGACAGTCTCAACCTTTTACAACCTGGACAACCTCCCGACTCAATGGGGAATATCACTAGCGTATCGTAACTGAAATGAACGAGTTTTGCAGCAGATAATGATAAAGTAAAGCTAAAGCAGTTACTTAGAGGCTGCGTTTCGGTGCCTCAGTCACTCCCACTATATGGACGCGGATCTAAATATTGTCCGAACGTCTCCAAGTAACATAAGTTATATGGGTGAGTAAATGATCGTATTCATTCATTCATCTTCTATACCCTTAGTCCTGTTAAGGGTCACGGGGTCTGCTGGAGCTGTCATCAGGCGAGAGGCAGGGGTACACCCTGGACAGGTCGCCAGTCCATCACAGGGCTAACACAGAGAGACAGACAACCATTCACATTCACACCTACAGCCAATTTAGAGTCACCAATTAACCTAATGAGCATGAGCAAATGAACATGAGCATGTCTTTGGATGGTGGTAGGAAGCAGGAGTACCCAGAGAGAACCCACGCAGACACAGGGAGAGCATGCAAACTCCACACAGAAAGGCCAGCCAGCCCATGGATTCGAACCAGTGACCTTCTTGCTGTGAGGCATCAGTGCTAACAACCTCTCCACTGTGCCGCCCTACATTATCGTATTTTATGTCAGAAATAAGGTCCACGTTGTAAAATACCCTTTGATTAACTGGACTTAAGTATCACTGCATTACTGCACTTTATTCACACAGCTGCTCTAAAATATTGTAATATATATACTAACCCCCAATCCCAGGCGGGGACCAAAGGCGGCGCAGAATACGGATGCGGATGTCCATCTGCGGCCGTGAATGCCCCTTCCCCATTCCCCCAATGTAAGTTGTTTTGAGTTTTTATGTTGCAAAGTGTGCTCATATGTGCATATGTTGCTGAGGTTTTTTTCCCGGTCCCACACTGTACGCCCCCAGAGGAGAGTAGTCTGGGAGCTGCTTTTTTCTGCTTCCCTTTCCTCTTTTTTCTTCCCTTTTTCCTCCCCCCACTATTGCAATTTTCCTATTGCGGGACTAGTAGAGGTTTCATTCATACATTAATTCATTCATGCGCTGTGTTTCCGTTATCCGGTAATTTACTGGATACTGAATTTTTTCTAGTAGAAACCCTGATCATGCTCCCTGAATCACTCTTTCATTTGAGCCCCATGAATCCTGGTATTGTCATCTTGGAATATGCCCATGACATCAGGGAAGAAAAAACTCGATGTTTGATGGAATAACTTGGTCATTCAGTATATTTAGGTAGACCTGAGCAACTGCAGCAAACTCACTGCTTGGCTCAGGCTTGTACAGTAGGCACTAGCCATGATGGGTGTCTTTCTTGTGACCCCGATGTGCTGGTTCCCCATCCTTCCAGTTTGTAATAATGCACTGGAAAATTCCTAACCCTGTAATAACCCAAACTGCAAGAGCGAAAAGTTTTTAACTTGGTAGAAGTCCTGGCATCACTTTGCCAAGGTGTCAATACACATGGTAAATGACAAATGGCCTTGCTTTTATATAACGCTTTTCTACAGTCACAGACACATCTACTCATTCGCTAACACAAGTGTGACGTCCACAAAAATGTTACCTTTGTTTTGTGAGTTGTAATTTACTTTAAATATATTTTTCTGCGAATATGAGGTAATGTTTTATTTTGGAGTAACAAGGATTGATGAAAATACATGTAAAAAGTATGCATTTAAAGGGGGGGGGGGGGGGGGGGGGGGGATTTCCTTTGCAAGATGGACTTGTTGCAACCTTAGTGGCACTTAGTGGCACAACAGTCAATGCCTTACTAGATACTGGAGCTCAAGTAAGTATGATTGACAGGGGCTTGAAGGAACAACACTTACCAAGTATACCAACTAGGCCACTCAGTGAAATATTTGATGATAAAGAAGAGTTGGAAGTGTATGCAGTGAATGGCGACATGCTTCCTTGCGATGTCTGGATCCTCATCACAGTCAACTTGAGTGGAAATGGCAGCTTTGGCCAGCCTATCACCGTGCCTTTTCTCATCTGCAATATCGAGCTTGAGCAGCCAATATTAGGATTTAACGTGCTTGAGGAAGTTGTTCAAAGTAGTCCAGCGGAACTCGCGCCAGCTATTGCCAATCTTCTCTCTAAAGCAATGTCAGTACCAACTGAAAAGGCTGAACTTCATCCAAGCTGACAAGTCATGTGTGCATCATGGATGCCTAAGAACTGGTGCTTATAACACTGTTCAAGCAGGACAAGTAGCTTGGGTTAGGTGCCAAGTCCCACCTTGTGTAGATTCATTAGACACTGTCCTGTTGTTTGAACCTGACAAAATTAATGCACACTTGACAGAATTAGAGGTTGAGGCTGGCCTGCTGGAGATAAAGAATGCCTTAAAGAGACCGTATGTCACAATACCAGTGAAAAATAACATGAAACACCCTGTCACTATACCAAGAAAGACGGCCCTGGGTAGTGTGCAGACTGTGGCAAAGGTGATTGAGACAGACGCACACGAGAGGCCTAAGCCAAGAACAGTGGTTAGTACAGCATCAACTTCAGCCACGAAATCCAGTCCAACCTTATGGCAGCCTCAAAAAGTCAAAAAGATGTTGTGGGAAGAATCAGCTGCCTTTGCCAAAGACAGCCATGATATTGGATGTATCCCTAGCTTACAGATGTCGATCACACTCAAGGATGATATCCCAGTGCAGAGCATACTCATCCATCCCCAAACCACTTTTTCAAGAGGTGAAGGAGTATATACATACATATATACAAATCGAAGTCCTCCTATGCGTTGCCAGTGGTTTGCGTCCGGAAGAAAGACGCCACCCTTCGCCTCTGCATAGATTATCGTCCGTTGAACCAGAAGACCATCCCTGATCGACATCCACTACCTAGAATACAAGACCTGACTGACACACTTGGTGGCTTTTCCTGGTTCAGCATCCTTGACCAGGGCAAGGCCTATCACCAAGGTTTTATCGCTGAAGACTCCAGACCTGCTACTGCTTTCATTACCCCTTGGGGGTTGTATGAATGGGTGAGGATCCCGTTCGGCCTATCAAACGCCCCTGCGGCCTTCCAGCGGAGTATGGAGGAGATGCTAGGCGACTTGCGAGATGACTGCTGTATCCCATACCTCGATGACGTCCTTTGTTATGCAAAAACATTTGATGATCATGTGGAAGGGGTCCGCAAAGTCCTCCAGGCCCTACAGAAGCATGGGGTGAAGCTAAGGCCTGAAAAATGTGAGCTGTTTCGACAGGAAGTACGTTACGTTGGTCATCTTGTGTCACCTGAGGGAGTGAGAATCGATCCTAAAGACCTGGAGGCAGTGCAGTCGTTAGCTAACAGGACACCACAGACGGTTGGAGATGAGAGGAAGCTCACCGGGTTCCTGGGCTACTACCGTTCCTACATCCAGGACTTTTGACGGATAGCAAAACCCATCTATGAGCTACTCCCAAGTCAAAGCTGAACAGACAGCCTCCGTGCGTGGTAGAAACAAAGACCCACAATTGCCCTCCAGGACACCTGTGAATTGGGCTGCTGAACACCAACAAGCCCTCGAACAACTCATCTCACTGCTTGTTAGCCCCCCCGTGTGAGCTTACCCTGACTTCAACTTACCTTTCGTATTGCACACGGATGCCTCCGAACTGGGCCTTGGAGCCATTCTATATCAGCATCAAGATGGAAAATTAAGGGTCGTTGCATACGGGTCCAGAACGCTAACACAAGCTGAGCGTAACTATCACCTGCACAGTGGAAAGTTGGAGTTCCTTGCCCTGAAGTGGGCAGTGTGCAAAAAGTTTCGAGATTACTTGTACTACACTAAAAGTGTATTTCAGCAGTAGTTGAAGTTACGTAAGATTCAGAGTGAGTTTCATTAAGATTTCTGCTTTAGTGGAGCCAATCTACATTTGTGGAGTATATCAACTTGTTATTACGTGTTGTTCCCTCAGTACACATGTAACCTGCTATTCTCATTAGAGTCAACCTGCATCAATTAGGTTTCTCGTGACGCATTGCGTCTGACGTCATGACGTCTCCGCCTTCTCGAGAATTTTCGAATTTTCTACCTGCGGTTGAGAACAACAATTTGAGAGGCACCTGGCTGCAGGCAGTACCTCGTGAACAATTTGGGAATAAGGTAACGAAGATATTACTTTTTCCATAGTCCTTGAAGGTAAGTCAAATGTAGAACACATATTTTAATATATTAGATATAAAAATAGTCCAACTGTATTGTTAAGTTTGTTAAGTGTTTAGTAAACTGACCTGACCAAACCTCTATCATTCAGCCCTGCTAACATTAGCGAAATGTCAGACCTGTTGGTAGTTTGTGCTTGGAGATGTAGGTTAAGTTAGTAGTTTGCCGGCGGGATTCTCTTGTTTTAATATCGTAACGCTAGCTTAAAGTTGTGTATTCATGCAGTGTGTTGGTGTTAGCTTACTGTTAGTTATTCATTAGCATTAGCACATTATAGCGGCAAGCTGGGCCACGGTTCTCTTCAGACTACGTTACTTTGGGCGCGCGCATTTATACACGAGTGGTGGTTCGCAGTATGCCTGTCGGCGCGAACAGTTCATGCGGTTACGGCCACGGGTGATGTGGGAGGTAAAGTTTAACTGTGGTGGCTCCAGGAAGCGTGCATTTACTGCCGCTTGCATTGCTTTCAATGTACATGACGTTAAAAAGGCGAGGAGAAAGGGTGCGTGCAGCGCTCGTACACGCACGGATCAGCCGCGTGAGAGGGAGATGGTGTGCGGCAGAAAATCAAAATTAGAAATCATAGAAGAAAGTATTACGCTATTGAACACAGAAAATACAGCCATCAGATTTCTTGTAGACCTAGCACACTTCTGCTCTGTGTCTGAATACATATATAAGTACATAGATGCAGATGAACACTGTAAACATGATGAAAGATCGACAGACTAACTCGAACATATCTTTAACCTTTAGAACTTAGGGTAGCGCTTCCTTTCCTTCCTGTCAACCTCTCCAGAGGGGTGTCTGCTGATGGCAGAAGGATTACATCACCTCTGGTTGGAACCCTGGACAGTGCCACAACCTTTGGCTTGGTGTCCAATGTGATGCCCCACCACCACCTTCTGACCTAACTTCTTCTCAGCTCTGTGACTACTTCGAGAGGGGCATTCCTGTGTGGAGGCGTGCCAGGCAGCTCGTATTACCTGTGAACTTGCATACTTTCACTTCATCAACAACAAAGGTATGCAAGTTTAAAATAGTAATGTCTCATTTAAACTTAACACTGAACAGGAATCAGCTTTATATATAAAACAATTGCAAAAAAAAATGTACATATGGGCATTTGGGCTTTGTTTTTAAACTTTTATTTTTAAAATCTAATTAGAGAGGGCTGGCTACATTTGATGAACACATTTTGTGTTTAAATGATTCGCTTTGTGTTGGGCAATGTGGCAAAAAGCTGAGATGAGATCTAGTCTCATATCACCATATTGATATATTGTAATATTGCCCAGCTCTCCCTCTGTGTTTTTCTCAAATTATTTATATACACCCAGTAAAGTGTGTCTCTTTGTTTCTCCAGTGCTATGCTTCATGTGGAGATGCAAGGACTGTGGGACAACATTAACAAAAAGATCTGAATTGCTCAAACACTACAAACTGATTCATAGGCATTACGGACGAGGCCACTCATATCCATGCACTTATTTAAATTGTGCATGTAGGTTCAAGACTTGGAACGCCCTACTGAGCCATCTATCAAGAAATCACCCCGCCCAACAAGCAGTCTCCAAAGCTGCGTCCACATTCACTTGCCATATTTGTGGCCATAATCAACTCTCCACAGAAAGAGAATATTTTCAACATATCTATCAGCATCTTAAAAATAAGGAGACTGTAACATGTGTGTTCCAAAACTGTGAATATAAAACCAATGTCTATGAGAACTTCAAAAGTCATAAATACAGAAAACACTCTGGTACAGTGAACACTTTTAAGCCTGGAATAAGTTCTGTTGAAGAATCTTGTGCCAGTGTTGCCAGTGATATTTCAGATGTGGAAATTATAGAGAGTGATGTAAATTTAAATTCTGCTTTTGACAATGGGTATTCTGAAAACTTAGAGAAGGATATTGAGCTTAAAATTGCTTCAGTGCTCCTTAAGTTGGAACATATCTTTCTTGTGTCTAATGCAGCTGTAGATGAGCTTTTGCAGGAATTAAACTATTTGATTGGTTCTGTTTCTGTGGCGATTACCCAAAAGACTATTAGCCAAGTATTACAAGACAATGGATGCCAGTTTGACCAGTCAGTTGTTGAAAAGCTAGCCAGTGTACTCTGTGAGACAAACCCTGTAAAAAAAGCAATTGGAGATAAAGGTCCACTTTCCAGTGCTTGGAGGCGAAAAGCATACTATAAGAGCCACTTTAAAGTAGTGGAACCAGTGGAATATATACTTGACCGAAAAAATAACAAGTCATTCCAATATATTTCAATTTTAATGTCTTTGCAGCATATTCTTGACTGCCAGACAATCTTGGATCAGGCTGTTAATTTGAATACTGTAGATAATCAGCCTCAAAAAACTTCTGTGCACTACAAAACCATCTTCGATGGTGCCTTCTTCCATGAAAATGGACTGTTGTCCAAGCAGGAAAGCATTTCATTGATATTATACATTGATGAATTCGAAATATGTAATCCCCTTGGTACATCACGGAGGAAGCATAAAATTTGTGGATTGTACTGGATTTTGGGTAATTTGCCACCAGGCTGTAATTCTGCTTTAACCTCAATCTATTTGGCTGCTTTAATCAAAAGTAATGATCTGAAGTGCTATGGGTATGAGAAAGTGTTAAAACCTGTAATTAATGATCTTGTAATTTTGGAACAGAGTGGGATATTTCTGTCAAAGTTGGGCAGAACAGTAAAAGGCACTGTTCAGTGTGTTGTTGCCGACAACCTTGGTGCACACAGCATTGCTGGATTCGTTGAAAATTTCTCAGGGCCATACGTATGTAGATTTTGCACTGCAGAAAGATCAGAGTTCCAGACTATTGAAGTCAGAAGTGAAGTCTTTACTTTAAGAACAAAAGACATTCATGCAGATCATTTACGAATTATTGAGGAAAACAAATTGCCCAGTTATTATGGTGTGAAATCAAAGTGTATTTTGTCAAAGCACCTCTCTTATTTTGATGTTACCACTGGGTTTCCACCAGATGTTGTACATGATCTTTTTGAGGGAATTGTTCCTTTTTAACTTGCGCTTTGCCTCAATTTGTTAATCAAAAAAAAGTATTTCACATTATGTACATTGAATGAAGCAATATCATCTTTCAACTTTAAGTGGGCTGACAAAACAAATCGACCTCATCCTGTGGCTCTCAGTTTTGCATCCAAAAAAACTGTAGGAGGGAATGCACACGAGAACTGGAGTCTTACCAGATTTTTGCCTTTGTTCGTTGGGCAGAGTGTACCCTGTGAGGAGCCTGCTTGGCACATCTTAACAGACTTGAAGGACATTGTTGATCTTGTTGTCAGTCCTGTTCATACTGAGGACTCCATTGCATATCTTGGTTTTAAGAGCTCCGAGCACAGAATCAAGTTTCAAGAGGTTTTCCCAGATGTTAATCTTAAACCAAAGCACCACTACTTGGAACATTATCCATACTTGATCCGTCAGTTTGGGCCACTGGTTGCCCTATGGACTATGCGATTCGAAGCAAAGCATAGTTTTTTTAAAAGAGTCGCAAGGAATATCAGATGCTTCAAAAATGTACTTCTTTCCCTTTCACAGAGACATCAGTATCAGATTGCACATCATTTGCATGCAAGTAGCTTTGCCAAACCCCCACTGGAAGTAACAGATGTTTCCACTGTTCACATTGATGTTCTTAACAAGGACATCTCAAATGCACTGAGACAGAAGTCTCCAGATATGGACAATGTGTGCTTGGCTAAAAGTGTAGCATATAATGGACTAATCTACAAGTGTGGGATGATCTTGATCCACGGCTCACTGGGAGGAATGCCAGAGTTTGGTGAAATCATCCAAATGGTGATACTGCAGGACAAACTAATCTTCATTCTGAAAAAGCTTAGCGGATGGTATATGGAACACTACAGAGCTTATGATCTCAAAACATCACCAAGCAAAGAAGTGGAACTTGTTGAGCCACAAGAACTGCATGATACCTACCCACTGGCAGACTACAAAATTAGAGGGATGCGTCTTGTCACTTTGAAAAGATATGTCCATGTTTAAAGGGTGAGGCCTCAAAATATGATAAATTATTTTCTTAAGTGGGAAAACAAAACCCAGACCCATACAATACTAATGTGTTCTCAGAACATATTTATTTTATACTGTAAGCCAAAGTGGTGTGATGATGTCATGGACAATTCATCAGTTATTTCATTTTTTAAATGCAGGTTGCTGGATTCCAATCAGTGAATGCTAATCCTATGCTCTCCCCCCTTCTGCTTCTCTTCTCTTTTTCTTCTTTCCTCTCCTTGTTGTCTCCTATATTCTCCTTACCTCCTCTCCTTTCCTCCACCTCTCCTTCTCTTTTCTGTCTCTCTTCTCCTTGTCCCCCATCTTCTCCTCACCCCCTCTCCTTTCCTCCACCTCCGATGTCTCAGATGTCTCCCATATTCTCGCCATCTCTCTTCTCCCCTCTCCTCTTCAGTTTGCATTCTCTCCTCGCTGCCTCAGCTGATTTCCACCTCTCCTCTTCATTTTCTCCTCCCCTTTCCTCCTCTCTTTGCCTTCTCTCTTTTCCTCTAGTTTGACATTAAATTCTCCTAATTGGAAATGTCAGTGGTTTACATGTTGATCCTCACTAACTGTGCTTGTGCTTTGTTCTCAGACCACCATGGCTGGTTCAACACCTGCAAGACTGAAGGTGATTTTAGGAGAGAACAACATTGAAAAGCTGACTCTTCCAAATGGCATCCCAGAGTCACTTGAAGACCTTCTCAGCACGATAAAGACTACCTTTGGGTTAAAAGGTAACTTCAGACTGCAATACACGGACCAAGACTTTGGCAACGACTTCTTCAATCTGAATTCTACCACTGAACTTCAGAATTTGGGGACAATCAAAGTGATCCACCAGCGAACAAGTCCACCTTTGATCAGTGCCTCTCAGTCCACTTCATCTCTGTCGCTTTCATTTGAGTCTGATGACGGTATTTCGGTGGCATCTAATGACACAACTATCCTCTCATCCCCTGAATCTGTGTCATCTCGAACACAACAGTGGCCAGAAGACTTTGCAATTCCCCAATTTTCATATGACACAGAGCTACAGCTAGAGAGGGGGAATACTGAGTACCGTGTGAGCCAAAAAATGTTGACTTTCAGCGCCCGAATGCTGTCTGATATCCTGAAAAGAGTAGCAGAAGAAATTTACCGTTACAAGGCCTATCCAGAGGATGCACATTTCTGCGCAGCTGCAGAGGCCCTTATCAAAAAGCACCCATGTTTGAAAGAACCTGGATCATTCAATGGCTGCTACGGTTGGAAACAACGACTGAAGTACAAAATGGCAAACTACAGGACCCAGCTCAAATTACAGGGGTGTCCAGAGCTGTGTGTAAACTCACTGAAATCTAAAGCTACTACAGATGCTTTCCCTGCTAAAAAAGTGAAGAAGCCAAAACGTTCTGAAGCTAACTTTTATCCATCCTTTCCTACTGGTGAGACTCTGGTCATTGCAGACAAAATGGCTAACACGTTTGCCTACAGACAACATGAGGTGGTAAACCAAGAACCAAGCATTCAGGAACTGAAGGACAGATGGCCTGCACTCTTCACACAGAAAGAGGTAAGAATGGAACTGAAGTGGTCGAAGTCTGTATGCCTCAGGATTTATTGCAGTTAACTTTCATGAATCGGTCATAACTTGATGTGGTTGAGATTGTATAACACTGAACTTAATGACAGAATTTACATTTTGAATTTACACATTATAGTTTTTGGGATATAGACATTTTGGCATACAAGATGAAATCAGTTTCAGCATTTTGTTCCATAATACAATATCTACTGTCATTTGTGTTTTGTTTTTAGATAAATACAGAGTTCCAGAGGCTCATGGCTGTTCCTCTTGAGGGGAAGTTCATGGCCCAGTTAGACGTGCACTCAAGTCAGCTGATCAAAGTCATACGTGCCAAAGGAGGAGCAACACGCCAAAAGATTGCGAACATCATGGACACATTGGACCAGGTAAATCTGTACCATCAAACAAGATACTTCGTAACTAAGAGGGCTGTCAAAATATATCTGAATCCTTCATAAAGACATTAATATGGGCAGACCAATGCTAATCATGGCTTCATATGCATGAATGTTTTTAGCGACTCAAAAAATACACCACTGAACTCATCCCCTTTTCTTTCTATAATGAATCACTGGGCTTGTGAATTACTGTTTTTAAATAAAGTACATGTAAGAGTTAAGCAATAAGAGTAAGGATGTCTGTCTTATGAAATTTAGAGTTTAAAATTAATCAACATTTGTTGTTCTAGACTGTGGACATTAATCATCGGAGGGAATGTGTGCTGAAAGCCCTCACCATCTTCCTGGGAGAAGATGCAGATGGCCTGATCAAGGAATACCTTGTAAGTTTCAACAGTTTGTCAGCACATCTTGTCAAAGGGACACAAAAAAAGTTAACTGTTAGAACAAACATAACACCTGAACCATAGTTGGATTGCTGATGTATTTATTATCATGACCATATTGGACATTATGTAATTCCCAGCAACAACACATAACATATTGGATTGATTTTTTTTTTTAAGTAAGAAGGGCTTACTTGATTATTTAAGTTCAAAGGAATAGCTTGACATGTTGGGAAATCTTATCTTTCTTGCTTAAAATTAGATTAGAGTCAGGTTGATACACCTCTCTCTGCTGTTTCTGGTGTGTGATGACACCCAGCCAAGAAATAGCCCAGCACATAACACATATTGGTACATCACCCAAACACTTAATCACAGTAAGAAGTGAGGCTAATGATGATTTGTCTTTGTGTCTTGTACCCCTCTGTAGGACTGTGGAGCAGATGATGTTCAGAGGGACCTGGAGGAGGTCACCATGGCAGTGTTTGTGATTCGGAAGGAGGGGGAGGGACTGCAGGAGCCACCTGAAGACATTGGCATTGTCATTGAGGGCGTGGAAGTGTTGCATGAACTAACTTCGGTTGCCTCAGCTTGTGCCCTGCTTCTAGGTTTGATTTATGCACTCAACCTAGCTTATCCAAAACCCTTTCGCTTCACTTTTGAAGTGCTCCAAAAAATCTTCATGCAGCTTGATCAGCACAAGATGTCCCCCAAAGTCCAAAATCTGTATATCAAACTTCAAAGCTTCCAGTAATGGCACACAACGATGACCAACAAATGGCCTTGTGCCATAATGCGAAGGAACAACTGTGTTTGGACATATAGCATGAAAAATATGTAGTCTCTTTTGGATGTTGAGGCTTTTTTATGCTCCAAGAGACCTCAAACCACAATTTAATGTGCTTTTATACATACTTGGTAACGGGTATGGTATTTCTATTTATTTTTTTATTTTTTTTCAGACATATTTCCCTTCGTTTCAAGGAAAAGGTTGATGTGCTCAGTTATACAACAAACTGTTGTGACACTCTAAAACTCTAAAAGAAGTGTTTATATTTTTTCATCCCCATTGGTCAGCTACACTGTTCAGATATTTATTCATTGGCTATAGCTGAAGAGAAGTTTCTGTATACTCTTGGGGCACTTTTTCATAGTTGACACTATATGTGTTGAGATTGTTAGACATATTTGTGTAATACTGTGTTGCACTTTACACTTTGATAACAACTTTGTGGTCCTACTAGCCGTTACTTGCATTTTGTGCATATGTGTTTTAAAAAGGACAAATGTGTAATGTGTTTGACCAAAAGCTGTGTTGGTTGCCATAAAGGTAATAGTTTATTACATTTATACAATAAAGTATTTAAAAAAAAAACATTGGATTTTGAATTTTTTAAAAATATTTTCAGCCAACTTAAAATTGTAATTTAAGCTTTATTAAACAAACTAAAATTTCATTTTAGAGTTAACCATATTATTAGGTTAGAAAAGAGCAATATTTTACTTTTGGGTTATGCAAATTATTGGGTTGGAAAAACTGAAAACTTTAAGTGGAAATGTCTTAATTTTAAGTTAGATTAATGCAAAATGTTTATTTGACAACAATTAATTTATTAAGTACATGTGACTTAAATCAGTTGTGTTAATGTAATTTATTAACTTCATTTCAAAGAACTTAATTAAATTAGGTGTTACCAATTGAAACAATTCAATTAAGTTGGTTCAACTATTTTCTTTTTTCAGTGTATGCTCCCCACTTCACGGTTTATACCGACAACAATCCATTAACCTATGTGATGAGCACAGCAAAACTAAATGCAGTAGGGCATCGATGGGTTGGAGATCTCTCAGATTTCAGATTTGACTTAAAGTATAGGCCAGGAAAGTCCAAAGCAGATGCTGACACGCTGTCGCGTCTACTTTTGGACATTGAAAGTCCTGTACTGAAGAATTTTCCAATGAGGTGGTACGTGCTGTTTGGAACGGCAGCAAAGTGGCCAAGCAGAAAGACGTGGCATGGGTTGCCGCCCTTAACATCTCATCTCAAACATCACCCGCCTCTACTCTTGTCCCGATAATGGCCATAAGCCATAATGAACTTGTAGACACACAGAGAATGGATGGAGCGATCAATGAAGTGATTCAGTTAAAAGAAGCAGGTACACCCTTGAGTGATGAAGTGCGTAAAACAGCAAGTGCTGCTGCTAGAAGACTTTTCCATGAATGGGGAAATCTAGGCCTTGAAAATGGTCTCTTGTACAGACGCACTAATGACAGGAAACAGCTGGTGCTCCCTGCAAAGTTTAAACATCTGGTACTGAAGAAACTTCATAGTGAGATGGCTCATGTAGGGACAGAAAGGGTGCTTAATCTGGCAAGAGAGAGGTTTTATTGGCCTTTTATGGCAAAAGACATTGAAGACCATATCACAAAGAGATGTCCATGCATAAAATCAAAAAAGCCAGTAACTCATGTGAGAGACCCAATGGCTAGTATTACATCTAGCTCACCACTAGAGTTAGTGTGTATAGACTACTTGCATCTCATATATACTTGTAGTGGTAGACCACTTCACAAGATTCGCTCAAGCCTACCCAACAAAGAATAAGAGTGGCAAGACAGCAGTTGAGCGCATTTTCAATGATTTCATACCACGCTTTGGATATCCATCAAAATTGCACCACGACCAAGGCTGTGAATTTGAAAACGAACTGTTTCGCACACCACGTCAGCTATCAGGTATTGGTCACTCAAGAACATCGCCCTACCACCCTCAGGGAAATCCTGCTGAGCGGTTTAATCGAACCATACTCCAGATGTTAAGAACACTGACTGACAAAGAGAAAGAGAGATCGAAAGACAAGCTCCCACAAGTTGTACACGCGTACAATTGTACTCGGCATGAGTCAACAGGCTTTTCGCCCTTCTTCTCTATGGCCGCCATCCCCATCTTCCCATAGATCTGCTGTTTGGATTAGTTGAAGAGGCCGAACCAGACTCGCCAGAGGGATATGCCAAGAAGTGGGCAAGAGGCCTACCAGATCGCTAGTGAGAAGAGCAAGCGGGCCAGTGCCAAAGGCAAAATACTCTATGACAAGAAGGCTAGAGGTGTAGTGTTACAGCCTGGTGATAGGGTCCTAGTCAGAAACCTCAGTGAACGGGGAGGGCCAGGAAAGTTGCAATCGTATTGGGAGAAGGCCATTTACATAGTAAATGGTAAATGGTAAATGGCCTTGCTTTTATATAGCGCTTTTCTACCTATTGGTACTCAAAGCGCTTTTACAGTCAGAGACACATCTACCCATTCGCTCACACAAGCACGCACACATTCACACACCAATGCCACGCACTGGGAGCAACTGGGGGTTCAGTGTCTTGCTCAAGGACACTTCGACATGTGGCACATTCCGGGGATCGAACCGCTAACCCTCTGGTTCGTGAACAACCCGCTCTACCTACTGAGCCACAGTCGCCCCCAGTGAAAGAACAGATTTCTGAAAACCCAGTGTATGTAGTGTACCGTGAAGCCGGGGACAAACAAAAGACAAGAACACTGCACCGTAATCTGCTAATGCTGGTTAATGACTTTCCAAATGACATCCCTCCATGCCCTGTCAAGTCTGTCAGTGAGAAAAGAACTCAGAGAGGCCAAGGCGGGACACAACACATTAGATAGAACCCAATCTGCAAACCTAACGGAAGAGTCAGATTCAGATTTGGACTCTGATGGAGACTCAGACTGTAACCGGTATTGGCTGAGGGTGGCAGAAGTGTCACGCAGCGGTGTTTTGGTTTTTGTGTTGTCTCGTCATTTCCGGTTTTATTTTGAAATTCTAACTCTCGTTTCAGGTCACTTGCCCTTCCTCTTGTGTCACTGGTCTGATTGTCTTCCTGATTGTTTCTAGTGATGGCCCTCTGACACCCGAGGCTCCGACACATGCGCCGTAGCTCATGAAGCAATTGACTTGAACCACTGTGCCGAAGCGTGGTTCGGTCACGTGACTAGTGACGTTTGAAGCACTTCAGTGACGTTTGAAGCAGTTCAAGTGCTTCGAGCGCTTCAGCGGCAAATGAGTCATCCCAGGGGTTCGGTTTGTCATGTGAATCACCTGGTGGGATCGAGTGTGTTCAGGGATATCGCGGATATCTTATTCCTATTTAGTGGTGCTCATTTTAATGTTTCTTTGCATAGTAGGTCGGTCTCTTGCTGTAGTTGGAGTCATTTGCGTATTTCGTGGAGATAGATCTCCACAAAATACGCAACTAACTCCAACTAAGATTCAGAAAGAAATCGATCAATTAGTGACATAGACAACACTCGATTGATAGATAGATATAGTTACATAGATAGTTGGTTAGGTCAAATCACGTGTTTTGTGACGTATGAACCATTTCACTGCTTCATTCGGAAACCCTGTAACTGGTTTGGTTGTCTCAGCTCTTCGGGAGAGATGAGATGAGTCTTAGAAGCAAATACTGAGTCAAGAAAGATTTGGTTTGACACTGTTGCATTCAATACAAATATTCTCTAACACTACGAAACCATGATACCAAGAGCAAATGAAAATAGTTGATGTAAGCGCTGAAACATAAACATTAGTGTAAATCAGCGAAGGTTCATAGAGTGTACTGACGTAATCAAAATGATCCACCGACATCAGTGGATCACTGATGAGGTTCGTGGTACACTGTGAAGTCATCGGTCTTTCTTTAGCGAAACAAGGGTTCGAGTCCCATTTGTACTTTGTTATTTATTTTATTGTTATATGTAGCCTATATAATTTTCTTATAATAAACTTTAAACCACATATCCATGTAATGTAGTCGCATGAACCAACACGTCTCCATTGCACTACATTTTATTGTCCACTAGATGTCCTAATAGAGCACTGTGTCATTGAAGCTTCGAGTAATGAACCTTTTTTTGAATCACGTGTGGAGGCTTCAACAAAGCCTCGATTGCCCATCACTAATTGTTTCCACCTGTTCCCCATTACCCTCGTGTGTGTATATATGGTCTGCGTTTTCCCTGTCCTGAGCCAGTGTGTCATGTTCGTTGACCAAGAGTGTTCGTGTTCCCTGCGTTTGTGTATCTACGAGTTCGATAAGTATTACTGTTTTGAGCATTTTTCTTCGCTTCGTTTTTTCCCTCCTTGGAGTGGTTTTTTGTTTGTACTTTTCTTTGTTTCAAGAGACCTGGAGTGTTCTATAAATAAAGTGCCTCAGTTTCTGGAAACCTCTGCATCTGAGTCCAACTCTTTTTGTACCGGCTTGTCAAGAAGAAATAATGCAGACACCTGCTGTACCCCTCCACCAACAGCCAATCATCAGTTCAAGTCGCCCAGCTCCAGTACCTGTAAGGTACTGCTGTTCTCTTTCTCTGTCTGTACCCGGCTGGCCTTAGGCAGATGGGTCCCTCCATATGAGCTGGGTTCTGCTCAAGGTTTCTTCCTGTTAAAAGGGAGTTTTTCCTTGCCACCGTCGCCTTCAGGCTTGCTCTGGGGGTTTCAGGCCGGGTCTTGTAAAGCGTCTTGAGACGATTTGTATTGTTATTGACGCTATATAAATAAAACTGAATTGAATTGAATTAAGGAGAGAAGACAGAGTAATAACAGAGTACTTACCTGAATACTTACCTGAAACAAACCCAAGACCTGAAAGAGAACAGAGAGAGGAGCCAAGGCTGGATGAAGGTTCCTCTATTGTTATTGAACCTGAAAAAGAAGTTGGAAATCAGGAGAACATAGGCCTTATCCATGAGAAACAGCACCAGGTCCATCCATTGTCAGACGACCAGACAGAGGCCAGGAGGTCAATTTGAGACAGACGACCTAGACAAATCTTTACATATGAGAACCTGGGTCAGCCCATACTGACAAAACAAGCTGCAGTTAACTCAGCATACACAAACATTCCATCACCCGCTTAGAACTTTCCCAATACCCCCCAGTCCCTACACTCATTTCTTCCATACACAACACCCACATACCCACTCAACCCATATGCCACCCGTAATCCCTCATTTACATACATGCCTTACCCACTCACACTATCACCATACATGCTACCAGTTCCAGTTACTTGTTAGATAAGTAGAGAGAACACAGAATTTAGACCAGTTCAGAGTTTAGAAAAGATTGGTAAATGGTGGGACCCATTTCTTTTTGCCGGGGAGTGTGTGATGTCCACAAAAATGTTACATTTGTTTTGTGAGTTGTAATTTACTTTAAATATATTTTTCTGCGAATACGAGGTAATGTTTTATTTTGGAGTAACAAGGATTGATGAAAATACATGTGATGCGATTTCCCTGTGTGTTCATTGAAAATACTCATAATGCCAGAGACTTCGAACATATCAAGAAGCTGTTGCCCTGTCTCATTCTTCTTTCCTGATTCTCAGGAGTACTATCTGCTAGCACGGTGCCGCTACTGCGGTGCCCGTTACACAAGCACTCACACATTCACACACCAGTGCCACGCACTGGGAGCAACTGCGAGCAAGTGTCTTCATGTAGTTTTCTGCAATCCCTCTGCTATTAAAATTAGCAGAGAGGAACTCTTGGAAATAGGACTATCCAGTGCCGAACTTTTTTCACTGGTTTTTACCCAGCCAGAGTGTTTTTTGGAGATTCTGGACGGAGGAGCAGCAGCGCTCTGTGGATTTAGACGGAGACACCGGCGCGGGAAACGAGCCGGAGCGCTTGTCAAGCTGCGGCAGCGGGGATTACGCACCGCTCTCCCGTCCATACACCTGGGGAACGTCCGCTCTCTGGCTAAAAAAATGGATGAATTGCTCCTTGTCCTAACCAAGAACTCAGACATTTGCCGTTCAGCCGCCCTGTGCTTCACTGAAACCTGACTCAGCGAACACATCCCGGACAGCGCATTACGGCTGCTGTTCCTTGCGGACCGCTGCGCGGAACTGTCTGGGAAGTCAAAGGGAGGAGGAACGTGCTTCTACATTACCGAAGATTGGTGTACAGATGTCACAGTATTAAAAAAGTCATGCAGCCCTCACTTGGAATCTCTCTTCATAAACTGTAGACCATTTTATTCACCGCGGGAGTTTGCCTCGTTTGTGCTGGTCGGTGTGTACATTCCACCGCAAGCGTGCGTAACGGAGGCGTTACATCACCTCGCCGACCAGATTATAGATGTGGAGAAAACACACCCGGACCCTCTGCTAATCATTCTCGGGGATTTTAACAGAGCAAATCTCAAACTCGAAATGCCAAAATATAGGCAGCACGTGACGTGTCCCACCAGGGACATGAACACTTTGGACCACTGCTACACCACAATTAAGGACGCATATCGCTCTGTCCCCCGTGCTGCTTTGGGACTTTGTGACCACTGCCTGGTCCACCTTATCCCATCCTACAGGCAAAAGCTGAAATCTGCTAAGCCTGCAGAGAAAACTGAGAAGAGATGGACCGATGAGTCAAAGATGCAGTTACAGGCCTGCTTTGACTACACTGATTGGAGCGTCTTTGAAGCAGCAGCCTCAGACCTGGATGAACTGACTGACACTGTGACATCTAACATCGGTTTTTGTGAGGACATGTGCGTGCAGACCAAAACCTTCTGTACATTCAACAACAACAAACCATGGTTCACTGCGGAACTGAGACGACTACGCCAGAACTGGGAGAAGGCCTACAGGAGTGGGGATCGCGACCTGTACAAGCAGGCCAGGAACAAGCTGACAAAGGAGATCAAGGCAGCAAAGAGGATCTACACCCAAAAGCTGAAGGACTGCTTTTCTGCCAACGACACCTCTACAGTTTGGAAAGGCCTGCAGACCATTACCAACTACAGGAGACCATCCCCCCACCCTGTGGGGAGCCCCCGCCTGGCAGAGGACCTCAGTGACTTTTAGGCCCCATCCACACGTACGAAAACGTTATTTTTCTTATCCGTTTTCGCTGGTACGGTTTCAAAAAAATCTGCGTCCACACTTGATCCGTCTTTACACGACTGAAAACGCTACTTCATACTCCAGGTCTATAGGCGGCGCTGTTTCAGTTTCAGAAATTCACCAAAAACGGAGAGGAAGAGGTGCCGAATGCGCATGAAGCTTGAGCGCTGTTTACAAATCGGCTTTCGAAGAAACCAAAAGTTAGATTTTGCCCTAGTAACCATAATAGGGTCAATGTCTAACGCAAGCATGTAGTCCGCCATTGTTGTTGATGTTGTTATGAGACGTTTCGCGGGATATAAGAGGCGGAAGACTGCTCGAGGGGTGTGGCCATGGTGGCGATGGTGTCGATGACATCACCATTTTCAAAACTCTCCGGATTCAACCGTCCAGACTGATCCGTGAGAAGTGCGTTTTCGAATTTATCCACCCTGGGACCCGGTTTCAAAAAAGTGCGTTTTCGGGCTATGCGTTTACGGGATTCGTCTCGACGATAGGCCAAAACGAATAAAAACATGTGCGTTTACGAAAAAATGCGTTTCATTGTACAATAACCCCAGTTTGGTGTATATATTATCCTATATTTTATATGTACAGAGTGAGATTTATTTAATTTAATTTTTATTCTATTCTTATTTACCTATTTAAGCTGTACTGTACTAGAGAGAAAAGTTACTGGAGTCAAATTCCTTGTATATGCACATACTTGGCCAATAAAGCTGATTCTGATTCAAGGACACTTGAGCACTTCAGCACATTCCAGGATCGAACCACTAACCTTCTGGTTCATGGACAACTCACTTTACCTACCGAGTCACAGCATGTTAGGTGACACTATAATAAGCCAATTTACGTTTAGGCTCATATCTCAAGAACCATGTGCCCTAGAAACAAAATTCCTAGCCCGTTAAGCCTCAAGAGCTGCAGCCTCAAGGGCAATGACAAGGACAGACTGCAGTGTGTCTTTTTCTTTTTCTGTACAAGCACCCCTACTTTTGGTCTTTAGGGGGCGCTACAAAGATAACATTTCAATATCTCAAAAACTGCAATGAAACTACATGAAATTTGGCATACAAAATCTCTAAACTGTTGTGTAGATGACCATCAACTTAACTCTACATAACATCTACGGGGGACGCTACACGTCACCCAATCCTTAAATGCATTTTCTTTCATTGTAGCCTACATTGTCTTATGGCTACATAAAAACTACCCCACACTCATTTTTTTCAGGCCTAAAAGGTAGCTTTGGATTTACCAAGCGGTTGGGTTTAGCTTACTCATTACATAGCCTAAGTGCTCTGATTTTTATTAAATTGTTGTGTCTTTCATCTGCATTATTTTGAATATCGGGGTTTGAATAAATGCTGACCTATTTAATATTATTATTTATTAGGTGTTGATAGATTAATACGAGTTGTAAGCCGTTTCTTTTTAGAAGCGAAAACATATACATGAAAGGTTAAATTATGTCCCTCCTACCTTTCAAGTCATCATAGCCCAGGACTAAATCCTCCACCTGGCCGTTCTTTCCTCTGCTGCTCACAGATCTGATAATAGCACCAAGGGTGAGGATCTCCACCCGCACCTGTAAAGACTGGAGGACCCAGAGATCCACGTTGCCGAGGCCGGGCGTCTCTCCCCAGTGCTGGCGGCTTACACAGGTCATCATTGACCTAGATTATCGTACAGAACAGGCAGCAGTGTAACTTCTTGACAGTTTAAATTAAGACTACCCGCTCTCTCTATCAAATCCATTTATGTTTGCTGTAATATGAGGCCATTATTGTAGCAAAACTATCTGCAAATGTGTGTTTCAATCCGTGTGTGTATAACTAGATTTGCAAATGTGTAAAATAAATTAAAAAATCTCTGTATCTATAACTAGATTTGCAAATGTGTAAATGCATACATTGATCTGTATGCGATGATCTGTAAACATCTGGCTAGTCCATTGGATGTGTTCTTACACGTGACTTTTACTATTTTTAGAAATACACAGGACAAGATGTTACACCTTGTGCCGAAATCCCAGGCAAAACACGTTTAGAGGCCCTGTTCGACTAAGAGGCCCTACCAAGCCTACAGTCATGTAATATGACCAATAACCTATATTCTACCTAGGCTAACTAGAAGCTGCTGGCTTGTAAGCCCATTGAGCAGCAGAGGATACCTCAAACATTGTAAAACATACCTAACTAAACGCTGCTGGCTTGTATGTCCCGCTCAGCAGCAAACCATGCCTACCAAATACCATGAGAACATGATCTGAACAACAGCAGTATGCAGCATATCATTGGGGTTTTCAAGTGGGCACCTCCCTTCACCGATGTTTCGTTAAGTTAGGCCCACGACACCTCAAGAAGGCTTAACAGTGATTTCCAGCGTCCTGGAATCACCCCCCTCCACACCGCCACTACACAACCCTCTCTTCCTCACCATTCGATGTCTATCAACAACTAGTATGGAAACTAATAACCACAAGCCAAACAAACAAATCTACCATGCTCCGCTCCGTTGATGCAAGCTGAAGCACGTAACAAACAAACAAATCCATAACAAACAAACAAATCTACCATGCTCCGCTCCGTTGATGCAAGCTGAAGCACGTAACCAACAAATCTGTGACAAGCAAACAAATCTACCATGCTTCGCTCCGTTGATGCAAGCTGAAGCAACAAACAAATCAACTGGGGCCTACATGCGGCCTACATGCGGCCTACATCCTTACCTTAGTTAGCTCCCCAGCTAGCATGCTTCCTGCGCACCCATAACCAGTCACTGGCTCTCTCTGCTGCCCGGGACATATTGCTAACCGCAGTCCTCTGGCTTCTTCCTCGTATGCCCAGCTCACTCAGCAGAGCAATGACCGACTTTGCCACAAATCCACGGCAGCCCACTTCTACCGGGCGGACATAAGCCTTCCATCCATTTTGCTCTGCATCTGCTACTAACTCTGCATACTTAGCTCTTTTTCTCTCGTTAGCCTCCTCAACTCTATCCTCTCACGGGACAGTCAGCTCTATGAAATAGACTACTTTCTCTGGCTCAGACCACAACAGCAGATCTGGCCGTAGTCGAGTGCTAGCTATCTCACCTGGGACAACCAGTTGGCTATTTAAGTCCGCCCTCATCTCCCAGGCTCCTCCTACCCTTAGCTGTCCCGTGTTATGCCTGAAGCCTGCTCCTCTAGCCTTTTTTCCCTCCCGTACAAACTTAATACCTCTATTCTCTCTGTTAACGGCCACGGAATTTACATTCACCCGTTTTTCCTCTATTGCAGCTGCTAAACATTTCAATACCTGATTGTGACGCCAGGTATAACGTCCTTGGGAGAGACTAACCTTACAACCTGTCAGAATATGACTAAGCGTGCAGACACAAGTGCACAGTGGACAGGCAGCATCCTCACCTACCCACTGGTTCAGGTTCTGGGGAGTTGGCAGCACATCATAAGTAGCCCCTAACATAAATCTAATCCTGCTGGCCTCCATGCTCCAAAGCTCTCTCCACTTCACCTTCCTTTTCTCCACACTCTCCCAATTCACCCATTGACCCTGCTTAGCCTGTGACACTGCCTTCGAGCATCTAACCATTTCCTCTTGCCTCTGTACCTCTTCCACTATCATCTTTCTCCTTTCTACCGCTGATGCCTTGCTCCACAGAGGTTTCCCTGCACACAGTCCTAGGCCTCCACGCCCTTGCTGTACATGGCCTATGATATCCCTATGCTTAAGAGCTGCCTGTGCTTGCTGCACTGCCTCTTTTGCCTTCCACTTCCTCCCTGTCTTAATAGTAGGCGCTACGCTCCTAACCACTGGATCCTTTGACTGAGTTAGAGTCATTTCCAGTCTAACTTTAGTGCACCTGCCTAACTCCTCTGTTAGGCAGGTAACTGGGAGCTCCAGTATGCCTCTCCCATACAACGCTGTGCTACTTAAGCAGCGTGGGACACCAAGCCACTTTCTGATAAATTAATTACTCATTCTTTCTAGCTTTTCTACCTTTGAAAGGGCAACCTCATACACCGTCAGCGGCCACATTAGCCGGGGCAGTAAACCAAATTGCCAGCACCACAGTTTTAGCTTGCCTGGTAGCCCTGACCGGTCTATGCTTGAAATGCCTTAAATCATTTCCTGCCTCAACCCTTCAAACTGCGCCTTATCACTAAGACTTGCATCGTACCATCTTCCCAAACTCTTCACTGGCTTCTCCAGCACTGTGGGAATTACCTCATCATTTATAAAAAACTTCTTATCTACCACTTTTCCTTTAATAATGGAAATACTCCTAGATTTAGTAGGCTTCACTTTCATCCTAGCCCACTGCAGATGCTATTTAACTTATCCAGCAATCTTCTAGTACAAGGAGCGTTTGACGTTGTTGTCGTCATGTCGTCCATGTAGGCCCTAATTGGGGGGAGGCGAAGCCCTCCCTGCAGCCTTTCTCCACCTACCACCCATTTGGAAGCCCTAATAATGACCTCCATTGCCATTGTAAAGGCTAGCGGAGAGATTGTACACCCTGCCATAATGCCTACCTCCAGCTGCTGCCATGCTGTAGTGTACTCTGCTGTGGTAAAGCAGAGCTGAATGTCTAAGAAGTATGCTTTGACTAAGTTTTTTATACTACCTGGAACTCTAAAGAAATCAAATGCTTCCCATAACAAACTATGTGGCACTGAACCGAAAGCATTAGCCAGGTCTAAGAATACAACATGCAGGTCTCTCTTCTCTTGCTTTGCTGCCTGAATTTGGTGCCAAATCATGCTGGTGTGCTCTAAGCACCCAGAGAAGCCGGGGATCCCAGCCTTTTGCACCGACGCATCAACTAGCCCGTTTTTCACTAAGTAACTAGACAACCTCTGTGCCACAACACTGAAGAAGATCTTCCCCTCAACATTCAGTAGACTAATTGGTCTAAACTGGCTTATTTCCAACGAGTCCCTCTCTTTGGGAATAAAAATCCCCCCTGCCCTGCGCCATGCCTTGGGAATAACCCGTTTCTTCCACACTACCTTCATTAATTTCCACAAGAACCTCAACACATCTGGTGCACTCTTGTACAGCCGGTAGGGAACCCCATTAGGTCCCGGGGCTGAAGAGGCTCTTGCGCGTCTTACCACCTCCTGAACCTCTTTCCACCTTGGTGGGCTGTCATCACACTGGCTAACAATTTCACCAATAGGTGGAATATCAGAGGGTAGAGACAACTTTCTAAACCTGTCCGCATCTTTATGCACCTCCTCCAAGTACATTTCTGCCACAGCAGATGCAAAATGCATGCGTGCAAATGCATGCAGCGATTTGCGAATGAGTGTGGAGATCTGTCTGTGCGCCTCCTAACTGGGACAAAATATTATTTCTAATTGCCAGGTGAAATAGTACCACCGTAAATGCGTGCAAACGTCAAAGAAGAGCTGGAAGTGAAAACCTGGGAGGGAACTTATTTTAATGCATCAGAGTCCTGTTATGTAATTAAAGCACGCCATCCAGCCTCCATTGCATCAGGATCGGGACCAGTGTTCGTCCCAGCCATACAGTGGTACCAGGTAGCCGGTAGCTAATATCATTGGGTGCTAGCCTAGCGCCCACTGGTGGTATGTAGCTGTATAGCTCACACAGACAAATCTCTACACGCATTTGCAAATTGCTGCGTGCATTTGCGGATCTCCCACGGCAAAAGTGTAGCAAAAGTCACGTGTTAAGAACATATCCAATGGAGAGGCCAGATTTGCAAATCTTGTTATAGACACAGATGTTTCTTACACATTTGCACAGAGCCGTTTCTTGCTATAGGCGAACTAGGCGACTGCCTAGGGCCCCCAAGCCACCAGGGGGCCCCAAAGCCTCGGGAACCCCTTAATTTTGAGGAGAATTAAAATGTCCTGTCTTTATCTGTAGCTATCTCTATTTGTTACGTCCTTTATATGCTTACAAATAAACGTAGGATAAAAATAAAATAAACTTCAATGATAAGCTGTGGCTGGTGTTTTTGTGGCATTATTGCATCATATTCGTTGGACCACACTGTCGCACAGTGAGCGACGTAGCGGGCGGCCGACAGGTATGATGGGAATGATTGACAGCTACCTATCATTACCGTTAGTGAAAATATTAAGTAAAAGAATGACTGACTGACTCCAGATCCGTTTAGTCATATATTATTATTTTTAAGTGTTCAGTGAAAGTTGTGTCTCAGATATTTGACACTTAACATTATTTTAGTATTATTCAGAATTAATTTACAAAGTTTAGTGTGTGTTTTATATGCCTCTAATTAGAAGTGTGCTACTGTTAAAGGATTGTTTTTTAGATGATCTATAAATATGAGGCATTGTGTTTATTATTTTAGACTATTATGGCAGTGGATCATTATCTTAGTTTTATTTCTTTAACTAGTCCAATGTGTAAATTGGTTTGTTGTATTTTTTTTATTTAAATTAAACCTTTTTATAAACATTAAGAATCTGTTTTTTATTGAAATATAGATTGTTGTTTTCCTTGTATAGTAGTTTTTTATCAGTTTAACTTGCCTGAGTGGCTCAACTTAAGATGTTAAATTTTTAGTGTTATAGATTGTTTCGTCTTAGTGGACCATCAAAGGGTTAGGAATCTCTTTGCGAACTAGGGGCCCCCAAACAGCATCTTGCCTAGGGCCCCCACAAAGCTAGAAACGGCCCTGCATTTGCAAATCCAGTTATACACACAGATTTTTTTTTATACATTTGAAAATCTGGTTACACACGAGGACTTTTTTTGTTTTGTTTTGTTTTTTTTACACATTTGCAAATCTAGTTACACACACACACGGATTGAAATACACATTTGCGGATAATGTTGCTACAATAATGGCCTCATACTGTAACGTTACTTTTATTCCAAAAAGTCAACTTGCTTGAGTCGTCACTGGATTCTTGGCGACTTAGGTTTCTGTACCGTGAGTAAGTCACCGACCACGACAAATGTACTTGGATGGCGCCGCTTAATTGTGTCGTTCTTACCTGAAGCACTACAAAGCAGAAGACTTTGTTCCTGTGTTTATATCCTGGTTCCGACAACGATCACGCGATCGGGTAGGGTGCATTATTTTCCCTCAGTGAAGACTTAAGGCCCATTTATGCTCAACGTTAAATACGCATACGGATACGGACGGAGCCTTTCGTCCGTACTCTGCGTTCATTTCGTCCGTTTTTCGTCCGTTTCCACAAAGCTTACGGATACGCACCAAACGGAGCAGTACCACCGGAAACCGTGGGGGCGCTGTTGCCGTCACTACCCGATACGGAGCCTAGAGCCAGTGTGAGACAGAAGAAGAAGACGACGACACACGATGGCTGAACTTTTTGAAGAGAGACTATGTGAGTTAGTAAGGAATTACTCACAGGCGCGCTGTGTGATGGTTTGTGCTGGATGTGAGGGGCCACCCGGCGCAGCAAGTCATCGAACGCCCCAGCCGACATCCGAAAATATTGGAAGTGGCGCTCTGTGTCCATAGATCGCATCGGACGGACGAGAGAGAAAAATTCTCCGTCCTCCTGCCGCGATGAATTTAACGGCCTTACCGACCACCGCCTCTTACAACGAGCCCGTTTTCTTCTTTTGTTTATTATGTACATAATCAAGACCTCCTCCATAGTCGCCATGTTTGTTGTTTTCTTTTTACAGTCTATGGTTTGTTGTCATAAACCTTTGACTCTGCGCTGCCCCCTAGTGGATGTATTGGTTAACATCTATGCCAACGTAAAGGACGCATGGAAGTATGTGAGCAGTGACGGTAACAACGTTTGAAACGGACGCGTACAATTACGTCCGTACGTGGAGCATAAATGAGCCATTACAGGCAAGTCAGTCAGGGCATCAGTATCGGTTTCAGGTGTGGGCGAACCGGGCAGTCGCCAGTGGCATTTTTTCATGACACAATTGAAGCGGCACGACCGCTTGGGTCTGCAGCTGCAGAGCTGGTGAGAAAGTGTAGTGCACAGAATCTGTGTGTGAGAAAGGGAAAGGAGAGGGGTCGCGGGGGGTCAGGTCTCTCCCAAATTGAATTGACTTTCTTCCATTAGGCAGAGGTGTCAAGTAACGTAGTACAAATACTTCGTGCAAATACTTCGTTACTGTACTTAACTGTACTTAAGTAGATTTTTCAGGTATCTGTACTTTACTTGTATTTCTTTTTCTGACTTTTTACTTTTACTCCCTACATTTGTACACAAAGATCTGTACTTTCTACTCCTTACATTTGGAAAACAGGCTCGTTACTTTTTTAACCTCCACGGATGACAAGACGTAAAAGACGTGACATGATCGGACATGATTAGGACTAGACTCGAGACCAATGCTCGAGACGGATAGTCGATGTGCGGCCTGTGTTCTTCTTCTACTGTTTTGAACAGGCAGCCTGTTGATCAGTTTGAGCTCTGCTGCCACCTAGTGACTGGAAATTTGTTTATCGTTCAAGCATCAATAAAGACATGTTGCTTTCGTCAACGAAAACTATGACTAAATATTGTCGTCAACGAACCTTTATCACGTGACTAAAACGAGACGAGACGTAACGCAAATGCTGGTCATGCGACGATGACTATAATTAAATGTATAATGCAATATTGTTGACGAATAAAAACGAGACTAAATGTGGTTTACAAAATAAAAACTATGCTAAATGCTCCATTTTCGTTGACCAAAACGAGACGAGACGAAATGTTACGACGTTATTTTGTCATGTTTAGTCGCGTTATTATTATTATTATTATTATTATTATTATTATTATTATTATTATTATTATTATGTAGTTTTTCTGTTTCCTGTGTCCAGAGCCAGTTTCTCTCGCAGGCGACGTCACTTCCTCAAGCTCCACTCGCGGCAATATTTAGAAGATGCTCCAGCGAGTCTGCGACTCTGCGTGAGAACTGAGTAGCGAGAGAACTTTGAGTACTGAGTAGCGTGACAAAGAAAGGGAACGATGGCCGGCCAGGCGGGGGTCTTCGGTAGAAGAAGAAGAGAAGACATTTGGATAAACTTTAAATACATCGAAGTGGAAAATAAAACCGAATGTCTTCTACCATGTTTGGTTAGCAAAATAAATATGTTGTCGATTCAAAACAGCGTCTTCCGTGTCTGGAATGGATGTATTCTTGAGTCTATAAGGTAACAATAATATAATAAGAACCTTGTTTGAAATGGGTTTGGCTAAAAGAAAAGTTTGGTTTTGTCTATACTAGGGTGACCATATTTTCATAGGAGAAAACCAGGACACCTTAAGGCGGGGGTGGGGGGCGTGTCGTCGTCGGCTGCCCGGCCCAGAACATAGGCTACTCAACAGTCAACAACTGTGTCCATCACGGGCCAGACATACTTGATGTAGAAATATAATTGTCAAAATATAGACCTACCAGTACTTCCGTATCTACACTATTCCTATTCCGTTCTTTTTGTTTCAGGAAAAGCCACCCAAGGTGATCAAGATGTTTTTTGAAAACCCATTTAGTGAGGTGTACTTGTGGAACATACACTCACTCATGTCAGTCTTCCATAATCACATTCAAAAGATGGAAAGGGAGAACAACTCCATCATGGAGGTGACAAAATATTAAGCAGTAATGAAAGGGATCTTGTTTGTTTTTTTCCTTTTAAGTAAGTCACAAACAAAAATAACTTCCATTACAAATGATTGTTTTAGTCAATGTGAAAAGTTTTATTCAAAATGCATATTATTCAAAAAGTGCTTTACAATTTCGGTTATGAATGTTTCAATGAAACAAATAATATCTTAATCAACTTCTTCCAGACATAACAAGTTAACAACAACTCTGAACAGCAACACAGAAACGCCTGAATTTCAGTCATGAATGAAACAATGTCTGTTGTGGCTATTGGAAAAGGAGGTTAACAATTGTCTTCTGAAAAAAGGAAAATAAAACACCTAACAAAAAATTCCTCTTGTATATTAACAACTTAGAAAGTAACTAAAAATGTACAAAAAACTAACCAAAATATAAATGGATCTTTACTTTCCTGGTTAATCCTGGTCTTCGTCTTCATCTGGTTTTTCCTCCTCTTCATCCATTTTTTCCTCCTCTTCATCCGGTTTTTCCTCCTCGTTCTTGTCAGCCCATGTATGGTTAATCCTGGTCTTCATCTTCATCTGGTTTTTCCTCCTCTTCAGCCGGTTTTTCCTCCTCGTCCTTCTTGTCAGCCCATTTATATTTTGCTTTAGAGCTGATTTTTTTCAGTACTTTCTTGTTGCTCAACATATAAGCATGGAAGTCTTTGCAAGACATGTCTTTGAAATTATATTGCAGAAACAAGATCCCTTTCAATGACTCAACGGACAGCTGGTTCCTCTCCTTTGTCCACTGGCTCTGCATCAGTGAAAAAACTCTCTCCACATTTGCATTGTGAGAAGGAAGTGCAAAGACAAACTGTGCAATCTTCAGCAGTTCTGAGTAGGCTGCAATACTTTTGGCCTTCTCAAAGTATTTGGTCCACTTCTGGTGCACCTGGAGGCCCATGAACTCATTGTCATCACCACAGCTTTCTACAAATCTCTTCAGATTAACGACTTCATCAAAACATTTGACATCATCAATTAGCACCCCCTTGTCTCCCAGGTACTTTATACAGGCCTCCACAGCATCCCAGGTTGGTGGCTCACTCATGTCCATCCACATAAATGCAGAGAACTCTTTCATGGGGGCCATCCACTTTTCTAGGTACTCTACACACGAGGTGTACATGCTAAGCACATCACCTGTGAACTTATCACAGCCCTCTTTCAGCCCATCTCTGCGATTTTCGTCCAGCAGTGCTTTAACTTTCAGGGACATGAACTGGTTTCCCTTTCTTTCAACTAAGATGTCGTGGGTGATGCTCAATATTTGTTTCACCTCCATGATGGAGTTGTTCTCCCTTTCCATCTTTTGAATGTGATTGTGGAAGACTGACATGAGTGAGTGCATGTGCCACAAGTACACCTCACTAAATGGGTTTTCAAAAAACGCTTTGATCACCTTGGGTGGCTTTTCCTGAGACAGAAAGAATGCCTTTAAAGCAGGGAACATCTGTAGCATCCTCTCTATGCCAGGGAAGAGAGAGAGCCACCTTGTCTTGCTGTGTGAAAGCATCCTCTTGTACTCTATGTCAACAAACGCGCAGTATTCTTTTAGAGACTCTGTACGCACAGTGTAGATGTGGAAGTATTGGTAAATTTTGAAAATTATATTCTCGATATCCACCTCAAGTGTGTCTGCCCCGTGATGGACACAGTTGTTGAGGATGTGTGCCGGGCAACCAGCGCCAATCAACGTTTTCTTTTGAAGTAATCTCTTCAAATTAGCAAACACATTATTTCCCCCTTCGTCACGCCGGGTTCCACCAAAGTTGGTGTTGCAATTGTCACCGGTAAATGCGACGCATTTGGAAGCCAGATTGTTTTTTGTCAATGTCTCCATCAAGTAGCTTGCAATGGTCTGTGCCGTCTCGTTTGGTGTATCTTTTACCTCAATCAATTTGCTCTGTATGCCACCCTCTTCCCAATCAAAGTACTGGATGATTATAGGGAAGATTTTCACTGCACCGTGATTACTCCCATCAGTACTTACACCACAGAATGGGATATTTTTCAGTGCCTCGTGCGCTACTTCGACTGAGTGAGGTGCCAGGACACCATCAACAATTGCCTCCGTCTTAGTACGGGCACAACTAAACTTTTTGGCCGTGTCCGAATCATTGAAGGTTTTTTTAAACAACGAATTTGTGCAATCCATCGACCGATAGCTATGATGGTGTTTCACCGTGTGAAATGACCAGGTAGCCTCCGCTGCATTGACAGCATCTTCTTTCCCTGGTCTCACAAAATACTCAGATATGGAACTGGCGCTACTTTCACATCGAACAGCTTTTTTGTGTTTCTCGGTGTCCAGGTGAAATTTTAGGTCCCTGGCACCACCATTGGACAGCGAGACATAAGTGCCTGCTTTGCACACTGTGCACAATGCTTCACCATTGTCTCGCCCCGGTTTGAATGCAGGGAATCTTTTCTGTAAATCGTCTGTGAAAGTGCACTTGCGCTTAGGCATTGTGCTGCCGAGTGACAACCACGCTGTCTGCCTTCTGACTGAGGGCTACCTGCACTGACTCTGCTCAGGGGTGACGTCACATGCAGTGCCGTGCGCAGTGTCCTAGCGCCTGTCAAGTGACTGGTGCGATGGCCGCAAAGACGTCTAAGAAAGGAAGGAACGGATTAATGGAAGTCATTTTAAAAACCCGGACATTTCCTCATTTTCGAAAAAGAAACCAGGACACCCAGTACAGGACGTGAAATACGGACATGTCCGGGGAAAACCGGACGGTTGGTCACCCTAGTCTATACTACAAGGTACTTACTTTATTGAGTGGGTTAAATAGAATTGTATCACTAAAAAGAGAATAAAATACAATTTTCATTGACTAAAACTTGATGACGAAAATGTCATCAGTTTTCGTCGACTAAAACTAGACGAAAATAGTCATGGATAATTCTGACTAAAATAAGACTAAAATGCTCAGACTTTTAGTTGACTGAAACTTGACTAGACTAAAAGGACTATGAACATGTCTAAAAGTAATAAAAACTAAAATGACAGGTTGACACAAAGACTAGACTAAAACTAAAATGAAAACAGGCCGCCAAAAACAACACTAAAAGACACTAACTGAAAGTCCACCTGACCCCACTATTTGAGAACTAGCTACTGGTCTATTGTGAAAAAACAAACAAACTCAGGTATGGTGTGGGTTCTGTTGCTATCATTAGCTTTTTGAGGATTTTTTGGAAGCTAGTTTACAACGTTAGCAATGAACACACCGTTTTGATAGTATAGCTAACACTAGCTAGTGGTTTAAAAACAACAACCTATAATACTTGCAGTGCTTATACAACAGTAATTCGTCACACTAGATCTAATTTCCCCATAAGCTTCGTAACAAAACTGTTCCAAGTTCAGTTATTATTTATTTCCATCACGTTGGGTCCTGTAATTAATTCGTATCTGTTTTTAGTTTCAAAGATGAACATTTGCCATTTGCTACACTCTATTTCATGACAAAACATAGTTTAACCAGACTACCTACTGAGCCACTCTCGCCCCTGTGGCTCAGTAGGTAGAGCGGGTTGTCTACGAACCAGAGGATTAAAGGTTCGATCCCAGGAATGTGCCACATGTCAGGCAGTAACAGAGTTATATTGTCTACTGTGGAGTGCAATAAGTGATGAGACAAGAAACGGAGATGTGTCGAGTCAACTTTCTCTCCACTTTCTGTAAAGGAAGAATACACAGGAGAGGAGCCTGATAGCGGAAAGCTCTACCTCCCATTCTACTTATTGAAATTCTAGGAACCACAAGTTCTCTATTCTTTCCGGAGGGCACGTCTAGCAAAGGTCAAGAATCTGACTTTGAATTTGATATTTGGGACTTCATGCAAAGTCCTCTTCCAAAAGATGTTTTAACTGAAAACATTTAAAGCACGGTAAAACTCCCAATTTTGCGCTTCTACTTAGCAACTAACCAATACTATTGTTGAGTGAGACTGATGATGAGCTTAATGCTCTAGATGATTTTTCATCTGTTGATGATCTGACACTTGCAGATGTTTGTATGAAGAGATTTTATTCTGACTGTTTACTTACTTGTGAAGTTATTAAAAGATATGTTTGACACAATTGTCTGTCAGTCAGTCATTTTCTATACCCATTTAGTCCTGTTAGGGGTCACGGGGGTCTGCTGGAGCCTATCCCAGCTGTCATCGGGCAAGAGGCAGGGGTACACCCTGGACAGGTCACCAGTCCATCGCAGGGCCAACATTTACACTCACATGCACACCTACGGGCAATTTACCTAAATGTAGTTGCTACATTTATATATTGTATTTCACCACTATTCAGGTTTTATTTTACAATTCAGAGAAAAATATTGCATCACACATGTGGACACTGGGCTACTGGTATTTGCATTATTATTACTCTTTCAGAAAAAAACCTTCTAGCCATTTTGCTGATAACATAGCATTTGGAATTAATCTTTTATGTCTACATGGGTAGCAGGTCCCCTTTTATGGAGGATGCCATGTTTGTAGAGTAGCATTCCTTAGTTATGCTGCTATAGGCCTAGGCTGCTGGGGGACAATGCACCAAACACATGTTCTCCTTCTTTCTTCTCTCTCCTCTCTCGTGTCCTCCACTTTCTTTTCTCTGGCACAGAGCTCCTCCCTCTAAATTCCTATCTGCTACTAGTCATGCAATTCTGTGCTATTACTATGTAGAATGTTTACTGCTGCTCTCCCTTCTTCCGAGTATCTCTGGCCTGGAGTTGAGTGTTTCCTGTGGAGCTCCATACTACATCTGTTGTCGTGGTCTCATCATTCTGCCCAGTCTCCATGAATCCTGCTGTTATCCACTCCTACCAGAATGAACGATTCTCCAACCTGCTGATGATTCCCCTTACATTTTCTAACCGTCATTAACATCATTAGTTTGTACCATAGCATCCCACCTGTATGCTTTAGTCAGATGTGTGTATCTATGACAGATGTATGTTTATCTTGCTGTTCTCTTTCTCTGTCTGTACCTGGCTGGCCTTAGGCAGATGGGGCCCTCCATATGAGCTGGGTTCTGCTCAAGGTTTCTTCCTGTTAAAAGGGAGTTTTTCCTTGCCACCGTCGCCTGCGGGCTTGCTCTGGGGGTTTCAGGCCGGGTCTTGTAAAGCGTCTTGAGACGATTTGTATTGTTTTTGACGCTATATAAATAAAGCTGAATTGAATTGAATTGAATTGAATCATGTGCATAAAAATGCTTTAAAATAATAGCTGCACATCAGTACCTTGAGTTGGACAGTGCTTGTTCATCTTTAGTGGGTTATACTGACATTTTAGATGAATGTGACAGGATGATGTGTTCAAAGAAGAGTCTTTATGTACACACAATTCAAACCCCTATTTGGAAAGATGCTGTAGGTATGTAGCATCATACTGAGGCAGCCTCTTATGAAGTCATGTCAAACAGTCCTAATACAAAAACAAAATGAACATTGTGAAACTTTTATAGATTTTCGAGTATTTCATTTCTTAATAGTGAATACAGTTCTGTGGCACTGTATGCATCTGTAGGAGGACTCCAAACATTTTCAGCCATTAGGAGAATGCAGAGCTCGAAAATAGTCTCATCACAGGGGAACTGCCCTTTTGGGGTGCACTCCTCCTTGCAAACAGCAACCTCCTCAGGTAGTACACATTGGAGTTTGTCCTCTGCTGTATAGAGCTGTAGCATAGGGTACATGAGAATAGGTCGTCCTCTCTGTACACCATGGGCTGGTCTTGATCTTATCTGGTGTGTATTCCATATCCTGACAACCTCGTCAAGTTCATCCTGTAAATAAATAACCATTTAACATTAATTGTAATATATATACTACTATATACAACCACTGTTGATCACAATGAAAATGCACTGTATTTTGAATATCCTTTTGCTGGCCTATTAATAAATACAATATATCATATAATAAAAATACTATACATTTTTAATGTCAGATACTTTAACTTTACTTTCACTTTAACCAAATTTTCATTTAAAAATGACACTAATGGCGATACTTTTAAGTTAAGAACATCTTCATCCAACACCTGGATTAGGTTGAGAAAACAGAACTGGACCAGGGATTTGTCCAGAAAGTCCCCCGAGATGAGCCATCATGTTTGAGTGTCTGAAGTATGTCCATCCAAAACTGGACACTCTGTCTACGCAGGAACTTCTGAATCCTTGACTCCCTCTGGATGCATATTCTTGTGATGCTGATGTGCCAAAAGATTAAGTATCTCCTTGTCTGTGAAACATATCCTAAAGTACAACTTTAGTACAAAATCCTCCACGGCCCTCATTTTAACAACTGTCCTCCTTTAAAACAACAGGTTAATTATGACTTTTTTTTCTCATAAATTACGACTTTATTCTCATAATTTACGACTTCATTCTCGTAAATTACGACTTTATTCTCTTAATTTACAGCTTTATTCTCGTAAATTACGACGTTACTCTCATAATTTAACAGTACCTTGACCAATAAGATGAGCGGGATTCCCGCTGTCAGCTCATTGGTCAAAGAGCAGGAGACAGCCTGGGAATAGGTTTATTATACATTTTCATATAAAGCGCCCTGTTATTCATTAATTCCACAGACATTTAACATTTAATTGTTCAGCTCAATACAGGATGAGTACTTTTGTTTCTAAATACGGGATGACTCTGTTTTTCAAGGCATGGTTGGCAATGCCAACTAATAGTACATCATATTTTGCGGAGTAGACCTTTGTCTCTCGAAAAAGAAAAAAATCTCACCCAGTTTCACTGCCTTTTCTTGTGTTTGTACACACTCCAACAGCCATTCCATCTTAAAAGAACCACATATAATTTTTACTTTGTCTTGGTGGGTGGATGTGCCACTGCCTTAACTTTGCCACACTGTTCATATTTCTGTTCATAGAAATATTGCACAGATTGAATTGTACCATTGCACGGGCTGAATTGTAAAATATTGCATAGACTGGTGTTAAGCTGTTGTTTGGAGTTGTAGAAACTCAATGCCCTCACTGTTTCGTGTGTTTGGACTTGAAGCTTTAATAAACTCTCAGTGATATTGTGACAGGTAACTTCTTGCCTTCACTCAGCTCGTGCAGTAGCAACTAACACAGACTGCAAACACTATGACTTCCTCAGTCTCTTAAAGGGATACTACCTAATTCTAACAACACTACATCCCTCGTTTTCTTTCAAACCAAATGTCCTTCCTTCGTTTTAGATTTACATAGTCTGACAAGACTTGGATTAACAAGCATTAAATGTTGTTTAAAATAGAAGTAGCTACGATTCAGTCCTGTGTCATTAATTCAAAATCAATTATATAACATTAAACAAATAACTAAGAATAATATCTCTAAGCAATTCTGAAACCATGTTACAGTACAGTTGTTGTATCAGCAACATAAACATAACTGTGATGAGAGGCTGTAGTGGGAACTTAACAGTATCTCATCACTCTTCATAGCCTTTGCTTTGTTCAGTCATAAGTCTTTGAGGAGGTCGTCTGTTTACCCTCACAGGGTATCTCCTCCTGGCTTCAGGGTTAACATGTTCAGGATTACCTGTGTGTCTGCTAACACTGTCATCATCAGTCGTTGTCGTCGTCTTCTGTTGTGAATGGGACTTCTGGTTTGTGTTTCAGAAGTTTGAAGTGTGATCTGTGCCTTGTGATTTTGTGTTCATGTCTCTGTGCAGTGACCATTGTTCCTTTCACTGTGATGACTTTGTATGGGTTAGTACGGTGGCCGAGAGAGCTCAACGAACTGCAATTTCAGAAAACAGACTCACAACACCAGCAAACACAAAACCGCTTTTCAAGCACAGAAACGCGCTCCAAATACACAAACGCTCTTCAAGTACAGAAACGCGCTGCAAATACAGAAACACTCTTCAGGTACAGAAACGTGCTGCAAAGAAACGCTCTTCAAGTACACAAACGCGCTGCAGACACAGAAACTCACATAATGGAAATGTGTCCGAGGACCCTAAAAGCGGTGGACATTGTTTGCTCAAAACCATGGTTCGCTCAAAACAAACCCATCTGCTATCAGCCGGTAAGGCGGTGGCCTCGCTACCTGCTCCTGGTATGATGCTAATAGTACCACCTCACGTTACTTGAGGTTATTTGTTTGAATAAAATTATACAACACAATTTCGTTTAACGTTTTTTGTCGTTTGTTTGTTTGTTTGTTTTTTAAATGGTATTCTCCTAACTTTTGTAACTGTTGCATAGCTATTACATGTCAAAAAATCTGTTAATCAAAATAGTGAAACTAAACTTTTCTATTTATAGTTCTTATACTATAAACAATTACTGATACTGGTTTACTTACATAACTACTCCTATTAAAGATACTAAAGCCAATAGAGTACATATATATGATTTTGACAATAAATCTGCAGGAGAATTGCTGTCAGCTACGTTAACTTTTATTATTTCGGATATGAATGAAGAGTGCATTTATGTTTATTACGAGATCATTCTCTCTTTCAGTAACTGTTTCAGCTCTTACCCACCTGTGATGCTTCCTCCATGTCTGCCACACTGTCTGTACCAGTACCTGCTTCAACAACAGACAGCTGATATTATGTTTTATGTTATTACATTTTAAGGTCTTGTTTTATTTTATCCCACAGATGTGACAGAATAGTATTGCATTTATATTTTTCATTACTTTTAAGTATTTATACTTTTATTTTCCTCCATAGTTACTGTGTGGATCATTGGTGACATGTTTGTCCAGCGTGGAGCCTAGAGAGCTACAGAGAACTTCAGAAGAAACCTCTGCAAGCTGGACGTATGTGTCTGATGTTTGGCTGATGTAAACTATGATTAAAAAAATTTCTCCATGTCTTTTCTCCCCGTGAGGAAGGGCAGTGCTGAACATCCTCATCATCCTGACCAGCCTGTCTTTCAGTTGGTTGAGGGCCTCTGTGTGTTCCGCTTTCCATGACCACTCTGTATCTTTCTTTGTGAGCTCGCGTAGTGGCTGGGTAATTGAGGAGAAGTCTGGAATGAAATGAGCGCTGTAGTTGGCCATCCCCAGCAGCCTGCGGATGTCACTTTAATTCTGTGGGAGTGACGTGTGTGATGGCTTGTATTTACTTAGGGTCAGCTGAGATACCATCCTTGAAGAAGACGAAGCCATAGAACTCCAGATATGTTTTGTGGAACTCACATTTCTCCCTGTTGATTGTGAGATTGTTGTTGTAAAGTCGTTTGAAAACCTCTCCCAGGTAACGGCCATGCTCTGCAGGGGTAGAACCAAAAATGATGACGTCATCACTGAAGTTACAGGGAGTCAGGAACTTCAGTGATGACATCATAATTTTTGGTGCTCCGTGAAATCGTGGAGCATATTTTGAATTACATGTTGGTAAACCTCTGAGGAGAGGGTGACACCCATGGTGTTGGACCCTCTGCTTTTTCAATAATGCCTTGGTCCTCCAAGCATCGTAGCTCCTCCTCTACTTTCTTCCTCATGTGAAAGGGAATGCGATGGTGGAGCTGGACAGTTGGCCGCACACTTTGGTCAATGTGCAGTTTGACTTGTGTCACGCAGTGGTGTTTTTGGGTTTGTGTCGTCTCGTGATTTCTGGTTTTATTTTGAAATTCTAACTCTCCTCTCGTTTCAGGTCACTTGCCCTTCCTCTTGTGTCACCGGTCTGATTGTCTTCCTGATTCCTGATTGTCTCCACCTGTTCCCCATTACCCTCGTGTGTATATATGGTCTGCGTTTTCCCCTGTCCTGTGCCAGTGTGTCATGTTCCATGTTCCTGTGTGTTCGTGTTCCTTGCTCATGTGCCTTGTTACTACCGATAAGTATTGCCTTTTTGTGGATTATATTCTGACTGCTTTTTTCCCTCTACGGAGTGGTTTTTCGTTTGTACTTTGTTTTGAGCATAGAGATTCTGTTATATTGTTTAATAAAGAACTTTGTTTTTTGGAACCTCTGCATCTGAGTCCAGCCTTTTCCCTATCGTTCTGTCAGTACACACTGGCCAGATATGGACTCAGCAGAGGCCGCTACCATGTCGGCAGCTCTCCGAGCTCAGGAGGACCGCATATCACGGCAGGAGGAGTTTCAGACGGCCATGGCTTCACAGCTGGGCCTACTCGCTTCTAACGTTCAGTCCTTACTTGATCATTTTTCCAGAGAGACCATGACTTCTTCTGCAGTTAACTCACCGTCCGCACCGGAGCCTCCGCCGGCGGTAGCTACTCCTACTCTGACATTACCTGTGGCTGGCGGAGGTATCCGGCTAGCCTCCCCGGAACGATACTCAGGAGAGGTAGGATTATGCAAACCTTTTTTGATAGACTGTTCAATTCATTTCGAACATTCCCCAAACGCTTTTCCTTCAGACCGCTCCAAGATAGCGTTCATAATATCCCACCTGTCGGGAAGAGCTCGTGCTTGGGCTACAGCCGAGTGGTCTCGTAACTCACCCGTTTGCAATTCATTAACTGACTTTTCAAGCTCATTACAGCAGATTTTTGATCCTGTGTCTACGGATCGGGAGAAGGCGAGAGAGCTGAATGGAATAAAGCAAGGACAAGAATCGGTTTGTGACTACGCCATTCGCTTCCGCACGTTGGCCGCGGAGAGCGGATGGAATTCCACTTCCTTATATGATGTTTTTCTCCAAGGGCTCGCGGCACTCATTCAACGAGCACTCATTCCTCTAAACTTACCATCAGATCTAGATTCCTTAATCTCTCTCGCCATTCGCACAGACCACAGAATCCGAGAACTGGATATCCACAGCCGAAAGTGTTTGACGGACTCTACTACTGACAGGTCTGCACCCAACCGTTTCTGCTCAACGACAGGTGAGGAAGAGCCCATGCAGGTGGGAAGAACCCGGTTAACTCCGGAGGAACGTTGGCGGCGGCAACGGGAGGGACTGTGTTTTTACTGTGGAGAGAACGGTCATCGCCTTGCTGCTTGTCCGGCCAAGAAGGGGTTCACTGTGAGTCCGTTTTCAGGTTCTGTGCCGGTACTCCGCAAACTCACCCCGGTCAAGGTAATACACAGCACTACTTCCATGGAAATAGAAACACTTATTGATTCAGGGGCAGATGAAAATCTGATGGACTGGGGGTTAGCTGATAAGTTGGGTCTCATGGGAAAATTATTATCTAGACCTATTAAGGCCAATGCTCTGGATGGCAGTGAACTATTTACTATTACACACACCTCTGATCCGGTCCAGCTACACATCCATGATCACCGCGAGGAAGTCAGCTTCTTTTTGTTCCACTCACCCTCACATTTGCTCATTTTGGGCTACCCCTGGTTGAAACAACACAACCCCCACATCGATTGGGTAACAGGGAGGATTCTGAACTGGGGAAAGGATTGTCAGAATCATTGTCACTATGCTCCTACACAGAAGGATCCATTAACTCAAATCCATTATGTTTCTGCCACGCCAACCACAGAATCGGAATACCCGGATCTGAGTGCCTTTCCTACCTGTTATCACCACCTCCGAGAAGTCTTCAGCAAGACCAAGGCTACATCGCTGCCACCACATCGTTCCTATGACTGCGCCATCGACCTCATCCCTGGTTCCACAATTCCCAAGTCCCGCTTATACTCCGTTTCTGGTCCCGAGAAGACTGCCATGAAAGACTATATCGACGCCTCCCTCAAAGCCGGTCTCATCCGTCCCTCTTCATCGCCTGCGGGAGCAGGGTTCTTCTTCGTAGCCAAAAAGGACGGAACCCTTAGACCAGAGGTCTTCAACAGGGGGTCCGCGACCCCTAGGGGGTCCGCGGAGGTACTGCAGGGGGGTCGCGAAAATGTTTTGATTGATTAGACATTTTTTTATATTCACCTCCACAATTTTTTTTAAACACACATGAAGTTCTTTTTAAATGTTATACAGCTTGGGGATTATGGGGAAAAGAATCAAGGTACATTTCTACAAGGCACTATAGGACCGGTTTAATATAAAACACAATTTTATACAATATATATATATATATATATAAGTAGGGGGTCCCCGCTCCATCTCTCCATCAGATTGGGGGTCCTTGGCCTGGAAAACGTTGAAGACCCCTGCCTTAGACCATGCATAGACTACAGCCCTCTGAACGATATCACTATCAAGAATCGCTACCCACTTCCGCTCATGTCCTCCGTTTTCGACCAGCTGCAGCAGGCCCGGATTTTCACCAAGCTCGATCTTCGCAACGCCTACCACTTGGTAAGAATCCGAGAAGGAGATGAGTGGAAAACCGGATTCAACACTCCCAGTGGTCACTATGAGTATTTGGTGATGCCGTTTGGTCTCACCAACGCTCCTGCAGTTTTTCAGTCCATGATAAACGACATCTTGAGGGACTTTCTGGATCAGTTTGTGTACGTTTACTTGGACGACATTCTCATCTACTCACGGGATCTCGACTCGCACATCAGGCATGTATCCATGGTTCTGAAAAGACTCCTTGATAATAAACTGTATGTTAAAGTGGAAAAGAGCGAATTTCATGCTGAGACTGTCTCTTTCTTGGGTTTCATCGTAGCCCCTGGAAGAGTACAGATGGACCCAGCTAAAGTAAGTGCGGTGACTGATTGGCCCACTCCTGATAGCTGTAGAAAGGTTCAGCAGTTCCTTGGGTTTGCTAACTTTTACAGACGGTTTATCAGAGGGTTCAGCGCAATAGCTTCCCCTCTCCATGCTCTTACCTCTCCCCAGGTACGCTTCTACTGGTCTTCAGAAGCAGAGTCAGCGTTCCAGACTCTTAAGCATCGGTTTACTACGGCTCCTATCCTCACCTTACCAGACCCCCAGCGGCAGTTCGTGGTGGAGGTGGATGCTTCCAACGAGGGGATCGGGGCAGTGCTTTCGCAACGGTCGGAACGGGACGGTAAGATGCATCCTTGTGCCTTTTTGTCTCGGCGGCTGTCCAAGGCGGAAAGAAATTACGATGTCGGCAATCGTGAGCTGTTGGCGGTCAAGGTAGCGCTGGAGGAATGGCGTCACTGGCTGGAGGGAGCACAACATCCGTTTGTGGTTTGGACCGATCACAAGAACTTGGAATACATCAGGAAAGCCAAGAGACTGAACTCACGCCAGGCCAGGTGGGCGCTATTTTTCAACCGTTTTTCTTTTGTCATCTCTTACAGGCCGGGGTCGCAGAACGCCAAGCCTGACGCTCTCTCCCGTCTCTACGACCCCGAGCCGAGGGCCAAGGAACCTGATACTATCCTTCCACTTAACCGTGTGGTTGGAGTGATTTCATGGCCGATAGAAAAGAAGGTAAAGCAGACTCCGCCACCTAGTGGGTGTCCAGGGAATCGTTTATTCGTTCCTGTGGAATTGCGCCCACAGGTGATTCACTGGGCTCATACCTCGCTGCTTTCCTGCCACCCGGGAATTCGGAGGACCATATTCGCCATTTCCCGGAGATTCTGGTGGCCGTCCATGGAGCCGGAGGTCCGGGAGTACGTGGAGGCTTGTTCGGTCTGTGCCAGAAATAAAACTTCCACTGGTGCACGCATGGGACTGCTGCAACCTCTTCCTGTTCCTTCCAGACCGTGGGCTGAGATTTCGATGGACTTCGTCACAGGGCTCCCGGTCTCACAAGGTAACACCACGGTTCTCACGGTCGTGGACCGATTTTCTAAGATGGTTGGGTATATTGCCCTGCCTAAGTTACCGTCTGCCAAAGAAACAGCTGAAATCATGATTAACCACGTCTTTAAAGTTCATGGTTTTCCCAAAGACATTGTGTCCGACCGGGGGCCCCAGTTCGTATCCCGGTTCTGGAAGGAGTTCTGTCGACTCATCGGGGCCAAGGCCAGCCTGACTTCGGGATACCATCCAGAGGCCAACGGCCAGACCGAACGCCTCAACCAGCAGCTGGAAACCGCCCTCCGGTGTCTAGTGTCCCAGAATCCCTCAACATGGAGCAAACACCTGGTCTGGGTGGAGTATGCTCACAACACCCTTCCCACGTCTGCCACAGGGTTTTCACCATTTAAATGTGCTTTTGGATACCAACCACCTGTTTTCACAGACAATGAGCCTGAAGTGTCAGTTCCCTCAGCCTACGCCTTGATCCGCCGCTGCCGTCGCATCTGGGCAGCCGCCAGACAGGTACTCATCTGCCAAGGGGATCGCATGAAGCGGGCCGCAGACCGCAGGAGACGACCTGCACCAGCTTACCAGCCGGGACAAAAGGTATGGCTGTCAGCAAAGGATCTACGTCTCAAGGTTCCGTCCAAAAAGCTGGCGCCGCGGTTTGTGGGCCCGTTCCCCATCACCAAGATCATCGGTCCTTCAGCGGTTCGCCTTCGCTTGCCCCGATCCCTTCGAGTCCACCCGACATTCCATGTGAGCCAGGTAAAACCAGCCAAGGAGAGTCCTTTGGTTCCAGCGGTCGCACCTCCACCGCCACCTGAATTGGTAGACGGGGGTCTGGTTTACAAAGTCAAACAGTTGCTGGCTGTACGAAAACGGGGCAAAGGGAGACAATATCTGGTGGACTGGGAGGGTTATGGTCCCGAAGAAAGACAGTGGGTTCCGTCAAGATTCATTGTGTGTCCACAGCTTATTAAGGATTTTCACAGGGATCATCCTGATCTGCCTGGGCCGTCAGGTGCCGGCCCTTGAGGGGGGGGTTCTGTCACGCAGTGGTGTTTTTGGGTTTGTGTCGTCTCGTGATTTCTGGTTTTATTTTGAAATTCTAACTCTCCTCTCATTTCAGGTCACTTGCCCTTCCTCTTGTGTCACCGGTCTGATTGTCTTCCTGATTGTCTCCACCTGTTCCCCATTACCCTCGTGTGTATATATGGTCTGCGTTTTCCCCTGTCCTGTGCCAGTGTGTCATTTTCCATGTTCCTGTGTGTTCGTGTTCCTTGCTCATGTGCCTTGTTACTACAGATAAGTATTGCCTTTTTGTGGATTATATTCTGACTGCTTTTTTCCCTCTACGGAGTGGTTTTTCGTTTGTACTTTGTTTTGAGCATAGAGATTCTGTTATATTGTTTAATAAAGAACTTTGTTTTTTGGAACCTCTGCATCTGAGTCCAGCCTTTTCCCTATCGTTCTGTCAACTTGGAAGTTTTTCAGTTTCCCTATGTCTGAGGTGAAACTTGGATATTGCAGGAGCAGCTGGTCCGCTTTAAGGCCCATTTATGCTCAACGTTAAATACGCATACGGATACGGACGGAGCCTTTCGTCCGTACTCTGCGTTCATTTCGTCCGTTTTTCGTCCGTTTCCACAAAGCTTACGGATACGCACCAAACGGAGCAGTACCACCGGAAACCGTGGGGGCGCTGTTGCCGTCACTACCCGATACGGAGCCTAGAGCCAGTGTGAGACAGAAGAAGAAGACGACGACACACGATGGCTGAACTTTTTGAAGAGAGACTATGTGAGTTAGTAAGGAATTACTCACAGGCGCGCTGTGTGATGGTTTGTGCTAGATGTGAGGGGCCACCCGGCGCAGCAAGTCATCGAACGCCCCAGCCGACATCCGAAAATATTGGAAGTGGCGCTCTGTGTCCATAGATCGCATCGGACGGACGAGAGAGAAAAATTCTCCGTCCTCCTGCCGCGATGAATTTAACGGCCTTACCGACCACCGCCTCTTACAACGAGCCCGTTTTCTTCTTTTGTTTATTATGTACATAATCAAGACCTCCTCCATAGTCGCCATGTTTGTTGTTTTCTTTTTACAGTCTATGGTTTGTTGTCATAAACCTTTGACTCTGCGCTGCCCCCTAGTGGATGTATTGGTTAACATCTATGCCAACGTAAAGGACGCATGGAAGTATGTGAGCAGTGACGGTAACAACGTTTGAAACGGACGCGTACAATTACGTCCGTACGTGGAGCATAAATGAGCCATTAGACAGGTTCTGTGATATTGGCTGAGTGCAGTGTACCACACATATGAGTCCCAGTGCAGTTGCGGTGTCATGGCCCAGCAGTGAGCCGTAGTTTCCTTCAACGATGTAGAATGCTGCCTGAGCTGCTCGTCCATTAGCAGAGATCGTTGTGGTGGCTTTGCCATGAAGGGGGAGAGGAGTTTTTGCCATAAGGATTAATTCTTTTGCTTGACTGTTCAAGTTTGAGTTTGGTTTTCAATATGCTGTAGGCTTTTCCATCCAGGAGGTTAGCTGAGGCTCCCAAATCGACAAGAACATCAATGCTTTCACCAGGTATTGTGACTGACCTCACTGGCGGTTCTCTGCCCTCTGCATCTTTTGTGACGAAGACGTACTCCTCATCTGTGCTTGAGTCAGTAGCAGCTAGATGACTGATGGGGGCGGTTTCAGCATCGGAATCGTTAGTAAGAGTGATTTTAACTTGTCTGCGTCGGTTAGGCCATGTCACCTTTTGTGTGCTCTGTGTTGGTTTCATTATCTGTCCATGTTGATTTTGTTTTACCTTTTTGTCAGGATCAGAGAGACAGCAGCGGACTTAGTGGTTGAATTTCCCACATGCTCGACACTGGACTCCTTTCGCTGGACATGCCGATTGACCACCCTGATGGGGAAACGTACCTCCACAATTCCTGCTTTTCTGGGTCCCCTAATGTCTGGGTCCCTCAGTGCCCTTCTCCTGAGATGTGATGATGTGCAGCTGAGTATTAGCTGAGACTTTATTTCTATGTCCACATTAGTGAATTCACAATTCTTAACTGTCTCAGTCTGGTATGAAATGCATTGACAGTTTCACCTGGGTTTTGTTTTGACTGTCGAGATATGATGATTTCATATTCTACATTGTGACTTGGACTGAAGTATTCGGTGAGTAACTGTACTGCCTTATCAAAATCATCTGGTTGTCCTTTTTCAGGAAAAGTCTCAAAGATACCCTGGAATTGTTCTCCAGCATAGTACAGAAGCATAGCCTTTTTTCTTCTATCAGTTATGGCAGGTGCAGTGAGAAAATTTTCAAATCTCTTCATCCACTTTTTCCATTTTGGGGGAAAGGGAGGCTGGTTCTGCATTTACATCAACAAGAGGGAATGAGGGTAATTCAGCCACGCCAGCCATTGTAGTTTTGTCTGTTTGTTTTTTTATTTTATTTTTTTTCGGAGAGCTACTGTCCAGTTATGTCCATGTGCGTCTTGTTGCTAGTCTTTTGTTTTTAGCATTAGCATATCTCTCTTGACTGTGGTGCTGAGTGATGCTAACTAATGGAGGTGTCAAGATGGGAGTTTAGTCCGTAAGATATTTTTGCTCTGGAGGTCTTTCTGGATCTATTTAGTTATTTTCCACTCGGCCGTTTACTCAGTCCTTTCCTTCACACATTGAGGGTGAAGCAGTCTGTCACTAAAGGTGCTCCTCAGTCTTTTCTGTTGCTATGACCTGGAGGTTGCTACTTGGTTTCTTGTAAAGTATAAATTACCTGGCCAGAACAAACTTTTTTCTTGTTCTCACGGCTCTAGGACTGAGAAATTTCTTGCTTCTTGCGAAGTATGTAAAAGCTTTAAGAACATGTAACTTGAATCTCTCTTTGTAGAGTCTACAACACATACAAACACACACAGAATACTGGAAAAGACATGACAATTTAGTGTAATTGCATTTACAAATATAGCCTGAATAATTTGTACTAAAATTTAAACGTCATGTACTCCAATGTGTTACTTTAATACAAAACATGGAGGTTATTTAAATCAAGGAGAATATCATTCGCATTACATCGGCACAGGATCATTTGTATTACGATTACAATCTTAACACTGATAAACACAGTGGAGAGGCTGGGAAACAAAAACAATAATACCAATGACATAAGGGAACACAAGGTTGTTTATAGTCCAAAAAACATTTTTGTCTTTAGGGAGGATAGCCTATCGTGTTTTTACATGCACAATGATGTTTAGCATAAAAGTTCAACAATATGCTGTTCAGCATCATGTGAATGCAGGCACTACCTGGTGTCAATATTCCACAATATGTTTCTACAAAGACTTGGCTTCAGCGTCATGGAACAGTTGATTTTGTAGCCTGGTAGTCTTGTTCAAGCCATTTTCTTTTGTAAACTCCACAAACCCTTTGCACTGAGTTTATTTCATTTTTTTTCTTCATTTACTGACACATTTCCTTGTCCAACTCCTGCCTTAAGACTTTTCTCGCAACTTAGCATCTAGTGGACACTCAGCCCTTCCCACTCGACCAGCTCCACCTCTAACCTGCCATTCTGCGCCATCTCCACCTATGGCAGCAGGTTCGGTTGCTAGCTTTTCCCTTCTCCTCCAAGAGTCAAGCTCTAGCCCCTGCTCCAGCCCCTGCTCCAGCCCCTGCTCCAGCTCCCGCTCCAGCTCCCGCTCCAGCTCTTGCTCCAGCTTCCACTCCAGCTCCAGTGGTCTTCTCCTCCACCTGTCTGCCCTAACCAGAGCGCTTCAAGGGGGACTCAGGTGACTGCAATGCCATTTTAGTTCAGTGCAGGATGCAATTTAAATTACAAGCCCCACAGTTCAGTTCCCCTGAATGGTCCAAGATAGCTTACATGATTTTCCATCTGTAAGAATGGCATTGCAGTTCCCCCTGTGTGTTTTTCATTATAACTTTTCACTTTCTGTAAGATTTTTGATAATCGTCCTCCTGGTAGAGAGATTGCTAAGGCACTTTTTGATTTATGGCAGGGCAAGTCACTGATTGTGCAATCGAGTCACTTCTTCCTGCAGTGACCAATGTGACCAACAACTGTTTAACGTCCTGTTTGGCTCCTAGGTCACCTGACCTGCCCCCTGAGACTCCCTCGATGACACCCTTTCCTGACTCAGATTATCCCGACTTTTCCAAAGTCCCCAAGTGTTACCATGATTTAAAGGAGGTTTTCAACAAGGCTAAGGCACCCTCTTATCCTTGTTGATGCTACCTGGAACCATGCCCCCTAAGGGCCACCTTTATTATTGCAGTCATATTGATTCCTCTCTCAAAGCAGGTATCATTAGGCTGTTTTCCTTTCCAGAGGGTATTGGATTCTTCTTTGTGGACGAGAAAGTCATTGCATCCCTGCATTGACTACCGTGGGCTCAAGGATGTCACAGTAAATAGTAGGTAGCATCTCCCTTCAATTTCTTCTGGTTTTGATCTCCTGCAGGGAGCATCTGTGTTCACTAAACTGGATCTCTGCAACGCCTATCATCTGGTGAGGATAAGGGAGGGGGACGAGTGCAATACGGCATTCTACACACCCACTGGCCACTATGAATATTTAGTAATGCCTTTTGGTCTGCCCAATGCTCCTGTCTTCCAGAACCTGGTTTATGAGGTATTCGGAGACATGCTCAACCAGTTTGTTTTTGTGTATCTTGATGACATTTTGATTTTTTTCCCCCAACCTAGATATTCATGTGCAGCAGGTTTGGCGGGTTTTGCAGTGGCTATTACAACACTCTATTTAAAAGCCAAAAATGTGAGTTTCATCAGTCTGTTTCATTCTTGGGATTTATCATTGCTAAGACGAAGTTGCAGATGGACCCAGAGAAGGTTAAAGGTATCTTGGAGTGGCCCATACCTTGACCAACTTAAGCAGTTTCTGGGCTTAACAAAAATTACAGCTCTGTCGGCAATTGAAATACCTGCAGAAGATTTGGACAGCGAAAATAAATGCTAACTTTGTTAACGAAACTGGACAATGTGTACCTGAAGGAGGAAAAAGACTGTGCTTATGAAGCATACTCTCACTTTGATGGCATTATGAAAGACAGTTCCGTGTCGATCTCAGACTACATTATTTACTTTGAGCAGCGATATAATCGAATTAAAAAGTATAATATGTCACTCCCGGATGCTGTGTTAGCCTTCAAACTTCTGGACACTGCTTGTCTAGACGAAAAGAACAGACAAATGGCATTAACAGCGCGGTGGCTAATGGAAAACAAGTGCACCAGGATGTGGCGTTCTTCACAGAGCAAAGACCACGAGGAAGAGGTAAACGATATACAGCAAGTCAGAGTGGACAATAAAGCTCCACTCCACAAAGCTCTCCATCTCATGCCTAGTAATACATCTCCAGGGCCTGAGGGCTATCCAGCAGAATTTTATGAAAAATTCTGGCCTCTGATTTCCCCGCTCTTCATTAAAATGGTAGCTGAAATACAACAAAAAGGTACTATACCCCATCATATGAACACAGCATATATCTCACTTATTCCCAAGCCAAATAAAGATCATAGCCAATGCTCCAATAATCGCCCTATATCATTGATTAATGTAGATATTAAAATTATAAGTAAAGTGATAGCAACCAGAATGGAGTCGGTCAGTCAGTCAGTCATTTTCTATGCCCGTTTTAGTCCTGTTAGGGGTCACGGGGGTCTGCTGGAGCCTATCCCAGCTGTCATCGGGCGAAAGGCAGGGGTACACGCCAGTCCAGTCCATCGCAGGGACAACATTCACACTCACACGCACAACTACGGGCAATTTAGAATCACCAATTAACCTAACGAGCATGTCTTTGGATGGTGGGAGGAAGCCGGAGTACCCGGAGAGAACCCACGCAGACACAGGGAGAACATGCAATCTCCACACAGAAAGGCCGGCCGGCCCATGGATTCGAACCGGTGACCTTCTTGCTGTGAGGCATCAGTGCTAGCCACCTCGCCACTGTGCCGCCCAATGGAGTCGGTAATCAAACCTTTAATTCATTTAGACCAAACAGGCTTCATTAAAGGAAGGCGATCTTCAGATAACACCCGAAGATTGTTTAATCTAATTAGTGCCTATAGGAGTAGCCTCATCGAATCTAATTCACCATTTACAATAGCCACCCTCGACGCTGAAAAAGCGTTCGACAGAGTAGACTGGACCATCCTTTTTGCAACATTACAAAAATTTGGTTTCCCCCATTATTTTATCAACTGGATAAAAATTCTCTATAACTCACCACAGGCCTCAGTAATGACCAATGGAGTAATCTCCCAACCATTCCAGTTACAAAGGGGTACCCGACAAGGATGCTCCCTATCTCCAATGTTATTTGCTTTATTTATGGAACCCCTAGCAGCTGCCATTAGACAATGTTAAGGGATATCAGTAATAAGATCTGAGTCTTATCACCACAAAATAAGTCTCTATGCTGACGATATCTTATCTATACAGTGGTATGAAAAGATTTCATAATAATTTGCTCTAACTTTATAAAAGACGATCACAGCAACAAGATTTTATTTCCTACAGAGATGTAGACATTTGAGTGTTTTCCAGACCAAAATTCTTAGAGTATCATTACAATGTTTTATTATAATAAATTAAAATGTAAAAAATGGTATGTGCAAAAGTTTGGGCACCCTTTTAATCACATTGATTTCAAGACCTGTAGGGATTTGTAGCTGACATGTTGCAGCCCAAAACTGCTTTGATTAGCTTGTGAGACCTTCAATTACAAAGACAGGTAAAACCAATCATGAAAAAGGCTATTTAACAGAGGCAATTGCTGGCTGTGCTTGTCCTATGCTCCTGGCAACATGGGGGCATCGAAACAACTCTCCACTGACCAAGAAACTAAGATAATTCATTATCATGAATTAGGAGAAGGGTACAAGAAATTATCAAGAAGGTTTGGGATGTCTATTTCCACAGTCAGAGATGTGGTGCAGAAATGGAAGGCCAGAAGAACAGTCATTGTGAAGGAAAGATGTGGTAGGCCAAAAAAAATACTGGAAAGACACAGACAAAGGATGGTTAGAATGGTCACAGACAAGCCACAGACCACCTCCAGAGAACTAAAAGAACATCTGGCTACTGATGGTGTAGTTGTTCATCGTTCCACAATCCAGCGCACTTTGCACCAGGAAAAGCTCTTTGGAAGACTAATGCGCAAAAAGCATTTCCTGAGTGTTCGTCACAAGAAGAGTCACATGAGGTATGCAAAAGCACACCTGGAAGAGCCAGAAGCATTTTAGAAAAAAATACTGTGGTCAGATGAGACTAAGATGGAGTTGTTTGGTCAGAACAAGAGGAGGTATGCATGGTGAAAAAAACACACTGAATTCCATGAGAAGAACTTATTGCCTACTGTGAAATATGGTGGAGGGTCCATCATGTTATGGGGCTGTGTGGCTAGCACAGGGACTGGAAACCTTGTTAAAGTTGAGGGCCACATGAATTCCTCTCAGTATCAGCAGATTCTTGACAAGAATGTTCAAGAATCTGTCACAAAGTTGAAGCTACGCCGGGGTTGGATTTTTCAGCAGGACAATGATCCCAAGCACTGTTCAAAATCCACCAAGGAATTCATGCAGAAGCACAAGTACAATCTTCAGGAATGGCCATCCTAGTCCCCAGACCTTAACATCATTGAAAATGTATGGATTGATTTGAAGCAGGCTGTTTACGCACGGCCAAGAAACCTGACTGAACTGGAGGCGTTTTGTATGGAGGAATGGGCCAAAATACCACCTGCCAGACTTCAGGGACTTGTCAGTAGCTATAGGAGGCGTCTACAGGCTGTTCTTGCAGCAAAAGGAGGGTCTATTAAATATTAATGGAATTATTTCTTTGGGGTACCCCAATTTATGCACATGTCTATTTTTGTGTAAATATACATAAAAATGTTTCTGTTGGACCAATGAAAATGATTTCACTACTGAGATGTTTCTGTTTCCATAAGGTATAATGTAACCGTTACCACAGGTAAGTATATTGATGGTTTAATATTGGACCAGAATCAGAAGGATCGAGGAACGACTGTAGAGCCTGGAAGCATGTATTAGCAGAGATACCACACACACACACAACTGGATGGTTTGAATTAGTTGTATTGTGCACAAATCATAAAATCAGATCACAACCTCCCAACCTAAGCCGGCTCTCTAGTCTGTATTTCTGCACAACAAATGGGCCCAAAATAAAAAAACATCAAATAATCGTGTCCTCTCTGGAGTTCCCTTCACAAAATAAAGAATAAAGTTCGCTGTCCAACTTGCACTGCTCCTTTATGGGAAGAAGCAAAGGTCTCTTGGGTATGAGTGTGTGTGTTCTTGTACTATCTATGCTTGAACTACCCGGGTAGATTTTGTCTTATCTGTCTGTGAGTGAAGAAGGAAACCGAGGATGCTGTGTTCTGCAGATGGATCCTGCGGCTGGCCACACCGCGTTGCTGGTTACTCCACAGTCAAACTCTCACTTTATACTGGCTCGCCACTGAACACCAAGTTCAGGTCCCGATCGACTCGGTCTGGGTAAAAAACCAATCGGAGCTAAGGCCCGCTAACAGAGGCGTCTCATTCCACTCAAATCCTCACAGAATGTTTCACCCGGGAGTTCTCGGTGGGTGCACTGTGACTGTGTTTCCTTGGCAACGCCTTCACTCGAAAAGAGAGTGAACACGGCTGAGCGCCACCCTCTGGTTGGGCAGGGAACTGTATTAGGAACCCATGTGGGTTACACTATCCCCTCCAAACTAATGCACGTCCCTGTGCATGGCAATGATCAGATTGTTACTACTTGAGGGGACAGAATGGGGGGATGAGCTGGTGTTTCGCTTTCACTTATTATGTCGTTCCAAACAGTATTCAGTCCTTGGAAGAAGGACTTCACCACTGTGACTAAGGGGTTTCCCAGTTCATTATAGTCAAGCCGCCTGGGTGGCTGACGATTCCTCTCAGACCTCCTGGTGGAGTTATAAGTACCCGCTTGTTCTTCTTTCTCATTCATCTCCTCTTCTCTTTCGTTTTCATGGACATTAGTCTCATCACATTTTGACATGTCGGAGAGGACTGGAAGTTGTTCAGGATAGTCCTCATCCGAGTCCTTCACAAAGTCGTCACTGTCAGGTAAGTTTTCCTCTCCTTCCACAGGTTCATTTCCAGATAAGTTTGTTTTTTCCACAGGTTCATTTCCAGGTAAGTTTGTTTTTTTTACAGGTTCGGTTTCAGGTAAGTTTGTTTTTTCCACAGGTTCATCTTCAGGTAGGTATTCCTTTTCCACAGGTTCCTTCTCAGGTAAGTTCAGGTTCAGTGTCACTTGGTTGACTGGAGTAACATCAGGTAGGTTATTTGCGCTAGCTGGAACATCATCAGTCACCTTGTTGAGGTTTGTAGTCAGGTTCTCTTTAGAATGGCTTACACTATGGTATCTTGGAACACCTCGTGAGACAATACATCTGGTTACCTCTGGAACTGATTCTTTTTGGGACCAGATAACAGGAGCGATATCATCCTCATCTGAGGACTGATCAACTTCTCTTGTGTTCTGGCGTGTCTTGCGGCGCTCGAGTGGTTTGGGTTGTGAACACTCTTCCGTTGTTATAGGGAGGAACCCACATGGGAGCAAGAGGTCTCAATGCAGTGTGCGCCAGGGGCCCTCTCCAGTCTCTGGTTTGACTGTATAGACGGGGAGGTCTCCAGCTTTCCTCACTACCACATGGACAATGGACTCCCATTTATCAGCAGCTTGTGCTTTCCACGAATACGTACGTTCCTGACAAGTACTCTGTCTCCAATGTCCAGAGCGGAAGGAGTCACATGCCTGTCGAACCTTGTCTTGTTCCTTTCAGCTACCTTAGCAGCACTCCTTGTAGCTATTTTGTAGCTCTCCTCTAGGTGGGATTTGAGGTGCTTCACATACTGAGAGTGTGATTTCTGTTGCTCTTCCTTGACAGGTAAGCCAAAAGCAAGATCGACTGGCAGGCGTGGCTGGCGTCCGAACATTAGCTCATATGGTGTGAACTAGTGATGGGTCCGGCAACACCGATGCGTCGGCGCATGTGTCGAGCTCATAGAGCGAAACCCCGTGTCGGTGCGCGTATCGTGTTAAGAAGTCACGTGACCGATACAGACGCTGTTTCGTTCGTCACCGACGCGCCAAACTGTGTTTATAAGGAAGCGCAACTGTCAATGGGATGGTGTTGCCAAAAAAAACCCCACAAAATATCCTGGAACTGTGGAATCAAGTTGGAATATGGAACCCCAAAGAAAGAGGAAGGTCTCCGCCGTGTGGGACCATTTTGATCTTATATCGGCAAATAAGGTGTTTGTTTTTATTTCATCCAGTTGCTCTGTTTCCACTTGATCTGTCAGAATTCAAATCAATTTCAAAGGGACTCTTAGTTTAAATTACTCATTTTATTGTCTGCAGGTTAAATGCCGCATTTGTTTGACTGAACTATCTAACATAAATAAAAGCACCTCCTCAATGCTGGGAAAATGCTGCGCCTACCTACCACAGGTAGGCGCAGCGGTACCTTGCTGAGGCAACCTCCCCTGATCCCAAGGTCCTTTAAGATACTGGGCCAGCCAGAAGTATAACTATCCACACCTCTTCTGGCTGTCACTAAAGTTTTCATGGACGCCAGCATCGTCAGTCCCATGCTAGCGGGTGTTCTCTAAAACTGGAGAACTAGCATCAAAAAAAAAAGAAATCGACTAAATGCAAAAACTCTGGAAAAGCTTTTTTTTTTTTTAAATAAAAACGTTGTAAAAATTTTTTTTATTTTTTAAACTCTCTGCCTCAAAGACAAGTACATAAGCACATTCACATTTTCACATGTCCACATTATTTATTGACTGTACATTTTTAAGATAAAATATTTTTTACATTTAGATTAAGATATAAAATAACACAATATAAACAACAATAACAAATGATATTGTGCATACTAGGTCGGTCCTAAAAACCGGTCCATTTTTGTGTTTTACGCTAGCTAGCGGAGCTTATGTCATCTGCCTGCAAACGTGCGTTGTGGTCAAGTTTTGTAAACAATGCCACATGGCCACTTTCATTCGCGCTTTCCGATCAGCTGCGTGAAATGTATTACAACTTATCGCCACAAGATGGCAGTTTAAGCGGCATTGCCGGTAAATAGTGGATTGCAATTTGCAATTAAAGGCAAGTGGCAGTGTGATACTGTAAGCTACCATGCGAGCTGACAGTTAGACGAGCCGCATGTGGCTCGCGAGCCGCGCAATGAGTAACTGTGTACTAGGTAATTCAATCAGTATGTCAGTGGCGTCTGAACCAGGTGGCCTGCAATAATGTTTATGTTTAGCAGGTGTCCCTATTGAGTGACACAGTATCGACACAGTATCGATACCAGCAGGTGTCCCTATTGAGTGACACAGTATCGACACAGTATCGATACCATTTGGTAATGTGCCGCAACACTTCACGAGGCCTCATCTACCCATCACTAGTGTGAACCCAGTCACTTCACTTCTGGTACAGTTGTATGCGTGGACCAAAGGCTTCACAAAGTCCTTCCAGTGTGACTTATCCTGGCTTTCCAGAGTGCCGAGCATGTCTAGCAGAGTGCGATTAAAGCGCTCTACTGGGTTGCCCCTTGGATGGTATGGAGTTGTTCGAATTTTCTTTATGCCTGCAACTTCACACAGTTCTTTCACTAACCGTGACTCAAAATCAGGACCTTGGTCACTGTGCAGTTTCTCTGGAATACCATAGTGGACGATGAAATTGTCCCATAAGCACTTTGCAACCGTTCGAGCCTTTTGGTTTGGTGTTGGGATTGCCACTGCATATTTTGTGAAGTGATCTGTGATCACGAGAATGTCCTTTGTGTTACTTCTGTCCGGTTCGATGGACAAAAAGTCCATGCAGACCAGTTCAAGCGGTCGTGTTGTCATGATGTTCACTAAAGGTGCAGCCCTCTCAGGTAAGGTTTTCCTGCGCACACACCTGTCACATGTCTTGACTTTCTTCTCAATGTCAGAGGTCATCCTCGGCCAGTAGAATCTGGCTCTGACCAAGTCCAGCGTGCGGTCTCTTCCCATATGACCCATATTGTCATGCAGGCTCATTAAAATCACGAAGTTCTTCAGGTAAGACTAGCTGGTATTGTGTGTTGCCTTCTTCTTGGCGTGTTCTGTAGAGGATGCCGTTTCGCAGTTCAAGTCTGTTCAATTCTCTCAACCGCAGGGGTAGGTCTGGGAGCTCAGTTCTCACAGTGGGTGGTGGTCTTTCACCACAGTCGATCTGGGAGATGACATGTTTAATGCATGGGTCAGCTCGCTGTTTGTCTCTGAGATCCGACTCTGACAGATGCGGGATGATGGGAAGCCCTCCGAACTCATCTTCCTGCTCAAAGCTGTCAGGTATAGCACTTCCAGAGATGGCAAGGCTTTCGACGAGGGAGATATTTCCATCACTGCTCATTCCATCGTTGGCGCAATAGACAAGTTGTCTCTCACAGATGGCACGTACGACCCCCTGGTCCACAGCCTCAATGTTATTTGGATCCGATAGATGGTGTTGTGTGAACTGGCGGATCCTGTCCCACTCTTTTTGAGATGCGGGGTCATCACGCAGGTTGCCGTGGGGACGTCGCGATAGTGCGTCAGCATCTCCGTTCTGTTTCCCAGGGCGGTACTGGAGCTTGAAGGAGAAGGTAGAGAGGGCCGCTAACCACCTGTAGCTGGTTGCGTCGAGTTTGGCTGAGGTAAGTATGTAGGTAAGAGGGTTGCTGTCGGTGACTACTGTGAACTGATTGCCATAGAGGTAGTCACTGAACTTCTCTGTTACGGACCATTTCAGCGCTAAAAACTCAAGCTTGTGAGCTGGATAGCGGGCCTCACTACGAGATAACCCTCTGCTTGCATAGGCGATGACACGCAGCTGTCCCTCCTGCTCCTGATATAAGGCCGCTCCGAGGCTGGTGGAACTTGCATCCGTGTGAAGGATGTACGGCAGTGCGGGATTTGCGAAGGCCAGAACTGGAGATGTGGTCAACTTGTCTTTGATCATCTCAAATACCTGTTGGCAGGCGGGGGTCCAACGGTTCAGAAAAGGTTCTTTGGGGTGGTAGTACTGGCCACTCTTTTCCTTCGACTTGGAGTGCTTCCCAACGGGTGGGTAGCCCGATGTTAAGTCGTTCAGGGGTTTCATTATACTTGAGTAGCCTTTAATGAACTTCCTGTAATATCCAGAGAATCCGAGGAAGGCTTTCAACTCTTTCAGATGCTGAGGAACAGGCCAGGTCTTTAGCGCTGCAATCTTTTCCGGATCGGTCTCCACTCCCTGCTCCGAGACCACATGCCCCAAATATCGGACTGAGGACTGAAAGAATTTGCACTTTTCCGGGGACAGCTTGAGCCCATACTCCTTCAGGCGGTTGAGAACCTTGATGAGTCTGGCTTCATGATCTTCTAGTGTCTTCGAGAAGACTATCAAGTCATCCAGGAAAACAACGACTTCCTTCAAGTTCATGTCTCCCATGCACTTTTCCATCAGTCTCTGGAAGGTACTTGGGGCGTTTGTCACTCCCTGAGGCATGCGATTAAACTCCCAGAAACCAAGTGGGCATACGAAGGCGGTCTTGGGCTTGTCAACCTCGTCAACTTCGATCTGATAGTAACCGGACTTTAGATCGAGGACGCTGAACCACTTGGAACCGGAGAGTGCTGTGAAGGTGTCATCCATCCTCGGGAGGGCATACGCGTCTTTCACCGTCTGCAGGTTCAATTTCCTGTAGTCAATACAGAGGCGTACCTGGCCGTTCTTCTTCCTGACTACAACGATTGGGGAGGAGAATGGAGACTCACTTTCACGGATCACCCCAGCGTCGAGAAGTTCTTGAAGATGTTGACGAACCGCTTCTACGTCGTATGGGTGTATCGGCCGAGCTCTGAGTTTGAATGGTGTTTCATCCGACAGTTTGATGTTATGCTTGACTTTGTCCGTCCTTCCAAAGTCAGTGTCGTTTTGGGCGAAGACCTCAGGCATGCTGTTCAGCTTTTGAATGATTCTGTCTATCCACTCTGGAGGGACCGGGGACTCATCAAAGTCAAAGGCTAGGTCAGCTATCTTGGAGTGTTCTGATTCAGCTGGCTTGGTCACGCTCTGTTTGTTAGACAGAATGGTCTGAATTGCACTGAGCTCTGCGATCACAGTCTTGGCTGGGATGGTAATGTCATGATCTGATTCATTGGAGATAACAACCGGTAGTCTGCCTGGCTGTCTGCATGGTAGGTCAATGAAACAGGGCTTCACTAGCAACCCTCCTGGGAGAGAAGATGATGAAGGGTATTCCATGACGACAGACCTCTCATTATGGAACTCTTTGACTGACACCATTCCTTCCAGAACAACTGTTTCTCCAACTGGAATGACTTTTCTGTCTCTACCTTGCATCATAACCAGTCCGATATTACTGTCATGACTTTGTTCCTGTCGCAGTTGAAGTACTTTCAGCACCATCCTGTAGCCGTTCAGTACAGGATAGCAGCCTGCTGGGCTTTTCACTCTGCATATACCATACACTACATCGAGTGTGTTTGTACCGATCAGTACCTGGTACCCGGAAGTGCCACTGTCTGGAACTACCAGAGCCAGCGTTGGGACTTCATATTCAGCTCCAAGGAACTGTTTTGGGAAGGTGATTGCAACTTCAACATAACCGATGTAAGGCACCGGTTGGCCATTGGCCCCTTCAACTTCCAGAAGGTCGTAGAGTGGTTCAATCTGTTGGTCAGGTAAGTATTCATCGTAAAAGGATTTGGTGACTGTTTACGTCTGGATTGTCTTTAAATTCATGTGTGTAGGGCAGGAGAGGGGATACGGCTTCAATAGCAGCACCATCTTGATACTCAACAATCAGATTTTTATAAAACTCTGACTTAACATCAGTGACTGGGACAAGTCTCATCAATCAATCAATCAAACTTTATTTGTATAGCACCTTTCATACAGGTTAGTGTAGTTCAAAGTGCTTCACAGATAACTCAGGGCAGATAATCTTAATGCAAATAAATACACATAAATAAAAATTACAGTTTGACAATGAAATAACAATTGGGAATAAAATAGGTAGATAAATAAGTAATAAGTAAATAAAAGATAAAAATAAAATAAAATTAGTAGATCAGGTAAAATGAGAAATGTCTATGAACCATACTTAATCAAAAGCCAGACCGAAGAGGTATGTTTTAAGTTTGTGTTTAAAGATTTCAACACTTTCAGCTCCTCTTAGGTCCTCAGGCAGACTGTTCCAGCGGTTCGGGGCATAAAAGCTAAAAGCTGCCTCACCAAAGGTTTTTGTCCTGCACTTAGGAACAACCAATAGACTCATGCCTGAAGACCTAAGGGGGCGTGCTGGTGTATACAATTTAAGCATGTTTGATAAGTAAGGCGGTGCAAGACCATGCAGTGCTTTAAAAACAAGTAAAAGAATCTTAAAATCAATACGAAAGCTGACAGGTAACCAGTGTAATGACTTTAAAACAGGTGTAATATGTTCTCTCCTCCTGGTCCTGGTCAGCACTCGGGCTGCAGAGTTCTGAATCAACTGTAGCTGATTCAGAACATTTTTGGGTAGACCAGATAAGAGAGCGTTACAGTAGTCAAGCCTGCTTGATATGAAGGCATGCATCAGTTTTTCAGTGTCACTCAGAGAGAGAAATGGTCGCACCTTAGAAATGTTTTTAAGGTGATAGAAAGCAGATTTAGAGACAGACCTAACATGAGTTTTAAAGTTTAGCTCTGAGTCAAAGATCACACCGAGATTTCTAGCTTGTTGGCTTGAAGTAAGACCAAGGGAGTGTAATTTTGTGACCAGTTTCTCTCTCTGAGCTTTAGAACCTATGACTAAGATTTCAGTTTTGTCCTGGTTGAGCTGCAAAAAATTTTGTGACATCCAGACCTTAATGTCTAAAATACATTTAAAAAGGGAATCAACTGGTCCTGTGTCATCAGGAGACACAGCAACATACAGTTGGGTGTCATCAGCATAACTATGAAAAGAGATCCCATGTCTCCTTATGACACCACCAAGGGGTAGCATGTAAAGATTAAAAAGAAGTGGCCCTAAAATAGAACCTTGAGGGACCCCACTGGTTGTTTCGGAGGTTTTGGAGAAGTTATTACCAATTTCAACAAAGAACTTTCTGCCAGAGAGATAAGAGGAAAACCAGTTAAAAACAGTTCCCGTCAGTCCAATGTAATCCTTCAGTCTATTTAAGAGAATTTTGTGGTCAACTGTGTCAAAAGCAGCACTCAAATCAAGTAGCACCAACACTGTAGGTTTATTGCCATCCAGGTGTATCCTGATGTCATTGGTTACTTTTACTAAAGCTGTCTCTGTGCTATGATTGGCCCGGAAACCAGACTGATACATTTCCGACTTGCTGTTTGAGTTAATAAAGTTAACTAATTGAGTGTACACTAATTTTTCTAAAATTTTGCTTAAAAATGGAAGGTTGGAGATTGGCCTGTAGTTGCTGGGTACTGAGGGATCAAGGCTACTTTTTTTTAAGAGAGGCTTCACAATTGCAGTCTTAAAAGCTGTGGGGAAGAAGCCTCGTTGCATTGAAAGATTAAAAATTAAAAGGAGCTCATCCGATACTGAATTATAAACATCCTTAAAGAAGGAGGTTGAGATTGGGTCAAGGGTACAAGTGGATGGTTTAAGGGTTGTTACCACTTTCCTGAGCATTTCAGCATCAACCAGGCTAAAACTGTCCAGCAGGGCTTCACACTGCATGCTAGGTGTTTCTTCAGTTGTATTGACATATAGTAGTTGACTGATATTGGATCTGATATTAGCAGTCTTTTCTTTGAAGTGGTCCGCAAATTCATCACATTTACAAGCAACAAGATAGTTGCTATGGGTTGTAACAGGGTTAATGAGGTGATCAGTTGTGTTAAAAAGCACTCTGGGATTGTTTATGTTAGAATTTATGAGGTTAGAGAAATAAAATTGCCTGGCGGTCCGAATTGCTTTACTGTAAATAAACAGGGGATTCCGACGGAGGAATTTCAGTGAGAGAAGCGCTCCTGGTCTGCAGAGCGGTGGTGACCTCTCTCTCTGACCTGAGGGAGGACCTCCCCGCCAACCCGGGACAAGGAAGACCTCCAGAGCGTCTGATCACGGCCTCTCTCAACATCTCACGGCGGGCAGAGGATGTTTTTACCCGGGATGGGAGCCGTTGGTTTTGCTCCGCGGTGAGATGTCCAGCCACCCGACCACTGCCGGCCACGGGAGGCGAAGAAGCCACAACGCCATGAGGCACCGCGGCTCCCGACCGGCCCAGATCGGGGCCTGGGTCCAGGCCGGGACCAGCCGGAATAGCAGGAGCCTCATCCGACAGGGCCGCGTAGCGGCCGGAGAGACTCAGGAGCGGCGGCGAGGGAGCGCCGTCCGATTGCCTCTTGCGACCGCGGACCACCACCTCGGCCCAGGTCGACTGCTGGTTCGGTGTTGAGCAGGAGAGCCGCGGACAGGTGGAGGAGTCCCACAGAACTGTGTCCTGACAGGTAGCACTGAGCTCGGCAATCCGTCTGGACTGCCCAGACGCCACGTCCATGAAGCTAGCTAGAAGAGAGTCTTTCTTCTGCAATTCTGAAGAAGGAAACCGAGGATGCTGTGTTCTGCAGATGGATCCTGCGGCTGGCCACACCGCGTTGCTGGTTCCTCCACAGTCAAACTCTCACTTTATACTGGCTCGCCACTGAACACCAAGTTCAGGTCCTGATCGACTCGGTCTGGGTAAAAAAAACAATCGGAGCTAAGGCCCGCTAACAGAGGCGTCTCCTTCCACTCAAATCCTCACAGAATGTTTCACCCGGGAGTTCTCGGTGGGTGCACTGTGACTGTGTTTCCTTGGCAACGCCTTCACTCGAAAAGAGAGTGAACACGGCTGAGCGCCACCCTCTGGTTGGGCAGGGAACTGTATTAGGAACCCATGTGGATTACACTAACTTTTGTTAAAATAAAGTTGCTGCTTCAAAAGCTCAGCAAGTGACAAACTGATGCAATGATTTTCCTAAGGGGTGCCCAAACTTTTTCATACCACTGTATTACTAACCACTCATCATCACTTCCACTGATCCACAAATTGATAAAAGATTATGGCATCTTGTCAGAATATTCTATTAATTGGTCAAAATCCGAAATATTGTCGATATCAGACAAAGCAGACTGGGTTTGGAAGGCTGAGGAGTGGAATCACCCTTTTAAAGAACCTTCCAAAATAATCAAGTACCTCGGTATTCAAGTACCTACTAAACTAAATGATCTATTTAAGATCAACTACAATCCTGTCCTACAGGACATCAAAGAAAGCCTTGAAAGGTGGATTAAGTTGCCATTATCCCTACTCGGACGAGTCTCCATCATTAAAATGAATATCCTTCTGAGAGTAAACTATCTTTTTTCCATGATCCCGGTTACCCCTCCCCCTAGATGGTTCTCTTCACTTAATAGCGCCATCACCAGATTTTACTGGAAAGGGGGTAAAGCACAAATCAGTTTAAGCTCACTTCAGAGGCCAAAACACAGGGGAGGACTTGGAGCCCCAAACTTTCATTATTATTTTTTAGCGCATCAGATCTTACATGTATGCCATTGGATTAAGATTGACAGTTCTACCTGTAAAAAATCTATAGGTAGTTGCACAATCAACACATCATTACAAGCATGGTGGAAGACAAATTACATCCTCAAGTCTAATTTTTCAGTCTCTACACACACTCCACTGTGGAACAACCACATGTTTCTTTTGAATAATAAACCCCTTCTAATGCCAATATGGAAGAGGGAAGGGGTAACAGAATTGGGGCACCTATTTAACAACGGATTCTTTATGTCCTTTAAGCAGATCCAAGAGAAATTTTAAACATTAAGAGTTTTAACAATCTCAATTCCCCTTTATATGACAAATTGTGCAACCTAAAGCCAAAGAAAAAACGTTCGCAAATTTACAAATTGTTAACATCTAACGAAGAAGTCCTGTCAATTCCCATACACAAATGGTCCAAGGACATAAAGAACCTGCCTATAGACTTGAACTGGCAAAAAATATGCAACAACACATTCTCTATGTCGGGTAATTCTAAAGTCCAGCTGATTCAATATAAAGTCTTACATAGAGCCCATATAACTACAAAGCAACGCTATCAGATGGGCTTTAGTCAAAATAGTAAATGTCCACACTGTCCAGATTCTATCGATGATTACTTCCATACTCTCTGGGATTGTATATGTATCAACTCCTTTTGGACAGAAGTGATAAAAATTTTGTCTGAAATACTGAATTTTGACATCCCCATATGCCCTATTATTGTACTCCTTGGGGACTTGTCTATTTTAGATGTCAATAAGACAGTTAAGCCTTTTATCCTGATTGCTTTTACCATTGCAAAAAAATAATAAATGTTTTATTAAACTGGAAAAACAGAGCTAAAATCTCTATAAATCAATGGCTCAAGCTCTTAACCAATTACTCAAATCTAGAAAAGCTTACTGCATCTTTGAAAAACAACATGACGGGGCGTGGCCTGGCTGTCGCCATGTGAGACGTGTTTCTCTGTTGCTCCTCAAGTCTTGTTGATACCTTTTTGCTTATTTCCCCTGATTTGTTTTTGGAACTTTTTTTTGTATCCCTGAGTCGATTATGACCTCTACTCGCCTGAAAACAGAGCCATCTCGAGGAGGCTGTGCAAAAGCCTCGACCACGACCGACCCTGACCCCCCACCACAGCTAGATGCTAACTTTCCCAACTGGGACCGGCTCCAGCGAATGCTTGCCTCCATGAAAGGCGACATATGTGGAAGAATTGACTCACTAGCTTTTGACCTTCGCTCTGAGATCACTTCGGTTAAACAAGAGTTGGAGAATAAAGTTGAGCCTATACTGCAGCGGCTGAAAGACCACGAACAGACCGTGTTCAAGCTTGGAGCGTGCATGCACTGACAACGGCACCGAGCTGTCCAGGCTAGATTCAACGGTGAATTCCCTGAAAGCCCAGGTGAAACTACTGAACGACAAATGCAAGGACCTAGAGGGGAGGTTGAGGAGGAATAATATTCGCTTGATTGGTGTCCCGGAAGGCGTAGAGGGACCTCGTCCAACCAACTTTATTGCACAGCTCCTGAAGGATATGCTGAAGCTGGATGAGTCGCCCCTGCTTGACCGAGCCCATCGCACTCTCCGCGCGAAACCTAAAGCTGGAGAAGCGACCCCGTCCTTTCATCATCAGGATCCACTACTTCCAAGTCCGCAATGAAATTTTGCGACGTGCAGGTGAGATGTCCCGGGCCTCCCCACTTCTCTACGAGGGGAAAAAGCTTTTCATCTTTCCTGACTACACTGCATCCGTCTCCAAGAAATGCGCCGCCTTTGCAGGGGTGAAGCGTTCTTTTGTTCCTGGTTATTCGTTCCGTTTCGTTGTTATGTTTGTGTCATTAGGTCACCTCACTTTAACTTTTGTGATGGCTATTCATTCGTCAATGCATACTCATGTACACATATTTATTTTATGATCAGTGCGTGGTTCCATGGCTCAGAATAACCAGTTCTGTCAGGCCGGGAGAAAGCTAAGATTTATAAGCTGGAATTGTAGGGGTCTTAACCATCCGATTAAGCGTAGTAAAGTACTCCACCATCTTCAACATTTAGGAGGGGATGTTGTCTATCTTCAGGAGACTCATTTAAAAGTATCTGATCATGCTAAACTGCGCTGTAGGTGGGTCGGTCAAATGTTTCATTCATCTTTCCAGGGTAAAGCCAGAGGGGTTGCAATCCTGATTCGGAAGTCTATTGATTTTACTTGTTCTGATATAATTTCTGACACTAACGGAAGATATTTAATCATTACTGGACAATTATGTAATTCCCCTGTTGCTCTCATTAATATATATGGTCCCAATTGGGATAATGAGGCCTTCTTCCAGTTAGTATTCTCTAAACTAACCAACATGCCCTCATACCTCCCCATACTTGGAGGTGATTTTAACTGTTGGATCAACCCAACGTTAGATCGCTCTTCCACCAGAAACTTAACTACTTCAAAATCAGCCATCAAATCCTTTATGGATGAATTTTCCATGTCAGATCCCTGGCGCTTCTTTAATCCTACAAAGAGAGCATATTCCTTCTTTTCTAATGTGCACCACACCTTTACACGGATTGATTAATTTCTGTTGGATGGCCATCTTCTATCGTCTGTGCATTCCTGCTCTTACGACGCTATTGTTATATCGGATCACGCTCCTGTTATTTCGGAACTTCAATTTGAAGACTACAATGCTGCAGGTCCTCCTTGGCGTCTTAATACACGGCTGCTGTCCAATGAAAATTTTGTTAACTCTATCTCGCAGCAAATTGACTATTTCTTATCGCTAAATACAACCCCGGATGTCTCCATGTCTGTGATTTGGGAGACTCTAAAGGCCTTTTTAGGGGGGGAAATTATTTCGTTTTCAAGCTATGAAGGCAAGCTTAGGAAGAAAAAAATGGCTGAAGTGAAACAACAAATAGCTCAGCTTGCCAATATCTATGCTATCTCCCCATCACCTGATATTTTTAAAGAACGGCTTTCATTGAAGGCAGAATATGATGTTCTTGCTTCTGCTCAGGTTGAAAATCTCCTGCTGAAATCCAGATCCACGTGCTATGAGCATGGGGACAAAGCAAGTCGACTACTTGCTCACTCTTTACGACAGGCAGCATCCTCTCACCTAATACCACAAATCAGAACTTCATCTGGTGTTACATCAGATCCTAAATTAGTTAATGAACACTTCAGACAATTCTATATGTCTCTATAGTCTTCTGAACATGCGACTGACTCTTTTGCCCTTGACAATTTTTTTAGCTCTCTCAATATTCCTAGAGTGGATCCTGAGTCAGTAAAGACTTTGGAAGAGCCGATCACTATTGCTGAACTTAAACGAGCAGTTTTTTCCATGGAAGCGGGGAAGTGTCCAGTCCCGGATGGTTTTCTAATAGAATTTTATAGGAATTTTTTTGACAAATTAGCCCCAACTTTAATAGATATGTTTAGCGAATCTTTTTTGACATCCAAACTACCACCAACTCTAATGCAGGCTACAATCTCACTTGTTTTAAAGAAAGATAAGGGCCCACTACTGGCCACAAGTTATCGACCCATAAGTTTGTTATCAGCGGATCTAAAACTTCTATCTAAACTTCTTGCCATACGCCTTGAATCAGTTCTCCCCTCCATCATTTCTCTGGACCAGACAGAATTTATTCGTGGTAGACACTCTTTTCCTAATCTGAGGCGGCTTTTTAACATCCTATACAATCCCTCCCCGTCATGCACACCTGAAGTCTTAATTTCGCTGCGGAAAAAGCTTTTGACCGGGTGGAGTGGGACTACCTTTTCTATACCCTACAGAAGTTTGGTTTTGGCAGTAAGTTTATTTCCTGGATGAGACTGTTATACACTTCACCTACAGCATCCATTAGAACCAATAATATTCTTTCTGATAATTTTCCCCTCTACCGCTCCACCCGGCAAGGCTGTCCCCTTAGTCCCCTCTTGTTCGCAATTGCAATTGAACCCCTTGCTATAGCTCTTCGGTCTCCCCCTTGCATCAGAGGTGTACTCAGGTATGGCGTCGAGCACACTGTCTCGCTGTACGCAGATGATCTTTTAGTGTATATTTCGGACCCCTCAATGTCAATCCCGAGTATTTTAGACACATTCACCTCTTTTGGCCTTGTGTCTGGTTATAAACTTAATCTGACCAAAAGTGAGATTTTGCCCTTGAATCCGGCAGCAAGGCGTTTTCCACTGCACAACTTCCCATTCAAGGTTGCTTCGGATAATATTGTGTACTTAGGTATTCAGGTTACAGCTAAATTTGAGGATTCATTTAAATGTAATTTTCTCCCGTTGTTGTCAAGATGCGAAATGACTTTGAATGTTGGCCTTTATTAAACTTATCCCTCGTAGCCCGCATCAACTCTATTAAAATGAACACCCTCCCAAAGATTTCCTATTTATTCCAATGTCTACCCATCTTTCTACCACAGTCGTTCTTTTCCAACATAGATAAATTAATAACTGAATTTATCTGGAACAAGAAAACCCAGAGACTACGCAGATCCTTGCTTCAGAGATCAAAATCTCAGGGAGGTTTGGCACTGCCGAACTTTAGATTTTATTGTGGCAGGTTGAGCGTTGCTCCACCCCCCACTCAATCAGCACCACCGGTGCTTGATTGCACACCGGTGCCACCTGTGACTTACTGCGCTCCCCTCAGGTACACTTTGTCTCGTGGCATTCACCTGGAAGGTCTCGGTCTGGCCAACACAGTCTCACACCTAGTCGTCACATGTTGACGTATGGTCATGTAGCCCTAACGTCCTACACCGACGTCTAGGGGGCCCCCTCTTCGTCGCTTAACGCCGAAAGGGTAATCCCATAGATTTGAATGCAAATCCCTCGTATTTTGACGGAAAGGGGGTTAGCCATGGAGCGGTTTGCCTGCGCTGGAAATATGTTTTTTGGCGATTGATTTTGTGTTACAAATGTGTATTTTGCAGTACCGTGTACATATGAACAATCATTGGTGCGGTGAACATTTTCGTGGGGCAGAAACCCTTGTCTTCGCTACCACGACTTTATACATTAAAATGACATAATTACTGGAGTTACATGGCTGCATATTTGCTGTAAAACTACTTTTAACTACCTGTTGTGTTTTTTTGTTTGTTTGTTTGTTTTTTAACTTCTCTACGATCTCATTTTCAACATGCGACGCATAGCAACCGTTGCTATGGGTAAACAAAACCAGCAGACTTGGCCCTAGATATTTTAATATTTTTTCATCCTTGAAATCTATATTGCGTGGTTCTAAACACATCCTAAATAAACTCTCTTTACTTTTTCTTAACATATATCGACTTAAAGCAATGTCATCGCTAGTTCGGCAACACTAGATATTCGATGTAGTAGCCTATATATCTTTTTAGAACCCTATTTTAACATGTGTTTTAAAACTGGAAAAAACTACAAATATCACGTGACTTGGTATCAAGCTACATGTCGTAGCTCAAGGGATTTGTAGTTTCTACCACGATTAGTGATTTCCTTGAATCGAAGGTTATAAATAATATAATGAATATATAGCCGGGGTTTAAGGGCGTGGGAAAACACATTCTTACCAGAATTTAAGCATATAATTGTCAAGTGGGTGATAAGATACCAGTTTGGACAGCACTCCCACTTTCTGTCTATATCCACTAGGTATAGTCACACAGGCACAAAAGGCAGAGTTCATAAGCTTTCTACAGCACTTTGCCCCATGTCTGTAGCCCCTTTCGATGCAGAATTACTTTAGCCTTAAGCCTTCAAAAATTCTCAGAAGTCAGGGTTCAAAGGTCAATAGATCAAAGAATGAGTCAGTTGCAACCCCTAAACTAACATGTTATTCCCCACGTTGAGACCTTTCCAATGATATCTTTATTATAGTCCTACAACAAAGTATGGATTTTCATATTTCATGAACAGAGCTGTGCACAGGCTTAGATTCAGAGAGGCTTTTGAGGGCTCAGACTATGATATAAGTATATTTGTTTAAACAATGAGAAAAAATCACGTAAGGTAATCATATCTGACAGATTTACAACTGAATTAGTAATTTATATTGTATCTGCTCATTTGTTTTTGCCAATTAATTCCACCAGACATCTTGAACCTATGTGTAAACTAACATCACAACAGCTATTTGTGAAGGGACAGTTACACATACCGTTGTTATGATGTCCAATAGGTCATTTCTGACATCTGTGTGTTTCAATGAAGAAACAGCATCTTAACAAAACACTACTGAGGATATGCAACAGGTATCCTTGATTTCAGAATATTGTAACTTCTATCCTCACCTATAGTGGAACTACTGGTTCACAGCTTATGCTTATTAATAAATGTCAATCAAAACTAAATCAATTCTGAGTAATTAACAAGCAATATAAGCACAAACATTCAGCTGATGGGTAAGAATGTACTTCTCAATAACATGGGCTTGTCTTTTATGCTGGCTAAGCTACTGTAATGGGTGTGATTGGATGAAGTTGTCTGTTAACCCCTCACCTGTTTTTATTGAAAACAAACCTATTCAGGCTGCTAATTTATAAACTGTAAACAATCATGAAACTGAATGGAAATGAACACAGACAGAGACAGGTGGCAGGTATTTTATTTTAAAACATTACCAGACATTAACATTTATCATCCATGTAGCCAGGGTGGTTAGCACTGATGCCTCACAATGAGAAGATCACCGGTTCAAATCCATGGGCCGACTGGTTCCTTTCTGTGTGGAGTTTGTATGTTCTCCCTGTGTCTGCGTGGGTTCTCTCCGGGTTGTCCCGCGTCGTCTGTCTCTCTATGTTAGCCCTGTGACTGGTGACCTGTCCAGGATGTACCCCGCCTCTCGCCTGATGACTGTTGGGATAGGCTCCAGCAGACCCTGCGACCCTTAACAGGAATAAGCGGGTATAGAAGATGAATGAATGAATGAATTCATGTAGCCTTTCTCCTCAAAGATCAAGCAAAACAGATCATAAAGCAGTTATATCAAAGAATAATAACTTTACTCCATAACTGGCATACAACCCAGCAACAATAACAAAACCACTATGACACAGTAACAGTGTCAAACAATTTATTGGCTATTTCAGGATGTTACCTTTGAATGTTGTCTTTTGGCTCCCAGGAGTTATTCCACTTTGTCCCACTGCAAGACAGACAGTCAGACAGCATTAAGTATTACTGTTAAATTGCTTTAAGATTATTGGAAAATGTACAAGAACACATTCCTCAGGTATGCAGATATTTTGTAATCATAATACCTGGCTATGTATGCAACAGCTTGTATTTGAAGATGATGCGATAAATTAGTGTAGCCAAGTTAGATAAAAAGGTGCATTATATAACACAGTATGCATGTAGTACACAATCTAGTATGTGCATTGTGTACTACTTCACACTTTTAAATGATCCATTGATCATTCTGACCTGTCATGAGGGCCTCAGGTTCTCAGGGACCATGCTTGATTTCAGACATAGGGCAGTTATATATTAATATATTACTTAACTACTTCAATACACGCTTTGTCTTTGGAACAATAGATACTGTGATTGGTAAATTAAGTATGTAAAGTATGATAATAGCATTTGAAAATCAGCTAACAGACACCAATGTACACCTGTCTTATATCTGTCTGTCCTTTTCCATTCCAGGTTTTCACCTTTTAAACAACTTTGTTTAGCAAAGCAACATGGTTACAAACATGATATTCACCTGTGCATGTCCTGACGTCTTCTAAAAGTCATATTTACATAACTGTTATCATGATAGCTAGCTAGCTACCTTTTAAAAAAATAACCTTTGGCTAGTTGTTTTAATTTAACATTAGCCTATATATCCCCCGTAGTAACTGTAGATAGTATACTAGAAGGTGAATCAACATTAAAACGACCTGACAACATGTTATATTGTTCTCAAACGTTAATTAAACACATTTGCTGTACTTACCTTAATTCCTCCAACTATGACCTACCGATGTAAATGACCAACACCGGACCAACGATTGTTCACCATATGCGCCGCACGGTACTGCAAAATACACATTTGTAACACAAAAACAATCGCCAAAAAACATATTTCCAGCGCAGGTAAACCGCTGCATGGCTAACCCCCTTTCCGTCAAAATACAACGAGGGATTTGCATTCAAATCTATCGGATTACCCTCTCGGCGTTAAACGACGAAGAGGGGGCCCCCTAGACGTCGGTTTAGGACGTTAGGGCTAACTGACCAAACGTCAACATGTGACGACTAGGTGTGAGACTGTGTTGGTATTTCCGGTGGCGTTTCCAGATACCATGGGAAATGTGGCCACTAGCAGCGGTATTTCCGGTGGCGTTTCCAGATACCATGGCAAATGTGGCCACTAGCAGCGGTATTTCCGGTGGCGTCCCCAGATACCATGGGAAATGTGGCCACTAGCAGCGGTATTTCCGGTGATGCCAATACAGAAGCCACTGTCCAACGGAGATGCCACGGCAAATGCAACTACTTAGGGGAGATACCACGGCACTTGGCACTGTTCGAGGGAGGTGCTACGGCAGACGCCAGTGTTTAGGTGAGGTACCACGGCAGTAGCCATTGGTCAGAGGAGGTACCACAGCGGTAGCCACCGGTCGGGGGAAGTACCACGGTAGACGCCAGTGTTTAGGCGACACAAGAGGGTGGCTCCGGTGTCAGAATTAATTAATTAATTAATTAATTAATTAAAAAAACGATCTCTCTCTGAGCAGTTCTTGGGTAGTCATTTTTTTTGTCTGTTTTGTTTTGTTGCCGTTTTGTTCGTCTTGTTTGTCTGTTGCCTGTATGTTATTTCTGCTTTTGTGGGTGTCTCCTACAGGATGTGTAGTTTCTTCAGTGTGTGTTTTGGAAAAATTGGTATGCATTGGTGTCGATTTAGATTATGTTGTCTGGAACATGTATGTATACATTTTGTGTGAATGTTGAACATGAATGTAAAAAAAGAAATATTAATTCTTTTTCCTTTTTTAATGTTAACATTTATTGATTATTTGAATACCGTATTGAAATCAAAAACATTGAGTTTACGTAGAAATTGTACAATATAAGAATAAGAAAAACCTTTATTTGTCCCACAATGGGGAAATTGCAGATATTGCAATATAAATGGTTTCATAAAGGCAATGAACACATATTGTATTACAATCTCCAAAAATCTACTTTACAGAAATTTCAGTTCAAAATATCAGAAACTATACATGCAGAAACATGTGTAGAACTGTAACCAGAAACTGCTCATTTAAGTTGGTTGAACAACATGGTGACATCAAAATACAACGAAAGCACAAAGAACATAAAAAATACTATGTTCTCTGTCACTCCTTCGGATGTAAAAAGTGGAATGGTGGTAAGCTGCTACAGCTAAGCTTTTATTGAACATTTGTGCTCCATTTCACATTCGCAATATGCCTTGTCAAGTATCCTTGTCTGTCACAAATCTTTTCACAAAATATCCACATGTCTTCGGTTATGGAGAATTAGAAGTTGACTCCCAGATGTCTTCTTTCTGCAGGTCATCGAACTTGGAGCATTCTGCCTCAGACCAAAGTCTGACATACTGCTGTACAGCCTCTGCTAGTTCTCCTCTCTCATTGTTAGAATCCAGTGTCAGGGTGGGGGAGAAACTGGACCCGTTGTTGACACAGACATGAATAGTGGTAAACAAATTCATCTTCAGTTCTCTTCAAAAAAGATTTTATTTTCATTCAATTGTTACATATGGTGTGTAGATTTTCACTTGCAGCTTCATTTACTAAGACGATAGTTTGCAACTTACTTTGTACTTACTTACTTACTTGTATGATTATCACAGCCGTTACCAGGAGTGGGTTTCAAGTGCCACAGATGCCACAGCTGATGACGCCATTTGGGAAGGCTGCTATTGAGATGTTTAGTTTATGAATGTTAAAAATTGTCAAAGTTAAATTAGCTAGAGGTAGCATTTCCATGACGTATTATTTATTTATTTTGCATTACTTTGCAAGGTTTCCTTGATTAAAGCATATAAACAATGTTATGTTACAATGCTGTGAAAATAAAGCAACTGAATAGCCTACATTTAGGGTATTATCTTTCTTCACATTAAAATACTTTGTTGTTCCAGTTTTTTCATCTTCACATGTTTTTATAATTTTTCAGAGGAATATGAAGTCTACACTTATAACTGCATTGAAAATCATTTATATATAATGAATGTAAAGTTTCCCTGTGAGGTAACAGTGCTAACCACCTCTCCACTGCGCCACCCCAATGTGAAATTTGAATGTAAAAATATCATCACATACAGTGGTATGCAAAAGTTTGGGCACCCCTTAGGAAAATCATTGCATCAGTTTGTCACTTGCTGAGCTTTTGAAGCAGCAACTTTATTTTAACAAATGTTATACCTTATGGAAACAGAAACATTTTGGTAGTGAAATCATTTTCATTGGTCCAACAGAAACATTTTGAATATTTGAACAAAAATAGGCATGTGCATAAATTTGGGTACCCTAAAGAAATAATTCCATTAATATTTAATAGACCCTCCTTTTGCTGCAAGAACAGCCTGTAGACGCCTCCTATAGCCACTGACAAGTCCCTGAAGTCTGGTAGGTGGTACTTTGGTCCATTCCTCCAAACAAAACGCCTCCAGTTCAGTCAGATTTCTTGGCTTCCGTGCGTAAACAGCCTGCTTCAAATCAAACTATACATTTTCAATGATGTTAAGGTCTGGGGACTGGGATGGCCATTCCTGAAGATTGTACTTGTGCTTCTGCATGAATTCCTTGGTGGATTTTGAACAGTGCTTGGGATCATTGTCCTGCTGAAAAATCCAACCCCGGCGTAGCTTCAACTTTGTGACAGATTCTTGAACATTCTTGTCAAGAATCTGCTGATACTGAGAGGAATTCATGTGGCCCTCAACTTTAACAAGTTTTCCAGCCCCTGTGCTAGCCACACAGCCCCATAACATGATGGACCCTCCACCATATTTCACAGTAGGCAATAAGTTCTTCTCATGGAATTCAGTGTGTTTTTTTCACCATGCATACCTCCTCTTGTTCTGACCAAATAACTCCATCTTAGTCTCATCTGACCACAGTATTTCTTTCCAAAATGCTTCTGGCTTTTCCAGATGTGCTTTTGCATACCTCATGCGACTCTTCTTGTGACGAACACTCAGGAAAGGCTTTTTGGGCATCAGCCTTCCAAAGAGCTTTTTCTGGTGCAAAGTGCGCTGGATTGTGGAACGATGAACAAGTACACCATCAGTAGCCAGATGTTGTTGTAGTTCTCTGGAGGTGGTCTGTGGCTGGTCTGTGGCTTGTCTGTGACCATTCTAACCATCCTTCGTCTGTGTCTTTCCAGTATGTTTTTTGTCCTACCACATCTTTCCTTCACAGTGACTGTTCTTCTGGCCTTCCATTTCTGCACCACATTTCTGACTGTGGAAATAGACATCCCAAACCTTCTTGATCATTTCTTGTACCCTTCTCCTAATTCATGATAATGAATTATCTTAGTTTCTTGGTCAGTGGAGAGTTGTTTCGATGCCCCCATGTTGCCAGGAGCCTACACTGTAAAGAATTTCTGTAAATGTACGGCAAAATTTCAACAGTATTAAGGTGTTTTTTCAATATACAGTGCTTTACTGTTAATATTACAGAAAATCTGTGAAATTACAGTTCATTTGCGGTTTTTTTAACGGAATTCTATTGTATTCCTATAATACAGCACTTTACCGTTAAAGTGTCTTAGATAACAGTATCTTGCATTATTTTTGGCATTCTGGGAAGAGCATTGCCTGAGCTGCACATGTGAAGCTAGTTACCTGCCATTCCTGATCCATCTCCATCCTACAAATTATTTGGTGAGTAGCAACTTTATTTGATTGTTTTATATTACATATGATGTTATTGTTTGATTTGATTTGATTAGTTTTGTTTGAATTGATGATTACAGCATATACACATGTTAGAATGATTTTGGCTAGCAGCTAGCTAAATTTTCAAAGATGATGTCAAACAACACAAGGAGCACATTTTGATTTCTACAAAGTTCACGTTTGTTGACGCCAGCATTTTGTCAGTGAATTCATGAAACTTTATAATAGTATTGTGTAAACATTTTTACTTTCTATGTAATTTACCTTAGACTTAAGCAAAACTTTAAAGACAGTGCTTGTTAATTATTGTGTGTGACAGGGCGGATTCAAATAAAGGCAAGATTATTTTCAAGATTATTAGGATATCGGATCACAAATTAAATACTGACGAATATTTGCTTTGCTTTAACTGTGACTGTTTTTAGGTCTTGCATTGTGCAATTGTCTGTTCATTTGGATTTGGATTGATTTTTTTGACACATTTCTCTGATATTGCAGATGCAGTAGATCACTTCAGCACTTCCCTACTGATCACAGTAAGCAGCATACTCCCATGTTCATCATATGACAAAATTCATCAGTTAATTTTCCAGACATCAAACACTAAAATATGGCAAAAGTTTCTTGCTTCACAGTTTTATAACTGTAGTTTACTGTTTATTGAACCACAAGTCAAGTCTGTTCGGCTTGCAATGATGTTTTCTTGTCAAATCTGTGGACATCAGTCTAGCACCTCTACCACCTCCAACTGTTTAACAAGAAATTGTTCAGCATGTGAAGTTTTTACATTACATTCACCTAAAAAGTAAGGTGCAATTTAAGTCTCTCTGTTTCCAGTAACATGCAATTGTTCTGCATGTGATGTTTTTACATGTCACATTTACATTCAGATATAAAGTAAGGTGTAATTTAACTTTACCTGTTTAACATGCAATTGTCCAGCATGTGAAGTTTTTACATGTCAACTTTACATTCAAATAAAAAGTAAAGTGTAAAAAGAATCTGTTTTTTCTCTTATTGTAATCACAAATCTGACATGTAACATATTTTTCTTTCTTTTCTTTTTTAAGTGCTTTTCACTGTGTGCAATAGTATTTTAAATAGTATTAATTTAATAGTATTTTAAGTAATTTTAAATATAAGTTCACACTGTATTTTTCATTTACAGAACAAAATTGGAAATTGAGTAACAGTAAAAAAAAAAAAGTAATGGTAACCCAGCTGCCAGTTCTTAACTGTTTTTTTACAGTCCACATCGTATTTTTTAATTTACAGTATAAAACTGTAAATTTCAATGACAGTAAAAATATGTTAATTTTACAGTAACATAATGGTAACCCAGCTGCCAGTTCTTTACTGTTTTTTTTACAGTCCACACCTTATTTTTAATTTACAGTATAAAACTGTAAATTTCAATGACAGTAAAAATATGTTAATTTTACAGTAACATAATGGTAACCCAGCTGCCAGTTCTTTACTGTTTTTTTTACAGTCCACACCGTATTTTCTTAATTTACAGTATAAAACTGTAAATTTCAATGACAGTAAAAAGATGTTAATTTTACAGTAACATAATGGTAACCCAGCTGCCAGTTCTTTACTGTTTTTTTACAGGAAAATTTCTAACAGTGTAGGACAAGCACAGCCAGAAATTGCCTCTGTTAAATAGCCTTTTTCATGATTGGTTTTACCTGTCTCTGTAATTGAAGGTCTCACAAGCTAATCAAAGCAGTTTTGGGCTCCAACATGTCAGCTACAAATCCCTACAGGTCTTGAAATCAATGTGATTAAAAGGGTGCCCAAACTTTTGCACATACCATTTTTTACATTTTAATTTGTTATAATAAAACTTTGTAATGATACTCTAAGAATTTTGGTCTGGAAAGCACTCAAATGTCTACATCTCGGTAGGAAATAAAATCTTGTTGCTGTGATCATCTTTTATAAAGTTAGAGCAAATTATTATGAAATCTTAGAGGGGTGCCCAAACTTTTGCATACCACTGTATTTAGTTCATGACAAGGACCAGACTGCATTTGCTGTCAACTTGATTTTGTTTGGAAAATTTAATTTGCAAGTTTACTAGATTTATTTACACATATTACACATTCCAAAAAGTAACAATGTTACTACCCAGCCCACTGCCTTTTCTTTACTTAAACCGCATCAAAAAGTCTAAACAGGCTTAATAAGACAAAAACAAGGCAGACAGATTGAGAAACACTGTTTCCTTTTTATTTTCTGTAAGAATCTGAGTGTAAAAAGGTATTACCGCAGTACTGAGTGAGGCGAGATAATTAACCAAAACAAACAATCAAAATGCTTAGCAGTCACCCATATGCACAATGCACTGAGGACAGTCCGCCCCGGTCGACAATCACGCCGGGGATGAGGGGGCCACGAGCACTCGTTACGGCCCGGCAAGCGGCGAGGGCCGGAGCCGCGAGCCACCTTCGTCACCGAGCCTTTCCAAGCCGGAGCCGGTTGCATTTGCCGTGGCATCTCCGTTGGACAGTGGCTTCTGTAGTGGCATTACCGGAAATACCGCTGCTAGTGGCCACATTTCCCATGGTATCTGGAAACGCCACCGGAAATACCGCTGCTAGTGGCCAATACCACGATTTGAGCCAGCTGTCTCTCCTACAGTGTCCGCACAGGTCGGTCATCTTACCACAGACTGGCTTTCTCGCGGGATCAGTCGAACCTTATAAACGCAGGTAACCTGAGATAAGGTAATTGTGACCTGCACAAACATTAATACTCTTATCTCGCTGAAATCTTGATGGATTTACAAACTGTTTGTTTTCTTACAAACTTTATTAACGTGGTTATAATTCTGGATGCAGTTTATCTCCTCAGAAAAAAACCCAGATTTAATCGTGCAGTTGTGTATCACGTCAGTCTAGGACTGCGGTAAAGCCAGCCTCCAAGTCGGCGAACACGGTCAAGCTAGCCCCCACGTTGTTTTGCGCTTTGTCTTTATTAGAAGCGGTACGGTAAACGCGTGCAAAAACAGCCCTTCAAAATAAAAGGATCATTTATGGAAGCAGTAAACGGTGAACTAATTTAAATCTCATGAAAAATATAAATAAATAGCAGCTAATCATGAATTATTATTTGCAACAATGTAATAATGAATTACAATAAAAAGGCAACTAACAATATAAATATGGATTTGTGTCAAATTAATTTAGAACATTTAAATGAAATATAAATTTTCAAGAAAACTCCCTGTTTCCACGGACTAATTCCACTATATCCTAATAGAAGACACCCTCAGGATGTCACCCAGGAAAAATCACGCCATTCTGGTTTGGAATTTCAAAATAAAAGCCCCTTAAACACTACATGATTTTGAAATAGAAATTAAAACAAAACTGCCTGTTTCCACAGACTCTTTCCACTTCCCCCTGATAGTAGACACCCTCAGGATGTCACCCAGGAAATATCAAGCCATTCTGATTTGGAATTTCAAAATAAAGCACCCATAAATTCTGTAATATTTTGCTACTTTCTACATGAACTTGAAATACCAATAAAAACAAAACTGTCTGTTTCCACAGACCAATCCCACTTCACCCTAATAGTAGACACCTTCAGAATGTCACCCAGGAAATATCAGTCCATTCTGATTAGGAATTTCAAAATAAAGGCCTCTTAAATTGTTGTATATTTTACATATTTGCTAGACCATTTCAGACTCCAATAAAAAGGAAACTATCTGTTTCCACAGACTTTTTCCACTTCCCCCTAATAGTAGACACCCCCAGAATGTCACCCAGGAAATATCAGGCCATTCTGATTTGGAATTTCAAAATAAAAAGGCCTTAAATTGTTGTATATTTTACATATTTGCCAGACCATTTCAGACTGCAATAAAAACAAAACTGCCTGTTTCCACAGACTAATCCCCCTTCCCACTGATAGTAGACACCCTCAGGATGTCACTTAGGAGATATCAAGCCGTTCTGATTTGGAATTTCAAAATAAAGCACCCTTAAAATCTGTAATATTTTTCTACTGTCTACATGATTTTGAAATACCAATAAAAACAAAACTGCCTGTTTCCACAGACTCTTTCCACTTTCCCCTGATAGTAGACACCCTCAGGATGTCACTTAGGAGATATCAAGCCGTTCTGATTTGGAATTTCAAAATAAAGCCCTCTTATATTGTTGTATATTTTACATATTTGCCAGACCATTTCAGACTGCAATAAAAACAAAACTGCCTGTTTCCACAGACTCTTCCCACTTTCCGCTGATCGTAGACACCCTCAGGATGTCACCCAGGAGATATCAAGCCATTCTGATTTGTAATTTCAAAATAAAGCACCCTTAAATTCTGTAATATTTTTCTACTGTCTACATGATTTTGAAATACCAATAAAAGAAATCTCCCTGTTTCCACAGTCCAATCCCACTTCACCCTAATAGTAGACACCCTCAGAATGTCACCCAGGAAATATGAGGCCGTTCTGATTTGGAATTTCAAAATAAAGGCCTTTTAAATTCTCTAATATTTTTCAACTTCTTACATGATTTTAAATATCAATAAAAACAAAAATATCTGTTTCCACAGACTCTTTCCACTTCCCCCTCGTATTTACACTCACATTTACATTATAAGGTGTATTAAAAATACTAGAAGTGGTAAAATGCTATGAAAAGAGGTGTGTCTCAGCAACTGTAGCTATGCTGTCATACACTAATTTTGAGCTAATAGGTCACATGACCTGGAAGATATTGAGCTTTAATTCTCATATTTACATGATACAATGTATTACAAAATTCATATAAAATATGAGAAGTGTTAAAATGCTATAAAAAGCAGTGTGTCTCATACAGGAAGAGTAGTTGTACTGTCCTACATTAATTTTGAAACAATAGGTCACATGACCTGGACGTTATTGAGCTGCAGTGGAGATATTTATATTATAAAGTGTAGTAAAAATTAATCTACAATATGAGAAGACTTGGGAGCTATTGAGCTAAAATGCTGTATCATAAAAATATTAATATAAATTATGAGGACCATTCAAATGTAAGGAGATGTACGTGACAGAAGTCCGTACAGTAGAAACCATGGATGGAGTTACGTTTAAGGCAGCACACATTACAGCAGCTGTACAGAAGCCGCATGGCACAGCACTAGTCATGTCGACTGTCTGGCATTGCATGCCCGCAGCAGCAGTTGCCCATATTATTCCACCTGAGGTTAGGGTGTTGGCATTGATCATAGTTACCACTTAGAATGGCTGCCGGTGGAAGCCAATGGTTTTTGTATGGGGTCTTTTAGTTCTGAAAAAAACAAAAGTGAAGCAAAACCTTGGTTGCTGAAGGGTAATGTGTGAAGACTATAAATAGATGTATGCGTTTTTTAATTGTCTTTTATTTCTCTTTTTCACTCGTATTAACTGACATAACCTACTATACAAATATTTCAAATTAAAAATCAAATAGACTTTAGTCAAAAACTCAAAGTCAAATAATACAATAAAACTTAAAATACTGTTATAGAAAAATATATTAATAATACTTGTAATCTCAACATTCTTCAGTTTTTAAATGAGACAATTATTCAGTCACATTTTTGCATGTGGTTTTACCATATCACATACAGTTTGTACTTGTTTTTTTCCTCTCTCTATTTTTGTCCTAACTGCAAAGGGCACAGTCCCAGTTGCTTGCCCTTGCTTTCTGGAGCTGTTGTTCATCCATATGAAGACACTGCTCATGGTACCATTTGTCGCATGTTCCACACTGTATCTGTAAAATAAAATAAGCAAAGAAAATCTCCTGTCAGGTATAACATGTGCTGTGGAGAATCATTTCTGGTTATAGATATTTATATATAAGAAATGTCTTTGCCATAATCACTTTCAATTCAGATTTGTATTAAGAAATGTATATCCTCTGCATTACACTTCTTGCAGACTACAGTTCTTATGACCACCAATTATCACAATCAAAGGGAACAGTTAAATATCATTTCTCCTCTCAAAAATTGCCATTTTCTTTGCCATTTATGCCAATTATTTGTATGGATGTTGGTCAAAAAGGTGGCCCTTAACATGCTTATGGTGAAGTATTCCTCTGTCTGAAACATTTTGAAAAACACATTCTAAAAACATACATTTTACTGTATTAACATACAATAAACTCCACATTATAAATGTACTAGAAATAGTGCATGATAAGTTTTCAAGTCAATACAACTATCAGTATTCAAATTCCTTATTACAGTAGAAAACTAATTCCAGACATTTCCTTTTAACTCATTTGTTTCCTGTTTCAGTATGAGTTGACTATATTGATGTTTGCTAAGAAATATTTATGATTTCATTATGGAAATATAAGTTCATCACAGATAGATTCAACTGATTCACAAACTGATTCACAAACCTGAACCATTAAGTAATGACAGTGCAAACTTAGCCCTCTCAAGAGCCATCTCCTTCTTTGATGTTCCAAAAGAAAAGGGTGTTAATGCAGGATATGCCTCCATCAACGCCTTTGCCATCTACAAGAATATATAGAATAAATTGCGTCTTCATTGAAACATTGCTTTAAAACAGATTGTTAAAAATTAAACAAACACCAAAGGAGCATGTAAATGACAAAGTAGATGGGCTGTATTAATACTCCTTCACTTCAATAACAGTTACACAAATGAAAATGCAGAACTGTAAGTATGAATTTATTATTTTGGGCATTAATGAGTTGATATAGTTTTCATATTCCACTACAGGTGTCGTTTGTCGATCACCCCACAACTAGAGCCATCACGTTGGACTGGATGGTGCATGGTTGCTCCTCTCCACTTGACTGTCCCCCACTCATTCTTGCCATAGACGTTCTTTCTCATCTTCAAATAATCTCTTTTGTAAACACATGGTGGTATCAAAAGTCATGCAATACCATTAGCAAAGTCAGGTTTAAACAAATATTAGCCTTTCATTCATCAAAATTCAACTGACTGCTTCTTTAGGATCTTGTGTTATACTGTTAATTGTAACATTTCCACTCAAAAGGGGAGCTGTATTTATGAAAGTACACTACCGTTCAAAAGTTTGGGGTCACATTGAAATGTCCTTATTTTTGAAGGAAAAGCACTGTACTTTTCAATGAAGATAACTTTAAACTAGTCTTAACTTTAAAGAAATACACTCTATACATTGCTAATGTGGTAAATGACTATTCTAGCTGCAAATGTCTGGTTTTTGGTGCAATATCTACATAGGTGTATAGAGGCCTAGTTCCAGCCACTATCACTCCAGTGTTCTAATGGTGAAATGTGTTTGCTCATTGGCTCAGAAGGCTAATTGATGATTAGAAAACCCTTGTGCAATCATGTTCACACATCTGAAAACAGTTTAGCTCTTTACAGAAGCTACAAAACTGATCTTCCTTTGAGCAGATTGAGTTTCTGGAGCATTACATTTGTGGGGTCAATTAAACGCTCAAAATGGCCAGAAAAAGAGAACTTTCATCTGAAACTCGACAGTCTATTCTTGTTCTTCGAAATGAAGGCTATTCCATGCGAGAAATTGCTAAGAAATTGAAGATTTCCTACAACGGTGTGTACTACTCCCTTCAGAGGACAGCACAAACAGGCTCTAAACCGGAGTAGAAAAAGAAGTGGGAGGCTGCGTAGCACAACTGTGCAAGAAGATAAGTTCATTAGAGTCTGTAGTTTGAGAAACAGACGCCTCGCAGGTCCCCAACTGGCATCTTCATTAAATAGTACCCGCAAAACACCAGTGTCAACATCTACAGTGAAGAGGCGGCTGCGGGATTCTGGGCATCAGGGCAGAGTGGCAAAGAAAAAGCCATATCTGAGACTGGCCAATAAAAGAAAAAGATTAAGATGGGCAAAAGAACACAGACATTGGACAGAGGAAGACTGGAAAAAAGTGTTGTGGACGGACGAATCTAAGTTTGAGGTGTTTGGATCACAAAGAAGAATGTTTGTGAGACGCAGAACAAATGAAAAGATGCTGGAAGAATGCCTGACGCCATCTGTTAAGCATGGTGGAGGTAATGTGATGGTCTGGGGTTGCTTTGGTGCTGGTAAGGTGGGAGATTTGTACAGGGTAAAAGGGATTCTGAATAAGGAAGGCTATCACTCCATTTTGCAACGCCATGCCATACCCAGTGGACAGCGCTTGATTGGAGCCAATTTCATCCTACAACAGGACAATGACCCTAAACACACCTCCAAATTGTGCAAGAACTATTTAGAGCAGAAGCAGGAAGCTCATATTCTATCGGTGATGGAGTGGCCAGCGCAGTCACCAGATCTGAACCCCATTGAGCTGTTGTGGGAGCAGCTTGACCGTATGGTACGCAAGAAGTGCCCATCCAACCAATCCAACTTGTGGGAGCTGCTTCTGGAAGCATTTCTCCAGATTACTCAACAAATTAGCTAGATGCAAAGTCTGCAATGCATGCAAACCCGAGTTGTCTACCTGCATTCTTGACTTATTTTCTATCATTCACCTTTCAGATCTGGCTGTACGTTCTTTCCAAATTTCAGAGGAATTTGTTGATTATTGCGTGTATCCTGCTTTTTTCAGGCAATTAAAAATAAATAATAATAAAACTGGACTTAAGAGGGGATACATACCCTACTCTTGTTGCTGCCTGTTCAGACTCTGCTTGCTCTGATTTATTAGCCATAGGATCCAACAAATACACTGTGCTAATGGCAGGAAATACATACTACAAAAACAGATTAATGTTATTTCAAAACAACATCATACATATACACACAACACACTATACTGCTGATTTCAGATTAGCAGTATAGTAACAATCACTGACCAGTAACTTCCAGTGTACTCCACCAACATTTACAAAGGAAAGTATGGCTTTGTAGTTGTTGAAGTCAGTCTGTAATTGAAACAAATTAAATCATTTTTAGTACAGGTTGGAGAGTTTACTCTTTTCTCAAAAGCAATCTTCTTGAAATTGGAATTTTTTATCATTACTTTACGTAAACATAAACCCTCCATACTGTCACACTACATAATCAAACTGTGCAAATGCAAAAAATGCAAAAAAATGACTTTTTGTAGGAATGGATAAGTTAAAGGAATGAAAACATGAAATACTGTTCGCAAGTTGTGCCGTCTGACTTGGTCCCTTTCTCCAAAAAGTATCACACCAGCTGTGTAATGATTAAGAATGTAAATGGTCTTTCCAAGTTTGAGCTGGTTGGCATGCAGATGGAACAGGGCCTCCATAACCTAAATACCAGAAGGAAATACAGTTGAATACACAAAATGACTTATATAAATTGACAGCATTGTAAAAGTTATGTTTTATTGTATGGAGAGGTCTTCATATTTTGGAAAATCTTTGCAATAAATTCTGCACAACAAGTTTATGTTTGATATTTGATTGTGTTTTGATTGTATTCTAGGAAATGTTTAAACCACCAAATACCTCGCCAGTCAGCCATTGGTGAGGTCTCAGTGAACAGAGCTCATAGTGGCGTATCAGAAAACTGGAACCACATTGGTTGGCAGATGGGATCACAGCAACTACTACCTCCGTGTTCTTCCTTTTCCACAATGACTGTAACTGGAAAAACAAACGTACAAATTTTAAATTCTTCACATAATCCCATTAATTAATTTATTAAAAAAGGCATACAAATGAAAAAAATCCCCATATAATCAATAATCCTAAATGCTGTAAAAGGCATCTAACTCACACAAAACTCTTGAAAGAGTTATATGGAGATAACACTACAAAGCAATACAAAACACCTGCAATATAGTTCATCCTCCGCTATTGTACCTATTGCTAAATATAAAAAGCAGGAATTAAATGCTGCTCATTCACTGAGTGATGTAGTTTTGCTATCAGTCATGAAGATGACTCCTACCTGCTGTTGTTCATCTTTTTGTTTTTTCTCTGAGACTGTCCGGCTGGCTTCTGAAGTGGGTGAGAAAAGAATCTCCATACAGGCTCTTTCCATCTCTTTGACAGATGGTTCATCATTATTTACAAGGTAAACCATGAGGTGTGCTATTTTTAATTTCTTCTGGTCATGGAACTCCTTCAAAGTGGACACTATAATGTCCGCACACATTGGCAAAGGAAAGTTGAATATGCCAGAACTTATACATGGAATGGCAACCGATTGAAAATGATGTTCTGTCACTTCATGCAAGATGTTCTCGGTTGTCCTTTTTAGAGTCTTTTTGGATTTGGACAACTCCTTTGGAGATGGATTGAGTTTGACTCGTGGGCCAACAGCATGAATTAAGTTTTTGCAAGGTAGATTACCAGCACTGGTAACGACTGTCTGTCCAGGTTTTAATCTGCCATACTTGTGAATGTGGAGGTCACTGATGTCACAATGATCTGTGGCCCTCCAGCTTTACTTAGAGCCAGTGCAAGCCCACCAGAATGATGCAGGTTCTCATTGGCAGCATTGACAACAGCATCAGCGACAAATGTTGTTAGATCTGCCTTATATACACGTACAGTATGTTGATGCTTTCAGAGAGTTCCACTGACAACCTCTTGTCTTGACTGTCAGTCTGTTTTCCAAGGACAGTCTCAGTCACTGGGGAGTCAACCTGTTGACAGCATGGATATGATATATTGAGGCAGTACTTGTGAGGATAAATGAAGTACTTGGAAATAATTAATGCAGAGAAAGATGCTTTTTTAGATTGTGTGTACAACCAATTGTAAGTGTTTTTAGAAAATGTTTTTAAATTATCATTTACTTTCCTGGATCAGAATTGTTTAAGTAAAACGTATGTTGTATCAATAGGCTTTCCATTACTGTAGTTTTTCCACAAATTGACTATTATATTTATTTCATTTTAAATATAATTAATCATATTCAAAATTAACTTTAAAGAGTTTCAAAAACTAATTGTAAATGTTCAAGTTATGATAGCATGAGGGTTATGTTTTACCGTCTCTGTCGATGTTTTGAAGGGGAAAGGCTTTTTTATTCCAGTGACGTATCGGCCCTTCTATTTTTGTGTGCGCTCCTTCCATTTTCCTTGCTCCACTCGGAATGTCTGCATAAAAAAGTTGTAAAGTGTTATGAACCAGTTATTGCATAAACAATGCTTTGCTGAACATGTATGCTTTAAGAAATCCAAAGATTGAATATTATAATAACAATATTAATTATAATGTATTTTTAAGACCATTTCCTTTGGCAAAAACGATTACGAGAAAGACAATTGATTTGGATATTTAATGTCTTCACCTTAATATTTCATAATAGTCAAACCTTTTTTGGAAACGCTCTTCTGTTGTCTTCATATTCCTTGAGAAGAGCTTTGTGGGCTATTTTAATAATAATAATTAGTGGTATTGGCCATGTATACTTGTGTATACATGGAATGTGATTTCTGCATTTAACCCATCCGTGAAATTAGTGAACACAGTGACGTGAAGCACACACTAACCTGGAGCAGTGAGCTGCCATGCTACAGCGGCGCTCGGGGAGCAGTGAGGGGTTAGGTGCCTTGCTCAAGGGCACTTCAGCCGCTTTCTACTGGTCGGGGGTTCGAACCGGCAACCCTTCAGCCACAAGCCCAAAGCACTAACCAGTAGGCCACGGCTGCCCCCACGGCTGGTATTGAACCACAAAGTCGTCAAGTCTTGTGAATCTTGCTGACTGGAAACGAATGTGTTTCAGATCCCACTGGCTCTTCTCCATGACCCCCTGTGTCCTGTTGTCTACAGTAATATTCTGACAAAGCAATCACATATTAAGATTAGTGCAAATAGTAAAATCAATCAAGCACAATAAGAATTGATTAACAAAAAAATTGAAAATATTTGCATTACTTGTCTGTTAATCTTTCTGAGAGCATTATATTTTTTTGAGTAGTCTTCATACAGTTGGCTGGTACCATGGCGGCCAAGGTCACCTTTGTATAGAAATACAAGAGATTTTGTATTATCAGATGACATATACAATACAACACGCAACCATGTGTTTCAATTAACTGAGTAACCTAGCATTATTCCAGTCCAAAGTCCAGCATAGGGAAGAAGATACTTGATGAGGTGATCAACAAATCCTTTGGTGTAATACAGGTTTGGATCACCATGCTTTTCCAGCGGTGCTTTGGAAACAACTTCCTTGTAATGTTTACCGAAGAGGTTGCTTCCTTTGACGGCCTAGAGATAATACAGAAAGTGTAATCAGTAATTTATTTTATTTTGCAAAATAAGCCAAAGATCACAGATGTTTACTCATCACCACCCAAACAATTATAGTAACACATAATAATAATAATAATTAAAGCTGCGAGCAGCATTGGACAGGCCCTCGCACGTCCGTGCCCGTCGGGGGGTGCGGCACGTTGGGTGGGAGGTTTGACCCTCTGGTGCATTAGGCCAATTTTTGTGAATTTCTGAGCGCGACAAGCCCATCGGCAGGTGCTTCCCCTTTCATGACTGAACATCGGACTTGGCCATGCCCCGACAGTTTCATCAAAATACGGAATTTTGATAATGCTTACTCAGAAAGTCTATATGAACCTCGGCGACCGGCAAGGACGGGGTCACTGCAGTTCCCAGGGCAGAGCGTAATATTCTCCCCTCCCTGAATGTATTCTGTATGCAGTTTGGAAGACAGCTAACAGTTCTCCAATGAGAGGCAAAGTCTTCTTGCTTCAAGGATTTATTTTGTTACTTCCATTTGAAGTTTACTGTAAAACTGAAATATATACAATAAAAGATGATTCAATATAAAATTATGAATATATTTTAAGTATGTCTTATTATCTCTTACTTCTCTTTACATCTAGTTTATGAATAATAAATAAATGATCTCTTTACAACTGTATAATTTACTTAAAATTAACTTATGAACACACACAATGTCCATGTATAATGGCACATTATAATGACTAAATAATACACTTCTCTGAAACCCTTTTTAGAAATGCTTCACTTAACAGATGAAATAACACCATCTGCTGGACAAAATAGTGTACTACGTGCAAAGATGAGGGAATCACTCAGACAGGGACAGGTTTCACTTTCATTTGATTTGCATGCATAAATATCTCGCTTCCTGACAATTTTAGCCCATTGCTCCAAGAGACATTTTGTAAGTCTTGCCGTGGTCTACAATTTGGCCGAGGTTCTATAACTCTGTGTTGAAAACTGTGGGAGGGCTGCCTGAAAAACAAATTCCAGGGGGCGCTATAGAGCGATTTCGGGCCGCCTCCTAATTAATAATGCAGCCGGATTTTAGAGAATATTGCCCTTAATAACCTCAAGAAGTTCCAGACAGCTCTGAGAAAGTATATGAAAGCTGCACACTTTTGCCTGAAAATGATCCTAAAAGTTCAATGGAGTCTTGGATTTTTGGAAAAGAATCGGGACGCTTGACTTTGATGGGTCACGGTGTCCACATAGTTTCTGGAAAAGTTTCCATTTTTGGAGGGGTTCTTCCCAAAGTTGTTTCCGATAGTTTCACTGAGTTTCAGCCCCGTATGGTCGATATTGTCCGAGCTGGACGTCATCTTGTAAAAATGAAATGTTTCTATCGCCAGTAGGTGGCGCTCTGAAAATCACCAAATGTTGTTATGGAAATGTGTACTTGGCCAGACTGGCATTATATATTAGAGGTTTGGTGACTATTAGAGTATTTTCTGCAAAGTTACAGCACATCAAATTGTCATGAAAACACGCCAAATTTCGTGGCCTCGCCCCTCCCCCACAGTAAATCCAAGGAATACGGCTTGAGCAACCTTTCATCGTCAAGGCCTTAAAAACACACACGCCAGGTTTCGAACAGATAGGATGAAAGCTTTAGGAGGAGTTCGTTCAAATACGAGGTGTGGAAATGTGCACACTTGTGACCAAATATGATTTGTGATGCAAGATGGCGGACTTCCTGTTGGAGTTGGACTATGGCTCCAGGAGGCTTTTTTGTGCGTCTCTGTCTGTTACATACTCCCTCCAAATGTCGTAGACGTACGTGAAACCGTGTGGAGGGGCTACTCCGAAAACGTACAGCTAGGTGGCGCTGTTGAGCCATTTTGTTCCGCCCTTGTGCGAGACCCCCAAAATACGTAATTTTACACCCGACTTTGGGGGGATAGGCAAATTTTCGTGAGTTTTTGAGTACTTTTAGGCTGTCAAAAAGGCGATTTACTTTGGGGAAAACTGAAGAAAGAAAAGAAAAAGAAAAAAAATTAAAGCTGCGAGCAGCATTGGACGGGCCCTCGCACATCCGTGCGCGTCGGGGGGTGCGGCACGTTGGGTGGGAGATTTGACCTTCTGGTGAATTAGGGCAATTTTTGAGAATTTCTAAACATGACAAGCCCACCAGCAGGTGCTTCCCTTTCATGACGAAACATCGAACTTACCCACGCCCCGACAGTTTCACGCTTACTCAGGAAGTCTATATGAACACACCTACCAAGTCAATTGAATAAAATCTATAATCTAAAAAAGTTCTATAACTCTGTGTCGAAAACTGTGGCGGGGTTGCCTCAAAGAAAATTTGCAGGGGGCGCTATAGAGCGATTATGCCCCGCCTCCTAATTAATTATGAAGCCGAATTTTAGGGAATATTGCTCTTAATAACGTCAAGAAGTTTCAGACAGCTCTGAGAAAGTATAAGACAGCCGCAGAGTTTTGCCTTAAAAACTAGCCAAAAAGTCAATGGAGTTCCAATTTTGGATCAGAGGGTCAAATTTGATGGAGCGCCACACCCACACAGTTTCCTCAAGGGCAAAGATTTACTCAGGATGACCATATGAACACACCTACAGAGTTTAAAGTCAATTGGATAAAATCACTCTGAGGAATCCGTTCAAATATGACCCCTTGTCAACCAGGCCGAATCACTGTAAATGGTGATTTTCATGCATAAATATCTTACTTCCTGTTAATTGTAGCCCATTGCTCCAAGTGACATTTTGTAGGTCTCACTACGGTCTACAAGTCGGCCAAGGTTCTATAACTCTGTGTCAAAAACTGTGGGGGGGCTGCCTGAAAAAAAACTTCCAGGGGGGCGCTATAGAGCGATTATGCCCCGCCTCCTAATTAATTATGCAGCCGAATTTTTGGGAATATTGCTCTTAATAACCTCAAGAAGTTTTAGACAGCTCTGAGAAAGTATATTAAAGCCGCACACTTTTGCCTCGAAATGATCCTAAAAGGTCAATGGAGTCTTGGATTTTTGGAAAAAAATCGGGACGCTTGACTTTGACAAGCCACCGTGTCTACATAGTTTCTGGAAAAGTTTCTATTTTTGGAGGGTTTCTTCCCAAAGTTGTTTCCGATAGTTTCACTGAGTTTCAGCCCCGTATGGTCGATATTGTCCGAGCTGGACGTCATCTTGTAAAAATAAAATGTTTCTATCGCCAGTAGGTGGCGCTCTGAAAATCATCAAATGTTGTTATGGAAATGTGTACTAGGCCAGACTGGCATTATATATCAGAGGTTTGGTGACGATTGGAGTATTTTCCACAAAGTTACAGCACGTCAAGCACGTCAAATTTTCATGAAAACACGCCACATTTCGTGGCCCCGCCCCTCCCCGACAGTAAATCCAAGGAATACGGCTTGATCAACCTTTCATCGTCAAGGCCTTAAGAACGCACACGACAAGTTTCCAACAGATAGGACGAAAGCTCTAGGAGGAGTTCGTTCAAATACGAGGTGTGGAAATGTGCACACTCGTGACCAAATATGATTTTTGATGCGAGATGGCGGACTTCCTGTTGGACTTGGACTATGGCTCCAGGACGCTTTTTTGTGCGTCTCTGTCTGTTGCATACTCCCTCCAAATGTCATAGACGTGCGTGAAACCGTGTCGAGGGGCTACTCCGAAAACAAAGGTCTAGGTGGCGCTGTTGAGCCATTTTGTTACGCCCTTGTGCGAGACCCCCAAAATACGTAATTTTACACCCGACTTTGGGGGGGTAGGCAAATTTCCGTGAGTTTTCGAGTACTTTTAGGCCGTCAAAAAGGCGATTTACTTTTAGGATTCTGAAGAAAGAAAAGAAAAAAAAGAAGAATTAAAGCTGCGAGCAGCATTGGACGGGCCCTCGCACGTCCGTGCCCGTCGGGGGGTGCGCCACGTTGGGCGGGAGATTTGACCTTCTGGTGAATTAGGGCAATTTTTGAGAATTTCTAAACACGACAAGCCCACCAGCAGGTGCTTCCCTTTCATGACGAAACATCGAACTTTGCCACGCCCCGACAGTTTCACGCTTACTCAGGAAGTCTATATGAACACACCTACCAAGTCAAATGAATAAAATCTATAATCTAAAAAAGTTCTATAACTCTGTGTCGAAAACTGTGGCGGGGTTGCCTCAAAGAAAATTTGCAGGGGGCGCTATAGAGCGATTATGCCCCGCCTCCTAATTAATTATGAAGCCGAATTTTAGGGAATATTGCTCTTAATAACGTCAAGAAGTTTCAGACAGCTCTGAGAAAGTATAAGACAGCCGCAGAGTTTTGCCTTAAAAACTAGCCAAAAAGTCAATGGAGTTCCAATTTTGGATCAGAGGGTCAAATTTGATGGAGCGCCACACCCACACAGTTTCCTCAAGGGCAAAGATTTACTCAGGATGACCATATGAACACACCTACAGAGTTTAAAGTCAATTGGATAAAATCCCTCTGAGGAATCCGTTCAAATATGACCCCTTGTCAACCAGGCCGAATCACTGTAAATGGTGATTTTCATGCATAAATATCTTACTTCCTGTTAATTGTAGCCCATTGCTCCAAGTGACATTTTGTAGGTCTCACTACGGTCTACAAGTCGGCCAAGGTTCTATAACTCTGTGTCAAAAACTGTGGGGGGGCTGCCTGAAAAAAACCTTCCAGGGGGCGCTATAGAGCGATTAGGCCCCGCCTCCTAATTAATTATTGAGCCGAATTTTGGGAAATATTGCTCTTAATAACCTCAAGAAGTTTTAGACAGCTCTGAGAAAGTATATTAAAGCCGCACACTTTTGCCTGAAAATGATCCTAAAAGGTCAATGGAGTCTTGGATTTTTGGAAAAAAATCAGGACACTTGACTTTGACAAGCCACCGTGTCTACATAGTTTCTGGAAAAGTTTCTATTTTTGGAGGGTTTCTTCCCAAAGTCGTTTCCGATAGTTTCACTGAGTTTCAGCCCCGTATGGTCGATATTGTCCGAGCTGGACGTCATCTTGTAAAAATAAAATGTTTCTATCGCCAGTAGGTGGCGCTCTGAAAATCACCAAATGTTGTTATGGAAATGTGTACTAGGCCAGACTGGCATTATATATCAGAGGTTTGGTGACGATTGGAGTATTTTCCACAAAGTTACAGCACGTCAAGCACGTCAAATTTTCATGAAAACACGCCACATTTCGTGGCCCCGCCCCTCCCCGACAGTAAATCCAAGGAATACGGCTTGATCAACCTTTCATCGTCAAGGCCTTAAGAACGCACACGACAAGTTTCCAACAGATAGGACGAAAGCTCTAGGAGGAGTTCGTTCAAATACGAGGTGTGGAAATGTGCACACTCGTGACCAAATATGATTTTTGATGCAAGATGGCGGACTTCCTGTTGGAGTTGGACTATGGCTCCAGGACGCTTTTTTGTGCGTCTCTGTCTGTTGCATACTCCCTCCAAATGTCGTAGATGTACGTGAAACCGTGTCGAGGGGCTACTCCGAAAACGCACATCTAGGTGGCGCTATTGAGCCATTTTGTTACGCCCTTGTGCGAGACCCCCAAAATACGTAATTTTACACCCGACTTTGGGGGGGTAGGCAAATTTCCGTGAGTTTTCGAGTACTTTTAGGCCGTCAAAAAGGCGATTTACTTTTAGGATTCTGAAGAAAGAAAATAAAAAGAAGAAGAATAATAAAAAAAAAATAATAAACATTCGAAAAACAATAGGGCCTTCGCCGCCTTGCGTGCTCGGGCCCTAATTAAAGCTGCGAGCAGCATTGGACGGGCCCTCGCACGTCCGCGCCCGTCGGGGGATCTGGCACGTTGGGTGGGAGATTTGACCTTCTGGTGCATTAGGCCAATTTTTGTGAATTTCTGAGCACAACAAGCCCATCAGCAGGTGCTTCCCCTTTCATCACGGAACATCGAACTTGGCCACACCCCGACAGTTTCATCAAAATACGGAATTTTGATAATGCTTACTCAGAAAGTCTATATGAACCTCGGCGACCGGCAAGGACGGGGTCACTGCAGTTCCCAGGGCAGAGCGTAATATTCTCCCCTCCCTGAATGTATTCTGTATGCAGTTTGGAAGACAGCTAACAGTTCTCCAATGAGAGGCAAAGTCTTCTTGCTTCAAGGATTTATTTTGTTACTTCCATTTGAAGTTTACTGTAAAACTGAAATATATACAATAAAAGATGATTCAATATAAAATTATGAATATATTTTAAGTATGTCTTATTATCTCTTACTTCTCTTTACATCTAGTTTATGAATAATAAATAAATGATCTCTTTACAACTGTATAATTTACTTAAAATTAACTTATGAACACACACAATGTCCATGTATAATGGCACATTATAATGACTAAATAATACACTTCTCTGAAACCCTTTTTAGAAATGCTTCACTTAACAGATGAAATAACACCATCTGCTGGACAAAATAGTGTACTACGTGCAAAGATGAGGGAATCACTCAGACAGGGACAGGTTTCACTTTCATTTGATTTGCATGCATAAATATCTCGCTTCCTGACAATTTTAGCCCATTGCTCCAAGAGACATTTTGTAAGTCTTGCCGTGGTCTACAATTTGGCCGAGGTTCTATAACTCTGTGTTGAAAACTGTGGGAGGGCTGCCTGAAAAACAAATTCCAGGGGGCGCTATAGAGCGATTTCGGGCCGCCTCCTAATTAATAATGCAGCCGGATTTTAGAGAATATTGCCCTTAATAACCTCAAGAAGTTCCAGACAGCTCTGAGAAAGTATATGAAAGCTGCACACTTTTGCCTGAAAATGATCCTAAAAGTTCAATGGAGTCTTGGATTTTTGGAAAAGAATCGGGACGCTTGACTTTGATGGGTCACGGTGTCCACATAGTTTCTGGAAAAGTTTCCATTTTTGGAGGGGTTCTTCCCAAAGTTGTTTCCGATAGTTTCACTGAGTTTCAGCCCCGTATGGTCGATATTGTCCGAGCTGGACGTCATCTTGTAAAAATGAAATGTTTCTATCGCCAGTAGGTGGCGCTCTGAAAATCACCAAATGTTGTTATGGAAATGTGTACTTGGCCAGACTGGCATTATATATTAGAGGTTTGGTGACTATTAGAGTATTTTCTGCAAAGTTACAGCACATCAAATTGTCATGAAAACACGCCAAATTTCGTGGCCTCGCCCCTCCCCCACAGTAAATCCAAGGAATACGGCTTGAGCAACCTTTCATCGTCAAGGCCTTAAAAACACACACGCCAGGTTTCGAACAGATAGGATGAAAGCTTTAGGAGGAGTTCGTTCAAATACGAGGTGTGGAAATGTGCACACTTGTGACCAAATATGATTTGTGATGCAAGATGGCGGACTTCCTGTTGGAGTTGGACTATGGCTCCAGGAGGCTTTTTTGTGCGTCTCTGTCTGTTACATACTCCCTCCAAATGTCGTAGACGTACGTGAAACCGTGTGGAGGGGCTACTCCGAAAACGTACAGCTAGGTGGCGCTGTTGAGCCATTTTGTTCCGCCCTTGTGCGAGACCCCCAAAATACGTAATTTTACACCCGACTTTGGGGGGATAGGCAAATTTTCGTGAGTTTTTGAGTACTTTTAGGCTGTCAAAAAGGCGATTTACTTTGGGGAAAACTGAAGAAAGAAAAGAAAAAGAAAAAAAATTAAAGCTGCGAGCAGCATTGGACGGGCCCTCGCACATCCGTGCGCGTCGGGGGGTGCGGCACGTTGGGTGGGAGATTTGACCTTCTGGTGAATTAGGGCAATTTTTGAGAATTTCTAAACATGACAAGCCCACCAGCAGGTGCTTCCCTTTCATGACGAAACATCGAACTTACCCACGCCCCGACAGTTTCACGCTTACTCAGGAAGTCTATATGAACACACCTACCAAGTCAATTGAATAAAATCTATAATCTAAAAAAGTTCTATAACTCTGTGTCGAAAACTGTGGCGGGGTTGCCTCAAAGAAAATTTGCAGGGGGCGCTATAGAGCGATTATGCCCCGCCTCCTAATTAATTATGAAGCCGAATTTTAGGGAATATTCCTCTTAATAACGTCAAGAAGTTTCAGACAGCTCTGAGAAAGTATAAGACAGCCGCAGAGTTTTGCCTTAAAAACTAGCCAAAAAGTCAATGGAGTTCCAATTTTGGATCAGAGGGTCAAATTTGATGGAGCGCCACACCCACACAGTTTCCTCAAGGGCAAAGATTTACTCAGGATGACCATATGAACACACCTACAGAGTTTAAAGTCAATTGGATAAAATCACTCTGAGGAATCCGTTCAAATATGACCCCTTGTCAACCAGGCCGAATCACTGTAAATGGTGATTTTCATGCATAAATATCTTACTTCCTGTTAATTGTAGCCCATTGCTCCAAGTGACATTTTGTAGGTCTCACTACGGTCTACAAGTCGGCCAAGGTTCTATAACTCTGTGTCAAAAACTGTGGGGGGGCTGCCTGAAAAAAAACTTCCAGGGGGGCGCTATAGAGCGATTATGCCCCGCCTCCTAATTAATTATGCAGCCGAATTTTTGGGAATATTGCTCTTAATAACCTCAAGAAGTTTTAGACAGCTCTGAGAAAGTATATTAAAGCCGCACACTTTTGCCTCGAAATGATCCTAAAAGGTCAATGGAGTCTTGGATTTTTGGAAAAAAATCGGGACGCTTGACTTTGACAAGCCACCGTGTCTACATAGTTTCTGGAAAAGTTTCTATTTTTGGAGGGTTTCTTCCCAAAGTTGTTTCCGATAGTTTCACTGAGTTTCAGCCCCGTATGGTCGATATTGTCCGAGCTGGACGTCATCTTGTAAAAATAAAATGTTTCTATCGCCAGTAGGTGGCGCTCTGAAAATCATCAAATGTTGTTATGGAAATGTGTACTAGGCCAGACTGGCATTATATATCAGAGGTTTGGTGACGATTGGAGTATTTTCCACAAAGTTACAGCACGTCAAGCACGTCAAATTTTCATGAAAACACGCCACATTTCGTGGCCCCGCCCCTCCCCGACAGTAAATCCAAGGAATACGGCTTGATCAACCTTTCATCGTCAAGGCCTTAAGAACGCACACGACAAGTTTCCAACAGATAGGACGAAAGCTCTAGGAGGAGTTCGTTCAAATACGAGGTGTGGAAATGTGCACACTCGTGACCAAATATGATTTTTGATGCGAGATGGCGGACTTCCTGTTGGACTTGGACTATGGCTCCAGGACGCTTTTTTGTGCGTCTCTGTCTGTTGCATACTCCCTCCAAATGTCGTAGACGTGCGTGAAACCGTGTCGAGGGGCTACTCCGAAAACAAAGGTCTAGGTGGCGCTGTTGAGCCATTTTGTTACGCCCTTGTGCGAGACCCCCAAAATACGTAATTTTACACCCGACTTTGGGGGGGTAGGCAAATTTCCGTGAGTTTTCGAGTACTTTTAGGCCGTCAAAAAGGCGATTTACTTTTAGGATTCTGAAGAAAGAAAAGAAAAAAAAGAAGAATTAAAGCTGCGAGCAGCATTGGACGGGCCCTCGCACGTCCGTGCCCGTCGGGGGGTGCGCCACGTTGGGCGGGAGATTTGACCTTCTGGTGAATTAGGGCAATTTTTGAGAATTTCTAAACACGACAAGCCCACCAGCAGGTGCTTCCCTTTCATGACGAAACATCGAACTTTGCCACGCCCCGACAGTTTCACGCTTACTCAGGAAGTCTATATGAACACACCTACCAAGTCAAATGAATAAAATCTATAATCTAAAAAAGTTCTATAACTCTGTGTCGAAAACTGTGGCGGGGTTGCCTCAAAGAAAATTTGCAGGGGGCGCTATAGAGCGATTATGCCCCGCCTCCTAATTAATTATGAAGCCGAATTTTAGGGAATATTGCTCTTAATAACGTCAAGAAGTTTCAGACAGCTCTGAGAAAGTATAAGACAGCCGCAGAGTTTTGCCTTAAAAACTAGCCAAAAAGTCAATGGAGTTCCAATTTTGGATCAGAGGGTCAAATTTGATGGAGCGCCACACCCACACAGTTTCCTCAAGGGCAAAGATTTACTCAGGATGACCATATGAACACACCTACAGAGTTTAAAGTCAATTGGATAAAATCCCTCTGAGGAATCCGTTCAAATATGACCCCTTGTCAACCAGGCCGAATCACTGTAAATGGTGATTTTCATGCATAAATATCTTACTTCCTGTTAATTGTAGCCCATTGCTCCAAGTGACATTTTGTAGGTCTCACTACGGTCTACAAGTCGGCCAAGGTTCTATAACTCTGTGTCAAAAACTGTGGGGGGGCTGCCTGAAAAAAACCTTCCAGGGGGCGCTATAGAGCGATTAGGCCCCGCCTCCTAATTAATTATTGAGCCGAATTTTGGGAAATATTGCTCTTAATAACCTCAAGAAGTTTTAGACAGCTCTGAGAAAGTATATTAAAGCCGCACACTTTTGCCTGAAAATGATCCTAAAAGGTCAATGGAGTCTTGGATTTTTGGAAAAAAATCAGGACACTTGACTTTGACAAGCCACCGTGTCTACATAGTTTCTGGAAAAGTTTCTATTTTTGGAGGGTTTCTTCCCAAAGTCGTTTCCGATAGTTTCACTGAGTTTCAGCCCCGTATGGTCGATATTGTCCGAGCTGGACGTCATCTTGTAAAAATAAAATGTTTCTATCGCCAGTAGGTGGCGCTCTGAAAATCACCAAATGTTGTTATGGAAATGTGTACTAGGCCAGACTGGCATTATATATCAGAGGTTTGGTGACGATTGGAGTATTTTCCACAAAGTTACAGCACGTCAAGCACGTCAAATTTTCATGAAAACACGCCACATTTCGTGGCCCCGCCCCTCCCCGACAGTAAATCCAAGGAATACGGCTTGATCAACCTTTCATCGTCAAGGCCTTAAGAACGCACACGACAAGTTTCCAACAGATAGGACGAAAGCTCTAGGAGGAGTTCGTTCAAATACGAGGTGTGGAAATGTGCACACTCGTGACCAAATATGATTTTTGATGCAAGATGGCGGACTTCCTGTTGGAGTTGGACTATGGCTCCAGGACGCTTTTTTGTGCGTCTCTGTCTGTTGCATACTCCCTCCAAATGTCGTAGATGTACGTGAAACCGTGTCGAGGGGCTACTCCGAAAACGCACATCTAGGTGGCGCTATTGAGCCATTTTGTTACGCCCTTGTGCGAGACCCCCAAAATACGTAATTTTACACCCGACTTTGGGGGGGTAGGCAAATTTCCGTGAGTTTTCGAGTACTTTTAGGCCGTCAAAAAGGCGATTTACTTTTAGGATTCTGAAGAAAGAAAATAAAAAGAAGAAGAATAATAAAAAAAAAAATAATAAACATTCGAAAAACAATAGGGCCTTCGCCGCCTTGCGTGCTCGGGCCCTAATTAAAGCTGCGAGCAGCATTGGACGGGCCCTCGCACGTCCGCGCCCGTCGGGGGATCTGGCACGTTGGGTGGGAGATTTGACCTTCTGGTGCATTAGGCCAATTTTTGTGAATTTCTGAGCACAACAAGCCCATCAGCAGGTGCTTCCCCTTTCATCACGGAACATCGAACTTGGCCACACCCCGACAGTTTCATCAAAATACGGAATTTTGATAATGCTTACTCAGAAAGTCTATATGAACGTCGGCGACCGGCAAGGACGGGGTCACTGCAGTTCCCAGGGCAGAGCGTAATATTCTCCCCTCCCTGAATGTATTCTGTATGCAGTTTGGAACACAGCTAACAGTTCTCCAGTGAGAGGCAAAGTCTTCTTGCTTCAAGGATTTATTTTGTTACTTCCAATTGAAGTTTACTGTAAAACTGAAATATATACAATAAAAGATGATTCAATATAAAATTATGAATATATTTTAAGTATATCTAATTATCTCTTACTTCTTTTTACATCTAGTTTATAAATAATAAATAAATAATCTCTTTACAACTTTATAATTTACTTAAAATTAACTTATGAACACACACAATGTCCATGTATAATGGCACATTATAATGACTAAATAATACACTTCTCTTAAACCCTTTTTAGAAATGCTTCACTTAACAGATGAAATGACACCATCTGCTGGACAAAATAGCGTACTACGTGCATAGATATGAGGGAATCAGTCAGACAGGGACAGGTTTCACATTCATTTGATTTTCATGCATAAATATCTCGCTTCCTGTTAATTGTAGCCCATTGCTCCAAGAGACATTTTGTAAGTCTTGCCATGGTCTACAATTTGGCAGAGGTTCTATAACTCTGTGTCAAAAACTGTGGCGGGGCTGCCTGAAAGAAAATGTCTAGGGGGCGCTATAGAGCGATTATGCCCCGCCTCGTAATTAGTTATGCAGCCGAATTTTAGAGAATATTGCTCTTAATAACCTCAAGAAGTTTCAGACAGCTCTGAGAAAGTATATTAAAGCCGCACACTTTTGCCTGAAAATTATCCTAAAAGTCAATGGAGTCTTGGATTTTTGGAAAAAAATCGGAACGCTTGACTTTGATGGGCCACCGTGTCTACATAGTTTCTGGAAAAGTTTCTATTTTTGGAGGGTTTCTTCCCAAAGTTGTTTCCGATAGTTTCACTGAGTTTCAGCCCCGTATGGTCGATATTGTCCGAGCTGGACGTCATCTTGTAAAAATAAAATGTTTCTATCGCCAGTAGGTGGCGCTCTGAAAATCACCAAATGTTATGGAAATGTGTACTAGGCCAGACTGGCATTATATATCAGAGGTTTGGTGACGATTGGAGTATTTTCCACAAAGTTACAGCACGTCAAGCACGTCAAATTTTCATGAAAACACGCCACATTTCGTGGCCCCGCCCCTCCCCGACAGTAAATCCAAGGAATACGGCTTGATCAACCTTTCATCGTCAAGGCCTTAAGATGAAACACGACAAGTTTCCAACAGATAGGACGAAAGCTCTAGGAGGAGTTCGTTCAAATACGAGGTGTGGAAATGTGCACACTTCTGACCAAATATGATTTTTGATGCAAGATGGCGGACTTCCTGTTGGAGTTGGAGTATGGCTCCAAGAGGCTTTTTTGTGCGTCTCTGTCTGTTACATACTCCCTCCAAATGTCGTAGACGTGCGTGAAACCGTGTCGAGGGGCTACTCCGAAAACGAAGATCTAGGTGGCGCTGTTGAGCCATTTTGTTACGCCCTTGTGCGAGACCCCCAAAATACGTAATTTTACACCCGACTTTGGGGGGGGTAGGCAAATTTCCGTGAGTTTTCGAGTACTTTTAGGCCGTCAAAAATGCGATTTACTTTTAGGATTCTGAAGAAAGAAAAGAAAAAAAAGAATAATAATAATAAAAAAAATAATAATAAACATTCGAAAAACAATAGGGCCTTCGCCGCCTTGCGTGCTTGGGCCCTAATAAAAAAAAATAATAATAAACATTCGAAAAACAATAGGGCCTTCGCCGCCTTGCGTGCTCGGGCCCTAATTAAAGCTGCAAGCAGCATTGGACGGGCCTTCGCACCCCACGCTTGTCGGCGACCGGCAAGGACGGGGTCACTGCAGTTCCCGGGGCAGAGCATAAATTCTCTCTTCCCTGAATCTCCTAAAGCCCTTTTAGAAATGCTTGTTTTAACAGACTAAATGGCACCATCTGCTGGACAAAGTTGCGTACTACGTGCAAAGATGAGGGATCAGTCAGACAGGGGCAGGTGTCACTTTCACTACAGTAGAACGCCCAAAGGTTAACGAAAAGTCACAATTTTCGCAGTGAACAACCAAAACCCATATAAGTACATCCTGACAAAATTAAAAGAGAATCCAAAGACCTCGTAAGGAACAACAGCTCATCAGATATTTTGTAACATTTCTTGTCCAAAGTAGGTGGCGCTACAATAATTAAATGAATATTGTCATATGGATGTGTTCAGATAGGGACCAGCAGCAATACTGTAAAGTTTGATGCACTTTGGACTAAATTAAATTACATTTAACACTACTTCCTGTTACATCCCGCGTCATCAAATTTAGAGGGGCCAGAACACCCACGCCAGTTTGACGAAAAGTCAAATTGTTTTTTTTCCAAGACATTGCCTATACTTGTAACTATCTGTTTCCAATTTTTGAAGTCAATCTGACAATGTTAAATGCCAGACCCTCCCACATTCCAAAGCCAAGATCGATAATATTCTCCCCTCCCTGAATGTATTGTATGCATTTTGGAAGACAGCTAAAGTGCATACAATACATTCAGGATGATTCAATATAAAATTCTGAATATATTTTAAGTATCTCTAAATATCTCTTACTTCTCTTTACATCTAGTTTATAAATAGTAAATAAATATTCTCTTTTCAACTTTATAATTAACTTTGTCCATGTAAAATGGCACATTGTAATGACTAAATAAAAAACCTCTCTTAAACCCCTTTTAGAAATGCTTCTTTTAACAGTATAATGGCACCATCTGCTGGACAAAGAAGCGTACTACGTGCAAAGTTGAGAGCACCAGTCAGGCCGGGGCCGGTGTCACTTTCGCTACCGTGGAACGCCCAAAGTTTAACGAAAAGTCACAATTTTCGCAGTGAACGACCAAAACACTTATAAGTACATCCAGAAAAAATTTGAAGAGAATCCAAAGACCCCGAAAGGAACGGCAGCTCACACAACAAACATCATATATTTTGTAACGATTCTTGTCCACAGTGGGTGGCGCTACAATAATTGTATGAATATTGTCATATGGATGTGTTCAGATAGGGACCAGCAACAATACTGTAAAGTTTGATGCACTTTGGACTGAATTAAAAGCACATATAATTCTACTTCCTGTTTAATCGCGCGTCATCAAATAGTAAGAAATTTTTTGAGGGCCCAGAACACCCACGCCACTTCGACGAAAAGTCATTTTTATTTTCTCAATAAATTGCCTATACTTGTAACTATCTATTTCCACATTTTGAAGTCAATCTGACAAGGTTAAATGCCTCTGTCCCCCACATTCCAAAGCCAAGATTTTTCAATTTCGAGGTGTTTTTTCAACTTTGCAGACAAAATAGCAGACTTCCTGTTGGGTTTAGACTATGGCTCCAAGAGACTTTTTTGTGCGTCCTGGGATGTTACATAAATGTGACATATTTCCAGATTTTTAGACGCAACGGGCTTCCGGGGCTGTTCCGTTGAATATTTGTAGGTGGCGCTACAGAGCCATTTTGCCACACCCGTGCTGGGGGCACTTACTCAGATCATTATTGGATGCAAACGGATCTCTGTGCCCATTTTCAGGACTTTTCGCGCATGTATGACGGACTACTGATTTTCCGCCTGGGCAGAAAAACGAGAAAAATAATAATAATAATAATTAAAGCTGCAAGCAGCATTGGACGGGCCCTCGCAATCCACGCTTGTCGGCGACCGGCAAGGACGGGGTCAGTGCAGTTCCCGGGGCAGAGCGATAATATTCTCCCCTCCCTGAATGTACTGTATGCAGTTTGGTAGACAGCTAACAGTTCTCCTATGAGAGGCAAAGTCTCTTTGCTTCAAGGATTTATTTTCTCACTCCCAATTCAAGTTGACTGTAAAACTGAAATACATACAACAAAATATGATTCCAAAGAAAATTCTGAATATATTTTAAGTATCTCTAAATATCTCTTACTTCTCTTTACATCTAGTTTATAAATAGTAAATAAATATTCTCTTTTCAAATTTATAATTAACTTTGTCCATGTAAAATGGCACATTGTAATGACTAAATAAAAAACCTCTCTTAAACCCCTTTTAGAAATGTTTGATTTAACAGTATAATGGCACCATCTGCTGGACAAAGACGCGTACTACGTGCAAAGTTGAGAGCACCAGTCAGGCCGGGGCCGGTGTCACTTTCGCTACCGTGGAACGCCCAAAGTTTAACGAAAAGTCACAATTTTCGCAGTGAACGACCAAAACACTTATAAGTACATCCAGAAAAAATTTGAAGACAATCAGAAGACCCCGAAAGGAACGGCAGCTCACACAACAAACATCATATATTTTGTAACCATTCTTGTCCACAGTGGGTGGCGCTACAATAATTGTATGAATATTGTCATATGGATGTGTTCAGATAGGGACCAGCAACAATACTGTAAAGTTTGATGCACTTTGGACTGAATTAAAAGCACATATAATACTACATCCTGTTTAATCGCGCGTCATCAAATAGTACGAAATTTTTTGAGGGGCCAGAACACCCACGCCACTTCGACGAAAAGTCATTTTTATTTTCTCAATAAATTGCCTATACTTGTAACTATCTATTTCCACATTTTGAAGTCAATCTGACAAGGTTAAATGCCTCTGTCCCCCACATTCCAAAGCCAAGATTTTTCAATTTCGAGGTGTTTTTTCAACTTTGCAGACAAAATAGCAGACTTCCTGTTGGGTTTAGACTATGGCTCCAAGAGACTTTTTTGTGCGTCCTGGGATGTTACATAAATGTGACATATTTCCAGATTTTTAGACGCAACGGGCTTCCGGGGCTGTTCCGTTGAAAATTTGTAGGTGGCGCTACAGAGCCATTTTGCCACACCCGTGCTGGGGGCACTTACTCAGATCATTATTGGACGCAAACGAATGTCTGTGCAAATTTTCAGGACTTTTCGCGCATGTATGACGGACTACTGATTTTCCGCCTGGGCAGAAAAACGAGAAAAATAATAATAATAATAATAATAATAATAATAATAATAATAATAATAATAAACAGTACGAAAACAATAGGGTCCTTGCAACTCCGTTGCATGGCCCCGTTGGGCCCCTGCATTTCGTTGCTCGGGCCCTAATAATAATAATAATAATAATAATAATAATAATAATAATAAACAGTACGAAAACAATAGGGTCCTTGCAACTCCGCTGCATGGCCCCGTTGGGCCCCTGCACTTCGTTGCTCGGGCCCTAATTAAAGCTGCAAGCAGCATTGGACGGGCCCTCGCACCCCACGCTTGTCGGCGACCGGCAAGGACGGGGTCACTGCAGTTCCCGGGGCAGAGCGACAATATTCTCCCCTCCCTGAATGTACTGTATGCAGTTTGGCAGACTGCTAACAGTTCTCCAATGAGAGGCAAAGTCTACTTGCTTCAAGGATTTATTTTGTCACTACCAATTCAAGTTGACTGTAAAACTGAAATACATACAACAAAAGATGATTCCAAATAAAATTCTGAATATATTTTAAGTATCTCTAAGTATCTCTTACTTCTCTTTACATCTAGTTTATAAATAATAAATAAATAATCTCTGTACAACTTTATAATTTATGAACACACAATGTCCATGTATGATGGCACATTGTAATGAGTAAGACATTCACCTCTCCTAAACCCCTTTTAGAAATGCTTGTTTTAACAGTATAATGGCACCATCTCCTGGACAAAGTAGCGTACTACATCCAAAAATTAGGGATTCACTCATACAGGGACAGGTGTGATTTTGCTACAGTGGAACGCCCAAAGTTTAACGAAAAGTCACAATTTTCGCAGTGAACGACCAAAACCCTTATAAGTACATCCTGAAAAAATTTGAAGAGAATCCAAAGACCCCGAAAGGAACGGCAGCTCACACAACAAACATCATATATTTTGTAACGATTCTTGTCCACAGTGGGTGGCGCTACAATATTTGTATGAATATTGTCATATGGATGTGTTAAGATAGGGACCAGCAACAATACTGTAAAGTTTGATGCACTTTGGACCACTTTGGACTGAATTAAAGCACATTTATAACTACCTCTTGTTACATCTCGCGTCATCAAATACTAAGAAATTTTTGAGAGGCCAGAACACCCACGCCACTTCGACGAAAAGTCATTTTTATTTTCTCAAGATATTGCCTATACTTGTAACTATCTATTTCCACATTTTGAAGTCAATCTGACAAGGTTAAATGCCAGACCCTCCCACATTCCAAAGCCAAGATTTTTCAATTTCGAGGTGTTTTTTCAACTTTGCGGACAAAATAGCAGACTTCCTGTTGGGTTTAGACTATGGCTCCAAGAGACTTTTTTGTGCATCCTGGGATGTTACATAAATGTGACATATTTCCAGATTTTTAGACGCAACGGGCTTCCGGGGCTGTTCCGTTGAAAATTTCTAGGTGGCGCTACAGAGCCATTTTGCCACACCCGTGCTGGGGGCACTTACTCAGATCATTATTGGACGCAAACGAATCTCTGTGAAAATTTTCAGGACTTTTCGCGCATGTATGACGGACTACTGATTTTCCGCCTGGGCAGAAAAACGAGAAAAATAATAATAATAATAATAATAATAATAATAATAATAATAATAATAATAATAATAATAAACAGTACGAAAACAATAGGGTCCTTGCAACTCCGTTGCATGGCCCCGTTGGGCCCCTGCACTTCGTTGCTCGGGCCCTAATAATAATAATAATAATAATAATAATAATAATAATAATAATAATAAACAGTATGAAAACAATAGGGTCCTTGCAACTCCGTTGCATGGCCCCGTTGGGCCCCTGCACTTCGTTGCTCGGGCCCTAATAATAAACAGTACGAAAACAATAGGGTGCTTGCAACTCCGTTGCATGGCCCCGTTGGGCCCCTGCACTTCGTTGCTCGGGCCCTAATAATAATAATTAAAGCTGCAAGCAGCATTGGACGGGCCCTCGCAATCCACGCTTGTCGGCGACCGGCAAGGACGGGGTCACTGCAGTTCCCGGGGCAGAGCATAAATTCTCTCTTCCCTGAATCTCCTAAAGCCCTTTTAGAAATGCTTGTTTTAACAGACTAAATGGCACCATCTGCTGGACAAAGTTGCGTACTACGTGCAAAGATGAGGGATCAGTCAGACAGGGGCAGGTGTCACTTTCACTACAGTAGAACGCCCAAAGGTTAACGAAAAGTCACAATTTTCGCAGTGAACAACCAAAACCCATATAAGTACATCCTGACAAAATTAAAAGAGAATCCAAAGACCTCGAAAGGAACTGCAGCTCATCAGATATTTTCTAACATTTCTTGTCCAAAGTAGGTGGCGCTACAATAACTGTATGAATATTGTCATATGGATGTGTTCAGATAGGGACTAGCAACAATACTGTAAAGTTTGATGCACTTTGGACTGAATTAAAGCACATTTAACACTACTTCCAGTTCCAACCCGCGTCATCAAATCCTAAGAAATTTTTGAGGGGCCAGAACACCCACGCCACTTGGACGAAAAGTCAATTTTTTTTTCTCAAGACATTGGCTATACTTGTAACTATCTATTTCCAGATTTTGAAGTCAATCTGACACGGTTAAGTCAGGATGATTCAATATAAAATTCTGAACATATTTTAAGTATCTCTAAAGATCTCTTACTTCTCTTTACATCTAGTTTATAAATAGTAAATAAATATTCTCTTTTCAACTTTATAATTAACTTACGTAATGACTAAATAAAAAACCTATCCTAAACCCCTTTTAGAAATGCTTCTTTTAACAGACTAGATGGCACCATCTGCTGGACAAAGAAGCGTACTACGTGCAAAGTTGAGAGCACCAGTCAGGCCGGGGCCGGTGTCACTTTCGCTACCGTGGAACGCCCAAAGGTTAACGAAAAGTCACAATTTTCGCAGTGAACGACCAAAACACTTATAAGTACATCCAGAAAAAATTTGAAGAGAATCCAAAGACCCCGAAAGGAACGGCAGCTCACAAAACAAACATCATATATTTTGTAACCATTCTTGTCCACAGTGGGTGGCGCTACAATAATTGTATGAATATTGTCATATGGATGTGTTTAGATAGGGACCAGCAACAATACTGTAAAGTTTGATGCACTTTGGACTGAATTAAAAGCACATATAATACTACATCCTGTTTAATCGCGCGTCATCAAATAGTACGAAATATTTTGAGGGGCCAGAACACCCACGCCACTTCGACGAAAAGTCATTTTTATTTTCTCAATACATTGCCTATACTTGTAACTATCTATTTCCACATTTTGAAGTCAATCTGACAAGGTTAAATGCCTCTGTCCCCCACATTCCAAAACCAAGATTTTTCAATTTCGAGGTGTTTTTTCAACTTTGCAGACAAAATAGCAGACTTCCTGTTGAGTTTAGACTATGGCTCCAAGAGACTTTTTTGTGCGTCCTGGGATGTTACATAAATGTGACATATTTCCAGATTTTTAGACGCAACGGGCTTCCGGGGCTGTTCCGTTGAAAATTTGTAGGTGGCGCTACAGAGCCATTTTGCTACACCCGTGCTGGGGGCACTTACTCAGATCATTATTGGACGCAAACGAATCTCTCTGCCCATTTTCAGGACTTTTCGTGCATGTATGACGGACTACTGATTTTCGGCCTGGGCAGAAAAACGAGAAAAATAATAATAATAATAATAATTAAAGCTGCAAGCAGCATTGGACGGGCCCTCGCAATCCACGCTTGTCGGCGACCGGCAAGGACGGGGTCAGTGCAGTTCCCGGGGCAGAGCGATAATATTCTCCCCTCCCTGAATGTACTGTATGCAGTTTGGCAGACAGCTAACAGTTCTCCTATGAGAGGCAAAGTCTTCTTGCTTCAAGGATTTATTTTCTCACTCCCAATTCAAGTTGACTGTAAAACTGAAATACATACAACAAAAGATGATTCCAAAGAAAATTCTGAATATATTTTAAGTATCTCTAAATATCTCTTACTTCTCTTTACATCTAGTTTATAAATAGTAAATAAATATTCTCTTTTCAACTTTATAATTAACTTTGTCCATGTAAAATGGCACATTGTAATGACTAAATAAAAAACCTCTCTTAAACCCCTTTTAGAAATGCTTCTTTTAACAGTATAATGGCACCATCTGCTGGACAAAGAAGCGTACTACGTGCAAAGTTGAGAGCACCAGTCAGGCCGGGGCCGGTGTCACTTTCGCTACCGTGGAACGCCCAAAGTTTAATGAAAAGTCACAATTTTCGCAGTGAACGACCAAAACACTTATAAGTACATCCAGAAAAAATTTGAAGAGAATCAGAAGACCCCGAAAGGAACGGCAGCTCACAAAACAAACATCATATATTTTGTAACCATTCTTGTCCACAGTGGGTGGCGCTACAATAATTGTATGAATATTGTCATATGGATGTGTTCAGATAGGGACCAGCAACAATACTGTAAAGTTTGATGCACTTTGGACTGAATTAAAAGCACATATAATACTACATCCTGTTTAATCGCGCGTCATCAAATAGTACAAAATTTTTTGAGGGGCCAGAACACCCACGCCACTTCGACGAAAAGTCATTTTTATTTTTTCAATAAATTGCCTATACTTGTAACTATCTATTTCCACATTTTGAAGTCAATCTGACAAGGTTAAATGCCTCTGTCCCCCACATTCCAAAGCCAAGATTTTTCAATTTCAAGGTGTTTTTTCAACTTTGCGGACAAAATAGCAGACTTCCTGTTGGGTTTAGACTATGGCTCCAAGAGACTTTTTTGTGCGTCCTGGGATGTTACATAAATGTGACATATTTCCAGATTTTTAGACGCAACGGGCTTCCGGGGCTGTTCCGTTGAAAATTTGTAGGTGGCGCTACAGAGCCATTTTGCCACACCCGTGCTGGGGGCACTTACTCAGATCATTATTGGACGCAAACGGATCTCTGTGCCCATTTTCAGGACTTTTCGCGCATGTATGACGGACTACTGATTTTCCGCCTGGGCAGAAAAACGAGAAAAATAATAATAATAATAATAATAATAATAATAATAATAATAATAATAATAATAATAATAATAATAAACAGTACGAAAACAATAGGGTCCTTGCAACTCCGTTGCATGGCCCCGTTGGGCCCCTGCACTTCGTTGCTCGGGCCCTAATAATAATAATTAAAGCTGCAAGCAGCATTGGACGGGCCCTCGCAATCCACGCTTGTCGGCGACCGGCAAGGACGGGGTCAGTGCAGTTCCCGGGGCAGAGCGATAATGTTCTCCCCTCCCTGAATGTACTGTATGCAGTTTGGCAGACAGCTAACAGTTCTCCTATGAGAGGCAAAGTCTTCTTTGCTTCAAGGATTTATTTTCTCACTCCCAATTCAAGTTGACTGTAAAACTGAAATACATACAACAAAAGATGATTCCAAAGAAAATTCTGAATATATTTTAAGTATCTCTAAATATCTCTTACTTCTCTTTACATCTAGTTTATAAATAGTAAATAAATATTCTCTTTTCAACTTTATAATTAACTTTGTCCATGTAAAATGGCACATTGTAATGACTAAATAAAAAACCTCTCTTAAACCCCTTTTAGAAATGTTTGATTTAACAGTATAATGGCACCATCTGCTGGACAAAGAGGCGTACTACGTGCAAAGTTGAGAGCACCAGTCAGGCCGGGGCCGGTGTCCCTTTCGCTACCGTGGAACGCCCAAAGGTTAACGAAAAGTCACAATTTTCGCAGTGAACGACCAAAACACTTATAAGTACATCCAGAAAAAATTTGAAGACAATCAGAAGACCCCGAAAGGAACGGCAGCTCACAAAACAAACATCATATATTTTGTAACCATTCTTGTCCACAGTGGGTGGCGCTACAATAATTGTATGAATATTGTCATATGGATGTGTTCAGATAGGGACCAGCAACAATACTGTAAAGTTTGATGCACTTTGGACTGAATTAAAAGCACATATAATACTACATCCTGTTTAATCGCGCGTCATCAAATAGTACGAAATTTTTTGAGGGGCCAGAACACCCACGCCACTTCGACGAAAAGTCATTTTTATTTTCTCAATAAATTGCCTATACTTGTAACTATCTATTTCCACATTTTGAAGTCAATCTGACAAGGTTAAATGCCTCTGTCCCCCACATTCCAAAGCCAAGATTTTTCAATTTCGAGGTGTTTTTTCAACTTTGCAGACAAAATAGCAGACTTCCTGTTGGGTTTAGACTATGGCTCCAAGAGACTTTTTTGTGCGTCCTGGGATGTTACATAAATGTGACATATTTCCAGATTTTTAGACGCAACGGGCTTCCGGGGCTGTTCCGTTGAAAATTTGTAGGTGGCGCTACAGAGCCATTTTGCCACACCCGTGCTGGGGGCACTTACTCAGATCATTATTGGACGCAAACGGATCTCTGTGCCCATTTTCAGGACTTTTCGCGCATGTATGACGGACTACTGATTTTCCGCCTGGGCAGAAAAACGAGAAAAATAATAATAATAATAATAATAATAATAATAATAATAATAATAATAATAATAAACAGTACGAAAACAATAGGGTCCTTGCAACTCCGTTGCATGGCCCCGTTGGGCCCCTGCACTTCGTTGCTCGGGCCCTAATAATAAAAATAAAAATTAAAGCTGCGTGCAGCATTGGACGGGCCCTCGCACGTCCGTGCCCGTCGGGGGGTGCGGCAGGTTGGGTGGGAGATTTGACCTTCTGGTGCATTAGGCCAGTTTTTGTGAATTTCTGAGCACGACAAGCCCATCAGCAGGTGCTTCCCCTTTCATGACGGAACATCGAACTTGGCCACGCCCCGACAGTTTCATCAAAATACGGAATTTTGATAATGCTTACTCAAAGTCTATATGAACGTCGGCGACCAGCAAGGACGGGGTCACTGCAGTTCCCAGGGCAGAGCGTAATATTCTCCCCTCCCTGAATGTATTCTGTATGGAGTTTGGAAGACAGCTAACAGTTCTCCAATGAGAGGCAAAGTCTTCTTGCTTCAAGGATTTATTTTGATTTTTTGATTCATATTTTGATTCAATATAAAATTATGAATATATTTTAAGTATGTCTAATTATCTCTTACTTCTTTTTACATCTAGTTTATAAATAATAAATAAATAATCTCTTTCCAACTTTATAATTTAGTTAAAATTAACTTATGAACACACACAAAGACCATGTATAATGGCACATTATAATCACTAAATAATACACTTCTCTTAAACCCTTTTTAGAATGCTTCACTTAACAGATGAAATGACACCATCTGCTGGACAAAATAGCGTACTACGTGCAAAGATATGAGAGGGCATCACTCAGACAGGGACAGGTTTCACATGCATTTGATTTTCATGCATAAATATCTCGCTTCCTGTTAATTGTAGCCCGTTGCTCCAAGAGACTTTTTTGTAGGTCTTGCCATGTTCTACAATTCGGCTGAGGTTCTATAAGTCTGTGTCGAAAACTGTGGGGGGCTGCCTCAAAGAAAATTTGCAGGGGTCGCTATAGAGCGATTATGCCCCGCCTCCTAATTAATTATGCAGCCGAATTTTAGAGAATAGGGCTCTTAATAACATCAAGAACTTTCAGACAGCTCTGAGAAAGTATATTAAAGCTGCACACTTTTGCCTGAAAATATCCAAAAAGTCAATGGAGTCTTGGATTTTTGGAAAAAAATCGGGACGCTTGACTTTGATGGGCGGGTTTCTTCCCAAAGGTGTTTCTGATAGTTTCCAAAAGTTTCAGCCCCGTGTGGTCGATATTGTCCGAGCTGGACGCCATCTTGTAAAAATGACATGTTTGGATCGCCACTAGGTGGTGCTCGGAAAATCACCAAATGTTGTTATGGAAATGGGTACTAGGCCAGACTGGCATTATATATCAGAGGTTTGGTGACTATTGGAGTATTTTCCACAAAGTTACAGCACGTCAAGCACGTCAAATTTTCATGAAAAAAAAAAAAAATAATAATAATAATAATTAAAGCTGCGAGCAGCATTGGACGGGCCCTCGCACGTCCGTGTGCGTCGGGGGGTGCGGCACGTTGGGTGGGAGATTTGACCTTCTGGTGAATTAGGGCAATTTTTGAGAATTTCTAAACACGACAAGCCCACCAGCAGGTGCTTCCCTTTCATGACGAAACATCGAACTTTGCCACGCCCCGACAGTTTCACGCTTACTCAGGAAGTCTATATGAACACACCTACCAAGTCAATTGAATAAAATCTATAATCTAAAAAAGTTCTATAACTCTGTGTCGAAAACTGTGGCGGGGTTGCCTCAAAGAAAATTTGCAGGGGGCGCTATAGAGCGATTATGCCCCGCCTCCTAATTAATTATGCTGACGAATGTTAGGGAATATTGCTCTAAATAACGTCAAGAAGTTTCAGACAGCTCTGAGAAAGTATAAGACAGCCGCAGAGTTTTGCCTTAAAAACTAGCCAAAAAGTCAATGGAGTTCCAATTTTGGATCAGAGGGTCAAATTTGATGGAGCGCCACACCCACACAGTTTCCTCAAGGGCAAAGATTTACTCAGGATGACCATATGAACACACCTACAGAGTTTAAAGTCAATTGGATAAAATCCCTCTGAGGAATCCGTTCAAATATGACCCCTTGTCAACCAGGCCGAATCACTGTAAATGGTGATTTTCATGCATAAATATCTTACTTCCTGTTAATTGTAGCCCATTGCTCCGAGTGACATTTTGTAGGTCTCACTACGGTCTACAAGTCGGCCAAGGTTCTATAACTCTGTGTCAAAAACTGTGGGGGGGCTGCCTGAAAAAAAACTTCCAGGGGGGCGCTATAGAGCGATTATGCCCCGCCTCCTAATTAATTATGCAGCCGAATTTTGGGGAATATTGCTCTTAATAACCTCAAGAAGTTTTAGACAGCTCTGAGAAAGTATAAGAAAGACGCACACTTTTGCCTCAAAATGATCCTAAAAGGTCAATAGAGTCTTGGATTTTTGGAAAAAAATCGGGACGCTTGACTTTGACAAGCCACCGTGTCTACATAGTTTCTGGAAAAGTTTCTATTTTTGGAGGGTTTCTTCCCAAAGTTGTTTCCGATAGTTTCACTGAGTTTCAGCCCCGTATGGTCGATATTGTCCGAGCTGGACGTCATCTTGTAAAAATAAAATGTTTCTATCGCCAGTAGGTGGCGCTCTGAAAATCACCAAATGTTGTTATGGAAATGTGTACTAGGCCAGACTGGCATTATATATCAGAGGTTTGGTGACGATTGGAGTATTTTCCACAAAGTTACAGCACGTCAAGCACGTCAAATTTTCATGAAAACACGCCACATTTCGTGGCCCCGCCCCTCCCCGACAGTAAATCCAAGGAATACGGCTTGATCAACCTTTCATCGTCAAGGCCTTAAGAACGCACACGACAAGTTTCCAACAGAGAGTACGAAAGCTCTAGGAGGAGTTCGTTCAAATACGAGGTGTGGAAATGTGCACACTTGTGACCAAATATGATTTTTGATGCGAGATGGCGGACTTCCTGTTGGAGTTGGACTATGGCTCCAGGAGGCTTTTTTGTGCGTCTCTGTCTGTTACATACTCCCTCCAAATGTCGTAGACGTGCGTCAAACCGTGTCGAGGGGCTACTCCGAAAACGCATATCTAGGTGGCGCTGTTGAGCCATTTTGTTACGCCCTTGTGCGAGACCCCCAAAATACGTAATTTTACACCCGACTTTGGGGGGGTAGGCAAATTTTCGTGAGTTTTCCAGTACTTTTAGGCCGTCAAAAAGGCGATTTACTTTTAGGATTCTGAAGAAAAAAAAAAAAAATAATAATAATAATAATAAAAAAAAAAATAATAAACATTCGAAAAACAATAGGGCCTTCGCCGCCTTGCGTGCTCGGGCCCTAATTAAAGCTGCGAGCAGCATTGGACGGGCCCTCGCACGTCCGTGCCCGTCGGGGGGTGTGGCACGTTGGGTGGGAGGTTTGACCTTCTGGTGCATTAGGCCGATTTTTGTGAATTTCTGAGCACGACAAGCCCATCAGCAGGTGCTTCCCCTTTCATGACGGAACATCGAACTTGGCCACACCCCGACACTTTCATCAAAATACGGAATTTTGATAATGCTTACTTAGAAAGTCTATATGAACGTCGGCGACCGGCAAGGACGGGGTCACTGCAGTTCTCAGAGCAGAGCGTAATATTCTCCCCTCCCTGAATGTATTCTGTATGCAGTTTGGAAGACAGCTAACAGTTCTCCAATGAGAGTCAAAGTCTTCTTGCTTCAAGGATTTATTTTGTTACTTCCAATTGAAGTTTACTGTAAAACTGAAATATATACAATAAAAGATGATTCAATATAAAATTATGAATATATTTTAAGTATGTCTAATTATCTCTTACTTCTCTTTACATCTAGTTTATAAATAATAAATAAATAATCTCTTTACAACTTTATAATTTACTTAAAATTAACTTATGAACACACACAAAGACCATGTATAATGGCACATTATAATGACTAAATAATACACTTCTCTTAAACCCTTTTTAGAAATGCTACTCTTAACAGATGAAATGACACCATCTGCTGGACAAAATAGCGTACTACGTGCAAAGATATGAGGGAATCACTCAGACAGGTACAGGTTTCACATTCATTTGATTTTCATGCATAAATATCTCGCTTCCTGACAATTTTAGCCCATTGCTCCAAGAGACATTTTGTAGGTCTTACCACGGTCTACAATTCGGCTGAGGTTCTATAACTCTGTGTCGAAAACTGTGGCGGGGCTGCCTCAAAGAAAATTTGCAGGGGGCGCTATACAGCGATTGTGCCCCGCCTCCTAATTAGTTATGCAGCCGAATTTTAGAGAATATTGCACTTAATAAGCTCAAGAAGTTTCAGACAGCTCTGAGAAAGTATATGAAAGCCGCACACTTTTGCCTGAAAATGATCCTAAAAGGTTAATGGAGTCTTGGATTTTTGGAAAAAAACTTGGGATGCTTGACTTTGATGGGCCACCGTGTCTACGTAGTTTCTGGAAAACTTTAAATTTTTGGAGGGTTTCTTCCCAAAGTTGTTTCTGATAGTTTCACTGAGTTGTAGCCCCGTATGGTCGATATTGTCCGAGCTGGACGTCATCTTGTAAAAATGAAATGTTTGTATCGCCACCAGGTGGCGCTCTAAGAATCACCAAATGTTGTTATGGAAATGTGTACTAGGCCAGACTGGCATTATATATCAGAGGTTTGGTGACGATTGGAGTATTTTCCGCAAAGTTACAGCACGTCAAATTTTCATGAAAACGCGCCTTATTTCGTGGCCCCGCCCCTCCCCGACAGTAAATCCAAGGAATACGGCTTGAGCAACCTTTCATCGTCAAGGCCTTAAGTACACACACGACAAGTTTCGAACAGATAGGACGAAAGCTCTAGGAGGAGTTTGTTCAAATACAAGGTGTGGAAATGTGCACACTCGTGACCAAATATGATTTTTGATGCAAGATGGCGGACTTCCTGTTGGAGTTGGACTATGGCTCCAGGAGGCTTTTTTGTGTGTCTCTGTCTGGTACATACGCCCTCCAAATGTCGTAGACGTACGTGAAACCGTGTCGAGGGGCTACTCCGAAAACGCACATCTAGGTGGCGCTGTTCAGCCATTTTGTTACGCCCTTGTGCGAGACCCCCAAAATACGTAATTTTACGCCCGACTTTGGGGGGGTAGGCAAATTTTCGTGAGTTTTTGAGTACTTTTAGGCTGTCTAAAAGGCGATTTACTTTGGGGAAAACTGAAGAAAGAGAATAAAAATAATAATAATAATAATAATAACAAATAAAAATAATAAACATTCGAAAAACAATAGGGCCTTCGCCGCCTTGCGTGCTCGGGCCCTAATAATAAACATTCGAAAAACAATAGGGCCTTCGCCGCCTTGCGTGCTCGGGCCCTAATTAAAGCTGCGAGCAGCATTGGACGGGCCCTCGCACGTCCGCGCCCGTCGGGGGGTGCGGCACGTTGGGTGGGAGATTTGACCTTCTGGTGCATTCGGCCAATTTTTGGGAATTTCTGAGCACAAGAAGTGCATCAGCAGGTGCTTCCCCTTTCATGACGGAACATCGAACTTTGCCACACCCCGACAGTTTCATCAAAATATGGAATTTTGATATTGCTTACCCAGAAAGTCTATATGAACACACCTACCAAGACAATTAAATAAAATCTATAATCTAAAAAAGTTCTATAACTCTGTGTCCAAAACTATGGCGGGGCTGCCTCAAAGAAAATGTGCAGGGGGCGCTATAGAGCGATTATGCCACGCCTCCTAATTAATTATGCAGCCGAAATTTAGAGAATATTGCTCTTACTAACCTCAAGAAGTTTCAGACAGCTCTGAGAAAGTATATTAAAGCTGCACACTTTTGCCTTAAAAACTAGCCAAAAAGTCAATGGAGTTCCAATTTTGGATCAGAGGGTCAAATTTCATGGAGCGCCACGGCCACACATGTTCCTCAAGGTTCATACTTTTGGGAAGTTTTACTCAGGATGACCATTTGAACACACCTACCAAGTTTGAATTCAATTGGATAAAATCCCTAGGAGGAATTGGTACAAATATGACCCCTTGTCAACTAGCCCGAATCACCAAAAATGGTGATATTCATGCATAAATATCTCGCTTCCTGATAATTTTAGCCCATTGCTCCAAGGGACATTTTGTAGGTCTTGCCATGGTCTACAATTCGGCTGAGGTTCTGTAACTCTGTGTAAAAAACTGGGGCGGGGCTGCCTCAAAGAAAATTTGCAGGGGGCGCTATAGAGCGATTATGCCCCGCCTCCTAATTAATTATGCAGCCGAATTTTAAAGAATATTGCTCTTAATAACCTCAAGAAGTTTCAGACAGCTCTGAGAAAGTATATTAAAGCCGCACACTTTTGCCTGAAAATGATCCTAAAAGGTCAATGGAGTCTTGGATTTTTGGAAAAAAATCGGGACGCTTGACTTTGACGGGCCACCGTGTCCACATAGTTTCTGGAAAAGTTTCCATTTTTGGAGGGTTTCTTCCCAAAGTTGTTTCCGATAGTTTCACTGAGTTTCAGCCCCGTATGGTCGATATTGTCCGAGCTGGACGTCATCTTGTAAAAATGAAATGTTTCTATCGCCAGTAGGTGGCGCTCTGAAAATCACCAAATGTTGTTATGGAAATGTGTACTAGGCCAGACTGGCATTATATATCAGAGGTTTGGTGACGATTGGAGTATTTTTCGCAAAGTTACAGCACATCAAATTTTCATGAAAACACGCCACATTTCGTGGCCCCGCCCCTCCCCCACAGTAAATCCAAGGATTACGGTTTGAGCAACTTCATCGTCAAGGCCTTAAGAACACACACGCCAGGTTTGGAACAGATAGGACGAAAGCTCTAGGAGGAATTCGTTCAAATACGAGGTGTGGAAATGTGCGCACTTGTGACCAAATATGACTTTTGCTGCGAGATGGCGGACTTCCTGTTGGAGTTGGACTATGGCTCCAGGAGGCTTTTTTGTGCGTCTCTGTCTGTTACATATTCCCTCCAAATGTCGTAGACGTGCGTGAAACCGTGTCGAGGGGCTACTCCGAAAACGCACATCTAGGTGGCGCTATTGAGCCATTTTGTTATGCCCTTGTGCGAGACCCCCAAAATACGTAATTTTACGCCCGACTTTGGGGGGGTAGGCAAATTTTCGTGAGTTTTCGAGTACTTTTAGGCCGTCAAAATAAAAATAAAAATAATAAACATTCGAAATACAATAGGGCCTTCGCCGCCTTGCGTGCTCGGGCCCTAAAAATAATAAACATTCGAAAAACAATAGGGCCTTCGCCGCCTTGCGTGCTCGGGCCCTAACTAGACAATTCCCCTGCGGGAAATCGCGAGAGTGTTGCTGTGTCGGCAGCAGTTTGCGCTAAGATGATATGATACAATACTATGATGCTACGATGCTAACATGCTACAATTTTTCACCTAATCTTATCCTCGCAGTTGCTATTGCAGAGGCTGTAGTATAAGTGCTAACATATGCTAACATATACTAACATAGCATATATTGGAACGTTTTGATGTATTATTCGTGTATGTGCGATGAACTGTGCGGGACGAGTTAGCGACAGAAAACGCTAATCCTAACTAACTAATTTTCTAGCCCTACTCCCATAGCTTTGCTATGGGAGTAGGGCCTCGGTCATCGGCACGAGGCACTAACTACAAAAATTCCCGCGGAAATTTTGAAGTGCCGAGTGGGCTGTTGCCATTAGCTGCTAATGTTAACAATTAGCATGATGCGCTAGCCACCAATTTTAACATTGGTTTAGTGTTAGCATGTCTTTTAAGCCCCTAAAAATGAAATAGATGCAAATTGCTAACATGCTAATGCTAACATGCTAATTGCTAATATGATTTTCGCTAACATGCTAATGCTGCCACTAATGCTACCACCAATTTCTAGCTACTAAAAATTAGCATTACCCGCTAATGTTAGCAATTAGCATGATGCGCTAGCCAATTATTTTAACATTGGTTTAGTATTAGCGTGACTTTTAAGCCACTAAAAACTGCCAAGGGGCAGCCGTGGCCTACTGGTTAGCGCTTTGGGCTTGTGGCTGAAGGGTTGCCGGTTCGAACCCCCGACCAGTAGAAAGCGGCTGAAGTGCCCTTGAGCAAGGCACCTAACCCCTCACTGCTCCCCGAGCGCCGCTGTAGCATGGCAGCTCACTGCTCCGGGTTAGTGTGTGCTTCACCTCACTGTGTGTTCACTAATTTCACGGATGGGATAAATGCAGAGAACACATTCCATGTATACACAAGTATACTTGGCCAATATCACTAATTATTATTATTATTATATTAAGTAGATGCTAATTGCTAACATGCTAATGCTAACATGCTAATGCTAACATGCTAATTGCTAATATGCTATTCGCTAACATGCTAATGCTGCCACTAATGCTACCACCAATTTCTAGCTACTAAAAATTAGCATTAGCCGCTAATATTAGCAATTGGCATGACGCGCTAGCCAATGACAGCCAGACACCTGTCATTGTTCAACTAGGGTGCCAAAAGCCAAAATGGCCGCCCCACAGACCAGTTACTTCAGTTAGAAGTTTCCCGAGTGGGCTGTTTCCATTAACATTGCCCCAAAATGGCCGCCCTACAGACCAGTTACTTATGTTTTCCCGCCTCTTTCTGTGGAGCCCCTGGTTGCATCGGTTACCAGTTTGAATTTCAGTTAGAAAACGGCTAGAGTGAGCGAAAATGCTGAAACCACGGCCTCGAACAGGAAGGCCTTGTGGCCAAACCGTGTGTCCAATCGTTGAACCGACTTCACTTTGGGCATCTTGAGGCTTTCCTGAACGTCTAGATGTGCAGTTTGTGGGTAAAATGAAGAAATGTGAGCTATTTAAAGCGATTTTAAAGAATGGATTGCTTCTGCTTTGCTCCAGAAATTTAACATGACAGTCTATGGAGCGAGGAAGGGGTTTGCTGGCGCATCTTTGCGTCTCACGCCAAAACTATAAGACTTACAGCTTTAGCAGACGAATTGTGAGCGAGAGGACAAATTTTCCTACGTTTCTATGTATAAATTATGTCTGTGGTGTGAAGTTTGTGGCCACGGGAGCAGTTTCTATTTTATTTTTTGCCTAATGTTCTTCTCTCCTCTCCACTCTAGCTGTTGGTGTCACCCCCTCTAGCGCGAACATTCCGCGCAATACACACCAATTATAAACCCCCGAAATTTGAGTAAAAACCTACACCATTAATCGGCAAAAAAGGGCGGAAAATGAATAATAAAAATAAAAAAACTGCAAAGAAACACGCAGAAGATCAAGAGTGGCCTCCCATAGCAAGCTATGGGAGGAGGGGCCTCGTGTCATAGGCACTCGGCACTAATAATAATACATTTTATTTATAGGCACCTTTCAAAACACCCAAGGTCACCGTACAAGTAAAACAGGGTTTAAAATACATATCAGATATCAAAAGCATTTAACATACTATGAGATACAAAAAGATACGATAAAAAGATAAAAAGATTTGGTTTAAAAAAATAAAAACATAAAAAAACTCTGGAGAGCGTGACAGTCAGGGAGGGAACATTGTAGAAAAAGGTGGGTTTTGAGATGTGATTTGAAAATTGTCAGTGTATCAATGTTTCGGATGTTGGGTGGGAGGGAATTCCAGAGGTGGGGGGCGGAACGGCTGAAGGCTCTGGAACCCATGGTGGTCATACGGGCAGGGGGGACAGTGAGGCTGATGGATGAAGATGATCTAAGAGTCCGGCTGGGTGTGTTGACGTGGAGAAGTTCAGTTATGTAAGGAGGGGCGAGGTTGTGGAGGGCTTTGAATGTTAATAGAAGGATTTCATAGGTGATGCGGTGTGTGATGGGAAGCCAATGAAGCTGCTGGAGAACAGGGGTGATGTGATGAGAAGACGGGGTCCTGGTGATGATCCGGGCAGCAGCATTTTGAACAAGTTGTAGTTTGCGGAGGGACTTGAGGGGGAGACCAGTGAGAAGTGAGTTGCAGTAATCCAGGCGGGAGGTGACGAGGGAATGGACCAGAATGGCGGTGTTGTCGGCAGTGAGGGACAGGCGGAGACGGTTGATATTGTGGAGATGGAAATATGCAGAACGGGTAATGTTATTAATGTGAGAATGGAAAGACAGAGTGCCGTCCAGGACGACACCCAGACTCTTGACTTGAGGGGAGGGGGAGACAGAGGAGTTGTCGATGGTGATGGTGAAACTGTTAGCTTTGGAGAGGGTGGATTTACAACCAATGAGAAGAACCTCAGTTTTGTCACTGTTAAGTTTGAGAAAGTTGGAGGAAGACCAAGTTTTGATTTCTTGGAGGCAGTCACAGAGGGAGGTGGGAGGGAGGGTGGAGTTGGGGTTAGAGGAAAGGTAGAGCTGGGTGTCGTCCGCATAGCAATGAAAGTGAATATTGTATTCCCCAAGGGGGAGGAGGTAAATGATGAAGAGGACTGGACTGAGGACAGAACCTTGTGGTACACCAGAGGAGATGGGAGATGGCTGGGATGCAAAAGTTTTTAGATGAATGAATTGAGTTTGGCCAGTGAGATAAGAGTGAAACCAGTCCAGGGGTGTGCCAGATAGTCCAATGGATGCCAGTCTATGAAGAAGGATGGAGTGGGAGATAGTGTCGAAAGCTGCGGTAAGGTCAAGGAGGATGAGAATGGATAGGAGTCCAGAGTCTGCTGCCAGTAGGAGGTTGTTGGTTATTTTCAGGAGAGCTGTTTCAGTGCTGTGATGAGGACGAAAACCAGACTGGAACTGTTCATAAAGGTTATTGTCAGTTAGATGAGAGTGGAGTTGGGATGCAACTGTTTTTTCCAGGATTTTAGAAAGGAATGGCAGATTGGAGATAGGCCGGAGGTTATTGAAGTTGCTGGGGTCTGAACCAGGTTTCTTGAGGATTGGAGTTACTGCAGCACATTTGAGAGATGGTGGGACAGAACCAGAGGTGAGGGAGGAGTGGATGATGTCGGTGATCAGAGAAGACATGTGGGGGAGACAGGCTTTGACCAGGGGTGTTGGAAGGGGGTCGAGTTGACAGGTGGACGGTTTTGATTTTCTGATGAGTTAGGATACATTGGCAACAGAGGGAAGGTGGAAATTCGAGAATGGTTGAAAGGAAGGGGGTCGGAGGGGAACAGGAGGGGATGCATTGTAGGAAATGTGAGAGTCCAGTTGCTGATGAATAGTTTCAATTTTACTATTGAAAAAGTTCATGAGTGAAACACATTGCTCAGCAGAGTAGAAGTGTTGGGGGAAGTTGTCCGGAGGGTGTAGGGAGTTGTTAAGTACAGAAAACAGAGTCCGAGTGTTCCCATCACCAGCATTGATGAGACCTGCATAGTGTTGTGATTTGGCCGTGTTGATTGAGTCCTTATAATGGAGGATGTGGAGGTGATACATTTGTTTGTGGACGGTGAGACGGGTTTTATTGTAGAGACATTCCAGTTGTCGTCCTTTAGCTTTGAGGAGGCGGAGATGAGGTGTAAACCATGGAGCAGAGCGGGTGAATGACACAGTCTGGGTTTTTATGGGAGCAAGTGAAGTCAACAGTGAATGGAGACTGCTGTTGTAGTGGAGAACGAGTTCATCACATGTAGAAGGGGAGGTGATGCTGGGAAGTGATTCTATGGCAGTGGTAAGGGATGTAGGATTAATGTTCTTGATGTTACGGAAAGAGATTATACGTGATGGTTTAGTTTTGGAAATGGACAGATTCAGATTAAATGATATGAACATATGATCAGAAATGGGGAGATGAGTAGAAGCGCAGTTTAAAGGGGTGACACCGGAGCAGCACACCAGATCTAGGATATGACCTTTGGAATGGGTGGGGAAATTTATATGTTGCTTAAAATCAAAACTGTCCAAGCATGATGTAAAGTCCTTCGTGATAATATGATTGATGCTGTCCATGTGTATATTAAAATCACCAAGCACAATGGCATTAGGGGAGTGTGTGCAGAGGAGGGTGAGAAGAGAGGAAAATTCATCAATAAAATCCTTGTTGGGCTTGGGAGGGCGATAAACAGCAGCTACTATAGTTGGTGTTGGTCCAGTAATTTGCAGAGCCACTTATTCAAACGATGAGTATGTAGGAAGAGAGAGAGGCGACACACGCCATTTCTCGTGGTGAATTATCGCGAGACCTCCTGCTCGACCGGTGAGGCGGGGCTGACAAAGGTAAACAAACCCAGGTGGAGTGGATTTGTTTAACTGAGAAAAGTTGTTCGGTTGCTGCCATGTCTCTGTCAAGCATAGAAAATCCAGTTTGGAATCGAGGAGGAGGTCCTGGAGAAGAAGTCCTTTACCCATGAGTGAGCGGATGTTGAATAGTCCGAAGTTGACATCACTGCTAACGGAGGTGGAGACATGGTTAGCCAACTTGGCTAGGTTGGCTAACATGCCGCAGTTCGTTCGTCTGTTGGGTTTCTGCGAGGACGGCGAGTTGTAGACCAAATGGAGTTGATGGCAGATGAGTGGTTGATGTGGAGTCTCAGGCGGGACCCGTGGTGGATGTATTTCCGACGGGGGAGCCGAGCAATGTCCGGGTAAAGATGTAGCACCGGTGGAGGATCTGACAGGTGGATCCGCAGCTGGAGGAGCTCGGCAGCTGTGTACTGGTGAAGGGCTGTCGATGGACCTAGTAAGCTGGATAGGAAAATCCAGACTAGGATAAACCATACTGTCAGTCCGTTATTCCACATGATGGACGAGTGGAGGTGGTAGCTAGCAGGTAGCAGCAGCCAGATGAGGAGTGGGAGTCAGCAACACGCCACAGGTAGCGTAGACAATATTCGGTCTGTCCGTTTACCAAAACGGGCAGATGAGACTGTTTTACAGCCACTGCACCAGTATAAATCAAAGTTCATTAGGTCGCAAGACCATAATGACGATCAAATAAAAAGTTTAAAAAGTTTAAAAAGTTACCGGCGAGCAGCGGCAGCAAGTCACGCCAGCGTTCACTCGACCGGAAGTTAATTCATGACACATTACTTCTTTAAGCTTCTAGTCACTTATTGTTTTCCCTCCCAATCATCGGTTTATTTGTTTTTTTTTCTACCATCTCGAAAGTCTAAAGGTGATGTAAATGGTCAAATGAAACCACAATTAGCATTTACTTCCAAGTCTTCTGCACTGTGTTTGGATTTCACAGTATCATCCAGCTCAACCCTTCTTTTTTGAAGCCACAACTGCAGGTTGTTGAAATGTTTATCCACGTTTGGGCCAGTGAATGGACTTGAAAAGATGACTGCTGCACTTTGCACCATGTCATCTAGGTCATATAGACTTGTAGCGGTTGTGAAGAGCCCAATAATGTGCATTGCCAGATGGTAGTGGTTCAGAGCACTGAGGAAAGCAAACAAATGTAGTTTCAAAGTTTAAATTAATCACTGTAAATATCACAATCATCACATTTTAATGTACCTTATTATGCAAGGGAATCAACTGTCACTATAAGTGGATTCTAACCAACAATACAGTGTGTATGATAAAAAACAAACCAAAATGATATGCTTACTATTTCCTGCAGATGTCCTTTGCATTTTTCATAATGTGGCTCAGGCAGCAATGGAGAATGGGCACCCCAAAATCTCCCTTTGTAGCCTTTCCAGTCGCAATGTTGAAATAGTGGTTAATGGTGTCATGGATGCTTGTCTTTGCAAAAGACAAGCATATTGCCTGCATTAACACCATTGACCCATCACACATGAGCATTATGGGGGCCTGCATGCCTTTACGTCCATACAACCTTGCTACGTCAGTTTGGAATGCTTCCAGGAAATACATAACAGAAGCTGTGGTGTGGTCGCAGGTTAGATATGTGGCAACAGGGAGTGGAGACTTGTGTTTCTGTGGATTTCTGACCACAAGCTCGTAAACATAAAAAGGAGGAGAGCCCTTTTCCTTTTTTTTAATGCTGCCTGTTGCGTCAAGGTACACGATGTCCTCACGGCATCTTTCTTGGTAGATCTGGATGCTTTTCAAGGACCACAGCAACACACCTTTTGGGTGCAAAAAAACTTTCTGGAGCACTTCATCAGGGGCATTTCTTCTCTTCTCTTCTGCACCATTATTTGCATTGTTGTGTTTACGTGTTCTCTGACGTAGTTCACTTGAAATATTTTTAAGAACTGTCGGAGTAGGAGCCTCATCTCTGCAGCCAGATTCCATGACATCTTCCTCAATGCTGTTTAAATTTTGAAGATACATTGCTCGGGGCAACTGCGTTTGTAAAAGATTTCCTAATTGTAGTCTGTCATCTGCCCGCACAGGCCGTCTCTTTAATTCAGTGTGATTGTGGATAGTTGTTCCACCTTGAAATTCCACTTTTGCCTTTAAGTCTTGCTCATTATCCAAAGTGACTGTAAAGGTGACGGGGCAGTCCTCAAACCTGCAGTATCCACAGCACCAACATGCAGGGCTTGTTGTACTTGATCCCAGGGTCTTGAGTCGGTGCCTTTTAAACGCAAATGAACAATATGGATGTATGGTTCTGAGTTCCTTTGAAATTATATTTGTCCACTGCAGTCCCTTGAAACCCCTTTTTGTTCTCTTTGTTTTTATTGTGTCCCAGTCCAAGCGATTCATGAAGAAGTATGCTGGTTTCACAGGGAGTGCAATCTTGATGAATTTGTCATCATCTGAAGAGTTGGTCTGCATCACCTAGAATTTGACATGACATTAATATATACTGTTTTTATGTATGCATTAATTGCAGTTTTTTTTTAATGTTTTCTCATACTCTACACTTTACCTTATTTTGTGGCATAAGCCTAATTTGAGTTGACTCATGCAAATTGAAATTTATTTTAAGTGTTGTCTTTTTTCAGCAAGGAATACCTTGTTCATATTATAGATAGAAATAAGTAATAAATTACATTAGTCTGAATTGTGTGGATAATCAAATACAGTATATCCAACATATATTACAGATGTATAATTTAACTTGAATATTGTACTCAAAACAGCTTTTTACAGCAAATATTACATGACTATTAAAATGAATTAAATTCACTTTTTTCATTAACATATGGGTATAATGAAACACATGGAGTTAAGTATGTCTTCTTTACATCTGTACTTTAAAATGGCCACAAGCAATTGGATTATCCAGGACTACACCAGGTCTGAACAGAACACATAACACACTCTCCCAAGGGTCGACAACTTCGCAGGAAAATTCCTGACTAGATAAGGCTTATTGTGCCTGTATAGTCAATGCAACTTCAACATAAATTAAAGCTGCAAGCAGCGTTGAGCGGGCCCTCGCACCCTGCGCCAATATAAAATTATGAATATATTTTAAGTATCTCTTACTTCTCTTTACATCTAGTTTATAAATAATAAAAAAATAACCTCATTACAACTTTATAATTTACTTAAAATTAACTTATGAACACACACAATGTCCATGTATAATGGCACATTGTAATGACTAAATAATACACTTCTCCTAAACCCTTTTTAGACATGCTTCACTTAACAGATGAAATGGCACCATCTGGTGGACAAAGTAGTATACTACGTGCAAAGATGAGGGAATCACTCAGACAGGGGCAGGTTTCACTTTCACAACCATAACACGCCCAAAGTTTAACAAAAAGTCACAATTTTCGCAGTGAGTGACCACAGCCCATATAAGTATGTCCTGACAAAATGTGAAGAGAATCCAAAGACCCTGAAAGGAACGGCAGCTCATAAAACAGACATCAGACTTTCACAAAATTTCACAACATTTCCTGTTCACAGTAGGTGGCGCTACAATAATTGTATGAATATTGTCATATGGATTCAATTCAATTCAATTCAATTTTATTCATATAGCGTCAATAACAATACAAATCGTCTCAAGACGCTTTACAAGACCCGGCCTGAAACCCCCAGAGCAAGCCTGAAGGGGACGGTGGCAAGGAAAAACTCCCTTTTAACAGGAAGAAACCTTGAGCAGAACCCAGCTCATATGGAGGGACCCATCTGCCTAAGGCCAGCCGGGTACAGACAGAGAAAGAGAACAGCAAGATAAACATACATTTGTCATAAATACACATATCTGACTAAAGCATACAAGTTGGAGGCTATGATTCAAACTAATGATGTTACATGACAGTTATAATATAATATATAATATATAAGGGGAATCATCGGCAGGTTGGAGAATTGTTCATTCAGGTAGGAGTGGATAACAGCAGGATTCCATGGAGACTGGGCAGGCTGATGAGACCACAACAGCAGATGTAGTATGGAGCTCCACAGGAAACACTCAACTCCAGGCCAGAGATACTCGGAAGAAGGGAGAGCAGCAGTAAACATTCTACATAGTAATAGCACAGAATTGCATGACTAGTAGCAGATAGGAATTTAGAGGGCAGGAGCTCTGTGCCAGAGAAAAAGAAAGTGTAGGACACGAGAGAGGAGAGAGAAGAAAGAAGGAGAACATGTGTTTGTTGCATTGTCCCCCAGCAGCCATGGCCTATAGCAGCATAACTAAGGGATGGTTTAGTCCAGCCCTAACTATAAGCTTGATCAAAAAGGAAAGTCTTAAGCCTGACCTTAAAAATAGAGAGAGTGTCTGCTTCCCGAACCCAAACTGGGAGCTGGTTCCACAGGAGAGGAGCCTGATAGCTGAAAGCTCTACCTCCCCTTCTACTCTTTGAAATTCTAGGAACCACAAGTAGGCCTGCACTTTCAGACCGAAGTGATCTGTTGGGATGATATGGTACAATGAGGTCTTTAAGATATGATGGCGCTAGGCCTTTGAGGGCCTTGTATGTAAGGAGGAGGATTTTAAATTCTATTCTAGACTTTAAGGGGAGCCAGTGAAGAGAAGCTAAAACTGGAGTAATATGATCTCTCTTGCTAATTCCTGTCAATGCTCTTGCTGCAGCATTTTGAATCAGTTGGAGGCTTTTTAAAGAGTTATTTGGGCAGCCAGACAGTAATGAATTACAATAATCCAGTCTGGAAGACACAAATGCATGAACTAGTTTCTCAGCGTCACTCTGAGACAGGATGTTCCTAATTTTGATGATATTACGTAGATGAAAGAAGGCAGTCCTGGTTACTTGCTTAATGTGAGATTTAAAGGACATATCCTCATCAAATATAACACCAAGGTTTTTCACAGTAGTACTGGAGGCCAAGGTAATGCCATCCAAAGAAACCACGTGATTAGATAATGAATCTCTGAGATGCTTAGGACCAAATACAATAACTTCTGTTTTGTCTGAGTTCAAGAGTAAGAAATTACAGGTCATCCAAGCCTTTATGTCTCTAAGGCACGCTTGGAGTTTAACCAGCTGATTAGTTTCATCCGGTTTCATAGATAAATATAGCTGGGTGTCATCTGCGTAACAATGGAAGTTTATGCCATGTTTTCTAATAATCTTCCCTAATGGCAACATGTATAAAGTGAAGAGATTTGGTCCTAGCACAGAACCCTGAGGAACGCCATAACTTACTTTTGTATAAGCAGAGGAATCATGGTTGACATGAGCAAACTGGAATCTGTCAGACAGATAGGATTCAAACCAATCTAATGCAGTTCCTTTAATCTGGATCTCACTTTCAAGTCTCTGTAGTAAAATATTATGATCAATAGTGTCAAATGCAGCACTAAGATCTAGCAGAACCAGTATAGAGACAAGTCCACTATCTGAAGCCATGAGGAGATCATTGGTAACTTTAACCAGAGCTGTTTCTGTACTATGATGAACTCTAAAACCTGACTGAAACTCTTCAAACAGACCATTCCTGTTTAAGTGGTCACACAACTGATTAGCAACAACTTTTTCTAGAATTTTGGAAATAAAAGGAAGGTTGGAGATTGGTCTGTAGTTGGCTAAAACATTTGGATCTAGAGTGGCTTTCTTAAGTAGGGGCTTAATTACAGCAATCTTAAAAGACTGAGTCACATATCCTGTTAATAAAGATAAATTTATCTGGTTCAATATGGAGGTGTTAATTAATGGAAGAACATCTTTGAGCAATTTAATTGGGATTGGATCTAGAAGACAGGTTGATGGTTTAGATGCTTTAATTATTGAAGATAGCTCGAGAAGATCTACTGGGGAGAAGGATTCCAGATGTTGATAAGGTCTAACAGAAATTTCTAAAGTCACTGTACTTACATCTTTGACAGTCGTCGGAAGAATGCCTCGAATGTTTTCTCTAATGCCAACAATTTTATTAGTAAAGAAGCTGATGAAGTCATTACTACTGAGGGCCGAAGGAATAGATGGCTCAACAGAGCTGTGGCTCTTTGTCAGCCTGGCTACAGTGCTGAAAAGAAATCTGGGGTTGTTCTTGTTTTCTTCTATTAATGATGAATAGTATGCTGTTCTAATATTACGGAGAGCTTTTTTATAAGTCGTTAAACTATCTTTCCCGGCTATATGAGCTTCTTCAGAAATAGTGGAGTGCCAAATTCTTTCTAGCTTTCGGGCTGCCTGTTTTAAACAGCGCAACTGCGAATTATACCAAGGAGCTAGCCTCCTCCGATTTTTGACCTTCTTTTTCAGAGGAGCAACTAAGTTTAGAGTTGAACTAAGCGATGCAGCAGTGCCATCGACAAAATCATCTAATAGTGCAGGAGTTAAATTGTGGTTGCTGTTGTCCACATTATTGACACATGGCACTGGGATATATAAAGAAGGAATTAATTCTTTATATCTAGTTACAGCATCATCAGATAGACATCTACTGTAATGATATGTCTCTTCAGTTCTTGCGTTATCCATTATAGTAAATTCAAAGGTTATGAGGAAATGGTCAGACAAAAGAGGGTTATGGCTAAATATAGTTAAACCTTCAGTTTCTATGCCGTATGTTAATACCAGATCTAAGGTGTGATTAAAACTGTGAGTTGATCCGTTTATATTCTGAGAAAAGCCAATTGAATCTAATAATGATGTAAATGACGAGCTAAGGCTGTCACTGACAACATCAACATGGATGTTAAAGTCACCTACTATAATGACTTTATCTGTTCTAAGAACTAAATCACACAGATGTGTTCAGCTAGGGACTGGCAACAATACTGTAAAGTCTGATGAACTTTGGACTGAATTAAAGCACATATAATACTGTTGCATCCCGCGTCATCAAATACTAAGACATTTTTGAGGGCCCAGAACACCCACGGCACTTTGACGAAAAGTCATTTTTTTTGGCACAAGACATTGCCTATATTTTCAACTATCTATTTCCAAATTTTGAAGTCAGTCTGACAAGGTTTAATGCCCCTGACCCCCACATTCCAAAACCAAGATTTTTCAATTTCAATTTTTTTTCAATTTTGTGGAGAAAACAGCGGACTTCCTGTTGGGTTTAAACTATGGTGCCTTGTGATGTTTTTGTGCGTCCTGGGATGTTACATAAATGTGACATATTTCCAGATTTTTAGACACAACAGGCTTCCAGTCCAGGTCCGTAGAAAATTTGTAAGTGGCGCTACAGAGCCATTTTGCCACGCCCGTGCTGGGGGCACTTACTGGGACCAGTATTACAGGCCAATAAATCTTTCTGCAACATTTCAGGAGTTTTCGTGCATGTATGACAGAATCCTGATTTTTTTCTTGATCAACCATGAATAATAATAATAACTAGAAAATTCCCGCGGAAATTTTTGAAGTGCCGAGTGGGCTGTTGCCATTAGCTGCTAATGTTAGCAATTAGCGTGATGCGCTAGCCACTTATTTTAACATTGGTAGTGTTAGCATGTCTTTTAAGCCACTAAAAATTAAATAGATGCTAATTGCTAACATGCTAATTGCTAATATGCTATTCGCTAACATGCTAATGCTGTCAGTAATGCTACCACCAAATTCCACCACTAAAAATTAGCATTAGCTGCTAATGTTAGCAATTAGCGTGACGCGCTAGCCACTTATTTTAACATTGGTTTAGTGTTAGCATGTCTCTTTAGACACTAAAAATTAAATACATGCTAATTGTTAGCATGCTAATGCTAACATGCTAATTGCAAATATGCTATTCGCTAACATGCTAATGCTGCCAGTAATGCAACCACCAATTTCTAGCCACTAAAAATTAGCATTAGCCGCTAATGTTAGCAATTAGCATGATGCGCTAGCCAATTATTTTAACATAGGTTTAGTGTTAGCATGTCTTTTAAGCTGCTAAAAATTGAGTAGATGCTAATTGCTAACATGCTAATGCTAACATGCTAATATGCTATTCGCTAACATGCTATTTGCTAACATGCTAATGCTGCCAGTAATGCTACCACCAATTTCTAGCCACTAAAAATTAGCATTAGCCGCTAATGTTAGCAATTAGCATGATGCGCTAGCCAATTATTTTAACATTGGTTTAGTGTTAGCATGTCTTTTAAGCCGCTAAAAATTGAGTAGATGCTAATTGCTAACATGCTAATGCTAACATGCTAATATGCTATTCGCTAACATGCTATTTGCTAACATGCTAATGCTGCCACTAATGCTACAACCAATTTCTAGCTACTAAAAATTAGCATTAGCCGCAAATGTTAGCAATTAGCATGACGCGCTAGCCAATGACAGACAGACACCTGTCATTGTTCAACTTGGGTGCCAAAAGCCAAAATGGCCGCCCCACAGACCAGTTACTTCAGTTAGAACACAGGTGTCAAACTCTGGCCCGCGGGCCAAATATGGCCCGCCGTGTAATTTCATTTGGCCCGTGGGGCAATATCAAATTAACATTAGAGCTGGCCCGCCGGTACTATACAGCGGCGGTGTTGCTGTAACACCGCATTCACCGCGAATACTACAAATCCCATAATGCTCTGCGGTTGTTTTGGCGCGCCAGCTTGGTGTCAGTAGATTTCTAGCAAGCAGCGTTCTTTCCAGACGTGCTGCGGCCTAATACTACAACTCTAGGTGTCACTGTGTTACCCCTACCAAAAATGACGAAAAGGAAGGGAGAAAACAGAACTTTTCGGGACAGGTGGGAGACAGAATATATGTTTACGTATCTGAAAGACAGACCTGTTTGTCTCGTTTGTGGAGCCAACCTAAGGAGTACAACCTTAGGCGACACTATGAAACGAAACATCAGGACAAGTACAAGGACCTGGACACGACTCAAAGGAGCCAGAAAGTAGAGGAGATGAAGAGAGGTTTGGTTTCACAACAGAATATGTTCAAAAAAGCCACAGCACAAAACGAGGCTGCTGTAAAGGCGAGTTATATCGTGGCAGAAGAAATCGCCAAATCAACCCGATCCTTTAATGAGGGAGAATTTATTAAAAAGATAATGCTGAAAGTTTGTGACCAAGTGTGCCCAGAGAAAAAACAGGCCTTTTCAAACGTAAGCCTGAGCAGGAACACAATAGCGGAGCGCATATGTGATCTTGCCACCAATCTGCATGACCAGCTGATGGAAAAGGGGAAAGATTTTGTTTCTTTTTCCCTCGCTGTGGACGAGAGCACTGACGCGTCTGATACTGCGCAGCTGTCAGTCTTCATCCGCGGTGTCGACTCAAAAATGTGTGTTACGGAGGAGCTTTTGGGATTTAAATCCATGCATGGCACAACCACAGGGAAGGACATTTTTGAGGAGGTTTGCAAATGTGTAACTGAAATAAACCTGCCGTGGGATAAACTCGTGGGATTAACCACTGATGGTGCGCCAGCGATGAGTGGTAAAAAGAATGGTCTGGTGGGCAGGATGCGTGAAAAGATGCGGGAAGAGAATTGTGCAGGTGAGCTATCGGTTTATCACTGCATTATACATCAAGAGTCACTGTGTGCTAAAGCCCTAAAGATGGAACATGTTATGACCACAGTAACACAAGTTGTTAACTTTATAAGAGCCATAGGTCTGAATCACCGCGAGTTTAAGTCTTTTCTGGAAGAGTTTGGTTCGGAACACACAGACGTGCCGTATCACACAGAGGTGAGATGGTTAAGCCGCGGAAAAGTACTGAACAGATTTTTCGAGCTGCGTGAAGAAATATGTCAGTTTCTGCAAAGCAAAGGGAAGGACACAGCAGAGCTCCAGGAGCAAAAGTTTATGTGTGAGCTGGCCTTTCTGTCTGACATCGCAATCCATCTTGATGCGCTGAACCTGCAGCTACAGGGGCGGGGCCGCATCATCACAGAGATGTACTCGTCAGTGAAAGCTTTTAAAGCTAAACTCTGCCTGTGGGAGAATCAGCTGCTGCAAGGAAACCTTGGCCATTTCCCCTGTTGCCAAACCATAAATACGCAGATCTCTACCGCCGTGTGCGCACAGTTTGCTGAAAAACTCAGTGTACTCGGCGCTGAGTTTAACCGGCGATTTGTCGACTTTGATGGTCAGAAATGGAGATTTGAACTGCTTAGTAATCCCTTCGCAGTCGATGTGGAAAAAGCACCAACTAACATTCAAATGGAGCTGATTGAACTCCAGTGTGATGACACGCTGAAGTCAAAGTATGACGCCGCACAGTTTCCACAATACATCCCTGACACAATGCCTCAGCTCCGCACCCAAGCTGCTCAATTGCTCTCCATGTTCGGCAGCACTTACCTATGTGAGCAACTTTTCTCCTCAATGAAGATGACGAAAACATCTCACAGGGTACGTCTCACTGATGAACACCTTCGTTCGATAATGAAGGTTGCCTCAGCTCAAAGCCTGAGCCCCGACACTGATGAACTAGCATCCAAGAAAAGATGCCAGGTGTCTGGCTTGAACACACCATGTTAGATCAGTGTGTCGCAAACTGAACAGTAAAAAGGCCTGAATGATTGATTTATGTATTAGCCAGTGGAAAAAGTTATTGTTGATATTTAGCAAATTGAAAAGAGGCATTCATTTTTTATTTAAATGTTATTTAATATGCCATTGATGTTTCTTCGTTTGTTCTTTGACAGTTGATTTTGCACTATTAAGTTAAGTTAAGCTATAAGCATGGCTTGTTCCATATTCAGTGTTAAAGCAAATCAGTGTAGCAAACTGAGCAAAAACATTTTATTCATGCACTCTTCTCTTGCTACTTCAAGGCTTGAATGTTTGATTCATTCATTATTGTTATTTTGTTTTCAAATGTATTTATTAGCCTGTGGAAAAAAGTTTATTTTGATATTTACCTCAGAAGGCTGCAAATAGAAAAGAGGCATTCAATTTTTATATTTAAACATGAAACTCGGGTTTGCATGTCATTATAAAGTTATATAAGCCTTGCTTGTTCAATTTTCAATGCAAAACTTGTTTGGGTGCCTATTAAAAGGTAATTTTTTTCAACCTTGGCCCGCGGCTTTGTTCAGTTTTAAATTTTGGCCCACTCATTATTTGAGTTTGACACCCCTGAGTTAGAAGTTTCCCGAGTGGGTTGTTGCCATTAACATTGCCCCAAAATGGCCGCCCCACAGACCAGTTTCTTATGTTTTCCCGCCTCTTTCTGTGGAGCCCCTGGTTGCCACGGTTACTAGTTTGAATTTCAGTTACGAAGACAGGCAGAGAGAGAAAAAATGCTGAAACCACGGCCTCGAACAGGAAGGCCTGATGGCCAAACCGTGTGTCCAATCGTTGAACCGACTTCACTTTGGGCATCTTGAGGCTTTCCTGAACGTCTAGATATGCAGTTTGTGGGTAAAATTAAGAAATGTGAGCTATTTAAAGCGATTTTAAAAAAAAGGTTGCTTCTGCTTTGCTCCAGAAATTTAACATTGCAGTCTATGGAGCGAGGAAGGGGTTTGCTGGCGCATCTTTGCGTCTCACGCCAAAACTATAAGACTTACAGCTTTAGCAGACGAATTGTGAGCGAGAGGACAAATTTTCCTACGTTTCTATGTATAAATTATGTATGTGGTGTGAAAGTTGTGGCCACGGGAGCAGTTTCTATTTTATTTTTTGCCAAATGTTCTTCTCTCCTCTCCACTCTAGCTGTTGGTGTCACCCCCTCTAGCGCGAACATTCCGCGCAATACACACCCATTATAAACCCCGAAATTTGAGTAAAACCCTACACCGCTTTGAGGCTTCATAGTTTAAAAACGGTAAAAGGTGTCGATAAGTGAAGGGAATCTCTGAAGAGAGACATAGTCGCGAATAATAACTCTTGTCTTCTCTTCTCTTCCACAAACTGCACATCTAGACGTTCAGGAAAGCCTCAAGATGCCCAAAGTGAAGTCGGTTCAACGATTGGATACACGGTTTGGCCACAAGGCCTTCCTGTTCGAGGCCGTGGTTTCAGCATTTTCGCTCACTCTAGCCGTTTTCTAACTGAAATTCAAACTGGTAACCGTGGCAACCAGGGGCTCCACAGAAAGAGGCGGGAAAACATAAGTAACTGGTCTGTAGGGCGGCCATTTTGGGGCAATGTTATACATACATACATACATACAATTAGGTTCAAGGTTCAAGGTTTCTTTATTAATACCAGCTGGTAAATTTGTTTTGCAGACAGGCACTCAGCAGTCCCAGCACACAAATCACAAATATAAAAGACAACATAATCAAAATACATAGTCAAAGTCATAGGAGTAGAAATAGAAAAGTGTTTCTACATAGAAAAGTGCTTCTACATGTCCCTGGGGTCAACTAGTTCAATATGAACAAGATCACCTTGTGGCTTTACTATTCAGCATTACAATTGCTGTAGGTATGAAGCTACTTCTGTACCGTTTGGTCCTGCCCTTAGGGGCCACAAAACGACAGCCAGAGCGAAGGAGCTGGAACTCGCCGTGCAAAGGATGTGAGCAGTCATTACGAATAGCGCTGGCTTTACGCTGCAGCTGAGTGTCATAGAGGGCTGCCATGGTGAGTTGAGGCTCACCGATTATCCTACCAGCCCATCTGATAATCTGGTTCAGGGAATTTTTGTCCTGCAATGACAGATTACCAAACCAGGACACCAGGGCAAAGGATAACACAGACTCAATAAAAGCTCGATGAAATAGCCTAAGCAAAGTTTTGTCAATGTAAAAACTGGACAATTTCCAAAGATAAAACAGACGCTGGTGTCCCCTCTTACACACTGCTTCACAATTCTTGTTGAAAGACAGTTTAGAGTCGATTACAGTCCCCAGATATTTATAGCTTTCCACACATTCCACAGATTGGCCCTTAATAACTGTGGGATCACAATTTGGAGTCTGTGCCCTAAAATCAATAGTCATGTCCTTTGTCTTGGATGTGTTGAGCACCAGAAAAGAGAGATCACACCAACTAATAAAATCCTGCAAGACTGGGCCATGGCTGGATTCATTGTTATGCAACAAACTCACAATGACTGTGTCGTCTGCAAATTTTAAAATGTGCCTGTTTTCATGGACACTCCTGCACATGTTTGTGTAAAGAATAAAAAGTAAAGGAGAGAGAACACATCCCTGAGGTGAGCCAGTAGAGGAACATAGTGACTCAGATAAGATACCATTCACTTTGACTCTTTGTGTTCTATCTGATAAGAAATCTAAAATCCAACCCACCAAATTCTGGCTCAGCTGAAAGTGCTCGATAAGCCTTGTGGCTAAAATATGAGGTTGGATGGTGTTAAAAGCTGACGAAAAATCAATAAAAGTCAGTTTAACATGGGTTTTGTTTCCCTCCAGATGTTTAAATAAAAGATTCAGCAGGGTAAGTATGGCGTCATCAACACCTCTATGGGCCCTGTAAGCAAACTGCATAGGGTCAAGTGCATGTGCTGTTCTCCCCAGCAGTTCTGATTTGACAAGTTTTTCAAATACTTTCATTAAAAGAGAGGTGAGGGCGATCGGTCTAAAATCATTCAGATTTTTAGGTCTGCTGACTTTAGGGACAGGGATAATCTCTGCTTGTTTCCATAACCTGGGCACCTTTTGCTGACTCAATGACACATTGAAAATGTGATGAACAATAGGACTCAATTGTTTTGCACACGACTTCAGTAAAATACCACTGATTTTATCGGGTCCAGGGCTTTTATTGGTTTTTAGAGAGAGGAGACACTTTTCCACTCCTCGCTGTTCTAGTGCAAAGTGTTGATCATTTTTAAGACTATCTCTCAGACTCCTCCCTTCCTCACTGAAGTCGAACTGGTCAAATCTTAGATAGAATTTATTCAGAGCACTGGCCAAGTCACAGTTTGACCCAAAACCATCAATAGTAATGTGAGTGCTCTTTGTTTGTTTTATGCCTGCCATTGTCTTAATACCAGACCAGGCCGCAGAAAGGTTATTCTCTGCTAGTTTGCTCTCTACTTTGGCTTTGTATCTCTGTTTAGCCCGTAGGATTTCAGTTCTCAGCTCTCTTTTAGCTACTTGCTGTTCAGCAGGTCCCCCGGAGTTGAAGGAGAGCTTCTTCTGCTGTAGGTGAGCCCTGACTTCCTTGGACATCCATGGCTTGTTATTAGGGTACACCTTGATAGTTTTTGTGGGAATGATCATATTCTCACAGAAAGTCACATAAGAACAAACCACATCAGTAAGTTCATCAATGTCTGTACAAGAGTCTTTAAACATATCCCAATCAGTGCAGTCAAAGCACCCTTGGAGACAAGAAGTCGATTCCTCCGACCAAATTCTGACCTCTTTAGTCTGAATTTTTTCCCTTTTTAGTACAGTTTTATATGCCGGGAGAAGGAGCACACAGTTGTGGTCGGCAGAGCCTAGTGGAGGCAGCCGAAGTGATTTATAGGCTCCCTTAACTGTGCCATAACAGAGGTCTAGTGTCTTATCCTTCCTGGTTGTGCACGTAACATACTGATAAAAGTTCTTTAAGGATTTTCTCAGAGATACATGGTTAAAATCTCCCAGTATGAAATGTGGTGCTTCAGGTGACATGGACTGCAGTTTCTGCACAACATCAAAAATAGTGCTTGTTGCAGTAGATGGGTTTGCTTTGGGGGGGATATACACCGTTGTGATGAATATCTGGGGGAATTCACGGGGCAGGTAAAATGGGCGGAGCGACACTGACAGGAGTTCCACGTCAGAGGAACAGAGGCTTTCTCTCACTGTCACTGAGCTGCAGTAGCGCTTGTTGACGTATATGCACACGCCCCCTCCCCGAGATTTTCCCGTCACCTCTGCATCCCGGTCCTGGCGGAAAGGGACTCCAAATCCATCAATGGAGAGATCGGTATCCGAGTCCTGCTCTGTAAGCCAGGACTCCGTGAAGGCCATGACGCAACAGTCCTTGTAGTCGCGGAGGAAACGAACATTTCCTTGGAGCTCGTCCAATTTATTCCGCAGCGACTGTGCGTTCCCCAAGATCAGGGAGGGCAGTGGGAGGCGCGTCAGCTGCTGCTTCTTCAGGCGCAGCCTGACCCCTCTTCCTTCTTTTAATTCCCCTCGCGTAATCGCTGCCGAAGTTAACACCGACATCCCGTCGGATCTCATCTGGTAACCCTGTCAGATGAAAGTCTGCTGTTAACTCAGCGATTCGGCTCTGTGTATTCCACTGCAGCAAAAAATCCCGAGCATATTGTATCCTCGGGCCAGGAAGTGCTCCCACGCCGAACCCCACCGGCAGGTTGCTGAAGGTCCACAAAGTCCACAATACAACGGGGATAAGCAGCTCCATCACGGCGAATCAATGGGAAAACGTATAAAAGCACTAGTCCATGGCGATCAGCAACATAAAAACATAAGAACCATTCACTCGTAACACAGAACATAGGACGCCGAGAAACCCTCTGCCGGTCGCAGCGTGCGCATGCGCCCGCCTGGATATAGCCCCCAACATATGATAATCTAGGTGTGTACTTGTGTCCTTGCCCTTAAATGGAAAGATGGATTTAAAATCTTATAATAACAATAATTTATATATCTGGGTACATTTGTCACTTTTTAAGGTTTCCCAAATCCAGAGAGAGGGGGAGGAAGTGGGAAGTTGCCCTAAGAAGGGACGGTTTTGCTGCCACTGACAGGACACTGATCTGCAGTGAGCACTTCAAGACCGAGGACTTCGACAGGACTGGGCAGACTGTGCGAATTAAAGATGGTGTTGTGCCATCCATTTTCAGTGTGGAGGGGGCGTGGTGCATCAGCTGCAGGAGAGAGGTGTGGAGAGGACTCATGAGAGCAGCACCAGGTGAGAGTGATTGGCACACCTGCAGCTGATTAGACTAATCATTCTCTTCTTTTAAACACAGTAGCGTGCTGGACCTGGGAGAGAGGAGACACGACACAGAGTCCTGCACACGGCTGTCTGGAACTGTGAGGACTGAATGCCGGCAGGACTGTTTATGTATGTGTATTGTGCAAACAAATAAAGGACATAAAACGTCATTGTTCTCTGGTGTGATACCTGTCGACGAACCCACAGTGGCATCGGAGAACGCCACATTCAGCTTTCCAGCACATCTTCAAAGGGTATGTGTATGTTTATCACTGACCAAAAATATATCAATATACACATGTGATTAGTTTTGTTTCTGCAAGGTATATAATTTGTTGTTTATTACAGCGTATTTTAGACACTCAACACTACTTTATTTTAGTCAGTAGCAATAAGAAGCACTACAACTTCAACACAACTAGAAGACAACCTGCCAATGGACTTGATGCCTGATGTTGTAAGTATTTGCATGTGGAATGTCACAAACTAATGATAGCATCATATAGGTAAGAGATGATGTATAGAACGCCGGTCATTATTGGGAAAATAAATCCCGACAGGTCCCTCACAACCCACCCCTTTCAAGTGTACATATAGCATATAGTTCTCTGCAAACCTCACCATCATGCCTTCAGTGTGTCTTGAACAACCACACATAAAAGGTTGCACATATTATATTGGTATTTTATCGTATTTGACAGTAGATAGAGTGAAGTTATCAACACAATAGATTGGCTGTAACACACTCACCCATTTTAGAATCACATTCCCTCTCTCTGTCTTTCTCTCTCACTTTTGGCCCTCATCGCACCTGAAGTCCCAACCCAACGACTACCCTACCATCTCTTGTTGCTGTCCCCTTGTCCAGACTTCCTGGCCCGCACAGCCTGCCAACCTGTTCACTTATCACTTCATCATCACTTATCAGGCCCAGCAGCATGAGGACCAGAACCAGCACCACCGGGACACCTTGTTACTTGGCTATGTTTTTAATGAAAATGTAAAAAAATAAATAAAAATCAAATGTCTCTAACACCTCTGTCCAAACATTGATTTTAATAAATCTTCAAAAATCTTTCAAAAGTGCCTTTATAATGTCTAAACAAACTGGTTCACTATTTCATGTGTAAACTATATTATTACAAATTTGGAAATATGGACTTTGGTTCTTCGTGCTGTGTTACTGTCTTCTCTGTACAGGGTGGGGATTTCAACATGCAGCGTTTCTTGATGTATATTTGTTAAGGGAAATCTTGTAGGCCTAGTCTACCTATTCTAGAACATTATTCTATTTTTTTAGAACATAAGATGATTATTCAAAAGTATTCAGTGTCATAACTACATCTTTGACGTTTAGAATTAACCAAACTGTTTGAAAATCGGTTGAAAATTGAGCAAGTTATGGCTATTTAAAATTTACATGTTTTACTATCAACACAATGTTTTGGGTGAGCGAGCTGCCTGTGGTAAGATGGCCGCCATATGCGGACGTTCGACTCCGTTGGCCAGCAACGCGGACGAGTCATATACAGTATATATCTATGAATGAGCCTTCCACTTTATTTTTAGCTAATAAAGTTTTGTTTGATTGCATCAATAATCTTCTTCTTCTATTATTATTGGCTTTTTTGGCGGTTGGCAACCAACTTTTAGGTGCATTTACCGCCACCTACTGGACTGGAGTGGAGGACATAAGATGCATCAATCCATTATCTGAAATCAATTTGTCTTGACTTGATGTGCAGGGTAACCAATCGGGTGTTAGGATCTGCCCACTGACCTTGATGGGCAAGTTTGACAGATAAAATAAATTCATGAAGCACTGCAACACAGGACCATGAAATAATTAATTAAATAGTGAAATAATTATATATGTTTTTTTTTACATAAAAAGAATTGGTATTTCAATTAATTAATGACACATTTAATTCCAATTTTAATTAATTAAAGACACATTTAATTAATCAATGACACATTAATTAATTATTTAGTAGTGTATTTAATTATTTAATTATGGCACTTTTAGTCCTCCATATGAGGCATGTTATGTTCCTTTGCAGAAATCACAGCCAATCAAAAAGTGATGCAGGCTATGGGTTAAGAGAAGTCTAGAATGAGACTGTTCTCACTGAAACAGTTTGACAGGTATTCATATAGAGAAAATAAAATTACTGATGAGACAATTTTAAATGATCCAGTGATCACTCTGACCTGTCAAGAGGGCCTCAGGTTCTCAGGGACCATGCCTGATTTCAGACATAGCTAGGGCAGTTATAAATTAATATATTACTTAACTACTTAAACACACGGTTTCTCTTCAGAACAATAGATACTGTGGTTGGTAAATTAAGTAGGCTGTTAAGTATGATAATAGCATTTGAAAATCGGCTTACAGACACCAATGGACACCTGTCTTATCTGTCTGTCCTTTTCCATTCCAGGCTTTCACCTGTGTATGTCCTGACGCCTTCTGGAAGTCATATTTACTGTTATAATGCTAGCTAGCTAGTTTCAATGTTTTAATGAAACGTTAGCTCTTATAACGTTCATTTTATCCCCCGTGGTAATTCTAGATAGTAAACTCGACAGCCGGGGTTCATGACCGATGCATTACTTTCCTGTTACCGGTAGGAGCGCTTCCTCAAGAAAAGCTCCCATGGGTTGTATTCGAAAGCAGACGCCGCATCGACTGTGGAGAGACGTGCCTAAAGCGCCGCCATCTTGGTACAGGGCTAGCAGAGGCAGCGGTGCATGAACCTACGAAGGAAAGAGGTACTCCTCAATCTCAAAGTAGAAGTATTCGCTGAATTTTGGACCGATTTCCAAACGTATTGATCTGTTAAAACGTCACACGTGTAGCTATGATAAAAATATGGTTTTACTAGGCTACCCAAATACAAATTCTACTTAATGTTATCAGCAGACTAGCTTCTGACAGAGGATTGAAAACGATTAACCCTTTCATGCGCAATGTCCACATCTGTGGACAGAAACTTTAACTCTGTTTTCTATTTATTTATCATGTTGGTATACTCCAATCCACTTCAGGGCATTGTTAGTAGATCCATTGCAATATATTAACAATGTGTATCATCTTATATTTGGAATGTTGACTTCTTTATGACATCATCAATTCAACATGGCTGATGGTTATGGCCATGTGCTGAATGCTCCAGGCATATCTGTAAAAAGTTTCTATTCAAGAAGGTAAAATCAGGTAAAAAAAAATATTATGGTATGCAGGAGAGTGTGTTGAACAACTTTATATGTTTAGAAATGAAATTTGATGTAAAATATAGCTTGTACACCCTAAAAAACAACTGTCCACGTATGTGGACGTTGCGCAACAGAGGAGTTAAATTACCAAAAATCAGATTTTGTAACTAGGATTTTTTTTTATTTGTATTGTTCAAATATGAATTTAACTACTTTAAATTAAAAAGAAACAAACATTTGGTAAACATATAAACATAAATAATGACCTAACTACATGTTATAAATTACGTAAACTGCCTATTTATGACAACATTACAGAAATATATAGAGACCAATGAATGGTGCATGTTTTGCAAAGAGTAAATAATAATTGTAATAGAGGAGTTTTTTGAAACAAATGAGCTTGAAATACTTAACATTAGTTCTTACATCACATCCTATAATTTTTACATTCTTTCCATATAATAGTATTGTTGTCAGATCATTTTCTAACTTTTTAACATTTTAACATTTAAAAAAATCTGTTTAAAAATAAGTTACATGCTAAAAAAAGTAAAAACATTACAGACATGATTGTAAAATCAACTTTTTTAACTTTTTAAAATCTTTTTATGTTATCTGTTACAAAATATGTTCAAAAAAATGATCAAATACTGTAAAAAATAATTATTTTTCGAATGTTAACTCTTTGTAATGTTGCATAACATCTTCATCATATCCTTCTGTGCCATTAAAATCATTACTGTTATGATATATGTTGTTTTTTTGCATTAGAGTCACATAATGGCCCATATTTTCTGTCATTACTCTTAATTATTTTTCACCCCATTGTTGCGCACTGTCCACATATGAGGACAGTAGAATAACTTCTATATAAAATCATATTGGGGAATATATGTGCCTGCCTGCAGGGGCGTGGCACATATATTGCTATTGCTTTGCGTTTATTATCTGTGCCGGTGCACTGGCTCCCATTGCTGCGCAATGGGAGCCAGTGCACGCCCTGCCTGCAGGGGCGTGGCACATATATTGCTATTGCTTTGCGTTTATTATTCTTATATTTCTTCCGTAATTTTTCGGTTCGCTTCTTCTCCCAGAGTTTTGGAGACATATAGACGAATTTATATGGAGACGTGCGCATTGATTGGGACAAGTGTGCTATGGCTCACATAAGCGATCCGTCCAACGGGGCGAGAATAAACGGCGAAATTCCCGCGTCTCGTAACATGGAAGTGAATGGAGAAGCCCGGAAAAAAGTGGCAACATTCCAAAATGGACAGCTTGGCTTTGCTGAGCGATCACTCAGCCGTGCTTTGGAGTAGAAAAATGCTTTGAAGTTTGTACGAGGCACGGGAAGTGTAGCTTCGTTTTTCTGAAAACGGCGTTTCGATAGCTTTTACGGTTTGGTCGGGGTCGCAGTTTACGTTTTGCTGAAATTTTGGAAAAAAGTTCAAAAATCGTCGTTTATAATGGGGCTCTATGGGCGCACTCTAACCGCACTGTAGGTTCAGAGTTTCGTCGAAATTCTGAAAAAAAAAGGTTTCAATCTCACGTGGCGGCCACAGGTTTTGAGCTACACAGATAAAAAATACATAAAAACGTAGGGATTTTTGTTGCCTTTCAGATGATGTGTGTTTTATTCACGTGGGGCGTACGGTTTGGACTGCAGGCTCCTCCGAGCGAGGAGTGCGCCGACAGCTTTTTGAATTTTTTCCCATTCGTGTGTATGTAGAAACCGAGAGAGATTTCTCGACGATTTTTCGAGTCGCATGCCTTTCTTTCCAAAACGAGTACGGCCACAATTTTGGCAGCACGCTCGTGGGAACAACACTAATTTGTAGAAAACCCTCGGCCGACGCTCACAATGCGTTCGTTTTCGAGATAGGACTTGTAGTTTTCGAGATATGAGCGTTTGTTCTGACACAGATTTCTAGGGTGCAGGAGAGAGGGGAGTGAATATATAGAATATCATGTACGCATAGCGTAGCCATGGCAACGGCCCCCAACGAGCAGGCACAGAACAGGTGCGCTGAGACAGTGGAGGGAAAAGAGACACGATCTGCCAAAAGATTAGGGTCTGTCAGTGTATTACAATGGGGAGGAAGAACACCCCATACAGGAGCACATTCACACAGACGCAGAGTGCCATAACATTATGAACACTGAACCGATCCTGATGAACAAACACATCGCAGGTGTGCACACAGAAGGCTGAGGGGCACAGAGGGAGACGATATGCCAAAACATTATCACCCCCCTCCCCTTCCCACTATAGCATTACAGACACAGATTGACAAAACATTAGGGACTCTCCTCAGTCTATTACAGTGGGGAGGCATAACACCCCATGACCCCCCCCCCCCCACCTCCCTCCCTCTCTCCCTCCCTCCTCAGTTAGTGCTTTCACACAGCCGATCTGCCAAAAGATTAGGGACTCTCCTCAGTCTATTACAATGGGGAGGCAGAACACCCCATGACCCCCCCCCGTCTCTCCCTCTCTCCCTCTCTCCCTCTCTCCCTCCCTCCTCAGTTAGTGCTTTCACACAGCCGATCTGCCAAAAGATTAGGGACTCTCCTCATTCTATTACAATGAGGAGGCAGAACACCCATGACCCCCCCTCTCCCTCCCTCTCTCCCTCTCTCCTTCCCTCCCTCCTTCTTTCGCTCTCTCCCTCTCTACTTCCCTCTCTCCCTCTCTCCTTCCCTCCCTCCTTCTCCCGCTCCTCTCTCCTTCTTCCTCTCTCCCTCTCTCCTTCCCTCCTCCTTCTGTCGCTCTCTCCCTCTCTACTTCCTCTCTCCCTCTCTTCCCTCCCTCCTTCTCCCGCTCTCTCTCCTTCCTTCTCTCCCTCTCCGCCCTCCTTCCCTCTCTCCCTCTCTCCTTCCCTCCCTCCTTCTCTCGCTCTCTCCCTCTCTACTTCCCTCTCTCCCGCTCTCCTCCTTCCCTCTCTCCCTCCCTCTCTCCCTCTCTCCTTCCCTCTCCCCTCTCCTTCCCTCCCTCCCTCTCTCTTTCTCTCCCTCCCTCCCTCCTTCCTCAGTTGGTGCTTTCACATAGCTGAAGCCATCCTGACAAGGAACTCAGCACAGTTGCACACAGAAAGCGGCGGGAAACTATGCCAAAACATTAGGAACACCCAAGCCATTACTGCAGTACTGTAGGTGGCCAGAACCTGACATTGTTACCCTCAGACTCCATTTTAGCGTTACAGTAATGGACAGCCAAAACATTATGACCACTTCAAGCATTACAGGACTATAGTACAGTGGCAGAATCTGACACTGACCCACCACTCCATTTCAGCATTACAGTAAGAGACTGCCAAAACATTATGACCACTTCAGTCATTGCAGGACTATAGTACAATGGCAGAATCTGACACTGACCCACCACTCCATTTCAGCATTACAGTAAGAGACTGCCAAAACATTATGACCACTTCAGTCATTGCAGGACTATAGTACAATGGCAGAATCTGACACTGACACCCCACTCCATTTCAGCATGACAGTAACAGACTGCCAAAACATTATGACCACTTAAAGCATTACAGGAGCATATTGGAGTGGCAGAACTCTATGACATCAAACTCACAATGAAACACCACGCACACATCATGACGCACACATCACCGGCACAGTCAAAATTTCCGCAGGAATTTTCTAGTTATTCTTATATTTCTTCCGTAATTTTTCGGTTCGCTTCTTCTCCCAGAGTTTTGGAGACATATAGACGAATTTATATGGAGACGTGCGCATTGATTGGGACAAGTGTGCTATGTCTCACATAAGCGATCCGTCCAACGGGGCGAGAATAAACGGCGAAATTCCCGCGTCTCGTAACATGGAAGTGAATGGAGAAGCCCGGAAAAAAGCGGCAACATTCCAAAATGGACAGCTTGGCTTTGCTGAGCGATCACTCAGCCGTGCTTTGGAGTAGAAAAATGCTTTGAAGTTTGTACGAGGCACGGGAAGTGTAGCTTCGTTTTTCTGAAAACGGCGTTTCGATAGCTTTTACGGTTTGGTCGGGGTCGCAGTTTACGTTTTGGTGAAATTTTGGAAAAAAGTTCAAAAATCGTCGTTTATAATGGGGCTCTATGGGCGCACTCTAGCCGCACTGTAGGTTCAGAGTTTCGTCGAAATTCTGAAAAAAAAAGGTTTCAATCTCACGTGGCGGCCACAGGTTTTGAGCTACACAGATAAAAAATACATAAAAACGTAGGGATTTTGTTGCCTTTCAGATGATGTGTGTTTTATTCACGTGGGACGTACGGTTTGGACTGCAGGCTCCTCCGAGCGAGGAGTGCGCCGACAGCTTTTCGAATTTTTTCCCATTCGTGTGTATGTAGAAACCGAGAGAGATTTCTCGACGATTTTTCTCGTCGCATGCCTTTCTTTCCAAAACGAGTACGGCCACAATTTTGGCAGCACGCTCGTGGGAACAACACTAATTTGTAGAAAACCCTCGGCCGACGCTCACAATGCGTTCGTTTTCTCGATAGGACTTGTAGTTTTCGAGATATGAGCGTTTGTTCTGACGCAGATTTCTAGGGTGCAGGAGAGAGGAGAGTGAATATATAGAATATCATGTACGCATAGCGTAGCCATGGCAACGGCCCCCAACGAGCAGGCACAGAACAGGTGCGCTGAGACAATGGAGGGAAAAGCGTCACGATCTGCCAAAAGATTAGGGTCTGTCAGTGTATTACAATGGGGAGGAAGAACACCCCATACAGGAGCACATTCACACAGACGCAGAGTGCCATAACATTATGAACACTGAACCGATCCTGATGAACAAACACATCGCAGGTGTGCACACAGAAGGCTGAGGGGCACAGAGGGAGACGATATGCCAAAACATTATCACCCCCCCTGCCCTTACCACTATAGCATTACATACACAGATTGACAAAACATTAGGGACTCTCCTCAGTCTATTACAATGGGGAGGCATAACACCCCATGACCCCCCCCCCCCCCCCACCTCCCTCCCTCCCTCTCTCCCTCCCTCCTCAGTTAGTGCTTTCACACAGCCGATCTGCCAAAAGATTAGGGACTCTCCTCAGTCTATTACAATGGGGAGGCAGAACACCCCATGACCCCCCCCCTCCGTCTCTCCCTCTCTCCTCTCTCCCTCCCTCCTCAGTTAGTGCTTTCACACAGCCGATCTGCCAAAAGATTAGGTACTCTCCTCAGTCTATTACAATGGGGAGGCAGAACACCCCATGACCCCCCCCCCCCGTCTCTCCCTCTCTCTCTCTCTCCCTCCCTCCTCAGTTAGTGCTTTCACACAGCCGATCTGCCAAAAGATTAGGTACTCTCCTCAGTCTATTACAATGGGGAGGCAGAACACCCCATGACCCCCCCCCCCCCCCGTCTCTCTCCCTCTCTCTCTCTCCCTCCCTCCTCAGTTAGTGCTTTCACACAGCCGATCTGCCAAAAGATTAGGGACTCTCCTCAGTCTATTACAATGAGGAGGCAGAACAACCCATGACCCCCCCTCTCCCTCCTCCCTCTCTCCTCTCCTCCTTCCCTCCCTCCTTCTCTCCCTCTCTCCTTCCCTCCCTCCTTCTCTCCCTCTCTCCCTCCCTCCTTCCTTCTCTCCCTCTCTCCTTCCCTCTCTCACTCTCTCCCCCTCCCTCCCTCCCTCTCTCTTTCTCTCCCTCCCTCCCTCCTTCCTCAGTTGGTGCTTTCACATAGCTGAAGCCATCCTGACAAGGAAACTCAGCACAGTTGCACACAGAAAGCGGCGGGAAAACTATGCCAAAACATTAGGAACACCCAAGCCATTACTGCAGTACTGTAGGTGGCCAGAACCTGACATTGTTACCCTCAGACTCCATTTTAGCGTTACAGTAATGGACAGCCAAAACATTATGACCACTTCAAGCATTACAGGACTATAGTACAGTGGCAGAATCTGACACTGACCCACCACTCCATTTCAGCATTACAGTAAGAGACTGCCAAAACATTATGACCACTTCAGTCATTGCAGGACTATAGTACAATGGCAGAATCTGACACTGACACCCCACTCCATTTCAGCATTACAGTAACAGACTGCCAAAACATTATGACCACTTAAAGCATTACAGGGGCATATTGGAGTGGCAGAACTCTATGACATCAAACTCACAATGAAACACCACGCACACATCATGACGCACACATCACCGGCACAGTCAAAATTTCCGCAGGAATTTTCTAGTATTCTTATAGCTTCTTCTGGTACTTTTTTCGGTTCGCTTCTTCTCCCAGAGTTTTGGAGACATATAGACGAATTTATATGGAGACGTGCGCATTGATCGGGAATGGTGTGCTATGTCTCACATAAGCGATCCGTCCAACGGGGCGAGAATAAACGGCGAAATTCGAGCGTCTCGTAACATGGAAGTGAATGGAGAAGCCCGAAAAAAAACGGCAACATTCCAAAATGGACACCTTTGCTTTGCTGAGCAATCACTCAGCCATGCTTTGGAGTAGAAAAATGCTTTGAAGTTTGTACGAGGCACGGGAAGTGTAGCTTCGTTTTTCTGAAAACGGCGTTTCGATAGCTTTTACGGTTTGGTCAGGGTCGCAGTTTACGTTTTGGTGAAATTTTGGAAAAAAGTTCAAAAATCGTCGTTTATAATGGAGCCCTATGGGTGCACTCTAAGTCCCCCTCTAGGTTCAGAGTTTCGGCCAAATTCAGAAAAAAAAAGGTTTCAATCTCAGGTGGCGGCCACAGGTTTTGAGCTACAGAGATAAAAACTACATAAAAACGTAGGGATTTTTGTCTGCTTTCAGATGATGTGTGTCTTATATGTTTGGGACGTACGGTTTGGACTGCAGGCTCCTCCGAGCGAGGAGTGCGCCGACAGCTTTTCGAATTTTTTCCCATTCGTGTGTATGTAGAAACCGAGAGAGATTTCTTGACAATTTTTCTCGTCGCATGCCTTTCTTTCCAAAACGAGTACGGCCACAATTTTGGCAGCACGCTCGTGGGAACAACACTAATTTGTAGAAAACCCTCGGCCGACGCTCACAATGCGTTCGTTTTCTCGATACGACTTGTAGTTTTCGAGATATGAGCGTTTGTTCTGACACAGATTTCTAGGGTGCAGGAGAGAGGAGAGTGAATATATAGAATATCATGTACGCATAGCGTAGCCATGGCAACGGCCCCCAACGAGCAGGCCCAGCACAGGTGCGCTGAGACAGTGGAGGGAAAAGCGTCACGATCTGCCAAAAGATTAGGGTCTGTCAGTGTATTACAATGGGGAGGAAGAACACCCCATACAGGAGCACATTCACACAGACGCAGAGTGCCATAACATTATGAACACTGAACCGATCCTGATGAACAAACACATCGCAGGTGTGCACACAGAAGGCTGAGGGAGACAGAGGGAGATTATCTGCCATAACATTATCACCCCCCCTCCCCTTCCCACTATAGCATTACAGACACAGATTGACAAAACATTAGGGACTCTCCTCAGTCTATTACAATGGGGAGGCATAACACCCCATGCCCCCCCCCCCCACCTCCCTCCCTATCTCCCTCCCTCCCTTTCTCCCTCTCTCCTTCCCTCCCTCCTTCTCTCCCTCTCCCCCCCCCTCCTTCCTTCTCTCCCTCTCTCCCCCCCTCCTTCCTTCTCTCCCTCTCTCCTTCCCTCTCTCCCCCCCTTCCTTCTCTCCCTCTCTCCTCTTCCTCCTCTCTCCCCCCCTCCTTCCTTCTCTCCCTCTCTCCTTCCCTCGCTCCCTCCATCTCTCTCCCTCCCTTCCTTTCTCCCACTTTTCCTCCCTCCCTCCCTCCCTATCTCCCTATCTCCCTCCCTCCCTCCCTCCCTCCCTCCCTATCTCCCTCCCTCCCTCCCTCCATTCTTCCTCTCTCTTACAATTACAATGAGGAGGCAGAACACCCCCCCCCCCCCCCCCGACACACACACACCCTTCAGTTGTTGCTTTCACACAGCTGCTAATCATAGCTCCTCTCATTGACTGAATGACAACTTCTCAGTCATGTTTGACGTTTTCCTTTACTTTAAATACATATTATATCTGGCTGCTTTGCTGCAACTCTCCGCCGGCTAATTCGCTGGGACGCCAGTGGGAACTTATCACAGTCAACAGGCCGGCATTACACTTAAAACGTAATTTTGAAAGCCAGCTCTTTGACGACGGGTAGTCGAGCGGTTAATAACGTTGACTACCAAACGTGAGGTCAGAGTTCGAATCCCGTTTGCGTCAAACATTATTAACACTCACTCCATTGCAGAACTATAGTAGGGTGGCAGAACATGACACTATGACCCCGCCACTTCTTTTTAGCGTGACTGTAACAGATTGCCAAAACATTATGACCACTTAACGCATTACAGGACTATATTAGGGTGCCAGAACCTGACACTATGACCCCTCCGCCCCCGTCCACTCCATTTCAGCGTTACCGTAATGGCCAGCCAAAACATTATGAACAGTCACTCCATTACAGAACTATAGTAAAGTGGCAGAATCTGACACTGTGAGCCGCCCCCACGCCATTTTAGCATTACACTAAGAGACTGCCAAAACATTATGACCACTTAACGCATTACAGGACTATATTAGGTTGGCAGAATCTGACACTGTGAGCCGCCCCCACGCCATTTTAGCATTACACTAACAGACTGCCAAAACATCATGACCACTTAAAGCATTACAGGAGCATATTGGAGTGGCAGAACTCTATGACATCAAACTCACAATGAAACACCACGCACACATCATGACGCACACATCACCGGCACAGTCAAAATTTCCGCAGGAATTTTCTAGTTAAGCACTGTCACCGAAGCTTCAAGTAATGAAGCCGTTTTTGTCTAAGTGTCGAAGCGCCAACACAGATCGATTGGACATCAGCTGTGTGCAAATAGTTGGCTCACCAAGCTACATCTTTTTCCATGTCTGTGTTTGATAGTTCTTGCTGCGTCTAGGCTGCGTATGCGCTGCTGCTGGCCTGGCCTGGCTGGTTGTGATAGGCCCTTTTTTGTGGACCCCCAACGTCCGTTCAGTTTGGGAGAGACCAAGGGGTGAACTGTCCCCCGCGCCCCCCTCACCCTTTTCCTTTCTCACACACAGCTTCTGTGCACGGCACCTTCTCAGCAAGTAGGTGCGCCCGCAGCTGCAACGGGCGCCAATTTGCTAATTCCCCACACGGATATGACAGATAATAGAAAAGCATGTAGCGGTGCAGATTTATTATTATTTATTTGTTTCCAATTGCTCGTGCCACCCCCCTTGTGTCATAAAAAATGCCGCACCGTGCCTAAAACTGCTACTGGATCCGCCCACCACTACAGCACAGAGACGGAGCAGGAGAATGGCAGAGAGCAGGGGCGGACTGGGGGGAAAAAGTGGCCCGGGAGTCATTGACAGACCGGCCCACTTCATGTGTGGCGTGGGGAGCCAGCCAGCCGGCAACACAAGTTTCATATATACCTTGATGAAAAAAAATGCATTTTATGTTGTTTTGGACTATAATCATATAGTAATCATTAGCCTGAACTCTTAAGTAGCCTACAGTAAAATAAATATGACAGTATGGTGATATTACAAAGCATTTAGTGATTTTAATGGGAACAGGTCATACAATCAAATTTGGCCAACCAATTTGCCAGGCTGTTAGAACTGATTGACACTGACTGCATATACCATTCTCAAGGGGCCACTTGAAGAAACAGTAAATATCTTGGATGGCCGTGCCAATAGGCTGAACTCAATTCTGTGCCCACAGCAGTGGTATGTTTTATTTTGTACTGGTGTTTTTAGTAAAGGGATGATCAAGAAAGCAATTAGTCATACTTAAAGCTTGAAATGCTTTATTAACAATGAACACATTCTCTTATAAAGTTGAGTTAATTAAATCTTAAATCAAATCTGTACCAATGGACTTTTAAAATATGAACAAAAGGTATTTATTAACTGTTAATCTTTTATGACCATATATATTTATGTTGGCTAATACTACTGTATATTAAATAAATGATCATCCGCAACCACACATGTCAAACTCAAGGCCCTTAACTGTATCAGGTAAGATTATATTTCATATCTATCAGAACTGACCCGCAGGTGTTTTACGTGCGTCAGTCAGGTACGTCAATTAGCTCCTCCTCCCAACTTTACTGACAAATTTGTCAGAGTCTCATTGATGTACAGCAGCGCGACGCTCTGAAGTTCATACGGGATAAAAGCTCAAGACACAAGTTTGAGAGCAGCACCAAATACTAAAATATGTTAACGGAGATTCTGACACAAAAACGCAGTAGCTCTGTACCAGTTAGCAGTGTTACTACGTCTTTATAAAAAGTTAGCAGACCAGTTAGCAGACAACGGGCTAAATCTGTCAGCCTATTGTTCCACGGTAGCACACACGGCTAACAAAAAACTTATAAATGACAGCACTGCAGATAAACACCAGTCTGTTTATGCTAACATACACACACACTGAAAGTGACCGTTTGCCAAATAATAGCAGCATGTTTAACACGGCATTAGCATTAGCATGTAACTTAGGACCCCACGCTAAAAAAAGTTCTGTCCGGATGATCTGTGGAGAACAAATGACAAGCTTTACATGGGCCGGTCAGAGTCAGTCCAAGGGCCGTATACGGCACCACAATTACAACAATAAGCCCATTTCAATGAAGATGTCTTTTAAAAATGGACAGCACTGGCTCTCAATCCACCAAAGCTATCTTGCATCATTAGCGCAGTGTGATTGACTGACTGACAGATGCTGCAGCATCCTGAGGAAATGGGTGGGACTGACCCACATGGACGAAATGTAGTTGGCTAGCAGCATAGGCAATGATACGTGAACGCAGGTATAGCCTATCACAACAATAGCCGTCCGACCCAGCCCCCAAAGCGTACTACAACGCGATAAACTCTTCCCCCCTTTAGTTTTCTTTTTCTCATGACCCGACCCACCGGCCCACAAGGCCACCAGCCCACCGGGGAAATCCCCGGTGTCCCCGTACGTCAGTCCGCCCCTGGCAGAGAGGAAGAGGAGCGCTGGTTTTGGTATCTCAAGGCCGAAAATGAAACAGACTGTACTATTTGTGAAGAGGCTGCAAGATACAGAGTGGCAACACAACACACTTTTAAGCATATGAAAAATCATGGAAAATAAAACGCGGAGCTAAGTAAATGGACAACGGAAAAAAAAATCCCCCGCCCACAAGTGCTTCAAACGTCACTAGTCACGTGACCGAGCCACGCCTCGACACTACACACACACAGTCCGATACAATCGCGTCAAGAAGTCAGTTTTAGCTGAGTTAGATATAGGCTAGTTCAAGCTAAGGCATTACAGGAGCTGTGCGATCTTCTCCAGTATGTTCCTTACATGTAGAAATAGGAGAAATGCCACGCTATTTGAGGAGAAAGCAGCTGCAAGCTTGGGTTAATCTGATGGGCCAAAGGGATGTTCATCCAGTTAAAATAGCAATTCAGTCAAGTTGGGAGAGAGGGAGGGCAAGACTTCCAAGCTTTGGACAGACAGGGGACGCATTGGCACAGGAAATTGCTATATGGGATAAGACCTTTTGTCCATGGAGTAATGTGGCCATCAGTGCCTTTATGGCAGTTGGATTTCCCAAAGACGGATTTAGAGATACTTGGGATTAAGTTAAGAAACCCAGATCATAAGAAATAGATATCAGGAACACACATTAATTTTCACTGATGGGTCAAAGGATCAATAAACAGGTGCTACAGGAGCAGCTTTTGTTGTTCAGGAGTGGAATGCTCAAGCAATGTATTCAATCTTGATGGCTGTGCAATGGACTGAACCGATTCAAAACCATAAAGTGTTGATATGTAGTGACTCTGTGTCAGCTATCAATAGTATTGGGAAAGGGTCATCAAACAGTCGACAAGACCTTGTATTAGTGTTGTTTTTGGCGGCCTGTTTTAATTTTAGTTTTAGTCTAGTCTTTGTGTCAACCTGTCATTTTAGTTTGTATTAGTTTTAGTCATGTTCATACTCCTTTTAGTCTAGTCAAGTTTCAGTCAACTAAAAGTCTGAGCATTTTAGTCTTATTTTAGTCAGAATTATCCATGACTATTTTCGTCTAGTTTTAGTCGACAAAAACTGATGACATTTAGTCTAGTTTTAGTCAATGAAAATTGTATATTATTCTTTTTAGTAATACAATTCTATTTAACCCACTCAATATAGTATAAGTAAATTTTCTTTTAGCAAAAGCTATTTCAAACGAGGTTCTTATTAGCCTATATTATTACCTTATAGACTAAGAATACATCCATTCCAGACACGGAAGACGCTGTTTTGAATTTACAACATATTTATTTTACTAACCAAACATGGTAGAAAACATTCGGTTTTATTTTCCACTTCGATGTATTTAAAGTTTTTCCAAATGTCTTCTCTTCTTCTTCTACCGATGACCCCCGCCTGGCCGACCATCGTTCCCTTTCTTTGTCACGCTACTCAGTACTCAGAACATCTTCTAAATAATGCCGCGAGTGGAGCTCGAAGTGACGTCGCCTGCGAGAGATAACGCGACTAAACAAGACAAAATAACGTCGTAACATTTCGTCTCGTCTCGTTTTGGTCAACGAAAATGGAGAGACATTTTAGCATATTTTTTATTTTGTAAACCACATTTAGTCTCGTTTTTATTCGTCAACAATATTTCCTTATACATTTAGTCATCTTTGCATGACCAGCATTACGTTACGTCTCGTCTCGTTTTAGTCACGTGATACAGGTTCGTTGACGATAATATTTAGTCATAGTTTTCGTTGACGAAAGCAACACTACCTTGTATACGATATAGTTCTAGCAATTAGAGATGTGAAATGAGAGGAGTACAAATATCATTCATATGGGTCCCAGCTCATGTAGGTATTGTAACAAATGAAAAAGTTGATAAGTTGGCCAAGGAAACTGTTCAAAAGGAAAACATAGATGTCATCATAAATTTATCCAAAGCTGAGGGTAAAAGTATTGTGTGGCAAGAAACCGTTTTAAAATGGCAACAGCTCTGGGAGCAAGAAAAGAAAGGGAGGCACCTATTTTCATTGTCTAGTAAGATTACTGACTCAGTTAGTGTTTGTAAAAGAGAGGGAATGAGGCGTAAGGAACAGATGATTATTTCTAGGATGAGGATTGGTCACACGTTTCTGAACAGCACTTTATTTATTCTAGGAAAACATCAGAATGGTTTGTGTACATGCCAGGAACCTGAGACGGTACAACATGTTATGATCTATTGTAGAAATGATGTCCTCCAAAGACAAGTTCTTATCAGAGAATTGCGTGAAGTTAATAGACACTGGTCTTTATAGCCGAATATAGTGCAATAAGGTGTTAATACCATAGATGGCAGCAATGCAACTTTTTGGATGCCGGCTGCCGTAAAATCTCAAAGAAGAAGAAGAAGAATCGCGTCAAGAGCTACCGCGCATGTGTTGGAGCATGTGGTGTCAGAGGACCGTCACTAGCAGGGAGTAATGGCGGTAGCACAACCAAAGCGCGAGAACGAGAACGAGGATTGCTCTTTGCTTCCTACCGTCCATGTTATTATCAAATGGTAACTGTGAATATCTTTGTGTGCTATACTTTTATCAAATTGTATTTCTCGCTAACAGTTCGCGGATGTGTTTGCTCAAATTGTAGATGATTATAGCTAAAACTGTAACGCTAAATGTTCAGCAACATACGTTGTTTTAAGAATGCGTGGTCATAAGAATGACGTGGTTTTATTTATCTTTGTATCTTTATAAGCATGGACAAGGACAGCCAGGATGTCCACCAGGAACTGGCTAGACTGAAGGCAAAGATCCAGGAGGCTCGGGAGCAGGTCTCCAACATGTCCGGCATAGACAGTGGTTTACTGGAGCAGCAGCAGCAGTTGGAAACGCTGCGAGAGCAGGTCCGTACCAAGAACCGTCTGCTGCAGAAATACAAAAGTCTGTGCATGTTCGATGTGCCGAAAGCATCGTGAGACGCAAAACAGTGTTACTGATCTGGATGGAGAAGCCTAACAGTTGGTGCAAATGCAGGTGAACGTTTGCACGGACACAGGATGGATTTGTTTCTCATGTGCATAGCAGTGCAAAATCATTCTGAAGATTTCCCTCCGTTGTAGGCATTTTGTGGACTGCAAGAAAGTGAATTTGGTTACTCTGGATTTTTATTATTTTTAATATGATTTTGTAATTAAATGGCTGTTTAAAGTTTTACACCAAACCATCATAAATTAAACAATCCTTTTAGCGCAATCAGTCCATCAGTGTGCATACCGGCTGTTATGTTCTCTACTTAGCAGGCAATAAGTGTTTCATGGGAAGTAGTGATGAAATGGATGTGGAAATGTTAAGTTAAACATTACTGTCTGTGTATAATATCTCACTCACACTAACAATATCTGGTGTTACTCCATTTAGTAGCAGTAACCTGTAATTAAACATTTCAGATAATTCATTGGTCCAGTGACATTCATTGGGCAAGCCATCCTGTCTCCGATACAGCAAAACAGGACCAGACAAGGGCCACCCCATGTTTCATAGACTGCATGATGGTCTGATGCAATGCATTTCATCTTGAAAATGAGCCTTTCATTTAACACACACACAAGTTATTTTCCAAACAGTCCTTTGGCTTGTCCACACGATATTAACTGCAGAGAGAAACATTCTTTTTAAAAGAGGGCAGCCGTGGCCTACTGGTTAGCGCTTTGGGCTTGTGGCTGAAGGGTTGCCGGTTCGAACCCCCGACCAGTAGAAAGCGGCTGAAGTGCCCTTGAGCAAGGCACCTAACCCCTCACTGCTCCCCGAGCGCCGCTGTAGCATGGCAGCTCACTGCTCCGGGTTAGTGTGTGTTTCACCTCACTGTGTGTTCCCTAATTCACGGATGGGATAAATGCAGAGAACACATTCCATGTATACACAAGTATACTTGGCCAATATCACTAATTAAAAAAAAAGAACAGTGATTTTGTCTTTGCAACTCAGTCATGCACACTATGGTTGTTCGTTGTTCTCCTGATGGTGGTTTTATGAACAATACCTCTCAGACTATTATGTGTGTTGCTTTTGGAATAATCTTTGTTGATTGACCACTCGTGTGGAGGTTAATCGTCGTCTTAAGTCTCCTACATTACTTCACAATCTGTCTAACTATAGATTTGTGGATTCCAAACTCTTTAGAGATAGTTTTGTAACCATTTCCAGCCTGGTGATAAACACCTACTGTTTTTTGAGGTCCTTAGAAAGTTAATTTGTCCATGCCTGCATACACTTCCACAATAATGTGTTGTAAAAATCAGGCTGAGACAAAACCCTGATTGTTTTTTTTGTTTTTTTAACTATGATAGGAAATTCTTCTGAAAAATAATGTCTAACAAATCCAAGAAGTGCATTTACTTTTGTGCCTCACAGTTATATTTTCTCAATTTCTGAATAAAAAAATAGCAAAGCATACCAGGATTCTGTTTCAGTTTTTTGATTACGTAGCTTCCCACTGTCTACTTTAAGGACTGTGAAAGTCTGCTAATGTTTTGAGTATCCACTTAGTAATCTATTAATGTTAATGTCTTTTAATCTCTGAATGTTGAAAGAAGAAAGAAATGGTATGGTACTGAGCAGAGAAGTACTTTTTGGACATTCAAATCAAAAAATACTTTACAAAGCTTGCAGGGTAGCCATATGTAACTTAAAGCATACTATTCAAATTTTAGAAGCCTACATTAAATATTTTTTTTTCAGTCAATTGGGTAGTGTATTCTTTTTTGGTATTGGCCTACAATAATAATAATAAATATGTAATCCTTATCTCCCCGTGTAAATATTATTTATTTCTTCAAGAAGTGTGGGAACTACAATTAAAATGTGATGCACATTGACAAATTACTTTCTTACTTTAGTATTATGTATTTATTTATTTTGATAAAGGAGTACAGGGACAAATCAGTTGATGCGGAACTATGTGTTTTAGAGAATAAAATCAGGTTACTACATGATCAAGTACATTCCTGAGGACCACATTTTCAAACGTTCAGCTCTATTGCATGCTTCCAGATCATTCAAGCTTAAGCGTAAGTTTGCAATTTTCTCTAATGTTTGTTCATGCTTTTGGAAACTGCTACTGTCGCAACCATAACATGTCAACACCGTCACATTTGTAGAAAAAAATATTACATTATGAGATAAATGTGTAATTTTAGGAAGAGGTCTGAAGTTGCTAGCAGCAGAGGTGGAATAAGGCAGGTAATGTGAATGCATATCATGTGAAAGAGTTGGGTTTTGTCACCACCGTCAGACGTCACCACCATCAGGTTTTCTGTCTGACAGCGGTGACAAAAACCTCCAAATGGTCCTCAATGGAAGCTAGAATATAAGTGTTGATCAAAAATAAATGCCAATACAACTTGTAATGTTTCATTAACCTCTTTTAAACTTTTATTCAGTGCCATAAATGGTAACACTTTACTTGACAGTGTCTACATAAGAGTGTCATGATACTGTCATAACTATGACATGACACTGTCATAAAAGTGTCATAAACTTTATAAACATGTCATAAACTTTTATGACCTCTGTCATTAAGTGTCATTCGGTTTTTGTTATGACAAGTTGACATTGCTTGGGCTGTCTCGATTATGACAATTTGACATTAATCAAAGTGACATTACCAGAAGTTGTCTTGGTCATGACAAGTAGATGCTAATTGCTAACATGCCAATGCTAACATGCTAATTGCTTATATGCTATTCGCTAACATGCTAATGCTGCCACTAATGCTACCACCAATTTCTAGCTACTAAAAATTAGCATTAGCCGCAAATGTTAGCAATTAGCATGACGCACTAGCCAATGACAGACAGACACCTGTCATTGTTCAACTTGGGTGCCAAAAGCAAAAATGGCCGCCCCACAGACCAGTTACTTCAGTTAGAAGTTTCCCGAGTGGGCTGTTTCCATTAACATTGCCCCAAAATGGCCGCCCTACGGACCAGTTACTTAAGTTTTCCCGCCTCTTTCTGTGGAGCCCTTGGTTGTCACGGTTACCAGTTTGAATTTCAGTTAGATAAGGCTAGAGGGAGCGAAAATGCTGAAACCACGGCCTCGAACAGGAAGGCCTTGTGGCCAAACCGTGTGTCCAATCGTTGAACCGACTTCACTTTGGGCATCTTGAGGCTTTCCTGAACGTCTAGATATGCAGTTTGTGGGTAAAATGAAGAAATGTGAGCTATTTAAAGCGATTTAAAACAAAGGATTGCTTCTGCTTTGCTCCACAAATTTAACATTGCAGTCTATGGAGCGAGGAAGGAGTTTGCTGGCGCAGCTTTGCGTCTCACGCCAAAACTATAAGACTTACAGCTTTAGCAGACGAATTGTGAGCGAGAAGACAAATTTTCCTACGTTTCTATGTATAAATTATGTCTGTGGTGTGAAATTTGTGGCCACCGGAGCAGTTTCTATTTTTTTTTTTGCCTAATGTTCTTCTCTCCTCTTCACTCTAGCTGATGATGTCATCCACTCTAGCGCGAACATTCCGCGCAATACGCACCCATTATAAACCCTGAAATTTGAGTAAAAACCTTCACAAATGTGAGGCTTCATGGTTTAAAAACGGTAAAAGGTGTCGATAAGTGAAGGGAATCTCTGAAGAGAAGACAAGAGTGTCTACGTTTTAAAGTTTAAATGAAGTCTCTGGGTGAAAGTATGCCAGAGCAGTTGATTGTTGAAAATGCCTGTTGATTTTTTTTTTTTTTCCGGGTCTCCCATTCATTTGAATGTGAAATTTTTTCGCTTTTTTCGCGAATAAATTCGCGAAAAACTCACCGATCGCTTATCCAAGTAATAGCATAGGATTCGGGATCAAAACACACGTTTCGATATATCATGTGTTGGGGTCCTCTGGCCGGTTCGGGCCGCATTAATCGGCGAAAAAGGGCGGAAAATGAATAATATATAAAACTGCAAAGAAACACGCAGAAGATCAAGAGTGGCCTCGTGCCTATGGCACGAGGCCACTCTTGACATAGGCACTCGGCACTAACTAGACAATTCCCCTGCGGGAAATCGCGAGAGTGGGGCTGTGTCGGCAGCAGTTTGCGCTAAGATGACATGATACAACACTACGATGCTACGATGCTAACATGCTACAATTTTTCACCTAATCTTATCCTCGCAGTTGCTATTGCAGAGGCTGTAGTAGTGCTTCGCACAGCCCACTACTGGCCCTATAGCTTTGCTATATGGGTCAGTAGTACATGCAGCAGACCCCTCCCAGCTCCACCTGAAAGCCAGCATCAGGCTAAGTCATTGGTCGGCTAATAGTTAACATATATTAGCAGTGAAGTTATGTTGGGCACAAACCCACTTAACACATGGATAATTCTAGAAATCCCAACTGATTGGGGAAAGGGGGGGGGGGGTCATAGAGTCATGTTCTGGCACCCTAATATAGTCCTGTATTGAGTGAAGTGGTCATAATGTTTTGGCAGCCTGTGACTGTCATGTACAAATGGAGTGGAGGGGTCATAGTGTCAGGTGTGGCCTAGGCTAAGAGGAATAATAATTAAAACATATTTTTATTGAACTTCTTGTCGTTCACCAGTTTCTGATATTTTAGCTGTGTATAACGCAGCATTTCACTGAAGTTGTAGCCTAATAGATGGCATATTTTATGTCTGCACCGACCTGGCGCCTGTATAAAGCACTAAATTAGGTTTTGACCACATAATGAATGTAGTAACCTAACAAAAACATAGACTATAACCTATAACATTTCATAAATGTTAATGTCAATTTTATATTTCCATTGAGCTATCACTTTTGTACAGTAAATGCATGACTTGAACATTTTTTGTTGACAATATTGTTAGGTTAAAAATACAAGGCAATGCAGATTTAAGATTACACAATTGCTGTAGTAGCCAGGCTAAGCCCAATGATAGCCTCGTTTTTTTGTCCTATAGTTTAGTTTATCCTACAACATGAACAGAAGGGATTTTGAAAATGAGATAAACGGGTCCAAAACGGACCCGTGCCGGATGAGCCTTTATGAGACCGCTGCGTGTCCGCAGCGGATGTATGTATCAATTTGCGGGTCCCAAACGGACCCGCCGCGGAGGTGAGGCTTTAATCGCGGATGCGGAGCAGCGCGGAGCCACGGCGGAGTTCCTGAGTGCATTTGTATTGTTATTGGCGCTATATAAATAAAGCTGAATTGAATTTAATTGAATCTGGAACCCGATACGGGTCCGTTCCGGAAGCCGACATACATCCGCGGCAGGTCCGCTGCGCAGTCCTTTTGCTGTGTGGGATGATGCACGTTTATGCTTGTTGAACTAGTGGTACTTATTGCCTCTGCGAAGGAGGTTATGTTTGTTGACTTTCAACTTGTGAAGGTTTTATTTCACTTACACTGACACGTGTTGTCGTCCAGTCGACTTGTCTTCTCCACAGATCACTTAACTCCTCTTTGCTGCCGCTGCACACGCTGCGTTTCTCTTTTCTCTCTCTCTCGCTGTGTGTGTGAAGAGCAGCCCCGCCCCTCAGTGATCAGAGCGACAGAGCGGAGGTTTTATTTTTATTTTATTTTTTCAGAGAGAGACCGAGAGCAGTGCAGGGACATCTAATATGTTAGCATGTTGGCATATGTGAACATATGCTAACTAACATATCCTAACTTCCGTCGAAGTTAGCATATGTTAGCATATGCGCCACAAGCCTCGCTCCGTCCTTTTTTTTTTCTTTTTTTTTTTCCCCAAGCCTCGCTCCGTCTGTGTGTGTGTGCGCGTGTGTGACGTCAATGAGACAGAGCGGGAAACAGCCCCTCCCCCTCCTTAACTGCTGCTGCGCAGGTGCTTTGATTAGCCGAGAAGCACAGAACCACTCCCTCGAACCACTGCCATTTACTAAAAACGTAAACCAGTTACTCACAAACCTTTTTCACAGTGACTACCACAAGGCTTCCATGAACACAGACATGTATTTTTTATTCTTCCTAGTGTAAAAAAAGTGG